>HG995143.1:5564561-6797765 GCA_905333015.3 Bombus campestris | reverse complement strand
TTACTAACGGGGAATACCTTGTAAGACCGAAACGCGTAGAGACGAAGGATTATCGACAAGCTAGTTCAAACAACGTGTTCTTTGTATTTCGTTGATCCTGGCTTCTATTCGAATAAAGCTTCTCTTCTATTGTAGCCAACTTGTTGGATCTATGAAATGTTGGCACGAACCGTCTGTTTGCTTTAAGTTAAGATTTTAATTAAGCTACAATAACGATTAAATCGAATGAAGTTTCATAGTTTTAAGACACTGATAAATACGCGATCGAGACGAAAAGATAAAATAGAGGAAATCAATGTACAACAATGATTATATAATTTAATTTCACAAACGGTGTAAGAAGATGATCATTGTGATTAAGCAATGTCGCAAATAAAGAGAATCAGTGTAAATATTTATACGAGAGAGGTTAGGAGTATTGTACATATCATGTGTGAATTTTGTAGATGGTACTTTTATGCATTTTGTGCCACGCAAATGAATATTCGGACACGAAACAATCGAAACCAAATGACGTCGATTCGACGACAGAATCTAACGAACCTCCAGAAGGATATTACGCTTTTGTGAAGTCACCGAACGCAGAACCGCCTAAAGTGAGGCCGCCACCTTATATAGATAGCGACAAAGAATGCTATGGTACGCATTTCAAAGTTGTGCCACTTTAATATCATGCGTCAGCAAAGAAGGAATACAAATTATTCTCTCTGCTACTTCCAAATAAACGTACATGAATGATTCTAGACACCGGTAAACAGGGAAAGGGTTACGTTTCCATACACAATATTTGCGGGGATCTTAACAAGGGTTATATCCCGCGAAATCCTATGAATCAGTATTTCAATGGCTCGTCGTATCCTTTGTAAGTATAACAAAATTATTTATATGATGAAATGTCATGATAAATTCTAACCGTGATTTTATATCCTTTCTCACTTTTTCTTACAGCGCGCTGTTGAAAAATCACACGTTGAAATTTTTGAGCAAAGCGTTGCCTATACTCAAGGCTGACGATTCATTGCCGAAGGTCGCCACGGTGCAATCCTATTTCCAGAATTCGTTAGTAATTATATAGAAACGTAAATCTATCGTTGGATTGTCGTTTTGTAAAATGTACTTTATTCCCCGTAATATCGACAGTGTCGACACCGACGAGAAAGGAAGTAGAAGCAAGCGATCGTCCGATTCAGAAAGCGCCTTGGATACTCTCAGAAACGGTCGTAAATTCTGCGAAAATGGTGGAGGAGTGTAAGTCATTAAACAAATTATTTTAAAAAATACAAGTTTGAATTTTGAACTATAATTTCTGTTTTACGCCAAAGAGTCTGCATGCTGTACAAGGCTATACAAGGTGAACCATTGGCTACCTCAGCAGCTGAACGCCGTGACGAGCCCTCCACCCCGGAGTACCGTCAACGAACACCGCCACAAGAGAAGCCAGAATACACCGGTCCACCCACTCCTTGTCCAGCTAAAGTGGAGTACGCTACACCAGTGTTCGCCAAGAACTATCAAGGAGTTTGGCGCTACGTGGTGCAAATCCCTTACGAGGGTTACTTCACTCAGACTATCGAAGTAACCCGATGCATGTAATATGACAGAGTATATGTAATTATCGTAACCAATTATTATCGTCGAGCGATTTTTAATATTAATCGATCCTTCACAGGCAATCAAGATGCCATTACTTGGATGGTGGTTGTCTGTCGTCGCCAAGATGGACTAGTTTGCTAGTAGCAGAGATTTTCTATCCTGACACGTTTTTGGAAGAAAATCAAAATTCTAGAATCAACGGCCTGAGGGATACTGCCGGTTCACCGCCACCTGTTCACGATTTCCAGAATTATCAACAATATTTACAGAAACGTGCCGGGGAGAATGAAGCTCGTAACAGTGGATCGTCCCAGCATCATTGCGACGGTGTCGACGAAATGGGTTGTTTCCAGGTAATCGGATGATTTAAAATGTTCCGAGTGAAAATTTTGTTTAACAATTTCTTGACCCCGTTTGTGTGCGATACAGGTAAGATTGTACTACGATTGGTTCTTGGTGCCAGGAAGCTGCAAGTGTTGGCGTCCCGATTACTTCAACCGCTATGTTCGTCGAAGTGGGTCTAACGTCGAATTGTGATGGCAATATCGCGTGTCAAATCACGTAAATGAGCAAGAGGTCGCGCTTGCGTGATATAACTGATATGATTAAATCGATAAGCTTGTCAGATTCTGTGAAATAATCTGTTTTGATCGATCGATGATCAAACGACTATTTGTTTGATAATTGAATAGGAAAGATGTTAGAATCGAACATACACTTTTTAGATAATACCTACGTAGAAGATCACATTTCAGCAATCATCAAATGAGGAGAATTAAAGTGGATCCACTGAGTGCGATCGATAATCTAGCTTTAATATAATACTTTGTTGTATTAAATTCGCAGCATTGTGCACCTTAAAGACTGAAGAGAAGTACCATTGTCGTGAACGCAGTAGAACGCGCTAATGAAGTTGCATCAACGCGCGTTGTTACTAAGTACATATTCCTTTTTTTAAATAATCCACGTTTCGCACTGTATGAAAGTATGATTTGCATTTTTTATTTACCAAGACACGTTATTAAATTAACGCAGTAGAATAGCTATAGAATCCTTTTCTGTTTTCTTTTTGTGCTTATCACTGTGCTTCATTAATATCTCAATGGTATTAAAATGAGATTCATACAAGAATAATTAGAATCCTTATTAATAGTTACATAAACATTAAATTTTTTATTTAAAAAATACGTAATAGACATTAGGATATTTTTGACAGAAATCCGGAACTATATTCATTCGGCTATTGAGATATTTTATTTTACAAATAACGAAACTGTACATTATTATATTTCCGTTCTTTATCTATTCGAAAATTATATGTTATATATAATTCTGAGGGTTGAGTAAATTCCACGTTCGTTGTCAAAGACATGAGCCAACTTCTAAACTACCACTGAAACCAGTCGTTCTACTTTTTAAATGTTAACGTAGAAACGACTACATTTAAGTCAACGTAAAATCATACGTTTCATTCTATAACTACTTATTACGTAATTTACATAATATGTTAATATTTCAAAGTTGCAACATTCTTTGAACGCGTATACGACGTTCACCTATTTAAATAAATAAACAATTCTAATATATATTGTTAAAATTGCGTGATAAAAGATTTCTTTAAAAATGTCGTATCTCTGTTGTTCTCTTAACCTATCTCATCTGCCGATAAAATCAGTGACAGACATTATGAGAAATACATATAATTAAACAAGCGTTTCCTTTCTAATTCTGCAGGCTAATAGAAGTTCCATGCTCTATTTTAGATCGTTGATAATCGAATTTACACGCGGCCTCGTTCGAACTCTGTTGATTAGGTAATGCAAAACCCGAAAGTACCTACTTTCTAAATTTATAAAATGGTTCATTTCTGTGTAGGACATGGCTCGACTTCACTGTATGCTTCTCTTTTCCTTCATTCCTCTCTGCATACGTATTTCACGCAACAACGCTTGACAATTGAACACGTAATTCCTGCATTATGCATTTTAACCGCAACGAGTGCAGGATACGACCAAAAACACAAGGAAGTTCGGACAACATCGTTTACAAGTCCCTCTCGAGATTCGTAGGCAACCGTGGCCGTTTACAATACTACACACTACCGTGTGTATAGTGTATAAGTATTGCCAGGTTGGATCAATACTCCGGTCGCTGAAAGACGAGGTGAGAGGTAGTGGAAACGACGATACTCGGAGAGAGAGAGACTACCGCATGGTGTCTGTTGAGCATGGTTATCGAGCGATTCCACTTGTTATGGGGCCGTTGAGTTAAAAACATTGGGGAAAATTCGTATTGAGTTTACTTTGTCACTGTATACAAACAATAATGAGCAACTAATTTGTTTAAACAACTTGATCGAAAAAGTGCTTTAAAAACCGATTCATTAACCCGCCAAATAAATTTTCTCTCGCTCTTTCATTACATTTCTGTGATGGTAACAAAACCGGCCGATCTATTTGCTTCATTAAATACGTCATAAATTAAGCTTAAAAGTTGGAATCGGTATACCTTGGAAGATTCGTCGGTTCGATGATCGATCTACATTTTTGCTTAATCGATATATGAACTTAATCCTCGCATACTAATCGCTATCGTAGCCAACCGGCGAATGTTTAGTTGAGTCACGTTGTATCGTACCCAACACAACATATTTCCCCACTTAAACAATAGCTTGCAATGTAACTCCACGTTTAATCCAGATAGTTACATCACAATGTTTTTCATTTGACGGAGATTACATTCCTAAATTAACTTTCCATCATAGTTGGTAAGGATTCACGAGAATTTCTAATCAAGAGAAACAAAGTTAAAGAAATTAGAACGCCGTAAGGATTTAAGAAAAAAAAAAACTATTTTACGTTATAAATAATAACTTATCATGTTTTATGATTACTCACAAATAGAGATTTTTTATCTATATATCTACTATGTCTGATACATGATCTATCGATGCGATTATATTTTATTGCGGAGACATACTGGTTTTAACATTTTAATACTTCGATAGTGCGCTTTAATTGTGCAATTTACATTACAAGTAATAATGATCATAAACCTGTATATAGATGATTATAATTACAACGGTATAATGGATATAAGTGGATGTACATAATTATACTCATATCTGAATAAAAACTAAAATTAATTTTGCCAAAAACACCTACATGTTTTTGATAATTGTAAAAATAAATTCGTAGCGTCATTTTGATTAGTGGGTATGGTAGTTGTACTTAAGATTTAATGGTTCTCGGTCATGTTATTAAGGCGACAAAGGTAGAAGATATATTGGAAAACTGATACCAAAATTCAATTGACCATCTGATCGCTTGATCCGAAACAGTCACCACGCGGATGTTTCAAAGATCGATAAAAACACCTACTCTGCGTCAAATAAGTACATTCTCCCACGTGATTCAATGCAGCGCGCATATGTATCGCGATATATATATGTAATATATATATATGCATACATACATACATATATACATGTATATATATAGATAGATAGATGTATATGATAATGTATATATGTACACATATAAGAGCAGTGACGGCGGCGTGTCGGCTGCTGCGCCAGCTGAAACGAAATAGTGGGGATATGCGAACGTAGACGGATCGCACAAGGGGAATGCGACGAAGGAACAGTTCAGTATCAGCCGACGGAGGAGTGTCGTTTTGTCGTTGTTCGATCGAATTCTCCGTCAACTATGCTGTTTCCGCTTTTCGCTGACAGAACACGAATGAAACGTACGGTGGACAGGCACGTGATTAATGAAACAATCGACTAGGGTTCGACGTCGTCACGAACATCCAGTCGGTTTGTGGTCGACTTCAAAACGATCAGTCCTCGTTCGAGACACACGACATGTGGCCAAAATTTCGAAGCGGCTCAAGACTCTTCGCTAAAAATACATTTGCCAAACTATCAAAGTGTTACAAGATTAGAGTGAAAACAGAGATCAGTGATACGTTCTAATAAAAGGAGTCGACCTTTTTCTCAATCATGTCAGTGACAACGTGCTTCCGTCACCCGGTCTTTCGAACGTAGTCGTGATATCATGAAAATTTATGAAACTCAACCGAAGACAACAATCTCTTGGTTATCCCCTTAGTTATTCACGTGCCGTGAAATCCTCGTGATCGTCTGTCAGTTTATCTGCATCGCGCAGGGAAACGAGCGCGATTCGGTGAAACATCATCGCGCATCGATGGAGTCCGTGGCAGTTGTTAAATGGATCTTCTCCTTGTAGCAACAACTATATTCGAAGATATAGACGAAATTCGTTGGTAAAAATTATGAGAAAACAACGTCGTTTATACTGTGCCCTTTATCGAGCGCATTAAATTCGATGCACGAATGCATGGTACGGTGAAACAATCACGGAACATATGTATGCAGGAAAATCACTAGTGTCGAATTTCAATCGGGACTCCCCACGTCCCGTCAATAATGTTACTAAACAATATCAATAACATAGCTACCGTGCCATTGTTTCTCGTCTTGTAAAAAAACGCGCGAACATTTGACATGTGCGATAAGCTGGATTATATAGAAGCTACATAAACGAGAAGCAAAACAATTACTACTCGTGAGCGGAGTATGAACACCGTTTATCAGGTAAGTTTTAATTGTCTTGACTGAATAGGGGGCATTCATGGTTCGTTAGATCGATACTAATATCGAAGATGAATTAGTCGATCGTGAAAGTTCATGTTAGTCTACAGAAATCAAGTGGAAAGAGGACTTTCGAGAAAATCCTTAAAACTGGTAGCTTTGAACTGTATTGATTAAATATTATTAAATTAAAACCAAGTTTAACGCTCGCACAACTAATTTTGATAACTAAAGAGTAGTATATAAGAATCCAGGCTTATTCATACGTTTTGTTCGGTTATGGTTGACTCATACGAGACCCGACTATTGGGAAAAAGCAAAGGAATGTATTTTTAACGGTCCACGCAATAGACTTTGATATTTCATACTTGATTTTGTTCGATGGAAAATACATACGTTTTTCTTTTCCTGTTTTTGTGTAATAGCGGAATTACTTGAAAAAATTACATATCAATTAGAATTAACCCAAACAGAGTAGCCCATGGCCCGGTGTCCGAGGGTTAACCAGACGATGAGGTTATAACCACCGAACTGCTTTGATTTTGCGTGTCGGTAACTTTCCTGCTTATTACCGGCTAGAAAAGGAGGGCAAATTGAGTTAGAAACGTTCGAAACATACATTGAACCTAGATGGAGTTCTTTGATTAAAAGAAAAGGCACGATCTCATTTAAAAGCAGAGGAAAATTCGCCGGTGCCATTAAAGTGGCGCTACTAAATTGAAAGGGTTAACAAAGGGTTGGAGAATTGCAGCTTTTTGTGACCTACATATATAGCCGAAGTTGATACTGCAGCAAGTGATGTACGTCTGTCATGGCGCTAAATTAAGTCTAATCGATCCTTTAGTAGACTATTTGCAATCCTCTGATTTGATTATGTAATGCCGCGCACGTTGAAATTTTCACTCTGCCTTTATTTCAACGCAAATGTTTTCTCATTTTTCTTTTTATTATTTTCTTGATATTACACTTTCTTTGATAGCTTTTGTAGAACTCTCGAGCATCGACATCTTATGTTGGACCCATTGCTCACATATAAGGTACTTAACGGTAATATTATAAGCCCCGAGATGTTGTCACGTTTTAATTTATTTGCATTCTTATCCACTTTTCAAGAATTACGCAGAACTCTTTACAATCAACTTAATTACTCATATTAATCGTATCATTATTAATGTGAAATAAATTCTGCAGATTGATCGACTATTTGGGTTTCAATACATACAGGCAAAGTCGTTCTGATAAACTTATATCTGATATCTATATTTAATAATAACGATAATATAATACATCATTATATTTTGGTATATCTATTCGTATATGATCTCTATTTCTGATCTATTTCTAATCTGATCTCTATTTTTATTTTTATTATATTCGAGCATAATTTGATATATGAAATTCCAGGTGACAAACAATAGACAGGTTATATATATATATATATTTATAAACACATATGCCCGCATGGGATCGTTCGAGTTAATGACTGCTAACAGGAAGAAGAGGAAATTTTGGTTCAAACTTGGTGAAAACTTTTCTTTATCCAGTGTGGTTAAAGCTCTTCCATATTATTTTCGAGCTCGAGAAAAAGTAATTCAGCGTAACGATAAAATATAGTCGTCGATAATTCATTGATTGTTTGAACAAACAAAGTTACGAAAAGAATGTTTGAAAAAACAATTAACTCGTGAGATATATTATAAACGAGTAGATGATAAATTCTTCAATTTCAAAAACGCCGACATGCATATTTTATCGGACGAATGGTTGAATAATTTTTCAACTAACGCGCAAATTGATCATATTTGCAAAAAATTTCGGGAAATTCCAGTTTGAGCAGCTTTTGTATTCGAGCAAGAGCGAAAGTTTTATGGTTTTAGATTAAATGACAAAACTCTTTAATCGATTAATCATATACAACAATCAGCAACATCGCGCTGAAGAAAACTTAACGTTTAAAAAATGTACTCGTTCCACAAATTCCGTGGAAACACCAACGGAGCGTAATTTATCTTGCAAATGAAATTGTATGGAATTCCGTGCGTGAAGATTATTCTCATTCTCGTCGCAAATTTGCGGTTCTGGATAGTGAAATAAACGCGCGTTTTCATCGAAACTATCTTTGATATTGCATCAAGGAATAATGGTGGCGGGCCTATGTGCGATTATTTTTCATTTCACTCAATTCACTCTGGGCTCGAATTAAATATGGTTGCTTTACGTTGTATTTAATATATCCAATATATTTTATACATTGTTTATTTTAAATAGTTCCCGAGACTCACTGAAATTATTAACTATATGTAACAATATGTATATAATCCATTTTAATTTTACTTCTCAAATAATCACACAACCATAAAATTTGTTTAACGGTGTAAAAATACCAATAATTTTTTCTCTTTTTCAGCCCGAGTTTCTTTCCAACGAAACGATCCAACACTACCTTAGAAATTTAATGAAAGTTAAACGAAACTTTGGATGGATTCGATTTAGAAATAGACCTCCAATTCTTTGCCGTAGTAATTAAACACAATTAGTGGAAATATGCATAATTTATCCGATTATTTCGGCCTCGGTGCATTTCCAATCACATCACACGAATATCAAATTTCTTTACTTTCTTTATTTCTCTTTTGTCAATGCTATTTTCAATCGAGCGTAATTATAAATATCTGATCAATGCTTTCGTCATCATTAACATTGAAATAAGAAACACAAATTTTTATATTTACACTTGTTTCTGTATCATTTTGCTGAGTGTAACACGGTCAGGTGATACAAGACACAATTTCGACTTGTTTCATAGAAAACGTCTATTTTACTATCACCAATTGTTGGAAAGACATTCTGTTCCATTCCATTAACATTAATTTATTTCGTTTCCGTTACTAAATTGTATACCGCTTATAAGAGATATAGAAAATATAAATCAATCGACCATACAAAAGAGGCAGTCGCGTACAAATATGTACATACATTATCAAAGTTTAATCTCACTAACGGAAGATATACGAAGAAGTTTTTGGCGAAACGATCTATCATTTATTAAAATATTCAACAGATAATTATCGGTTCGTCAAAATATTATAAATATGTAACTTCTTTACTTTGCTAAATTCCAGAAACCACATGTAATAAGTTATCATCATAAAAGCGAATAGCGATTTGTTTATTGAATCATATAAAAACAGAATGAACACTTATGTAAAGACATATTAGTTGTTAAATTAATTAAAGCGTATTGGATCAACTCAATCGTAGGTCGATATCTTCATTTTATCTTTTTTCTCTTTTAGTCGCCAGATACATTTATACAAATCTCTATTGACTAGGGATAAAATGATGACCGTTTCTGTGTTTAAAATGAAAATGTTGATTGATACGTTTGAAACGTCGTAATAAATCATTACCTGGATGCTGTGTGAGACGTTAATAAGTTTATTATTTGTTCATAGAGATAAGTTACGTCCTTGAAATTTTTCGTCCACGATATTAAAAACGCCGAGTAGGTAATTCAGTTAAGGAACTACGTTTGTATCCACGATTGAAGATCTTTATATTCGCGTTGATGTTAAGCATCTGTCGAATCCGTTGAAACAACCTCTTGGAGAGCCCAGAATGTGTTAGCGAATTTACTTAAATATTAATCATTAAACTCATTGTTTGAAACATCGGTTCGATAAGACGTTTTTGTAACATATTAATAAAACGAACCAATTTTAACGCAACATAGACTAAATTAATCGAAGGATAGTGCATTTAGAGAAAAGAAGATTACCGATAAATAGAACATATATGCATACACGCGAAGCCAGTTTTTGGAATGGAACATTTATTTAAAGATATTCTTAATTCTTTATTTTCCTGCAAAAGTAGAGATATTCATCGGAGATGCGATCGCCAAGATAATTTCGTGAAACAGAATTCCATTCGCTGTCGGTTCCTTAACGTATCGTGATATATTACTTTTGAAGACGCGGATGATAGCGGTAAACCACAATGATTTTCATTCTTAATAACGCGCAACTGGACGTTGTAGCTGGATAATCGCCAATAGAAGATCACAAATACTTACGATATATCACGTATTTCTGGCGTATGTTAAAATTAATAAAACATAATGACTTTTGAAAATCTTGTATGCATAAAAGAGCACGCGTATCACCGGAAACATATATCTTATCGTTTCCCCTTTATAACGGCTTTGGTATACGACAGTATATACACTCCCTAATTTTATGAGCTCGTTCATTTGCAAAGCATCTTGGTGGAAAAAAAAAAAAAGAAAGACAGAGAAGCGAGAAAAACGAAGACTAAACGACTTCATTATCTGGATGCTCGAGACCTTCCGAGCAGTTAACGAATTACCGTTACAAAACTCACGATCAATTTGCGATAGTCATTAAGTAATTATATAACTATTTCTTTCGTGCTTGTACAATTCTCTAATACGAGATTCAGAGTACTTGGTTTATTAGTTAGTTAATTTCATGTATGTATATAAATGATATTTTTTCTTTGCAGGTTTTGGTATAATGAAGTCATCCATGAAAATGGGGGTGGTAGCCATAATAGGTCTGTTCGTGGTGTTCTACCAATATCATTTGTCTACCAGTGTGCGATTCGATCAGATAACTGACTTTAACACGGGTGGATCCGCGGAAGATGGTCCCGTTCTATCCCAGGAAGAAGTAGAACGCTACGTAAGGACGTCGAAATTCAGCGAAGAAATGGTAAACGTTGGAAGATGAAAGCTTTGCTTCGGGTTCGTTTAATCGCTCGTTTAAAACACAGTCTTTCTATTTGTAGATCAAAAGCGCTGTGCGCAGAGTTCAAGAGATTAACGGACTTAGTCCAGACATAGCGTCGATGTTAGTGCAACAGCTAATAAATCATTTGCACAAGAATATCTTCGAGCTGGGCGAGAACAATTCGAAGATCGCGCGTTTCGAACCTAGTGGAAACGCGACTTCCAACGAACAGCAAGAATCATCGATGAAGTCAAACAAAACACCGGAACCGCTGTACATAATCACGCCGACGTATCGTCGACCAGAACAAATACCCGAGCTCACCAGGATGTCGCACACTTTGATGTTGGTAAAGAACATTTACTGGCTCGTTATTGAGGACGCGACCGTTGCTACCAAACAAGTCACGAGGCTGCTAGAGCGAACAGGATTAAAGTTCGAGCATCTCACTGGTAAATCCAATAGCTTAGAAATTGGAACGGAATTCAAACGGAGCTGCGACTAAATTGTATCAATCGTTAGCTTGAGCGAAATCTGTCGGCTATTCAACGATACTTTCTCTACTTCCTTTCTCTATTTCAAGCGTGTTTCGAGATAATTACTCTGTCCTAGGAAAAATGTTCTTCGCGTCATTTTGTATCTCTCATTTCAAGTTAAACGTATTTTGATCAAGTTTCTCGTAACGACATCGTTACAGAATGATAAAAAAGTAACTCAACTAGGCGATACATAAGGATGTTGATTGGAACAATAATGTATTAATTCTTTACGTTACGTATTATATCGTTGTAATTTATTCGTCATACGTCACTAACCATTAAAATTAAAGATTGTATTATTTTTGTATTTGTTCATCTATATCATTTATTGATATAATCGAAAGAAGTAATTTTGAGTCTTTTCAAAATATCCCGCCATCGAGTCGACACACGCGGTGCAAATAGTTCCGGTGAAAATTAATTTCGTTGATCGACTGCCGTCTCATCGGGAATTAATTGAAACAGCCGCAAAGCTCTCGATGAAAAAGCGTTATATTGATTTTGTTGGCCAGGCCAGTCTGTGTTTGAATATGTAGTTGTAATGGCCGATTCTCCCAAACGGGGTATCATGTCAGTGTTTGCATAAGCTAATTTATATTGGATCGTGAAACAAAATTCGAGGATAGTGCCTCACCAGGACGCTTTTGTGCTTTCTTTTCCAGCTCCAATGCCTGAGAAGTATAAGCAGAAAAAGGGTGCCAAACCACGAGGCGTATCTAATCGAAATCGTGGCTTGCAATGGATCAGAGCGAATGCGACCAATGGCGTTTTTTATTTTGCTGATGACGATAATACCTATGACATAACTCTTTTTGATGAGGTATTATTTCTGCGAGCATATAATTCTTTCTAATTTACGTAGAGCAAGTATTGCTGATTTAAAGAAATGTACAAAATTGTATATTACTTCTGGTAATTTAGATATCACGATCACAGTTGGTTCAAAATATTATTTTGAGAATCATTACAGAAATGCAATTTATGTATTTTAGATTCGTAAAACAAAACGAGTCTCCATGTTCCCCGTTGGATTATGCACCAAATTTGGTTTAAGTTCTCCCATCATTAAAAACGAGAAGTTCGTTGGATTTTACGACGGTTGGATCGCTGGACGAAAATTCCCGGTCGATATGGCAGGTTTTGCGGTAAGCGTGAAGTTTCTACTTCGGAGGCCGAACGCATCGATGCCGTTTAAGGCCGGCTACGAGGAAGACGGTTTTCTGAAAAGTTTGGCGCCATTCGAACCAAAGGACATCGAATTCTTGGCCGACAACTGCACCAAGGTGCTCGCTTGGCACACGCAAACGAAAAAAAATGAACCAAGTGCGCCCCTTGATATGAAACTATATGGTGAAACGAACCTAGTTAAACTGAAACAACAAATAGTATGATGTAGTCTGACTACGATTGCACTTCCGAGTTCGATCTGATTTTAATCATTAATAAGTACGACAAACAAAGTGATTCAGTGCCTGAAGTATTGTAAAGTACGATTGGCGTAGCAATGATCTTCTTTTCTGGTCTTTTATTCTTCGAAAGAGTTCGAAAGAAGCTATAGCTTGTTTAAAATGGACTGGTTGAACAAAATTATTTCCCTTGTTATAAATAGACACTATATAGGCTATCTTTTTACGTTGCTCTTTTCTTAAACAGATTGTAAAGTGGAATTATAATTTATGATAGAATCATATTAGATTATTTCATGTTATTTCATTTTATGTAGATTATTTAATCTTGAGCGACTGATAGATTTGAAACAAAATATAGCTTTCTTTATAACTCAAAATTCTTAGAAGAAGCTAATGTGCAAAGAAAATGGGAACTAACCAAACTTTGTTACAGTGGTATGTTTCTGTATAGCATAGAGTATCGAGCGTTATTTTACATATTAACGTATTAATTTTAGTTGTAATGAATAATATATAATGTGTAGGGTAAAGACCAATTAGCGCAAAAAAAGTAATTCGATTGAGTTACGATAAAACTAAGAGAACTGTGAGAAAGAAAAACCTTTACTGTTCAGTATATACAACTTCTTGCATTATCTTCCGTTTCGCCTTGCAAGTTGTTTGTTTTCTGTGTAGGTATTCTAAATTTGATATGTGATCAATGGATCAATTTTTTTTAGAATTCCACAGTGAATAGCGTTCATTAGATCTTTAATGAAACAGAGTGAATGCAAGTTACCTTTTATATTTATCGTTATTGTACAAATATCGTTTTATAGTATATTTCTATAACAGCGTAATATATTTTTGTCTTGTGAAACAACGAACAAATACAAAGTGTTTTGCGAAGTAGCAAATAAGAAACCTTAATATTTTAACGTTCTGTTTTTATAGTTAAGATCCTTAATATTATTAGTTCATATTATTTTGTGTTACTTTTAAGGAAATTGCCTACATGTGTATAATATAATGTATTATGAAATTAGTCAGTCTTAAATGAAAAAAAGAAAACGTCGATAAAGGAAGACATTATGCACACCGGTTTTTAATGGATTGTATGAAATATCGTAAGATTATATGTAGTTCGCGGCAGGAAGAACTTCGATCGTCGAACGTGAATTCATATCGAATGCATGCGTAGATAGGAAACAAATAAAATGTAACGAAGCATTTCAAAAGGTCTATAACCAAATCTCGCAAAGAAATGTTAATTTATACGACTTTTAAATGATCAACGTTTAAAGTCGGAAGTAGAGTATAATACGGAAATTGAAAAGTTATTTTGAAATTTTAATAGACCTTTTGAAGCTTCATCTTAATATGCAACATTGACTTACCAAAGTAATGCAAGTGATATACAAAAAATCTAAGTTAAACAGAGATATTTTTTAGTTCTTAATTATTGGAACTCGATGTTTCATTATCAAAACGTTTAAGTTCTCCGCGCTCTTGTTGCTCAAAATAAATAAGAAAAATAATTTAGAATGCTGCACGCATCTGGAACATTATTATCTAGTCTAACAACGTTGTAATGAATCTTAAAATTATAAAAAAATCTATTACCGCAGTGTCGAGCGAATATAATTGTATATTTCTTTGAAAATTCACAGGACAAACGCAAATTCATTTTTACAATTTTTTTAAATATTCGATATCGGAGATTTACACTAGTGCTACGTTAACTGACCGACATTTTTGAAGATCAAAGATAATTGTAATTTTCTAGAAATATACCTCTTTCAATAACTGGCCAAAAGTCCCAGCTCGTGGCCAATTAACGAAGTACTGTTATAATCTTTATGTTACAAACTATAAATATATTTATATATGTTAGCCAGATTTTGTCGACACATAAACATAGTTTCGTGAAAGCGTTTCGAGCACAACGTGTAAATTGTTAAACCAAGTCTGCAATTTCCTGCAATTTACCCGTACTCTAATTAAGCGGAGATACTATATCATGAAAAGCAATAAACTCGTTGTTAGATAATGTTGGCTTTGTGCGAATCATGTCTTTGCGTGCGTGGATATTAATGACTTTAACAATCATAAAAAAAGGAAGTGAACGATACATTTAATCTTTATCATGGCAAAATAAAAGAAAAGTGAAAACAGCTTTGGACGGCTGATGAAAATATTTTGAATTTTACGCGCCTAAACCACACATGCGTACTTTGATCATGGCATTTCCGTCTAACTCGCTGTCGCTACGTCAACTCGATGTGACGTCAGTAACTGGTAAACGATTGCTTTTTATCCTTCCCACTAATCCCATGACTGTATATACGTACTTATATTGTACGTATACCTTCCGGTGAAACATCATTTCTCTTGAATTCGGATTTGTAACATCTGTTTAGCTTCCAAGTCCCGTTACTAATACGTCACAAAAATAAAATCTGCCGATACGTATAGAATACGACGATTCTACGAAACCTTAAGCAGTTCTAAACCGTTTTCGTGCAACAGAAATAACTTCGATATAAGCTTGAAGAAATACGATTTGTTTGTCATTGTTTCATAACAAGTGCATCTTTCTGGGCGTTTCCAATCTTACAGTTTTCTTTTTTCGTCTGTTGTTTATCCTTAGGTTTGTTAATGATTACCATTAGATTAACATTGAAACACCAAGCTTTTTATTTAATTGGAATAATAATTATTTAATTACAGATTTTTGTGCCTAGTGATCATTTTGCAAGAAATCAATTAAGATGAGTTACGGTTATCAAGTGAGTATTTACTTTTTCATACTATTACAGATACTTCTTACATCTTTTTTTTTTTAATGTTTTTATTCACATATCTTTGTACCACGTAAAAACACATCTAAATAGCATGAAATATTTACAATTAGAAAACAAATGAACATGAAAGTGTGATTGTATTATTTTTTATTTACACCTTGCTATCAAAGGGACCACCAGTGATTCAGTTTCCTGGCCATGCACCACCACCAACATCATTTGGGGCTCCACCTGGTACACCCTCTGCCCCCGGTGCTCTGCCTTATCCTCAAAGTGGCAACATAGGTTTTACAAGTTCTGCTCCTGTGTCTTTTGGTATGCCACAACCTTATTCTCCATATCCTGTGCAACCTAGTCATCCTATATCAAACCAATATCCTCCTCCTCCAGTACCAGGAGCTCCTGTTCAACAAATACCTTTACCTATGCCACAATCCCCTTCCCCTTCCCCTTATCCATCCCAACAAATACAGCAACCATATCCAGGACAACCTTCTGTATATCCGCAACAACAAGATTATAATATATATCCGAATCTTCGGAATGCACCAGATGCAAAAGAATGTTTTAATATACCTTCACCTTATACCTCTGCTTCCAATGCTCACTCAAATAATTCAAGTTCCTATCAAGGCGGAAGCTATCCTGGGGGGCAGGGTACAGGATATTATTCTCCGCACACAGGTAGATCTTCTCCCTATCAACCTACCCCAGCCCCAGCCCCCCGGAGAAATCAGTTCACGCCTAAGGTGAGACTAACAAAAGATGTCTAAAAGCCTACATTGCTCAAAGAATGATTTAATATACAAAACATATACTTTAACCATTGTTTCTCCAATGAAAATATTAAGTATGATCGTTGGTTTATGTTACAGCTGTCCCCTACAGTTGTACCATACAACGATTTTGATGCCAGAGCAGATGCAGAAGTCTTACGGAAAGCAATGAAGGGTTTTGGGACAGATGAAAAAGCTATTATTCATGTGCTTGCCAATCGCAGTAATCTGCAACGCCAAGAAATTGCAGTCCAGTTCAAAACCTTATATGGGAAGGTAAAAACGTTAAAATTTAATTATAGGCTATAAGAAGACTAATATATATATTATTTTAAATTAATTCAAATTTTCTTTAATAGGATCTTATAAAAGACTTGAAATCTGAATTGTCGGGCAACTTCGAAAGATTAGTTCTTGCTATGATGATGCCGTTACCGCAATTTTATGCCAAAGAATTACATGACGCAATGGCGGGTATCGGTACCGACGAATGCGTTCTCATAGAAGTATTGTGTACTATGTCCAATCACGAGATTCGCGTGATTAAACAAGCCTACGAAGCGAGTAAGTCCCACTCGATATAATTTTTTTTATAATTACAAGTTTCCTTATTGAAGAATCACAATCATTTCTCTTTTACTGTTTAGTGTATGGAAGAACATTAGAGGATGATCTAAGAGATGATACCTCCGGGAATTTCGAGCGGTTAATGGTATCGTTATGTTGTGCCAACAGAGATGAGTCATTCGATATAAATCACGCAGCCGCTATAGAAGATGCCAAAGAACTTCTCAGAGCTGGTATGTAATGTTATAAATAACGTTATAACGTTATCAATATATTGTATTTGCACTTTCCTTTTCTTTTCAGGTGAACTCCGTTTCGGAACTGATGAATCAACATTTAATGCGGTATTGGTTCAAAGAAATGTTCCACAATTGAAACAGATATTCCAAGAATATGAAAATATTACGGGACATGCTATTGAAGATGCAATTGAGAACGAATTCTCGGGTGATATCAAAAAAGGTCTTTTAGCCATCGGTATGTAAATAATATATTATGTTTTACTATAGTCTTGATTGAAACGGTATATTGATATTGAATTAATTCCACCACAGTGAAGTGCGTCAAAAACAGAGCCAGTTTCTTTGCTGAACAATTATACAAAAGCATGAAAGGTCTTGGTACGGATGATGATCGTTTAATCAGGCTGGTTGTTACACGTTGCGAAGTGGACATGGGAGAAATCAAAGAAACATTCAGGCAACTATATAATGAATCGCTAGAAGAATTTATATCCGTTAGTACATTCAACAGAAAAATGCAAGAAAATTAACTGATTAAGTCTAATGACTATGTTTTTTACAGGGTGATTGTTCCGGACATTACAAGAAATGTCTTTTAGCACTTGTTTCTTAAAACTATATTAACAAAAAGTGTGAGATTATATCTCATCGCATTTAATGGCCAATTTGTCGAATATTAATGTCTATGTGTTTATTTATTTACTTGTTATTCACTTAATGTGTTACAAATAATTTACGCTATTATATTGATATATTTCTAAGAAACGAAAAAAGATTATAAGAATCTACATACAATACAGATGACACGAAATTTTACAAGCTTTACTTCAAATCTGGAATTGTTATATTTCCACTCATTGAATCTCAATTATTGTTAAGCACTATTGTTAAATATTGTAAAAGTATTCTACGAGTAAAAATTTATGAGAAAAGTGTTAAAAAAGAAAAAGTATTAATGACTTATAAAAATGATATAAAAGGTGAATATTAAAATGTATTATTATATGATGTATTTTTCTATTTTATATATATATATATATATATATATATATATATATATATATATATATATATGCTATATAAAAAAGCGTAAGCATGTTTATTATATTCTTATCTACAATATATTGTATAGATACTCTTCTAAATAAATATGAATTTAAAAGGTATTGTAAGAATTATATAGGATGGAAATAAATACATACATTTTGGAAATTTTAGAATTTATTAAACAAATAACAAGTTTGTAGTCATAAAATTTCATCCTTTAATTTACCAAGAAATTCTTTGAGGATAAGGCTGATCATTCCAATAGAAAACTTTATTGACAAAGATATAGAATTGTAAAAAGTTTACTATAATTACAGTTATTAATTCTGCAATAATTTGCCACTTCTTTGGTTCCTTAACAAGGAGCCGATAAAGTATATATGGAATAATAAAGTAACGTGGTTCTATTAGTAACTGAGGAATAAGTACTACAGAAATCATAATGATATAATTAATTTGCGTCATAAATCTTAAATGTTTAAGTCCGTGAAACATTGTATATAAAGTGAATGAGTATATTGGTACCAAAAGATATTTAAATTGTTTATATCTTCCCATTAACCTATTCCAAAAATAAAATACATAATGTCTATTATCAGCCAACATATATGGGTGTACAAGAGTATTAAAATGAACAATTATAGTTAAAAGAATCAAGATACAGCTTGCAAACACCCAGTGTTTACTAATAAACTTTAAATAATCTTTCCAATAAATAATCATGTGTGGCCATAGAAAGCAAAATAGAAAAGTAGAAAAATATAACAATTGAGGAATGTGAACAGTAGGAACATGAGCTGTTTTATCTCCAACTACAATTGCTTTGTTCCATACAACAAAAGCAATAAACATAAAACAAACTACAATGTATGGGAACAATTGTACACCCAACTGAATGATGAACTTTATAAATAATTTCCATCCATGACATGTTTCTTGCATTATTTTTTCCCATAACAACTAAAAAGCACATTCAATGTAAATTTTAAATATGCAAAATATTCAACTTTTGACAAATATTCCAATAATAATTTACTCACTCTTAAATACATTATTGAAGTATACTGTTTATGTGAAATTGGTTTGTGCATTTTATGATCTAATAAATCAAATAAATGTTCCATAGTAATAAATACAATCCAAATAATATTTGTCTGTCGAATTAACACAGACAAAAAACCTGCATGATATAAATGATAATTGCTACTTTTGAAATTCAATGTATCTTGTAATTCATTGGTTTTTATACATACCTACTAAAGCTGCCATTTTAAATTTTTTATATAAATGTAACAATAACATTAGTAATATTGCATTAACTGATGCAACATCTGTATAATATAAAAAATGCCAAAAAAATAACGGTGGAAAAAACATAATGTTACAAGCCACAGTAAATTTCATCCAGTCATTCCATCTTTGCGTCCAATGAGTTATTGAAATTTGTTTAATTATGCTGTGAGCAAGATAGAGATTCAAAAATGTTCCAAACAGATTTATGCATCTCATATAAAAAATATTACATAGTTTTAAGGGTGATAATATCAGAGTTGCTATTAGGTATAACCCAGGTAAAGTGGTAATTTTAGGGTCCCACTGAAAATAACATCCCTCAAATGTAGTTCAACGAAATAACTAAATATATTTTATTTTATTTTCAGTAATATATCTCATAAACATAGTTCATCAAAATTAAATTTTTAGCTTGAAAATAATTTATTCCTTCAATAACCAAAAAAACTGTAATAATTTGTTATGAAAAATAGAGATTAATTACAAATAATTGAAACATACCTGTGTAAAATTGCCAGCACAATATCGCAAGGTTTGAGGTATGTGGAAAACCTCATCAATGAAATAATAAGGTTGTACATGGTTCAAATAAATAAATAACTGTGTAATACATAAAAAAATTAACGACATCAAAACTTTTTGTACATATTGAATGTCTTTAGGTAAGATTTGGTTCATCATTTCATTGATGAAATGAAATCAAATAAAAATTAAATGTGATTATAATTTACAAATGATAAAAAATAAAACCATTTATAACACATTGACCACTAACAATTTATTTAATTAATCACACTTAATTAAAGACATTCATTTATTACGATAATCATTTCATTCATACATATTATTAAATAACACCGTATTGTAAAACTTTTTAATAATCATACTTTAATGATTAATTTTCATCCCAAAGCGATGTAATTTAAGATATATGACATTAACTGAAAACATCTTGTAATTAAACACGAATGTAACGTTTTCACTGTGAAGTAAACGTTATATCAATATTTTCAAATCAGCGAGTTGATATATCGATTCATAGAAACTACGATTTGGGAAAAAGGCGGGAAAACAAAGGAATTTAAAAAATTATGTATTTATTTCAATAATATAAACTTTTAAAATGTTAAAAATAGAAGAATAAGTTGTCACGCGACATTTGGAAATGAATTTCACAATGATATTGAAGTAAATAAGTTTATTTTAACTTAATCTCAGATTTAGGGTGAAATAATCTGAGCAATCTTGTTTTCCGTTTATCTGTAGAAACGTTGGCAGAATACAAATATTAATATTTTACAAATAAGTAGATTGCAAATACTAGGCAAATCTGTTCTAATACGTTACGCTTCTTACTTAGATATTGTGCTTACTTCCTATCTTGTTCAATCAAAAAAATGTTAAAAGACGAGTATATTATATATAGTCGACAACAAATGTTTAATATTCGCTCGTTTACTGTACTTTTGTTTAGAGATATGTTATACAGGAATTAAGAATCAACTTATCAACACACCAATCCTTACAAATACTTGCAATGCAATAAATAAATTTTTAAATTAAAATAATATATATATAATAATACAGACAAAATTTCAAGTAATTTTACGAATTTTCAGAATCACGAAATGTTCAAATAGAATTAAAAGCGAATATATAATTCACTCTGACGTTGAATGTTTCTATTAAATGTATTAATACAAATCGATTAAGTCGAATTATGTATCGTGTTCACTTATTGAAATTGAATTTCTTCGTCAGTTCTCGAATGATCGTTTTGTGTATAATTTCTTCTTGACATATCATTAGATGGAGCTTACAAAGGCGATGATGTATTAGTATAACATATATCAACGTTCAGTTTGTTTCTATTCTATTTGATGATTTCCTGGCTGTTCAGGGAAATCAATTCACACCGTACATATCGAACTTTATGGCATTTTTTACCTGAGAATAATTACAGGATAAATTGTCAATGCACTAAATATAAAGTAATCGAAGTTTTGTTGAAGTACAATGCACGTGTGTGTAAACAAATTTTTTCCTTGCGACTGTCGTATATGTAAAACATGATTCTTTTATACTTATATAGACATTATACATAAAAAAGACATAGGCAAACTGTATATATCACGAGTGTGTATACATACATGAATTTATATGTATGCACTGTACAAAGCTGAGCATTTCCTTTTTATTGGAATTCTAGTGTTGTCTAATTTCTTAAGTAAAAAGTGTGCATACTTATCAATCTCTTTTTACTTCTCTTTTCATTTGCTTAATCAGTTTACGGTAAACAAAGCATAATGTGGATTATACGTTATATATTAAAACAATCACTTGTGGAACAAAAATTTATGTCACCTTTGAGCTTATGTACAATTACCTATTCATATCTAATTATAATAAATTCTAAATGAATAATGATAATTTACGTGTCTTTAAATTAAGCCAATAATTTAAATATAATTTAAAAAGCAATTTTTCTGATATCCGAGAATGAAAATTTCGATACATGTACTTTAAGATTTTGATATCTGGAATGGATAAAAAATTTCGATTAATTATGAGATAAATACTTCGCAATAATATTGAAATCAGGGTGTTTGATTATTGTAAAAAATTTTAATGTAAAAAAAAGAATCGAAACCGAGTTACAAAATATTTATAATTAAATAAATCACTCTTCGGTTTGGCCACTCAAAAAAAAAAAAAATGGAAAAAGTGTTTAATCCATTAGCAACAGGAAATATTTAACAAATATGATTTTATAATGTTACTGAATGTCACTCTATAAAATTTAATGCCTTATAAATTATCGATTAATTAAAACAGATGATTTATATGAAATTTTAAAACTATACTTCCTGGTGCAAATTGATTAATACTTAATACTTTCTGCACCACCTAATAACTCTTCATTTATCACACATTACAAGAGAACTAGAAAACAATATCAGAAATGACATTATTGAGTAATAAATCTTTTGTAGTACGCAAACATTTTGTCATTGCTATCCAAACTAATACGTGTACATTTTCTTTACTTGCAAATATTTCGTATCTAGATGAAAGCAATTAATTAAGCTCAATATTATGAAGAGTAAATGGGAAGAATTTATTCTTTTTTTCTCTTCCACACGTAACCATAAATTTCCGAAATCCGAGCGCACAATTGAAAAGTGGCAGAAAATGTATAAAAACAGTATCCTTCAAACTTACTTGGCTACCTGAGATATTTTGTATCTTTCAGTCGTTAAAAATTTTCTAAAATGGAATAATAAAAAAAGGGAAAAAAAGACGGCAAAGGAAAAAAAGAAAGAACATACGCTTGAAAGTACACGCGCTAACACTGAAAGCAATATCTAGAAAAATATCAAAAAAGGTATATGCTTAGTTTTACTCAATCTTTTGTCTCTCCTATTGAAACTTAAAACACACGGTAACTAATACTTTTGTACGCGTTCGATTCTAAATATTGCTTTTAATGTTTCCAATTTTTTTTTCTTTTTTTTTTTTTTTTTCTCTGAAAGAGAAAGAGTGAAAGAGAAATAGAGAAAGAACGAGATTGGAAGAGGCATGTTCATGTTTTATATAGAGTAACGAATTGTATAATGTTATCAGCACTTGTGGAATGCCTGCAGTCAATGTGATCTCAAATATTAAATACATACACTAAAAAAATTATATACTCCGTTACGTACAACTACAACCACTCCTTAAATAAACATCAAAGAATACTAGCAAATTATTTACACATCTAGTATTACATCGTCGATAAAGGAAACCCTTTGTAAGAATGACAATAAATCAATAAAATAAGCATTAAAATAAACGTTTATATCATACACATCAAATCCGAAAAATTTAATCTGCAAGACTATAAGTTTGTCTCAAATCAAACGATTCCCTTCTTTGTGAGAGCAATGTATACCTAACTGGTTCATTAAGTTTGAAAGTACTTTCCAAGATATATGGGATTGATATATTAAAAGCAAAAACAGGTATATTAAAATGAAAAGCAAGTTTGTGCAAATAGCAACTAAAGAGCACTCCTTAGGAACTAATGAGACTTAAGCGTTATCATCGAGATCTGAATATAATCAATTTGTAAAAATTAAGAGTATCATATGTACAATTATACTATGAATAGATAATCTTCGAATAATAAAATTTAGGATCACCAAAATATCTAGAATGAAACTGTGACAATGAATACATAAATATGTAAAAAATAAGAAGAACCTAAAAAAATATAATACTTTTTATACATGTTTATATGTTTTTCAGGTTTTGCTAAAAATAAAAACGAAAGATTTTATAACTCTGTATCTTTAAACTGTAGCAAAGAATGATATAAAAATCGCATTGACATCACTACACGTGTTTACTCCATTTCTACAAATATGACAAAGATACCTTATTATCAGAAGATTACCTGAATCTTTAATTTAGAAATATATCTTTACTCATTCAATTAAATAAGTCGTTCGTCACTTCGAGACTATAAAAAAAATGTTTCCCTACTTTTATTATATATCGCGTAACAAAATTTGTTAAGACTGAAAAATGAAACAAATGGATCTTGCTCAACGTATGCTTTTTATACAAATAGACAAAATGTGTATACCGAGAAACAAGTAAAAGAAAAATAAACCTATTTAAATGAACAAGATTTTGTTTCGTTATATATTGTTTATATAATTCTTATTTCATAAATTTATAAATATCAGAATAATATAAGTCATATTTTACTAAAACAACAAAATCCACTTCCTTTCAATTTACAACAAAAGAAAATTCAGTTACTCAATGAAATGAGTAATCAATATGAAATATATGGGAACGATCTATGTAGAATTCTACTATAATAGAAGTACACTAAAAGTATAGAATTAATCCTATTGACCGAAGGCCGATATGTAATACAAATGTCACAAATTTGAAATTGTGCCTATACATGCTATTCTAGTATCTGTACATTGCAATAATACAATACAGTAAATCAGCTACATACGAATCGCAACATAATTTATCATCGTTTTATTGGAATATGATCTTCTTCCTCTTATTGTTAATGCAAATTATATCATCGGGTCGATCGATTTACGTAATTAATTATATACAATTTCTTTGTTCTTTTCTAAGTTATAAATAATTAACGGAAGTATTACGTACTAAAAAATAAAAAATAACAGTTCAGAAATTAAATGAAATTATGGTGGACGTAACCATACGGAATTTTTCATATTCGATTTTTTTTCCTTGTTTTTTTTGTTTTCAATAGAGGAAAAGTATAAGAGGGATTCATTGAATATAACCACTTCGAAAATAAAATCGATATAAATAACAGGCAATGCCACAGAGTGCTCCATATCGTATCCCTAACGAATTATTGCTTTTTGCACTTTTCGAAATATTCGGAACGTTATTACGCTATATATACCTAAACGTTGTGTAAAAATCGCTTAAGATCGAAACTCAATCAAACCTGTATACACAGTAGAGTTTTAATCGTTAGATGCACGGTTAATCCGATACTGAAACCTTTTTGAAAAAGTGTACATCGAAGGAAATAGGGGGGAAAAGATTGCAACTATGATTACTCCCGTTGCTTTCGTTAATTTGATTTTGATGTACAATCGATGTTGTATCAGGATTCCGTAAAATAGTTGTCGCGTGGAACATTACGCTTTAGTAAACTGTATTGTCGTTAAAAAATATTATTTTCTTGGGTACATTTGGCAAGCATGCACTTCTCGATCTGGAAGATCAAACCTTCAAGGGATTTCAATTAAATAAAGGCTAATTGGAAATTAATGACAACTACGAGAGGACGGTTCGCACTCTCCTCCAACGTGCTTCCCATTGTGACTTATTTCTTCTAACACTCCATCCAAATCCAAAACCAGAACCAATGATGACTTTATTAAAGTAAGCGAAGTTGTTGCTGCTGCTGCCACTAACGTGACCAACGTTCGTATTAAGATTGGCCAAGTTAACCGCGTTTAAGATACGAACAGCAGATGAGAGTCGTAATTTGCTTGCTGGGGAACTAAACACCAACTTGCGGCTCTGTTTATTGTTGTTGCTGATATCTCCGCTACTGCTAGAGCTATGGCGATCACTTAATTGTTTTGCTGAATGAGAATATTCAGTGCAAAATGATTTAGCCATTGATCATTGTCGATACGTTTGAGATGATATGCCATTACCAGGTGTCACATAATCTCCAATCATCAAGCTGGGATTCACTGGATAATGTGAAGTATTGCCAAGGACCAGCGATTGCTGGAAAGTAACACCAAGCTGTAGCGCGAAAGACACGCAGGCAGGCATACACTTTAGTATCCTTTTGCTTTAGATTTATAAATCGAGTATTTAGCGAGCTATTGTTTGGTGCAGATGTTTACACATATTGCATATGAGTACGGAGCATATAAATATCTTAATACACTTAGTACCACATTTTGGCAGTAGCTCGCTCGAAGTCTAATTCAGATACTTTTACACTTACCGTAGCGGGAGATGTAAACATATTTGGAGTGATTCCACCACCTATTAACTGTGCTGCTTGTGTACTCGTCGCTGTACCCCCTACTCGTCCTCGCCCTGTACTCGAAATCGAACCGGGATGAATATTTGGTTGGCCTCCTAGATTACAATCAAACAAATAACAATTATACTATGTTCTTAAAATAAAAAGCCATTTTTACATTTTTTCTTTTTTGTTTACCTATTGCAAGCAAATTACTGGGATTTACTGCCGCGGTCGCATCCATAGAAACTTCGCCTAAACCATTCACAGACATTCCATTAACCATGTTTACCGCTTGTCTGGCACCTTGTGCATCTAAAGTAGTCCAATAGGACTCGCTAGGAGACGTATTATTTAAACCAGGTGGGGGTTGTGCAGCTGCTCCTGTGTATCTGAAGTACGGATTTTTCAAATCTAAAGTATTACTACTACTTTCCATATTCGTCCCTTCTAGTTTCAGTTCTATTGTTACATCGTACGATTGTCTGAAACATCATTTTATACGAAATTACGCATACATTCTATATTAAAAAGAACATTCTCAAACTTTAGAGGCCATCATTATAATTATATTATTTCACCTTTTATTCGCAATAAGAATGACTTTCCCAGACAACAGTTGACCGCTTTTACAAAACAAAGGATTTTCCAAAAGACAACGAACTTGATACCAATGAGTAAGAGGTTCAGTGGGAGCTGTGCTTAACCAAACCTGTTGCGTTGATCCAATAAATGCAACATCAAACCAAAATGCGAGACCATGACAAGTACCACTTTCCAGTATGTGAAAATCTACATCAATTTCTAAGCAATATATAAAATGATGTAATATGTTAACTGTTAAATACCTTGATTACAAAAATCATACATGATCTACAAATTCACCTATTTTATGTAAATCAGTCTCATTAGCAGTTTGAAAATCTACAATGTGTCTGATAGATTTAGCCATACAAATTCTTATATCAAAGGTGTCAACTATGGGCTGTCTAAAGTATTCTTTGATCGCATTATTTCGCATTGCTGAGAGATCTACACCATGAAAACATGTTTGGTACCAAAAGTTAGCTTTATTAAATTGCTCCATATAAAGATTTTCATCGGAAAAAGGTGCAATGTGAAGATCACCTCGAGAGGGGAACATTCTTCCACCTGTGAAATGATTATTTTATTATTTCTATTATAACAATTATTGAAAATAAATTGGAACAAGAGAACAGTTAAATGACATTTACCTGGAACTAACCACTTTTTTGCGTGAAGATACGTTTCAAGCATTCTTTCATTGTATAACATATAACCCATGGGTTCACTCACTATGCAGTCTACTCTTTCTGGTAAATCAATTTCTTCTATTTTACCAGCAATGACAATAACCTTGTCTGACAAATTATTAGCAGCAACTAACAGTTCTGCATGATTTGCCATATTACTTGCTTCTACTGCATATACTTTTTTTGCACCAGCTTGGACTGCAAAAAATGATAATATTCCAGAACCTGCACCTACATCTAACACAACTTTATCTTTAAAATCAGACAGATTTCCCAGGATTGCCCTCTGGTATGTACTAGTCCTAATGTAATCTTGCATCATATTTTGTTGCTGAGATAGGTAACCATAAAATTGAAAATATTGCATAGCTGATGATTCTTCAGTCCTTTCATTAAATGCAGAAACACCTTTGCCATTCTTTAATTTCAATATTTGTGAATGAAAATTTCTAAAATCTAAGAAAACATACCATCTTTAATGTGATATAAGAAATTAAATTAAACAATACAATTTAAATTGACTATTTGTTAGCTCACCGGTTTCACTGACAAATGTTATAAGTAAGCTATCGGTATCAAGTGTGAATACATAGCTTCTAGATGAAACTCTAGAACATTCTGTACTAGGAGTTACTGGGAATTCCAATAGTGTTGTTTTATCTCTACCAGTTGATTCTCCTATTATGAAACAATAAAAAGAATATAAAAATTTGCCTTTCACATTTACAAAATAACTTACAATGATCTGCAATTTTTATTATCAATATTCTCCTTTTATATAAAAAATTTCCAACAATAAAATAAACTCATTAATCGATAATAATTAAAAGGAGATATTTAAAAACATCAAACGAATACAAAGAGATCATAAAGTATGCACCTTGTCTCACAGAAAATAATGGAAACAATATTTTAAATATTTCAAATGTTTAAAAAAAAGATTATTGAAATCTATTTATTATCATTTAATATAAACGAAAATTATATATATGTAGCAGAACAATCACATCGTAAATACAAATTCTATTGAATTAAATGGATACTTAACGAAAGATAAGTATCCTATATTTTGTCAATCTTTTTGTATGACAAATTAGAAAAGTCTTTAAGAAAAATTCGATAATTATGACGTATATTAGTAGCAGTCATTAAGTTTTGATTAAAAAAAAAAAAAAAGAAACTATATACGATCATTTAAGTATGGTTATGTTGTCTACTTTGTAACGACGCTAACATAATTCATAATTGATTATTTATCAGTGAACCAGTACCTGTAAGGAACTCAACGCTGAGACCTTGTGGATCATAATTGATATTAAGCGTGACCGGCTTGTTAAATTTTGCTGTTGACTGTCCATTGTTTGACAAAGTCGATACTGTCACCGCGCGAAACACCTTCGCCATTTTTAGACACCGCGTGCGTATTGTACGCTGCAGTTCCGCAAATCGGTTCTATCGTGTTTGTCGTCTACTTTAACGTCGTTATTCGAAAAATTATCAGTGAAAAGAATATAGTGTGCGATCTCACTTCTTCTTATACAAATCACACAAACAATATAACCGGATCTTGATTGAAATTGCAATTTTTCACGTTCGTAGACCGAACCATCGACTAACCACCCCCGGCGCGTTTTACACACGCGCAGTAGCGTTACTAGTGCACTGAATATATGTATAGCAGTTAATTGAACTCCCTAGATTTACAATGACCATAGATGATCGTTCCAGAGGCTAATAAAATGCGTTTCTCTTGCGCCGACGCAACTTTATATATAATTGCATCTTCCGTATCATATTTTTTTTTTATGATATTGTCGGAATTTATTTAGAATTTAAGGTATATCAGACGTGAATTTTTTCTAAATTTGGTAATATTTTTCTTTATAATTTATACTGTTCGTTTATTTATATAGCTTTTTATAATTGTGGATTATTAAGTGTATCTTTTTTGAAGGAAATTCGGAAAATTTGTTGATCTATTACCAACTTAAAGCCATATAGAGAAATATTTCAGAAAGACATTGGAAATATAGAAAATATAGATAATTTTAAAAAGGTTTATATCAAATATTAACAACTCCGTATATTGTCTTATTTTTATTATATATTCAATCGATGGCTAAATTATGGAATTGTTATTAACGGGACTACCAATCAAATACTGTTTCTGAATGTGAATATAAGATCTGAAACGTTATTGGTTACTGACTTATGCACGGAAGTTTTATATATTGTCTAGAACGACCTGTGCGAATCACACGCACACGATTAGTAGTATACGTACGATATTCTGATCGATAAGTACGAGTTGGACAATAACTCGAATCTCGAAGGCTGGCGGCGTGGCTGATTGCTGTCCCCCATTTTTGACAGTGCATTTTAGATATTGTACTTTCATAAAAAATGACTGCTCATGATCAAATGCGTGCTATGCTTGATCAGTTGATGGGAACTGGACGAAATGGTACGTATTATTGATTCAGAAATGGAATTTGACTATCCTTCGTATAACACTATTATTTACAATTACCTGAAATCTTGTACAAAAATACAAGATGGTGGCTTGCACCTTTTACCATTACATGTACACTCATCTGTTTATGAGACTTGATTACTAACAAATATATCACTATTTTAGGAGAAAATAACAAATTTCAAGTGAAATACTCCGATCCAAAGGTCTGCAAGAGCTTTTTGCTGGCATGCTGCCCACACGAAATCCTATCATCAACAGTGAGTTTACTTGAATTATTACATATTGAATATCGATGACATACCATTGGCACTTCTGCGTTACAACAGAGCATTATCGTATCTCTCTTTTGATACGTCTTTGCATTAATATGAAAGCAATTAGACATCAGTATATATCGATGTCACAGTTAGTTATTTCATCATTATATTTGTATCTTTTCAGTCTATTCTGGTTACATGATTCAATTGCTTTCACTTTATTAATAAACTCATTTGCCTTCCTTTTGAGCTTCTTTTTCATACATTGTAAAACATTAATATATTTTCAACACTAGCATGTAACATTGCTTTAATATAATTTTCAAAAGCTATAAAAATTCAATGATTAAATTATACATATTTTCAATGTATAAAGAACATTTGTTTTTTTTTTTTTTCTTATATTGATATAAAGTGAAAGTAATGCATAACAAAGATGATTACAGATGCACTTGTTACATTAATATCATTCAATTTGCATACCTGTAACTTATAATAGCATTAGGTATGTGTTTTATATGAGTTATGATTCATATAAGATATGTTTTTAGTGTGATATAAATGATAACATATATAATGTCAATGACAATATATAAATTATAAGAAAAGCTGTATATTTCTCATATAAAACTTTAGTAGTGGCACCATTTAGAGTTAATATTGCATTTAACTTGAATAAAAAAAGTGCATTAAAGAAAAACTATAGCAAAATTGTAGCTTTATATAATTAAGCAAGTATTTATATTTTGCTATAAGATGTTCAAGTAAAACATGGTAGTTATTATAGATAAGTGTATAGACATTATAAGAGCACAAGACATAATATTTCATATATTTAATGCATTATAAGCAATTATATATACCATAGACATGCATACATGTGTACACATAAATGTGTTATATATTTTCAATATTCAATACTCAATATTGATATAATCAAATGTTATAAATCATTTTATTGCTCCTATGCATTATTTATTTCATTTCATTTGAATCATCAAAATAATATATGTTATATCCATATTTATATTAATATTTACATATATTTTGGATCGTGTAACTATAATAATTATTTAATATTGATATTATTTATTATAATTAAGTTTTATGTACACATTATGTCAAGTTTTTCAATGATGAATGGTTGCCTATCTTATTTGGACAATTGAAAAAATGAAGCGTTTCTTATTTTAATAATAAATTAAACTGTTTTATATTCAACATATATTTTCATTGACAAATTTCTCTTCATATATTATCATATGGTAGTTTTTATATAGTTTTGATTATCATAAAAAAATCGTTCAAAGTACATATATTGTGAATCATACCATTTTTAATCTGTGCCAATTGGTCGGATCGATTTTGCATATTATATCAAATAATTGAACAACACAAGTCAATCTTATGGCATACAAATAATAGGATAACATTTGTGTGATACACTCGGAGAATTGATTCCGATCAATTCACACCAGATAGGCGTTGAAGTGCAACACGGGGCAGCAACTTATGATAAATAAGGAGAAGTCTTTCAGATTCCTCAGAAAAGGAAAGAAGTGAGATGCAGAACTTTTAATGTCTAGTTTGGAATATCTATGGTTGAAATCATCAACAATTTGTTTTTTATCAATTTTATTAATTTTATCAATATATGAAATATCATGTCATGATATAATATAATATTTTCAATTGTAAATAAAAATTAGTATTTGCTCAAAATAATATTAAGAATACTCTAAAACTTTTTAAATTCATTTTACTTCTTTTCTTCATGAAACTTAGAAATTAAAACGACATTTAATCTAGTGGGCCCGTATAATCGCGGAACGTATCTACATGCAGGAAATCGCGAACGTATGACGTCTACGATTACAGTGAGAACATGATTTTCCGTACGACAAGCATAATACCGATCATATTAGTACTGCTTCGCGCATTTCTTTGTCATCTTGTGCGAATTGGTCTAAAGGGTGTTTGTTAAAAGAAAAATTAATAATTCATATTTTTTCGATTCTATATCCGCCCAACTACTTGCAATAAGGCGACATTATGAATCTTTTCTTCATGTATTAAATATTCATGTGAATTTTTTTAGAAAAATAAAATCTTAACAAGTAAACTGCATTTATGTGATGGTTCGAATAGATTGCACATTTTTTAAAGTGACATTGAAAATGTTTTTAGTAACTGGTATATCATAATATCACATTTCCTTATAGAAGGGTCAGAAAACTTTTATCCATTTTAAAAATTCTTTCTCACTAAAATGTAAAAAATGCGTTTTATATAAAGCATATATATTAAGTGTTTATAGTCTATAGTATCATTTGACTAGGAATCATTGAATTTCTTTTTAGTTCTTATTTGTTTTTTTTTCTTTTGTTAAATAATTCGATCTAAAAATAAAAAGGAGAAAAGTATATTTTATTTTGTGTTTAAGAAATTGAACTGCTGAAAAGTACTGTAGCATGTTGAGGGATGATAAAAGGAGACTTGCAACCTAGCATTCGGTGCTTAGAGTGGCGTCTCTTATCGCAGTTAGCAAGCACCCTTGTATATGTCTTACGCTCTGGTTTATTACGGTAAAATAAAAAATAGCTACGTAAGATACAAAAAATAACAATAAATAAAACGAAGTATTTAAAGACTGATTTGAAAACACAAAAAAGAGTATTATATGAATGAAATTGTTAAGAAAGAAAAAAAACGAAATACTTCTGGCAAATACTCGCGAGAATGATGAATATACAAGTTCACTAATGTCAATGTACCTACAGTTCTATTTCCAGAGTCTCTGGAAAAAGCAATTCCAATCAGATCCATTGTACAATATTGTTGCGAGTATTGTCCGCTCATATGTCGTGTTGTACTTGTCGCTCTCACATGCGCGTTACTGTAAGTACTGAAAAAGCGAAGAGGACGTACGTATTACAATTCTACAATTTGATTATCTCTTTAACATAATTCAAGTACTAGGTATATTAATTTGATTAATGATACATAAAGGCGGGCGGTTACCTCAGCCCCTCTACCGGTCAACGGTGGCGAGGCTGAGTGTCGAATATTAATTCCGAGACCCCAAAAGGCCAGTATAAAGTTGGTGAGTAGCGCCATGCTGATTCTCATGAGACGATGTCTTATTGTCGCTTCTTACTAATAATGCCGTTTACGGCAGGTAGAAATCAAGTTTACTTTGAAAGTATGTGTGAAAATCGTATTCATCCTCGGAGATATAGTGGGTTCAGGAAATGAAGCAGTGATCTGTAAGTAAAAAGAAAGAAAAAGATTTTAAAAAGGAAAGGAAAAAAATAAAAATGGATGCGAATTGCCAAGAACACTAAATTTTTTACGAATTCGAGTCTCGGAATTGTAAATTTTTTTTTTTCAATAAATTTTCAATCAATTTGAAATGCAATGAAACTTCGATTGGACGTTTTATGAAAATTCACTATGTTATTCGAAATATTTATCGATTAACTTTTCGATTTGTGAAAAATATTATAATATTAATTTTTCTTTTCTACAAAGAAAAGAATGTTATTGTTTTCTGTAAACGATTAATTTAAAGATTTACGTAAAAGTTATTTAGAGAAATGTTCGATCGAGATTTTATTGTATGTTAGTCTTGTGATGTTTGACATCAAATATACTATAACTCTTCTTTTCATTTATTCATTTCGAACGTATGTACCATTAGGGAGATTTGTATACAATCAAACTATTATCAAAACTAATTTTAATGCGTACTATCGTAACGCGCACCTTTCGGTTGATATGCAGTTAACTTTAAATCTCCGTTTTATTTTAAAACGACCGTAACAGTAATAAAATGAGATATTAAAATCAAAGGGAAAATCGTGCATTAATTGTTAATGATCAAACATTTATTTTGGCAATTTGCAAGATAATAAAGTCATCGGTGAGAAAAAAGAGAGTGAAAAGTGGCATGAACAGTGAGCGAGAGGGAGAGAGTCATTTATTTAGGGGAAACTATACAGCACGGCAGTTTTGTTAGAAAAATTTTCTTCAGCATTGGATGTACGTATTGAACTCGTTTTCTAAATCGTCTAGAATTGATTCACATATCGCAATTTCGTGTTCTACCGTAAATAGTATAATAAACCTATTAGGTTGTAAGTTGTTTCATAGACCATTGAACATATGAACTTAAGGTGTGTGCTGATTGTAGCTTCATTGCCATCGCATTGTCGTGTCAGGCGGAGAGGTGTTGCCACTCTGTAAGTGAACATAACAAAATATTTATCTGTAAATTGAACTGCATTTTTACTTTAAAATTTCTGTGAATCAAAGAAATAAATAGTGATAATAATAATAATAATAATAATGATAATATCGATTGAATGTAAGCGTATATACGTGTATGTATATAAGAATAAATAAATATGTATTAGTATATTTATTTATTCGATAAAAATATATATACAAGTATATATAATTACTTTGTAAACGCGTATGTTTATACCGGAAGTGTACATTTGTACACTTTGTCTACAATTTGTAAGTTCTCGTAAAAACAGAATAATAAAGAACATCCTTGGACCGTATTTTTCTGGATAATTAGGGTCTTTAACTTCTATCGTTGTTGCGTTTTAAATTATTTAGTTGGTTATCGATTTATCCAGTTCGGTTTTCTATTTACGGAACAGCCAGTTGAGAAACCTTGTTTTTGTCGTAATATAATCTTTCATAAAACAAGTCGGGAGGGACTATATGTGTATATATGCGTATATATATATGTGTGTGTATATATATATATATATATATATATATATATGTATGTATATATGTATATATTAAATAAATCCAATAAGGCTTCTTAGGATCGAATATAATAATAAGCTAATATCGAATGATTTGTAAATCGCAGCGCATGGACCTGGGAGAATGCCCCCAGATTCACGACTTGGCCTTACGGGCTGACTATGAAGCTGCACAAAAGAAAAAGGACCATTTCTACGACATTGATGTAAGTTCTATTTCTTTTCTGTTATCAAATTTTTAAGTTGAATAAAAAATTTACTTTTACTTATGCCGTATAGCCTATTTTGTAATTGAATTTTTTCTTTTACTGTACGTTTCAAGGCTATGGAACATTTACAAAATTTTATCGCCGATTGCGATCGTCGTACAGAACAAGCAAAACAACGACTCGCGGAAACGCAGGAAGAGCTTAGCGCCGAAGTGGCAGCGAAAGCAAATAACGTTCACGTACTCGCAGAAGAAATCGGAAAAAAATTGGCAAAAGCTGAGCAACTTGGCGAAGAAGGCTTTGTCGAAGAATCGATGAAACTTATGGGTGAGATTGATGAGTTACGAAAGAAGAAGAACGAGGCTGAACAAGAATATCGGAACAGTATGCCGGCGTCCAGCTATCAGCAACAAAAGCTAAGAGTATGCGAAGTTTGCAGTGCATATCTTGGAATTCATGATAACGATCGACGATTAGCGGATCATTTTGGTGGCAAATTACATCTGGGCTTCATCAAGATCCGTGAAAAATTGGCAGAGCTTCAAAAAACTGTGGAAGAAAGACGTAAAGAAAAAAGAGAATCGTTGTTAGACAGACGCAGAGACAGAGATAGAGATGACCGCGACAGAGATCGAGACAGTCGACGTGGAGGATTGGGTTATAGAGACAAAGATCGAGATCGTGATCGTGATCGTGATCGTGATCGTGATCGAGATCGGGATCGTGACAGAGACCGCGACCGCGACCGCGACCGCGATCGTGATCGTGATCGTGATCGTGACAGAGATCGAGATCGTGAACGCAGAGATAGAGATAGGAGAAAGTCTCGCTCACGAAGTCGCAGTCGTGGAAAAAGGTTGGTTACAGTTGATTGAGAACTAGCATGTAATTTAACAATTTTTAACAATTTCTCTAGCGTAAGAACTAGATGGTATAAGTTATTGTTCTTACGGAGTTGAATCTGTAAACAAATAAAACATAATTAGTGCTTACGTTGTGATTATTAAAGATAATTGTTTGATTTGTTTCAGATCGAAACGTTCACGGAGTAGTAGCCGTAGCCGTCGATCCCGTTCTCGTCGTAGTGGGTCCAATGATCGGAAAAGATAAAACTAATTACCATTTTTAATTATGCTCAATCATTTTTTTCCTTGTATGAATTCTCACGTGCTTACTTATGCACATTACGTATAAAGAGAAAGAAAAAAGAAGAAAACAAAATCGCGTTTTTTGAACATCATTTTTTCAATAGAGATATTTCCTGGATAATACAAACTGAGATTTATACATTGTCCGTCACAATTTATTCGAAACACCAATATTTCAAAATGTCTTTGTGTAAAACTAAACATATTTACCTGTCAATATAAAGACAGGAATAAATTTATTAGATATTAATATACCTTATACTTATTCTATTTGATCTTGATATACTGATTATACCTTTAAATCTAGTTACTATTTCGTGTAAATATGGATAGTTCAGGCGTAATTCTATAATATTTGGAAATGTTACATATTTATAATGATGATTACATAATCTTATGTGAATATTATACGAGCATAAAGAATGAAAATATGTTCAAAAATATATACGTTTAAATAATTATTGATTTAAACACTGCAACCATGGATTTTCTCATAACCTTACATTTCACCAGTCGAAAAATTCAAATCATATAAGAAAACAAGTTTTGGTTTTAAAACAGTAGCTACAAAATTAAGACGTTAAAACTTTAAAAAATAAAAAAATTTGCGTTATTAAATTAAGAAATTCCACGATATATAAAAAATATATGTAATTAATACTGTTTAAGAAGGGATATTTATTTTAAGAGCCATGTACATAGTAAGTATTGCAGAGCTATTTGTACATACAAAAGTTTTGCTTAAATTTATGTTTGTGGGAAGAAGATAGAACTTTGTTAATATATATATATTCGTATTAAGATTATTTACATTTTATTAATTTCAATAGTCCTTGCATTTTATAAGAAGTTAATAGTTTCTACACATACTCACGATCTTACAATAAACGAACCTCAATCTACATTATCTTGGAAAATCAGTTTTACATATCCTGGTGTTCCTTCAAGAGGGACTGCGCAAAACGGACAAATTGCTATATAACCATTTGTACCATGTGGAATTGCAACTTTCTCCCAATATCTGTAACACGATACAATTTTACATACTATAAATATATATCGTTAAACAAATGAAAACCCACAAGTACTGTAGTATACTTAATACTAACTTGACAGTTTTTTCTGTAGCCATGTGTCCACAAGGCCTAAATGCATAAGTAGGCGGGCCACAATCCACATAAAATGCAGGTTCTATTCCCATAGAAAGTTTAACTACTGAACCGGCTACTAAACACATTGGACACCTTCTAGTGGCTTTGTCTTTTTCTTGACCCCAATCATGGAGACCTTGTACATGTCCACATTTCAAATAAACATATGGTTGCTGTTGTGCTGAATCTGCAGCTGCTTTACGTGGTATAACTAATGTATTTAAACCAACGGGGCATTGTGGTCTTCCGGCGTTTATAGCATCAACTAGCTCTTCTAAATCATGCTTTGTCTGTGTAAAACATATTTTATATTTTCGATTTGTAGTCTTCGTACGAATGTAAGGATTATAAATTATTTGCACTTACTGGCGACTTTGCCAGACCTTCCGCTGATCTCCAAAGTAACGTGGCACCGCAAAGGTCGATCAAAGTTCCATCTTGCAGAATATTGTTCTCATCTTCTACGACATTTCCTTTTTGTTGGGCACTTCGACTTTCCCTTAACGAAAAAACTCCTCCACCTACGCTGACTTCTCTCCAAAAACCACACTGTGCTTCACCGCCACAAAACTGACCCCGCGGATGCATTATTAAAACGCCATTTGTTGTGAGTCCATCAATCTCACGATTTTCTTGCCACTTTGTTGCTTTTTCCTAAAACAATCAATTTTTGTGTTCTTCTGATAATCCCATCGAAACAAGTATTTGTATATGGTATAAAAGGAAACTTACCCCTAAAAAGATATTTCTTGAACTATCAAAACCTGCAGCATATATTCTGGCGATTCTAGGATCCGATCGATCAGCGAGAATTCGACAGGCAAACCTGCTAATTGTACTTTGAGCAACGCGTCCTTCGTTCGAACCGTCACTACCGCCTGCACATGTGTCCATAACAACAAAGTCGATAGGAGATTCAGAAGAACGTCCAACCTATATTTATAAATACATCAATGTAAATGAGAATATTCCAATATTTAAAAGAATTAAACAATATTAAACTTACCTGAAACATATCAGTTCCTTCATCTTCGGTATACTCCACGATAACGGCTTGAGTTCGAGAAAGAGTATACGATATCGAATGTTGTTTTGTATTAAGAATAGCTTGCGAACTATGAGGTGTTTTAACGATGTAATGTTTACTGCGCTTCACGCCATTTGGTACAGGTCTTTTAAACAAAACGAACTTACTTCTTCTCCTTCCTCTATCCCCTGGTGGAAGGAATCCATTGTAACTAAAAAGTATTTAATTAACTTATACTTTCGTACATTAATATTTCCATTCAAATGTAAGAGACAAAAATTAGTTACTTACCCAAGAATAACTAATTCTCCATATTTTATTAGCTGTTTTGGTTTTTCATGGCGGTAACTGTGGGACCTATGAGGATTAGCATGTGTATGATTGTGATTATGTTTGCTGCGTGGACTGTGAGGTGCACCAACTGTTTCTCCTTCTTCCACAAGTAATGGACTTTCACTGCTACCACCGTCAGATCTGAAATAAATGTAATGTAATAATTAATAGCAAAACTAGTAACTGACATTATTTTTATGATAGTTATTGATATAACACTACAAGTAATAATTTTATTTTAAGATTGAGAAATATTTGAGGAAGGAATGAATGATTAATATTTCTGCCACCTTTGCCTTTTTTCTTTCTTACAATATTGTATAGTGCAATATAATGTCTATGTTCCTTACACATTGTATCACTGTTGATATTCTTAAGCCTAGTATTAAATATAGATATTTTTACAAATATTTTCATAGGTTCAAAACACTTTTATGGTGTGGAAGTATCTAGTTTTGTTTTTATTTACTTATACTTTTTATGCTAGAAAATATACAGTCATTATATATAAAAATGGACAACTAAATTAATTGCTCCATATATTTTAACACATTATAAGTAGTTTATAGCTTTAAGGTGGATGTCAGTAACATAAGTGCTAAAATTCAGAAAATAAACCTGTTATTTTTAAAATGATAGAAATAACAGTATTTTGTAATTCATTTTAAAAATCACAAGAGGAAAACCTTCCTAAGAAGGATTACATAATTTGAATTACAAAAAGAAAGATTTGAAAATTAATATAAAGATAGAATATAAGTCACCTATTTGTAGATCTCTGTTTTTTCTTGTCCTACAGTATGTAATACGTAAACCACTTACTTACCGCGAAGGGCATGGAATACGTTTAGTTACTGGCATCCTCCTTTGAGTAAAATTAACAGATTACTAATTCCACTGTACTTCAAAAGATACTCATAAGGACAGACAGTCTTAAGTATCTTTGCAAAGTTGAGCAAACATGAGCAAGTGCAACATGGGATGCTGTGAATTGGTAATTATAATCTGCAATAAGAAACATTCAGTGTAATAATAATTGCTATACTATTGTATAGTTTAGCATTCTCCTAGATTTAATAAAAGTTTCAACCAATCTAGTTACTTCTTTGATTAATAGAAGATAAAAAATACAATAATAGTAGAAAACTGAGAAAGGATTTGTTATCCTGGTATAATAAATTGGTATATTGGAATATTATATTACATTATATTATATTATATTATGCAAACATTAATTTATTATTTTACTAATTACACATAACTGTAACATTATACATTGATATTGCTATGTAGGAAAAACTGTCTGTTCCTATACATGATATGTCATACAATATGGCCAAGATATTTTCTAAGATAGATTTGTTCATAAAAAATATATCCTTGTGATAAAATTTACTTATAACATATTTATTTAAATTAGAACAGCAGATATTACAAGCAAGAAATAAAAATACATTATATCTTCTGAGGAAAATATATTACCAATATGAGACTGTTTAATTAATATAGCTATTCTTGATTTCATCTGATTGTATTGGTCAAAGAGTTGATTCTTTTATCTTATCTATATATTCATTTTTATCAAAATATTGCACCCATCAATTGCATTGATGTAAACAAGTATAAATATTACATTAAACATTACTATAACTGAGAATTGATGCATGCATACTTATTCAAATAACATTTATTTAAATGATACGTGCTTCTCATTTAAATAAATTACATATCCTTTTCTTTAAGTAATATTTAATTGCAGTATTTCTATGTCATTAAATCTTAAATCTAAATACTTCTAATTTATTTCATATCACTATAGAAATATACAAACATTCAATAATGTATTTACATTTTTGTGCTTATTTTAAGTATTTCTAATTTGATTTTATATAAATCATAAACATAGTATTACAACCATTATATAAATGCTAAGGCATCCTTAATACCATCATTTTCCATCACACACACTTGTGTATATTTTTCCTTGGAGAAAATAATAAAACGCTTTTTGTAAAATATAAAAATATTTATTGTATATTCAATCGTCATTTCAAATAAAATGTTTTCATTAAACGAAGAATATATATCTGCCAATTCATTTATCCATCGTTTTCACGATATAAACGTCTTATATACAATCGTCTATGGCACATAAATTGATAATAAACACAGAAAATTTCATTTTAATTTTACATTATATTTAACATTATAACCTATGGAAAAATATTAAGAACGAATATTAAACTCTAGCAATAGATTTCAAACTTTGGAAAAATATTATTTGGATGGCATTCTATAAGTTACATTTAAAACTAATAATAATAATATATATGTAGGTAAATGTTTATTTGATCGAACAGCGAACTAAAAACTTTGGGAAAAAAATCTACCGATTTGAAACATAGAAAAAAAAGGGAGTAATATCGAGCACAAATGGATCGTAAGGGAATCACAATGTACAAACAACTTTAATTAACCTAGGCATCCAGAAACGATGGTCTATTTACCGTATCACCATGCTGAGCTCTGCGTTCAGAAACGATTATCGCCGCACGTTCGAGACACGCAACAACAGTCAACCGATCGTTTGCACAAAAACTAACGAAGTATAAAAATCATTTGTCCACAGTTATGCCTTAATTTAATTTTCCATTTCTAGATTACACTGTTACTATGTTCATGATATTCGAATAGTATCGCGCTGATGATCCTCTGATTCATGATTACGGCACACACGGATTCACGGACCAATATTATCGGGATAAAATCACCCTAACTAAAAAAAATTCTACGAATAAATATTTGACGATAAACGAGACACCGATATTTTTCCCCCCGATAATCGCTAGACGCACCGATTATTCGTAAGTACCTCGCATAAACTATACCAGACTATACTCATCGAACAATCACGACACCGATCACGACACGACCGAAAGATATACGAGTGGAAGGCGTTATAGCCACCAATCTAGGAAAAAAATTCCCTTGTTTCTTACTATAATCTCCGTCTATATAACTAACATGGCGCCAATTTCAAACGAATTAAGAATCGTTAACTGTTTATTATATTACATGTGTAGAATGCGTATCATTAGTGACAGACATTTGAATCTTAATTTTGGAGCGATTTCAAATTTTTCAATATTGTAAAAATTCACAACAAGACTTATCCGAAATTTAAATATTCAATAACCATCGAAAAACTTAAAATTTAAAATTTATCAAGACTTTCAAAAGTTTGAAGTATCAAATCATATTCGAAGCGGTCCGAATTTTCCGCCACATACATATATTCAAAGTGATTCAAAACATTCTAGGGAACATCACTATACATTATATACATGCATATACATGTTATACACATTTAATTGGTGCTAGTTTAACTAGTGCCAGAAGAATAACACATCTAAAAAGTCGTTACTTTTGACTCGCTGGAAAAGTAATAAAACTGATTTCTTGAAAAATATACCTTTTCTATTTGTATCACTCTTCCGATAAAGCAACGATTTAATTCTTTATTACTTACCGATTTTTTTGATTTTTTGATGTTGTCATTGAACTTCAATTAATAAAATGAAATTGTTTAAGAAAAGGACGAGATGAGGAGATTCACGTTCTTCATAAATGATTTCCTGTATCCTGTTGAATTATTCATCGGACAAAAATAAAAAATTTTGCAGGAAACTACAAACTATTTTGTTTGATATATGGAATGGTAAGTAATTATAATAATTTCACATTATCATCTGTATTTTCACCCAGTCGCGGGGAGAGGTGTTCGGGAAGCGTTCGTCAACGGGAGTCGTAAATTCCCGTTACGATTATAACAATCGACACCACGAACAGGTCGATCCCCTTATTTCTTGTGGAATAATAGGGGTATTTGTTGTGGAATAAAACTGTAGTCTACAGTCTTATAATATTTGTATTTTTAACAACTTATTACACTTGAGGTTCCGTCGTGTCGGAAGATATAATTGATATAAATGATGAATAATAGTACACTTGATAGAAGATCTAGAGTTGACTCGATTCAAGAAAAGACTGATTGCTCCAGGAGTTAGATACTTGAGTTGACTACGCGGAGCTTGGAAGAACAGTCGTGTTGACTACACGACTTTTGGAAGAACAGTAGTAACCCGTCTCGTACAATTACGGAGGAAAGCTCGGTTTGGGTGTCCTTTTTAATGGGAAAAAACCTGTTATTTTGATAAACAAACAACCGCTTTCTCCTTAAGTTATAAGTGCGTGCGATAAACCTAAGGACTGTTTTAAGGACCATCCATAAACCGAAAATACTTATATGAATAGAAATTAAACTGAGAAGATTCGGTTTATGGTGGTTCCTTAGGTTTATCGAGAGTCAGTGTAACGGTGTGTGGGCCTCGGCGGCCAGACCATGAGGGGCGTCGCACGGACCGTCTTACGCGACGTAACATCATTAATTGTCTGAGTTCGAAGCAACAGAATACCATTAATTAAGGATAAAAGGTTAAAAGATCAAAGGCTTAAAATCTATTTGCAGTTGTGTTTAAAGTTGAACCTGAGATTTTATGAAAAAGATTTTGTACAAGAATAAGATTTGGGCTTATATCCTATCCTATCCTTATATCCTATTGGTCTGTATATTATAGATGAACGTCTTATTTATCCTTTTAACAACTTCTTTTCTAAAATTAATGCAACACCAATCATCAAACAGTTGTCTTTGAACAAGGGGAGATCTGCTTGACATTATATGCGAAATATAATCTTTGTTTAATATTTTTTGTAACATACTGGTACTTATTCACTTTGATTAAGCGATATCTTTTAAAATATAAGTAAATTGATCGAATCGTGCAGAATAGATTAGGACACCATCATCCAATGTACACATGCTAATCGAGTGCAAATACTCTAAGATCTTATCAATTAGTCAAAAATGATATAACTGAACATGCAAACGTCCGCCTCAATACTTACATGCTTCTCTTCATTAATTATGTATCGACAATTGCAATAATTTCTCTTCTTTTTCTAGGACACACAGGCAGTCACATCGTATTTACTTCACTGTTCTACCATCGACAATTTAAAAAACAATAATTGTTATTGTATTTAATATTAGTATTGAAGTGATACTGAAGTTAACCATCCCTGAATAATTGTATCCTTTACAAAACAGCAGAATTCCCATAAATTTTGGGAATGATGAATTACCATTATGCAAGACCTGCGTAATTAAGGATGTCTAGACTATTGGAAGAAAATGTATTTCCACCGTTCGAATTCATCATTCTGTGATACCAATATCGTTTGATATTCCTCACCCATCTTTAATAAATTTTATGTCTATTACTTTTCCCTCTTTGGATTTATTGAAGCATATTAAGGCATGTAATTATACCAAGATCTAATTTTTAAAATTTCAGCTGTAGTGAAACTTATAAAAATTTATAGACGGTACTGGCGTTCATTATGATTATCGTCATCGCCATACATAGTATTCTCGTAGTAACATGACTGTCTTGTTTACAGTTATAAGATAAAGAATTATATTTGTCGGTACGTTTCGATAGTTAAATCATAAATTGGATTAATACTGCATAGTTAGAAAAGCATTAAATTTATCATATAATTCTGGCAATTTTTATATACTAGTTCAATTCAGTAGTAAATATTATATTAACAATGGATTTTCGCTATCATAAATATATAGTGCAAATTCACACGTGCATACATATGTAAGTAGATATGATTTACAATGATTTGGCATGGAATATAGTGAATTTCTTGAATCATTGATATAACTGCAACACAATCTTACATAATATCCTATCGTGTATTATTACCACTAAATATCTTTTTAAACACAAATTTCATGCTATTGTTCTTTTTACAATTTCATCCTATCATTTGAGCAAAGTATCATTCTAGGCTTTTGTTCTAGTAACATCAATTTATTTATACATAATTCATATTTTTAGGATTACCTCGGCTATGAAGAGAGAGACGCAGAATAAGTAAACGATGCTTTGCGTTAACATTTTCGATAGAGTACTCTGAAACGGCCACACTCCGATGATGGACAAAAGACGCTTGTTCAAACGAAAGGCAGGCTGCTTGAAGAAATTCATGCCGATTATCGTCGCGTTTCTTTCATTTCTTCGACTCATAATTGAAGCTAAGAGACGAAGACATAGTATAATATACTGACGATGACGAGTAATAAAAAATCGAACGAAACACAAGGAAAATCGACGAAGATTTGCTTGTTAAATCATTAACAAGTTAGTTAATTATTTAAACAGTCACAACGTCCGTCTTCCTACATTCATTAAATAAAAAAGAAACGAGATTTTTACGTTCTTTAAAAGCTCTCCGTAGAGATTTTATTCCTTTAATGTTAAAATGATAGATTCGTAAAATGATAGCTAATTAAAGAATATTGGTACTTCTTCTTTTCCTTTTATCATTTTACACAGAACACTTTACTTAATAGGCGAAACGATCGATTATTACTAAACGTTCTGATAAAAGTAGACTATAAAACACTGATTCTCCGCAATAGAACAATTTTCATTTTATAGTAGTTTTAATAAACCTTTTGCGCGGAGAATTTCTTCGAAGTCTTCGATGTGCAGTAGACAAAATTGGCAGTGTGATGTGTGAACTAGTTTTATTCTTATGCGTTGACATTTTTAAAGCGTATAACATTTTTTCCACATATTCTCTTTCTTTTTTATATTATAAGATATCCTACAATTATAATTACAAATAAAAAGTGTGATATAGAAATTACTTAATTGTCCTTCTCGAAGTATGTACAGTAATTCATTGAATGAATGATCACGAAACGAATCTGCTCGCGATCACTTAACTAATGAACAATGTCTGAATCTCGTATGATCGGTTGGCAATAAATTAAAGGAATAATTCCGTGCGCTTAATGAATTATTTATATATCAGTGAAAATTTTAATTGTTATAGCAGAATGTGATAATTTGGCATGGAATAGAATTTCGTACTTTTCTCAAGCACCAGTATCTTGAATAAGCTTTTATTTATTTGCTTTTGTAATTCAATATTTCATTTCTTTTTTGTTTTAGTTTAGAGGATTATCCAATGAGTGGAGTGTCAACAAAAATGCTATCATTGAATGCATACCACCGTTGATGACAATCTCTCTCTCCTTGTCATCGCATTTGAACCTAATTTTTAACACAGAAAAGGTACAGTCTCTTGTCTCGTTTACTCTACGAATATTCAGAATTGAATACGATTAATTAATTTAATTCTATTTCAATCTTTAGTAAGGAATAGTATTCTCAAGATGAAAGCAACTTGTTTTTCGTTACAGTTAAAATTTATACGCAATGATTAAAGCACGAGGGGACTTTCAAAAATATGTTTGAAGGGAAATTCCTGTATTCTATAACAAACTCTTTTTATTTTTATTAAATGATATTTTTCTGTTTTCTTTTATTACAGGTCAAAGATGTACTCTTATTCATTAAAAATGATCATAATTATTACATGAACCGCCCAGAAAATAAGATTCTTCAATTTTATACCACGCAAGGAAATAAAATTATATTATATTATCTCTGTAAGTGCATTAGTTCAAAATGAAGGAAAATTGTTTTCATCGACTTTAAAGGAATTTTTCATTTTAGCGTACCTTTATTCAACACTTTTGGCTTTCTTACTGGTACCAACTATATCACTAGTAATTGGTCTCATTGTACCTTCGAATCATTCCAAAGAGAAAAGCTTACCAGTTATAGTCGATTATGGCGTGGATACACAACAATATTTTTATTATGTGTTCATACCTGTATATATAGCAATATTCATTGTAGCCATGGTAATTTCTACTAGCTATAGCGCTTACATGTTATACGTGCAACATGCCTGTGCTTTGTTTGGAATTGTGAGGTAAAATTCATCTCTATTGATTCAAATATTCCGCGACATTTGATCTCAAAAATTTGTTTGCAGTTATCAATTAAGAACTATGCACATTTTGGATACAAGTAGCTTGATAAACTTAAAGGATCATCATTTACTCGAAAAGTATAAAAATGTCGAATTATCACAAGAAGAAAAGGCGAAGATTTTTAGGAAACTATTACTTTGTATAAAAGGACATAAAAATGCAATAAGGTCGATAGTTTATTGTTAATATATAGTCATTATTTATTTCGTTCGTGTGAGAAATTAATACATTTTATTTTTTTTTTTTTTTTGTAGATACTCAAATCTCGTGGAATCATTGTTCGCTAAATTTATATTAGTTCAGATGTTTTTTCACATTATCTGTCTTAGCATTGGTGGAGTTGGAGTAGGTATTGTATTTTTACATGCAACTACAGTCTATCCCACAAGACCGTACTGGCAATATCTACGAAAATTGATATTTAATGAAGGAGTGATTATTACGCTTTGGCTTATAATATTTTACCATAGCTCATATTACTGAAAAGCATAGATCTATTCGAAATGAATGCTGTATATGTTAAGCGATTTGAAGCGGTATTTTGCTGGACTGGCCGTTCCAGTCACTTGACGCAAATTCCATTTATCTATTATAAAACACAAATTGAAAGAAAAACATATTTTGAAATTAAGCACTTTAATACATCGCGTTCAAAAAATATGGAGGTCATTACCTGTACTGTACACCGAAGAATTAATAGAAAGTATACTGAAACATTGCCAAACTGTAATCAATAATGGAGGAGATTGTATTTGTTAGTATTTTAAATGTACTTTCGATTCATATTAAATTTTTTACAAATATATCAATAGAAATATCGCCAATACGCTCTTGTAAATTATAAAATTCTTCCTTAATTCTATATAATAATAAGTAATAACGAAACGCTTTGCTATTTTTAGACAGTCTTGAATTTAGGTAATACGGACGAAATGACGCGATTTGGATCACTTGCATTGGCACAAGCTATACATATATTCATTCTTTGTCTTCCTGGACAAAGATTATTAAATCATAGTGAAGAAGTATATATCGCGACGTAAGAATATTTTATATTTCTTTGATGTTTTTCAATTGTTACATTCCAACGATTAATTAATAACTAATTACTTTAGATGTGAGGTAGTGTGGTATATGTTTCCTAAAAAGTTTCATAATTTATATATGTTATTAATCGCAAGGACTATGATATTCAGCAAAATAACAGCTTTCAAAATGGCGGTTATGTCAATGGAAACGTTTCTCGCGGTAAAAATTTCTTATCACTCTTTGGATAATCGTCAAAGTATACTTAATTTTACTATTATTTATATTTTCAGATTATTCAAACCACAATGAGTTACTTCACTGTGTTATTATCGACTATATAAACTTAAATGAAAAATGAATATATTTTAGTTATATATTTAATAGAAACCATCAGTATAATATATTTTGTTCTTTGTATTTTTATTTACAATACATACTGTCACGTATGATGAAATAATAAATTCTATCATTTATACTGCAATGCCTTGTTGAAAAGAAATACACTTAAAGCTGGATAAATATATTTACATCACGTGTAATAACGCATTCAGCATTTACACATAATGTTATGTTACATATTACATGATATTATGCTATTCAGAAAATCAAATAATTTGTCGCAGAATACATTGCAATATAAAAATTTCCTCCTCTTAGTTTTAATTCGCCAATTCCATCATGAAAAATCACAATGTGTCTAACAATGATTATATAAAATATTCAAAAATTGAAAATTAGATTTCCAACTTTTCAATTATATAAAATATATTTAACATAACGATTACTGTAGAAAATGGCATTCATGCTCGTAGAGAAACAAACTGATGGAAAACATCCAAGATATGCGGATCCAGATCTGGTGTAAAAAGTAAAGTTTCTAATGTCGATGAATACTTTTGAACCTGCTCATGATGCTGTTAATAAGAGAAAAAACAATTAATATTATGTGCAAACAAAAGAATACATTTTATTTTTATCATTTGATAAAAAGCTTACGGTTAGGAACACTTGCTGTAGTCTGCCTATGGTCCATTTGTACCAGTGAGTATTATAATCTATACCATCGGTATCACAGCGTCCTAAATGTTCCGATAGGATCATTATAAAACGCTGAAAAAAGATATTAGTGAATATCTTTTTTATTTCTATAATAGTAATAATAAGATAATTATATTTACCTGGAAAATGATAAGGAACAAATTTTTCTGATCTGCTTGAGCTGTTTCCAGCTTTTCCTCCATTCTTTCTACAACATCTTCTGAAGGTTTTTCCCTATTTCTGTCTTTATTATTGTCTTCATCTTCTGACGATGAACCTGATCTACTTTCTGCTCTCCTCAACTTCTCACGAGCTTCCGCTAATTCTGTGCTTAACTTTGTTACATGTTTGTTTTTCTTTCGGATTGTTAAATGAAGAATTTCCCAAATATATAATCTATAAAGACGATATAGCAAATATAAATTTTGTTAAATGTTTTAAAACAGTATTGTTTATAAAATTATACATACTTGGTAAATTCTGGCACCATTTCTTTAGAAAATATCCAATTTGCGATTGCACTACATTCAATAATACTAGTTTTCAAGAATTTATCAGTCAAGACTACCATCATTTGATAGTGATTCTTCCACAATGCATACATATTTCTCAAAATGCATATTTGAGCTTCTTCAGTTTCAGCAAGAACCTAAAAATACAAACTTATTACACCCGCAATTGTTTTTGTCAGATTGTAAATATTTTTTGTTCAAAATCTTACTTGAAAAACATAATGAAATTTTCCTATCGCTGCAAAACTGTGACTAAAACTTTTGGAACCTAAATTCAATAATGTTTGTACAAAAACATCAATTTTCAAAGGATTGAAATTATTCGTTTCCTCATTTTCTCTAGGACCTGGTAACGTATTTAATACATTGAGAACTTCTTCTGGAGTACATTTACGTCTTATAGAAACGACCAATTCATGAGCTGCTGCTGTGCCTGGAAGTGAACCTATAGAACAATTTTTTTTAGACAGGATTTTTATCTATTATCTATAAATAATATTATTAAAAAATTTATATTTACTGGCACCCTCTGAAGTATATTTATAAATAGGCTCTGGAGGCGCTGGAATTAAGTCAGCGTACGATCCTGGCATCATATCCCGTATTCTTTGGTAATATGATAATCTAAGTATAAATTATAAATAAAATATTATTTTTATGAACTTATTTATATCACTAAAACGTTTCCATGATTAATTTAACATATATACCGTAAAGCTTTTAGAAGTACTTCTTGAATAAATTTTGGCCGAGGATGTTCTGGATCACGTTGCAAACAAGAATCCCAATCTTCCCAGGACCAACGAAATTGAAAATTGCTTAAATGATACGCGAACCACCATACGAAACGATCAAAAGCAGTAGCGGCCATACTGTCTATGCGACGGAATAAAATTTCTGTTGCTTGTGCCAAAACCTACATCAACGTAAAGTATAAGTTAAGATAAATATTTAAATTTATAATATAATGATGCTTATCATTTTACCTGTGGCATTGTTGATGGTTGTAATTTGCAAAGTTCAATCAAAATCGACCCATAACATATTTCTAAATGCTTTGGAGCTGGTAGTCTAAATAATTCACCAAATATTACTTCAACTATACAATAATCCAATGGTATTTTTGCTTTATATGGAAAGTTCAATAGTTGGGCTGCACTGTAATTCATTACAGAATATTTAATTGAATATTTAATTACAGAACAGAAATACCAAAAAAAAACTAAATAGGGGTAGGAAATACGTACCAATCTTTTCTTTCAAAGAAATAATTGTTGATAATTTGTTTTAAATGTTCCTCTATAAGAAAACGTTCTATGGCATGGCTTCCAGGTAATAATGGTCCTTCAGCTGGACAATCTGTGTAATCAAACATGCGGAAAACTACCGTAGGTAGCGGATAGGAATAAGATTCATGATGCGGTGGTGGCATTATAGTAGGTAAATTGTGTTGCAATGCTTCGCATAATATTGAGTCGAACGCAAGGTATGGTCTAGGAATATGTTTTTCTGCCCAATTGTCTTGCCTAAGTTTCCTTACTTGAGCCCATAAGCAATCTAAATATTCTTCCTGAGGGTGAGGTGTATCACTTGACCAAATTCTTAATGCTGCTTGATGCTTTTTACTTCTTTTATTTAAAAATATCTCTATTGTAACCATCAAATGGTCTAACTCTTGTTCCTTTTTTTCATATAATTCTCTTCCTACCCATGGTAATGTTGATAATACAGCATAGACATACCTATAATAAATGATAATAAATTAATATATTTTGTTACTCTCATCGACAAAATCACATAAAATACATTTTACATACCAATCTCGTCTTACTTGAGGTACACCATCTTCATTAGCAGCATCTAACATATTGTCAAACAATTGCATTAAAGATCCACAAGATAAAACATGGCAGTTTACTAAATCAGCTAGAAATCTTAATGAATATCTAGCTACATCCCATTTACAAGCTTTCAATGCATCCTTAAAGTTCTTTACCATGTAGTCAACAAATTCACCACCAAAATTAAAGTTCTTCGCATTCAACAACCCAACAAGAGTGGTATAAATTGTACATTTCTCTGGCATTCTAATTGCACATTCAGTCAGAATCCTAAGTATTTTGCTGCGAAATAGTCCAAGATCAGCTTCTAACACTGAAGCTAGTCCTTCAAGGTTGCTTTCTAAAGATGATGTAGATTTTTCTCCTACTCTTAGGATAAGAGATTCAAGTCGATCTTCAATCTCTTGATTCTCTGATACCCTCCTACGTTTCTTATACGCTCGTTCTATAAAATTTGTATAAAAATAGAATATATGAGTATAAAAAAGTAATTTTTTCAACATGTACAATTTTTTATTTTTTAATTAATGGTAATATAAGAAAAACGAGAATTTACCGTATCCATCTTCCTCTTCATGTACTCTTCTACGACTCATTTTTTTTTAAATTGAATATATCGCGTTAATCACACGTAACGTTTATAACGTGATTTATTTCAACACGATTATATTTTATACAATTATACTGTAACTATAAATTATCATTGAATAACTAACTCTTCAATTTTCCACATTCAATCCACAGACCGACGCGAAGCGTTACACAAAATGACACCTTATATTACCCTTAAACACAAAGTGATACATAGATTACTATATTTCTTGTACATTCACAGTATCAATCGTATCAGTCGTTGAAGTCAAACGGCCATCTGGTGGAGAAACTGGAAACCTTCGTCAAAAATACAGAAATTTTATGTTACAATTCTATCACATCTCTAACCCATGATGAATAGTGGTGACTCGCAAATAGGGTCTACATTTATTCTAACCTACGCTCCAACTAGGGTCGAAGGGTGGATTGAGTTTTATATTTTGCAACTATTTTGAGTGATAATTGAAACAAAATGCCTGAAAGCGTAAAAGTGGAGTCAAAAACAAACAAAGAAGTCAGAAGCGGAAAAGAGGAAGATAAAAATGAATTGGTGAGTTGTAGTTTTTGTTGCAGGATTATTTCAAAATAACATTTTCAACAGTAGAAAATACGAAAAATAAAAAGGAACGTATCTGATTTTATTATAAATTTAAATAAAATTCTCACTATATAAAAAAATGTAACTTTAATATTATAATATTTATTTATTCTAATATTCTTTTAGTCTGAAGAGGACAAGCTTTTGCAAGAAGAGTTAACTCACCTTGTTGAACGTTTGCAAGATCCTAATACAAGTTTATATTATCCAGCTTTAGAGTCTCTACGTAACCATATCCGTGCATCCACAACATCAATGACTAGTGTTCCAAAACCTCTTAAATTTATGAGACCTCATTATGATACTATGAAATCTATTTATGAAAAGATAACAGATGTAAAGTCTAAGGAATTATGTTCTGATGTCATTTCTGTCCTTGCTATGACTATGGGTGAAGGTAGAGAATGTCTTAAGTATAGACTTACTGGATCCGCTATAGCCATTGGAGAATGGGGACATGAATATGTTAGGCATCTATCAGGAGAATTAGCTGGTGAATGGGATGAGCCAACAGACAATGCAGAAGCTATTAGTAAGAAACTAATAGCTCTGGTACATGAAATTGTACCTTATAACATGGCCCACAATGCTGAAACAGAAGCTTGTGATTTGCTAATGGAAATTGAAAGGCTAGATCTATTGGAGCAATACGTAGATGAAAGTGCATATCAAAGAGTTTGTTTATATTTAACAAGCTGTGTACCATATGTAGCAGATCCAGAAAATAGTACTCTGCTTCATGCTGCTGCCAAATTATATAGGAAGTTTGGCCAGTACCCTCAGGCTGTTAGGCTGGCAATGCAGCTGAATGATTTACCACTTATTGAAGATATATTTACAAACTGCACTGATCTGTAAGTTAAGATGCTATTAAAATAAATATTTAAAAAAAAATTGTATTAATATATATATTATCGTTTTTAGTTCTGTCCAAAAGCAACTAGCATTTATGCTAGGTAGACAGCAAATTTTCTTGGAACTTCCAGAATCTACTCCAGAATATGATGATCTAGTTGAAATCATGTCCAATTCTTTGTTGAATTACCATTTCCTTAATCTTGCGCGTGAATTAGATATAATGGAACCAAAAACACCAGAAGATGTATACAAGTCACATTTAGAAAATTCTAGATCTCCATTTGGGGGTGGTCAAGTAGATTCAGCAAGACAAAATCTTGCTGCGAGCTTCGTTAATGGTTTTGTCAATGCAGCTTTTGGTCAAGATAAACTATTGGTTGAAGATGGGAATAAATGGTTGTATAAGAATAAAGAACATGGAATGCTCAGTGCAACAGCTTCCCTTGGTCTTGTACTATTATGGGACGTTGATGGTGGTTTGACACCGATAGACAAGTATCTTTATTCTTCTGAAGATTATATCAAATCTGGTGCTCTATTAGCTTGTGGTCTGGTTAACTGCCGTGTAAGAATTGAATGCGATCCTGCATTAGCACTTCTATCTGATTATGTATTACACAGCAGTAACACAATGCGTATTGGTGCAATTGTTGGTCTTGGATTAGCATATGCGGGTTCGAATCGGGAAGCTGTTTATGGTCTTTTAATTCCTGTACTTAGCGATCCCAAGTCGAGTTGGGAAGTCATAGGCGTGGCAGGTCTTGCTCTAGGAATGGTAGCAGTAGGTTCTTGTAATGCTTACGTTACAACAACGATAATGCACGCTCTCATGGAGAAGTCAGAAGCAGATTTAAAAGACACGTACGCACGATTTCTACCTTTAGGCCTCGGATTGTGCTTTTTAGGGAAACAAGAAGCGGCAGAAGCTATAATAGCAGCCCTAGAAATAGTACCTGAACCTTTCAAATCAATGTCCACGACTTTAGTAGAAGTGTGCGCGTACGCCGGTACCGGAAATGTTTTGAAGATCCAACATCTATTGCATATTTGTTCTGAACATTATGAACCATCCAACGAGAAAGAAGACAAGAGCGATCGTAAAGATAAAGATAAAAAAGAAGAAAAAAAGGAGGATAAAGCGAAGGACCTCAGCTCAAGACAAGCAATTGCCGTGCTTGGCATTGCTTTAATTGCCATGGGAGAAGAAATTGGTGCTGAGATGGCATACAGAACATTTGGTCATTTATTGCGTTATTGCGAGCCTGTTATCAGGCGATCCGTTCCACTCGCACTTGGACTCATATCAGTTTCCAATCCAAAACTCAATATACTCGATACATTATCTAAATTCTCGCATGATAGTGATCCGGAAGTAGCGCATAATGCAATTTTCGCAATGGGTTTGGTCGGAGCTGGAACAAACAACGCAAGATTGGCTGCAATGTTAAGGCAGCTTGCTCAATTCCATGCGAAAGATCCTAACAATTTATTCATGGTTCGCATCGCACAAGGTTTGACGCATCTTGGTAAAGGAACTTTGACATTATCTCCATATCACAGTGATAGACAAGTATTAAGTCCTGTAGCACTTGCTGGACTTTTAGCTACCTTAATTGGTTTCCTTGATGTAAAAAACAGTAAGTATACAAGCTTTTTTAGATATTGTAATTATTTAAGATGTATTAAATAACTATGACTCTATTTTTGTTTTCAGTCATTCTAGGTCGATCTCATTATTTGTTGTACACGCTAGCAGTTGCAATGCAACCGAGGATGTTAGTAACATTTGATGAAAAGTTAAATCCTTTAGCTGTACCGGTAAGAGTAGGTCTTGCTGTAGACGTTGTAGGTCAAGCGGGAAAACCCAAAACGATTACAGGTTTCCAAACACATACAACTCCTGTTTTACTAGCATATGGTGAAAGAGCAGAACTTGCAACTGAAGAATATATACCTTTAACACCTATCATGGAAGGTTTCGTAATTTTAAGGAAGAATCCAGACTTTATACCTTAACTATAACGCGATTACATGGAAAAAATATTTCATATAAGTTCTAGTATAACATATAATGAAAACTATTGCGTGTATGCAGTTGACATTTTTGGTATATAATTCATAATTTAAATAGATCTAGAGTAATCGAATTACCGTGGATTTATTTTTTACGAGTCACTGAAACACTTAAACAATGAATAAACAAGCAGTTTTGATAATTTTTGTATTTTTACTTATCATAATAATAAAATTACATTTTTTTAACAGCAATTATATACTTTAATAATTAAAATACTGATCAACATGTAAAGTACTCAAAAACTAACTGTTCTACATTTACAAGTTATAAAAATAGTAAAACCTGCGTTTATAATAAACTATGTGTATTGGCAAGATCAAGTGATAAGTAGTCAGTCACATATATACGTATAAAATGTAAATATCTAAGAGATTATCTCTTAGCTATAAAAAATTGTTTCATTATGCGTAAAAAGGTCACTGTACACTTTTTCCAAAATTACTATCATGTATAAAAATGTATATATATTTTATGCTTACGCGAATTTATATCTACCAATAAATTCTATTAAAAATCTTAAACTACGTAGCTTACATTACACAGTACGTAAATAGCTAATTCGTGATGTTGTTTTCTAAAAAATGTATACAATGAAAACGAACTATGGAGTAAGATATCTTGTTATTAAATTAAGATATACATATATATGTTATATGTATGAATTTTAATAGATCAAGACACCTCAGTTACATAATTCGTTTCCGATTTATATAAAAAATATATGATTATTTTAAGTAATATTCGAACACATTTACATTTGCTGCATTATTCTTAACTATAGAAACGAAAAAAAAAAAAAAAAAAACCAGTATCATTGCTAGTTGTGATAACAGTCAATAATCATATCTAATTTCATTATCGAATTAAGTATGATTTATCTGAATGAAATAATATTATTACTAATTTAAAATAATACTAATAGACATGGACGTCTATATATCACTATATAATTTATATAATCTTAATATTTATAAAAAGAACTTATAAAAAATCATAAACTCTTTTCAAAATTAACCCATATTACTCCTTTGGAGTAGAATGCTGGCTTGCAGTTGTCAGTTGGAGATACAAGGGTTGAGGTGTGTTTTTTACATTATGTTTTATAACATTGATTTCAATTAAACGAAGTTTTACTGTTTTCAAGGAACAATACCTGAATAAAAATTTCCAGGTTATTGTTTGTTATAGATGTTAACAAAAATTTGCTTCCATATTACAATGAACCGTGACTGGCGCTAAAACATGATAAGGGGACCCTAAATTTGTTGTTGGAGAGGGAAGACAAGTGGACTGTCTTTTCAGATCGGGTTCAGTATTACTACCAACTACTAATAACGGTTCAGCAAATGTTTGTTGTTCAGAATCGTCGTGAGGTGTCATTGTACTATATCCATGATCACTATCACCACCGGGTGGTTTTCTATAATTTGTAGAAACCTTATATGGCGAAATGGGCGCTATGCCATCCCTTATCAGAGAATCTAAATTGTTTTTTGTTTGCTCTAACTCCATAGGTTCTGCATCACCCTCTAAATGCGTCATACGCAGCATATCGGGTGATGTATGTATATGTAAACACTGATGTTCTACACCAGACTGAACAGATCGAAGTCTATAAAAAAATAAAAATATCCCTAGTATCAAAAGAAATGCTAGTATTCCACCAGCTACAGGCCCAACTGATGGCCAGTCGCGTACTGCAATTTCTTCTGTTGACTGAGAATCTGAAAGGAATTATATTTTATAAGAGAAAAAAATATGCAAAATTATATATTAAAAATACATTTAAACAGTACTTACTGTACGTGCCATCACTAAGTGGCATAAAAAGTCCAAGAATACCTCTAAAACATACGGACATGTCACTACAAAATGGTGCTTGCAATGGCGTTTCTCCATCATTGTCTATATGACACCATTGGCAACCTACAATTCCGAGACACTCATTTTCTCCTTTGAATATCTTACAGTCAATGGACGGACACGTTTTTAAATTTGTAGATTGTATCCAGGACATCTGCGAATTCCCTCCTTGTTCGTATGGTACCGGACAGGATTCGAGGTTCATTTCATTTATAGCATACTCTGCACAATTAGAGTAATATAATGCGCATTCACAAGGACATTCACATTCGGTTTGTTCCATTCTTTTGCAGTTTAAACATGAGTGATCCATAGTACTGCATGGGCAAAATGCTCTTAATAAATTACAAGTCACATTAACTACTCCTAAAAATACATTAGTTCCTGGTACAGCTGCTACTTGGTATTTGACGCAATGTTCGCCGTGAACTATGTTTGTAAGAACCTCATCAAGTGAAGTATTAAACTGGTAATACCTTTGTACAGTACCATCTAAGTAATTTGCACAAGCTTTTTTTTTAACGAAAAGCTCGTGATTTAATATGTCATTTGCAACCAATAATTCCTTGTGAGTCAAATGTTGCTGCTCGATTTTACCAGTTGGTTCTAATAATGCTGGATGTGAGACTAGATATCCTTTATCATCCATTAGGAAACATTTCACTGTCGAATTATTACAAAATGGGAACATTTCTTTCAGAAGTCTTGAAATAAAGCCTAATGCTACATCCATAGATACAACTGCAATAGCATCATCCTTTGTAGTTGATTCCGAATTACGATGAATCGTGTGACTTAGAGTAACAACATATCCAGAACTACCAACACCCAAATATGGAGGTGTGAAAACTAATTTTCCAGAATGCTCCAGTGCTTTTCCATACCACATTCTTCTCTTAGGATCAAAACCCGAATCGAGCATAATTCCTGGATATATCTCTAATACGCCACTTACGACTCCAACGATATATCTATAACAAAATTAAATAAAAATTCTAATTCTTTTAAAATCTCGTTCCATATAATAGTATAAAATGTACCTTCTTATTATAAATTTATTTAAAGCGCTTTCTATATGCCTGCCTTTAAAGTATCCCAATATTTGAGTCAACATAGCTACATCTGGTCTAACAGATTGATATAAACCAGGATTAGCTAGTAATCCTGTTAAGTCCTTTAGATATGCCATGTAACTCTGCATTGTTACAACGGTTCCAGTTTCTAATAATTTAAGTTGCTCTATTGGGGACTGGAAACACCATGGAGAAAGATACACCACTCCTGTTGCTAAATCATAAAAACATATATTCTTTCATACAAATGCTAGATAAGTTTTTTATTTTTTTAAATTATTAAAAATTCATCAGCTTACACAAGGACAAAAGCTTGTTGTGATAAGTACATAGAATGCTTTTATCGGTAATGCTATGCATTAAAAGATCGAGACGATGATGTAAAATATTCATTGACAATGTTGGTACTAATTTTGCGACAGGTAATACACTTTCATTAGTTGCCGATACTAAGCATACTATTAAATCCATGTACGTCAAATGTTTCCACCGATACCACTTCTGAAATGTAAAAACTAAATCAATATGAGTTTTACGTACATTTATATATACCGATATACCTTTCTCCCTAATTGTGTTTTCACGTTTATAACACCCTCGTATTCCTCGATCATTGTTCTTACAGTTTCAGAACTAATATTTTCTATATGATGTAAATTAACTTTGAGAGGTTGATCTAGCATCGTTTCCATTCGTGGGAAATCTTTGTGAATCCAAACTATACCCTTATTATCAAACAGTATAGCATATGCATGCATACCAGCATTAAAATATGTTATATCATCAAGGAAATTTCGTAATTTAATATCTAAAGATATTAACGCTTTATTTGTAATGTGCCCAATAGACAATGTCATTGTTTTGCTATATAAATCAAAGTATGGATCAGATAAATAATAATCTTTCTTATGTTCCTCAGAACATTTTAAATCAGAAAACAGCTTTGATACTTCAAAACCGAGTATATTTTGTGTTGGAAGAGTTAGAATGCTATCATTGTAATCCTTAGTGTTTGAATGTGATTCTTGATCTGTAAAAAAGCAATTACATTAATAATATATTTCAAATAACTCATGCACGTAATTACATAATTAAACTCACCTGAAAGAATTAATATTGTTCTTATATAGCCACTTACTTTCTCTGCAGAAATCATGTTTCTTATCTTTTTTATGTGTGAAGTGGGTTTAAGTGTATTAGTCAAATGTATAAACACTACTTCACCTTTTACATTCTGTAATAACTTATTAAGATCAAATTCAATTGTGTCATTTGTTTCTAAAATTGGGACAAAAAATTTCTATAAATAATGATAAATAGAAAATATGACAGATAAAAAGATAATTGTACCTATTCTTGTTAAACTATGAATATAACGTGCTAATTGAAACTTATTAACATCTGTAGCTTTTAATAAACCATCTTTGCAATGAATGGAAGTATTAGTAGAGAGACCAATAACATTAACATAATCTGTGTGAGATAACATGTCAATTATTGTCTCTGCAGTTATTTGAGCTAGAGTAAGATCTCCTTCAGACATAAACACAGCATGCTCAAGCAATAACAGCACATTTTTTTTTGGACAATACTGAGACAATAAAAGAGGCCCAATATTATGTCCTGCACTAGATGGACCACACATGGTGACTGGATACATAAAAGGCAATAAATGTAAGTTTTTCCATTCTTGATTTTTTAGATGAAGTGCCAATTCTAAAATACATAAAATCACATTAGATTGGAATTTACACGCTCTGAATGAACTTATCTTACATACTTTGTGCAATTTGTGAGCAAAAATCAGCCAATCCATTTGATAACAATTCTAGTCCATTCATAGATTCAAAATAATCAAACTGATTTTCGTTCTTTGCCAAAATAGGTTCTATAATATTATAGCTCTGCTTCACAAGCTTTGCATAGGATAATAGCTTGTTGTTTAATTTATCCACTAATAAACTCAGTCTCATATTCAAGCTACTTGAGACATTCATGAACTCCATTTCACCGAGCATTCTTTGGAATGGCTTCAAACCGAGTTCGGCATCAGTGATAGACCGAAACTCGTTCGACAGTCGAACTACGATATCTCGTAAACAGGTTCCATTAAGCGGTTCCGCGTTTACTTGCTTCCGTAGGGTCTTTCCAAATTGACATTTTGCATTTACGCTGGTACTTTCATCGGCTGAACTATGCACGTTTACAAGCACTGTTACTAGAAATCCTAACTGTAATATCCTCTTGACAATCATTCTGTCAAGTTATAAAATTCGATATCACATAGAAAACTAGAACTATGTCGGTGACATCGATATCTTGGAATTTACTTAAAATTGTGGATTGATATTAGTAATCACAGTATTCAATCAACAATAATTAATTCGAGCAAATGAACGTATGAACGACCATCCTGTTTTTCAGCTTACACCTGTTAGCTTGTAACCTGCAAAAATTCGTTATGCCGCCATAATGACGCGGCCACCGCAAACAAGGTTGACAAGTGCGCAACTGGAAATATTACTTTCTTAACCCTATCACTTTCTAAATGAAATCTAACCGATCTGTCCTTAGTGTTATATGAATATATCTTGTGGTTTTAAAAGCCCGGGATTAATTTTTTCTTCAATGTTCTACTTCATGATTTTCTTCGTTTTTACACTTCGTATATAAAACCGTACTTGAACCACGAGTAATTTTCGAGAAAATGCACTATATAATATAAATCATATATATTTACAATACAAAATGTATATAATAAAAATACTTATTATATGTGTATTTTGTATTACAACTTAAATTAGTGTATCATATAATGTATTAATTTATATAGTATGATATAATATGTAATTAAGAAAAAAGTTGAAATTTTACACAATAAAAGATTTGAATAATACATCGAAAACAGAGTTATCAATCAAATTTGAGTAAAAATTATGATTTAAATAATACCGTTAATAGTTAATGATCAAAGTTTTAACGTTTCAAGTTTTAATATAAATTTTCTTCAAATATAACTATAATTTTATAGATACCACATCTAGATCATGAACAATTTCTTTATTAAAAATATGTTTTTAAGTATGATATTTAGAATTTTGTTAATTTAAATATTAGATAATAAAATTGTTATGGGAATTTCTTTGATAAATCTGCGTGGTATTGGAAAATGAAATGTTCCTGCTTTCACACCAACAGAGTGCTTGACGTAAACGAAAATCATAAACGGATTTCAATTATGTTCTACGAGTTTATATTATTTATCTTTTTATCACAAAACTGTTATATTTTTCGATAAGAATGATAACGAATAAACGAAAAAACGAAAATAAAACATAATATTCTTAATATCTGATGATAATAGGAAAAGTATAGAAAACTGTGATTTACGAAATTGTTTATTATGGTAGGTGGCGAGGTAAAAATAAATATTATTACGTGTTATTTTTTATTTGCATGCTTTTTTACGAATTTATGATTACAGTAATTTAAGACAATAATGTAGAGTTATTTCTGTTATATCAGAAAGTTTCTTTCCCATATTATGTGTGCTTCTGAGGAAATTAGTTTTTATGTAAACAATATAAAAATATTTAATAAATACAAAATTGAATAGTTCTCTGTAGCCTTATTTATAATCATGGCACTATAATGATCATCACATTATAATCAAACATTTGTGTTTTATCCATAAATTATTTGAAGTACATATTTAAGTATCATAAAATTTATAAAAAAATTATTGCATAAATGATTTATATATAACATACATAACAATACATATATTTTAGGCAAATGAGCTGATATGTTTCCTTCTAATACTATCAAATACATTACCCTTTAATATAATATATATTTTAATGGTATATCATTGAATATTATTGATTACCTAATATTAAACTGATAAGAAGCAAATGTATTATATGTACATAACATATAATTTGACATTTTTCAAACAGGTCATAGCAAAAGAATTGAATGATTTTTTCCCTATTCATAATGAGGAATAGACATATTGGACATGGATATAATTAATATAGAAGATGTGGAAACTGGCGTTCGTCCATCTAAAAACTCTACTTCGATACAGTGTAACTGTATCCACTCAAATTCAGTGTGCTATATTGTAGTAACAATTGCCACCCTGGCACTTTTGGGTGCAATTGTTTTTATCTGCAGAGACTATATTAAAGTGTTGCTTTATTGGATTGAACATCAGAACATATGGATTGTTACTGTAATATTCATTGCATTGTTCACGGTGGTCTCATTCCCTATTGTAATCGGTTATTTATTCCTTATCATTGCTAGTGGTTATTTATTTGGCATATTAAGAGGCATTGTCATGGTAGTTTTATCTGCCAATTTAGGAATAGCTATAGCACATGTTACCCTTAGTGCATTGTCATCTAAATTACCTATTGGAGCTCTTTTACAAAATGATACTGCAAGAGCTATTCTCAGAGTTATATCTGGACCACAAGCTTTCAAGGTTGTGTTATTTGCAAGATTAACTCCCATACCTTTCGGTCTACAAAATACCATTTTTGCGGTATGTACTTTTTAATTAATATTTAATAATATAGATAAAAAGCATATTAAAAACTATTAACAATATACACAAATATTTAGGTAAGCAATATGGGTGGTATTCGATACCACATAGCTAGTGCATTAGGTTTATTACCTGCTCAAATCATCAATATTTACCTGGGCAGTAGTTTAAGATCTATGCAAGATGTCCTTGAAGATAGATCAACAGCAGCAACTGGTTACATTGTTTTTTGTTTCCAAGTATATTTTTAGTATAAAAAAATTAAGATTCAATTTTTTATGATATTGAAAGTGCAAATAATTTTTCTATTTTAATTTCAGATTCTAATAGGTATTTCACTGATGGTATATGTTGTACAAAAAGCACGTAGGGAACTTCAACTGGCATTATTAGAAGCTGATCTTGCCTCAATGGCTGAAACCTCTCATTACCTTCTTGATACATTACCAGACTCTAAAATCGTTCTAACAAATCTGATTGCTTAAAAATTGGAAATTTTATTTTTTAATTAGATGCCTACATGTTTCATATTTAACACTATTTGTTATGGACTAGTTAATGAAAGAATGTCTAATAGATTGGAGAAATTCAATTTACTATTCATTAATAACAGAATTATACATGCATCTTTTCCACATAATATTACTCTGAAAGTACTGAATATTTTGTGATACAAACTACAGTATAATGAATAATTGCTTTATTAAATATACTTTAGTGAGCATTTTTAGACAATAACAAGGGCAAATAGAATATCATGTTAATATTACATTTTTCTATTTATTTATTTTTTTTTCTTGTAAGCAAACAGATTTTGTGCCAAATCTTATTTTTTACATATTTGAAATCCCCATATATTGTTGTCTTCACATATTTAGAAAATTTGAGTGCATTTACATTTGTTGATATACAATAATTTTTATGTAATGTTGGCAGCTCTGCATTTACTTTGGATAGTATTTTTGCATGATATAAAAAGTCTTCCAAAACATGTATTAATTTGAATTTTACATGAAAGAACATATTGAGAAACTGATTAGAAAGAAAAGATTATAGATGAAAAATGTACAATCAAACAAGTATATGAAACATGGAGATTTTGAAGTATTAGATCAAAAACAATAATTTATTTAATTCGTACAAGTTGCTTTACGTACTTGTATATGTGATTTGAAGTATTTAACTTCCGTAATTTACATGTAACATATAGAAAATTGCATTTTGCATGAAAATAACAGGGAACATTCAAATAACATTTAAATGCTATATGACGAATTATCAAGTAAATTTGATGCGCATTTTATTTTTCGAAGACTGACTGTTTAATAATTGAAGCTGCAGATAAAGATGCTGATTACAATTTCTGTCGCCCTTTTATTATATGTATGGATGAACATTACGATTCTTTTCAAACTGAATTTAAACATCTGCTTTTAATACATACTATAATTTTAATTCAGATATCTATCAGCCGAACAGCGTTTGTGAATGTTCACGATAGGTAGATACTCGAACGCGTTAGATACGTACCCGAGTGTACTTCATTAAGGGACAAATGATGGAAACAAATATTTGTATATAATTATTAATTTTCACTGTTCATGCTTATCGTAATTGACTATGTACAGAATAAACTTAAACACAATCAATTTACATGAATAAAATGAAAGAACTATATATGTTGTACAAATGTAACATACAAAATTATATCAAATAAAAGGAGCTGAATTCACGTATTACATTCGTTTATCCTTTAATCTGCTTATATTTTTCTTGGTGTATTTCTAATGCTCTCTTAATAACTGCAAAAGTAAAATCTGCATCCATTTTCGTTACACATAAAGGTGGCTTTATTCGCAGCACCTATGTACATTGAACATCATAAATATTCATCTATTAAATTTTATAAATATTTAATCATCAGTTACCTTACATTTGCATGTAACCCTCCTTTACCAACAAGAACACCCATATTTTTGATATTCTCGAAAATCTCGAGCACGTATTCCGTTTGTAACGGCTTTTTCGTTTCAGAGTTCGAAATTAATTCAATTCCAATCATTAATCCCTTTCCTCTAACATCACCAACGATATTGGGAAATTCTAATAACAAAGTACTCAAGTGATCGATCAAATGTGTCCCAACTGTGTATGCATTTTGTTGAAGATCTTCTTCTTTTATAATCTAAATTATTTTAATTCGTCGTTATATATTATAATTAATTGATAATTGTAATAATTAAAAAATTATAAAGTAATTTTGGAAACATGTAAAAAAAATATATAGAGTGAAATATATTTACATCTAATACCGTTGATCCTACGATGCACGCAAGTGGATTTCCTCCGAACGTGTTAAAGTGCAATGCTGAATTCAAACTTTCGGAAATCTCACTACTTGTCACTACAGCTCCAAGAGGAAATCCGTTTCCTATTCCCTTTGCTAAAGTTACTATATCCGGTTCCACATCGTGGTTCTCGAAACCCCAAAAATGTTCTCCCGTCCTACCGAAACCAGTCTGAACTTCATCTGCTATACAAAGACCACCCTTTTCATGGATATAATTATATATTTTCTGAAGGAAATATTTGGGATATTGAACTGCACCTCCTATTCCCTAGAAGTTGCACAACCTTTGTAATTAGTAATTGCCAATAATTATAAATAGAAAAATTGAGAGTGAAGGACAGAATACCTGTATACTTTCAGCTACAAACGCTGCGACGCTGTGCGTACTTGCCAAACTAAAACGAAATGATTCATCGAATTTCTGAAAATATTTTTCAGAAGCTACACATTCTTCATCTCCACAATCACATTCCCTTCCTATCACTTGTACAGGCGAATCTCTACATTTCGATCCACCCCAATTACCTTTGTACACATCTGGATATACCGCCTGAAATGGTTACACATTGATTATAGAATCGTCTATCTCCGGTTCAGGCATTCAAATCAAAGTTCCAATAATAATCCCGGAAGGAATTTGTATACGAAAACTAAGTGGATTTTTCTTACATGTATATAGCCAGGTGGTTGTGCAACGAATGGAAATTTCCATGTACTCATGGCTGTAGATGCCGAGGTTCCATAAGTTGCACCATGATATCCATTTTTTAGCGATACGATATTCTGATTGTGCGTGTATATCCTAGCCATTAAGAACGCCAATTCGTTTGCTTCCGATCCGCTATTTGTTAGATATACTACTCTCAATTTGTTTGAAAATTTAGTTGTTAACTTGGTTACATATTCATATAAATGGGTATGCATATAAACGGAAGATACGTGGTTCAATTTAGATGCTTGTTCAGATATAGCAGCTGTTATTTTTCTGGAAAATATGCATCACTTAATTTCTTATATTTATGAATCATTTTTTAATTGCATTTGTTATTAGTTTCTATTTTATGCTCTTCTTACGGATGAGAGTGACCAACAGACACAGTAGCAACCCCGCCGAACATATCCAAATATCGTTTTCCATGATGGTCCCACAACCACTGCCCTCGACCTTCGTGTATTAATAGTGGTTCTTTATAAAATTGTTTCAAAGAAGGAGATATGATCGATTCGTACGCCTTTTTAATTTCTTCATAATTTGTAATCTGTTTCATAAGCAAATGTAATAGTAGACATTTTTATGTATTTGTATTATGGAAAAAATAATTTCGACGTGCAAACAAAAGATCTCACCTTGTAGGTAAAAGGTACGTATTCGCAATCAGGCATTTTTGAAACATCTTTCACCGTAGTGACGAAATTTCTGGTTTGTATAGTAAACCCTAAAATTGTGATTTAAAAAATTCGTCGGTTGAAAAGCAATTACTGCATCGCGGAAATTTAAACTCGTATAGCACATTTGAATATAATGAAAGATTTCATCAGTAATAAAATAATTCAATATTTAATAAATTAATTGAAATTTAGTAAATAAAAAGATACGTACATTTTAAGTTTGTAAAAGATGATAAATTAGCAGAAGTTGTGGTGACTTGAACACACTTATTTATTAACATATTGCTACAAACTTTATTTTATAATTACCCGAGTATGAATTCTATTTTATAATTACCCGAGTATAAATTCTATTTTATAATTTTGAAGGAAATTAACAATATAATTTAATTTCTATCTTTATTAAATTGTATTAAAAATATTTATCTTTATTTGCACGAGTTTCCTATTGTATGTTTGAACTGTTTGAAAATCGAACACTCACTATGATTATTACGAATGTTACTCGATTATGTATGCGTGAATTTAAAAGTCAAGCAAATTTATTTTCATATAAGCATTCGTGTATAAAGTATGTATGAGGCACATTCAGTTCTGTGTATATTAAAAATTGAATTCGTATTACTTCAATTTATATCTGCAAAACTATACTAAGTTTAAGAAAGCATAATCTTTTATTATACATTTTGAAGAAAACTTATATTAAAAATTATATAGTTGTTATTGTACAAACATGTTTATTTACAGTTTGAATTTATTTATACAAACTAATAAACTATTTTTTTGTTGTATCTACTTTCTCACATATTTGTTTTACATCAGGTTTTTTATCATCTTTGATGTAAAATTGTTCATTTGTAATTGATTTTAATTTAAATGTTACTGGTATTTTTTCTAAAATCGGATTTGTTTTTTGTAAGCATCTTATCCATGATAACAGAGAATCTTTAGAAGATGTACCTGTAGCACACATTGCATAATATACACCATCTTCCTGTTCATGAATAGTAACTGGTATTTTAAAGTTATGCCTTTCCCAAAATGGAATTTTCAATTTAGTTAGATCTGAAAATGAAACAACAATTAATTCTTTTATTATTTAATATGAAATATACGAGATTCTTTATTTTCTTTTACCATCATAATCTCCATAAATGATGTCTCTTTTTATTACCTCCCCTTTTAATACAAAATAATCTATATAACATTTATCAACCCAAACTGCAAAAGGACCTTCAACAGTTAATGATTTATCAGTTGGTTGTACAGCAAGAAGTTCTTGTTGTGATTGACTCATGGTAGATACAATCCATGTATCGTCAATTGCATCAGGTATATCCTTTGTACTATATATAGTAGTATCAGCTTGTACATCTACTCTCGATATTTTTGCTAATGCAAATTGGGCAAGTACTTTTGCATCTGTTGGTGTAGGTACTGGTAGTGGCCAAGGATTTAATTGAGAAAATTTTGGTAACCAATAAAGCATGCTGAGACATTTTTTCATAACTAAACCATCTTTACCAAAAGTATCTAGAATCATTTTTTGTAATTCATAATCAGGTATTACAAAATTACTTTCCATTTTGTTAAATATTAATAAAGCTGTATCCTGATGTTTGGGATAATGATACATCGCAAGTTGATATTTATTTTCTGGTATGTATCTTCCTTTTGGAAATATATCAAATAATGCCTTGTAACTTTCCAAGTCTTTATTTACATCAAATTCATCCATATATTTTAAAGCAGTTGCTATGAATTGTAATTGTGTTTTTCTAGCACGGTCGTCCCTTTTATATATACGTATAATTTCCAAAAAAGTTTTTTTTTCTTTTATTTGCACGTTAAAACGATAAAATGTAATGTCACTATTGGAATTATTTTTATTATATAAAATTTTATTGTTATGAAAATTGTTAACGATTGTCAGTTGTACACTTACATGTTTTTTAATTATTTGTGATTTATTTAATGAGATGATTATACTTTTTAATATACTCATACTATTAGAGAAAATTATATAATTTTTAATTTAAATACAATTTATAAATATACAATTAAATATAAATATACGTCGTCAATGATTTTTCTGTATAACCTCCTTTTGAGAATTAATAAATTTTGTAATACAGATATGCAAATATACAAATAACATTCTTCATAAATTACTTTTACAAATTTTAGTACTAATTTATTAGTCAGTATTTAATAATAGTACAATTTTAATACAATATTTTTCAATAATACATATCTATTGAATAAAAAAGAATGAGTGCCATTTGATGAAAGATTTAGCGAGTTAATATATAGCCACCATCAACTAGTATTGTTTATCAAAGACAGAATGAGAGCTTATGGTTCCGGGTTGTACGGACTAATGCTGTCCTCAGCGGCCAAATACTGAAGGTGTTCCATTCTAGCATATACAAGAACCTGCAAAGTTTTTACAATGTGCCCAGTTCGTTTTCACATTAGCGTATATAAGAAACTATTTAGTTCCACCATAAACGATGTATACTGTAATAAACTCCTGTAGCGTTAAACCGCAGCGAGTATATCACGTTTATGATGGAATTAAATAGGTGTTGTATATGTTTTATGTATATGTATATATAGAGTGGAACACCTTCAGCACTTAGCCACTAGGGGGAGTACTAAATTATCTATCCACACTCTAGTGAAATCTTTTAACCATAGTTTGACCAGAGAAGAAATTTCCTCTCTAGTTTAACATTCTTATAGAAGAAATTGATTGCAAAATTTGTTGAGAACCACTGTTATAAATGTAATAGAGAAATAATTATATGTGTGGTATTTAATTAATGGAGGATAAATGTTTTAAATTTCAAATTATTGTCATATCACATTATATGTCATTTACCATTAAGGAACAAACGAGTTAAAACCAGTGATATTTAAAAATTGCTATATAAGTATTAAAATATTTTTAATGAATGATAAACCTGTACCCTTTCAATCTTATTTTATAAATATAATAAGTAAATAATTAAAAACACATACACATAGTGTTTTTGCAGTAAATTAACGCTGTGGCTGATGAATAATATACTAATAGGAAATTATTAAACTTTGCATAACTGCAGATTGTTACAGGTTATTAAAGATAATGAATATATATTTTTATATTTAATGCTCCAATGTAAAGGAAGATCGCTCATAAGATTGAATATAATATAAAATTTGTAATATAAAAGAAAATGATTTTTGTACAATAAATGTTGATATATTCATTGTATGTATACAGTATATATAACCAAACATTATCAAAAAATGAATCCTGTGCTAAAAATATTTTTAACCCATTGTTGGGCAAATATACATTTAATAATTGGGATTAGCATGGGTCTAAGTTTCAGTATGATGTTAATACCAGTTAATGTAGATAATTCTAATGGGAATACAGAGTATTCAATGCATTATTTAAATTACCAAGATGACTTGGACGAATATGAACCAAAAATAAATATTAACAGCAAACCTCAACAGGCACAAAAAGTTTCTAAAGCATTAGTACGTCCAAGATATTATTCTACAGAACTTGGAATCAGAGAGAAATTATTCATTGGAGTGATAACAAGTCAACAATACCTATATAGTAGAGACATAGCAATTAATAAAACTATTGCACACATTGTGGACAAAGTACGATATTTCATTTCTATACCTGAAGGAACAAAGCCTAATGTTACTCTTCCTGGTATAGTTGGATTTACAGATACCAGAAGCATTTTGAAACCATTCCATACTATGAAATATATAATTGATAATTATTTGGAAAATTATGATTACTATTTCTTAATCAAAGATGTAAGCTACATCAATGTTAAAAAATTAGTAAAATTCGTTACCAAGATTAGCGTAAGTCAAAATGTTCATGTAGGGGTTCTTGGAGACATTCCAACTTATTGTTCCTTGGGTAAACTTAGCATGTTTAAATATTGTTTGTTCATTTATTTACATGTTATAGTTTTTTTCCTTTAATATTTCACTAATAATAAATTTTTGCTAATTTTCAGATTCAGGAATCCTTCTGAGCAATTCGATAATACAAGAATTAAAGAACAATTTGGATTGGTGTGTAAAAAATGCTTATTCTGATTCGGATGATGTCAATTTTGGACGATGTATTGTTCATTCTACCTCGACACCTTGCTCTAATCACATACAAGGTCAAAAATTTCGGCATACCAAATTGAAACCAACATTTTTATTTGAGATGAATCTGAAGGAATTAGTTAGAAATAAAGAATTTCTAAGTTCACTTGTAATATATCCAATATATGACCACCTTCTTGCCTATAAATTGAACACTTATTTTGCAGCAGTGAGTGTGTTGAATGTATTAAAAATTAATTCAGTTGTAATCTACATTTTATACAAATTTTTAATGATTTTAGACAAAGTCTGTGGAAATTCAAGAAAAGATTTCCAATATTCGGAAATCGATTTTAAATATGGCAATTTTAGGGCCTTCACAAGAACGCAATGTTTCATGGCCAATCGGTAATCAACCAGGAAATAAAGCTGTTGGTCGTTTTGATATTTTACGATGGTCATATTTTAATCAAACTCACATATTTCTAAATACTGATTTTTCAACTGTACAAAAATTAAAAACCGATGCTAAATTTGACATAGATCGAACGATTAATATTACAGCTTCTAGTATAATCGCTGATTATCAATATACATTCAAATTTAATAAATTATTGAATGGATATCAAAGGTTTGATGCATCTCGAGGAATGAATTACATATTTGACTTGGAGTTTACCAATGTTAATACTGGTAAAATATTGATGAAGAGGATTGAAGTGTGCAAGCCGCTTGGAAAAGTTGAGATCTTGCCTGTTCCATACGTAACAGAAAACACAAGAATAAATATAATACTAACCATAAATCCATCAAAGAAACGGGATGCACTGAACTTTTTAGAGCACTATGCTATAGACTGTATGGAAAAAAAGTACAAAACCTTCCTTATGATGGTTAATATTTCTTTTGAGTTAATTTTTAAAAATCTCTTTTATGTATTTTTTAACCTTGTTTATTTATATGTAGGTCCTTTTATATAATTTTGACTCTGCATCTAAAGGAAGGGCAGATATATACTATGAGATTAAACAATATGCACTATCATTGGCTGATAAATATAAGAAACAACAGTCAAAAATTACCTGGCTTTCTGTACGCTTACCGAATATTGTAACGTCCATTGAAACAAATCAGTTGCTGAACATAGCTGTTACAGATTTATGTATAAGAAAATTTTCACCCGAAAGTTTAATACTTCTCGTCGAAACTGGAATACAATTTCGGCTAGATTATTTAAATAGGGTATGTGTATTATTAATATTAACAAAAATTCTGTATATATAAATTAATTAAAAATTTAATATTTAGATCCGTATGAATACCATAAACCAATATCAAGTATTCAGTCCAATTCCTTTCATGGAATACCATCCTGATATAGCTCATATGAACGATATAAAACAAGTTGACACGGATATTAATCGCAATCATGGAAGATACGACGAATATAATTTCAATAATATCGCCTTTTATGTTAGAGACTATAACACCAGTATGTATATCTTTCTATTTATATGTATACTTTTTTATTATTAATTTCATATAATATATTACATTTTTTGCAGTGAGAAAAATCACTGAGGCTAGCATTCCAATAATACACTCCGACCGAGATATTTCATCGATGCTAAATCTTTCACAGAATATTCCCGATACTTCTTTATACGAGATGTTTGTTTCTTTTAGTAACCTACATATTTTACGCGCAATAGAACCGGCTCTCAAAGTAAGATATAAAAATGTTGATTGCTTTGATACAACTGATAATACCAGCAATTTCTGTAAATGGTCGAAGAATCATCATTTAGGTCGACGTAGTCAACTTGCTAGATTAATACTAGACTATGAAACTTATAAGAATAGTTTACTAAGATAAATTGTAAGGGAAGTATTACCAAATAATACTACTATTTTGTTTGATGTAAAGGATATTAAAATGTTTTACATGTTATGCATGTACATATATAATAAAATTCATATTATAATGAATACTTTATTAAATTTATATATTTTATTTAAATAAATAAGTTTGTAAATAATACAGACGTTCAATTCTTTTCATTTTCGTATCGCATCACATAATTTTATATTTATAAAGAGGTTGTAAGAGAAAATAGATAAGATGTACTATGTATGACATTTAGATATTTACAACTATTTAAAAAAAACACAAATAATCAAATTGAAAGCTATAGAATCGAAAAAAATAGCCAGTTTCCTAAAAATTACATAAAATATTTTGGCAAGATTTCTACCTTTAAATTATATAAGAAAGTAAAGATCATATAATTACACTAAATATTAGTCAGTAGTAATTGTACAATCCCTAATACCTTATAAATAAACGTACATATGTTACCATTTGTATTCAATACATTCTTTTCATATATTTACTGCACAAAAAATAAAAGGTTTTTGTTTCATATATACCATAACTTATTGTAATACATACTGTATATGTGGAGTATGGTGTCGGACTCGTTAGACACATACCCTATGTGTGATATGGAATACAATTGAATTTTTCTATTTTTTTTGAATCCTTCAATATATTACAGCAAATAAAGCGTTGTAAAAATAGAGAATTTTTTTGGCAAAAAAGACCTTTAGGAAATCTTCCATTGCCCTTGGAAAATATTCCAATAGAAACACGTTTATCAATGTAAATATAATTTGAACATATATTACCCTTAATCACTCAGATTCTGATTCTGATAATTGTAAGTCATCATTTAGGAGATTATTTGGCATAAGAAGTGGAGGAGATGGAGTTGTACTATTTAAATCTCCTAAAAAGAAATATGTACAATATAAAAGAGATCAAAAAAGGAAATTTTCTTATATTCAAAAAGAAAACTTGTAAAAATAATCATATTGAAAGCATACCATTAATTTCTGTTGAAGCTGGAACATCTTCAGTGTCTGAGTCACTATCTTCTGAACTATCTGAACTTGAACTACTCGAAGTACTATCACTCAAAGCACCTTCATCATTATCCATAATGACAGAAGCTTTCGCATTGGATTGAGTATTAGTTATGGATGATGACCTTGAAGGTGCAGTAGAATTGACAGTCGGGAATGTCCCGGATGATGTTAAAGGACAGTCATCATTATCAGAACCAATCATTGGTAAGCTGGCTAAAGTAGATGGTGCCACTGAAGATTGCAGTGGTGAACTAAAGTTCCGTGTTTTGAGTAAGATTACAAAAAAATCTGAATATATTACTGTAACATTACCACATTATCAAGCTTTCAAAAACTTATTTTACATTCTTTAACACATTGACTGCCACTCGTGTTTTCAATGAAATCTCCTTCAGGTCACGCGTGCCGCAGTACCAAGCGTTCTCTGCTAGGTACTCTCATCGATATTTTAGTAATGCGAGTCGCTCAAATGGTGGTCTCAAGAATGATCTCTTGCTTTGTTTGTTCGCAACATTAAAACCACTAGCTATCGTTGAATATAATGAAGGAAAGTGAGGTATAGATTATTCCGACCAAATGGTTTCTTATGCCACCACAATTAGAAAAGGCATCAAATGGTACAGAAAACTTGGCATTCAATTCCTTCTGGGAATTTTTGTTGTAAACGCTTTGACGGTTTACAAAACTACAACAAGGAAGGATACAAATATTAGAATATTTAGAGAATTATTAGCTGCAAAATTATCGGGGTTGTCTGAAAATACAACAAATCCTTGTCTTCGACGGAGTTAGCATAATATCGCCGTTCGGAAAAATGATTCCGGAAGAAGCACTAGACGCGCATGTAAACTATGTTATGGAAATAAAAAACGTCGAGTGGACCGAACAAAGACACGAAAGAATTTAAAGAAAACAACAACTTATTGTCCGAATTGTCCTGACCAACCTCAGATATGTATAGAATACTTTAAAGTTTTACATTCTAAATAATTTTTTTAATAAACCATTTTCAATAGTTTTTAATAATTCAATAGTTTTATTATTTCCTCTGGAAGATCTTTTCTAATACTTACGACGATCCTTTGCAAGTAGTTAAATAAGCGTCACCCGAATACGGGTGTCGTGGCAGTCAACGTGTTAAGAAGCATCACAAATTTCATTTTTTTCATCAAAATTGATATTTATGTTTGTACTTGAAAATATAAAAAAACGTTTTATACCTATTAGTTGAGGTAGAAGGTGGACTTTTGCTGTGATATGGTGATACTCTAAGAGGACTATATTGTTTTGGATGTAACTGAACACTAGGTTCCCTTTTTTTTCCACTTATAACCTTTGTTCTTCCAGTTGCCCTACCATGAGTAGGGCTCTTTTTGTTTTCTACTGGAGTTATAGGTCTATTACTACTATTTCCTGCAGAAACTCCTAAATGTATCTGAGACTTTGGTTCTGTTCTAAAAGATGATATAACATGTTATGATCTAATATATTAGTTCATCCGAAAAGTATCTTTCTTTTACAGACACGTCTTTTACATGCATCTTTATACAAACATGAAACCTAATCTGTCGAACGTTGTGATCTTTATTTTGATAGAACAAAATGGATCATACGTAATTCAATAAAATAATATAAAACGAAAAATGTTGTACATCCATTGTTTCCTTATAAAACGAAAGAAACTTTTTGGACAACCTAATATCTCATAAAAAAGTTACATACCGAGTTTTTTTCACTTGAATATTTGCTGTTAATTTTTCTAGTGTAATTTCACCTGTAACATTATCTATTATCAAAACACATTCTTTGTGATAAGGTTTCTGAGAGCCCTTGAAAACGGTGTGTGGAATTCCAGCACCATCTAAATGTGGAACAGTAACTGTCATCATGTTGTTTGTTCCAACATCAACTCTTGCCACCTTGGAAACATCAACACTTGCTGGTTTAAAATCATCTGAATAAAAAAATGCGTTAATGTTTCTATTATTAGTTACAAATCAATTACATTTTCAATACTATTAACCACTGATATTTCTTGCAGTATGTAAAAACACGAAAGAAAATTATAGTCAAAATATTTATGGATATGTAGATTATAAATGAAAAAAATGTGGACTAACATTTCAAAGTGTGAAAGGCCGTTGATCTGTTACTGGTAAAAGTTGATCCCAGTTTGAGTTCTCGAATCTCAGGACCTAGACCAAGCCGCTCTGCCATGTCACGCCCGATACCTTGGAAGTTTGTTTCCGGAACAGATGCGACTGATTTCATTGGGTACGATTTTATTAATCTCCCTTTCGATGATATGAATAAAACAAGTGCTAAAAGCACACGGAATTTACGGCCGACTGAGATTAACTATTACACGTTTTATTCGTTATCCTGTCAAAATATGGCAGAGACGCGCATTTGCATTTTAGTTTGGTAACAGCTGCGTAAACTCTTGCTTCGTTTTATCCTGTTACGATTAATTCGCTTGCACTTTCGTTCCTTCTGTTATTTGTAAGCAAAATAATTATCATTACAAATCCGAACAATTCATATGGTAGAGAAAAATCAAGCGAAAATATCACAACTCACTACAATACGATTCATTGACCTAGTTCGTCTGAGTATCTGCGTTCATCAATATCCACATTTACTGCATTAATTTATTTAATAATTACTAAAATACGCGTTACACCGTTGATTTCGAATTCCCGAATTCGAAGACTTGAATTCTTAACAGCATCATTGTAATAAAGATTTACAGAATCAATCGAAAATTAACTTTCCACTGTATTATAGGAATTTAAGTATTATCATAGAATCTATACTAAATATAGATAGGCTACAAACTAAAATGACTGACGGATGTGACGTATAAAGGAGAAGCATTGTGTATATTGGCATTTTATTAACAATTTTTGAGAATGTATAAAATTTAAAGAATTTTAAGCAAACCATATGTCTTTTAAAATATTTTATTCAGGAATGAAATTTGTTATTAACATTATAAATTTATATATACTTTGTTAATACTAGTAACTTTACAATATTCCTATATCACGATCATAAACTTCTACTATAGGCAAGGGATGTGAAGCATTTTCGGGGAGCATTGATTTGAGCATAAATCCGCAAAATTGTATGAAATTCAAAATTCAAATATCAATTTAATTTTTGTTTCTATTGTTGATTGCGCTTACGTGATTACAACCAATCATCAATGCGGCCTCAAAGTATCATGTTTTCCGCTCCCCGCTTTACATTCGGTCGCCTAGGGTATTTTGTAATTCTAGTGAATTTACCGCATCGCACAATATGAATCCAAAAGGGGTAGATATAAATGTTTATTTATTTTCAGATATATATATATATATAGTATAATAATTGTATAATATTATAATATAATATATATATTATATAATAATATTATAATATAATAATATATATATATAATACAAAAAGTAATATTATACATTCAATAAAATATATTATTTATATTTCATTTAAAGTGGAAACCATGAAAATTTCTACAAAACAGAAAGAATATTGGGCCAAATCAGTACTTGGAATATCATAATAATAAGAAAATTCATCAATAAAAAATCTTTCAAATATATAGGAGATAATTAAACTAATAACATTGTAATTACTATTTCTCAAACCGACCAACATAATCATTAGCAATTGAAGAGTAATAGTAATATTCATGAACAATTGATGCCTTCGTATTTGGGTTTCTTTTCGCTTTGGTTGTAGATGAGAAAATATTGGCAAAATGCTCACAGAAAATACTGTGAGCCAAACTCTTTCGCGAATCCCATATCCTTGTAAGATACCAGCAGTGAATAATGCCAATGATATAACATCAACGATCATAGAGTACCAATTGTAAAAGATCCTTAAATACTTTGCTACACTGGTTGCTGATGTAAGAAATGGAGCTCCTGGAAACAATATTGCTAAAGATAATATGCTCTATACCACACATACATATTATGAGTGCTACTATTCACTATGTCTTATAGTGTGAATTAGTTGTTTTTAAACATCAAAGTTATAAATGTTTTTCTAGATCTAATGTTCTTAGAACTATTATGAAAAGGTCAAATTTTCTGACTGTTTACCTATATTCATATCAGTTTCCAGAAGTTTAGAGGAAAAGACAAAAAAGATGTGAAAAGTAACAATTTTTAATTTTTGAATATGATATATAAATGAATAATCAATAATTTTTTTACAGATATAAAAGTAAATGCATAGTTGGAACTTGTGAGAAATAATGTAATTAATGGATACTTTTAGCTTTTAACAAAAATAAAAATTTCATTATCTATTTCATTTTCTACTTAATGAAATTTCTATGAAACAATTAATATTTAGATAATATTGTATATTTCAAAGCAAATCTAATTGATAATCACTATTTGAATTAGAGAATAGAAGTTTGTTATAAATGAGAAAAAGTTTAAATTTTATCCATATTATTTATACTTCTTTAAATTGTTACAAAAATTTATATAATGTTAGGATGAAAGCTATAGTACATAATTGAATTTCATTATTATGTAAGTAATAAATATAGAAAAACAGAAAAAGACGCTATTTATAATATTGTAATAAGCAAAATTAAGAAATTACAAGCATGCAAAACATAAATAAAGTTATTATCTATCTACCATACTAATTCTCATAATGTTCAACTATATACATACTTATGCAAACTATGTGGCAACTAAATAAAAGGATATATTATAGGATACTATGTATCTATTATAGAATGACATTTTTTGGGATCACTCTTTATGTTTTACATTTTGCTTAAAAACAAGTGCATTGAATTATGTTATTATTTCCCACCTGTTCCAACAAAGTTGAAATTTTAATAAAATGATACACTGAGAGTACTGTTTCTTCTTTTGTAGCTTTACACTTAAAAATTAAGTACAATACCCTTATGTAGTTTCATACCAACTAATCCTCTGCATGACCCCCACTAACATATAAGACGTACTTTTAGGGGGCCCTGTACAGATAACACTGCTTTAAAAATATACTAGGCAAATATCAAGATGCAAAATATAGGCAATTATCAGAAGATACATTCTTACCAAACCTGAGTACTCCCAGTATGGAGTGTGAAAGTAGAATTTGAAAGGCATGAAATGACCAGGTGCCTATTTTATCATACTTATTACTGAAAGTTCTCATGCAAGCAACTGTCACGAAGAATTTCGCTAAATGTGCTAGGATGCTGCTTGGACAGATCATGGCTACCTTTTATCCACAGACACTGTACTTTTTGGCTTAATTAATTTAAGATCGTGTAATACGTTAAAGTTGACGAAAACTTCCATGCGATCACAATTAAAATACGTTGTTACGAACAAGTATCTTTACGTTTTATTGACAAGGTAAACACTAATTCTTTTACAATTTGTTTGATATTTAAGTGAGGTATGGTTATGTACTCTTGGATCTGTAATGATCAAACTTAATCTCTTAACGACTGATCTACATTCTACATTACACGAGTTATATTTATATTTCTGAATTTGCTCAACTTTATTAAAACACAATCCTCGGCATAGATAGCAGCACGAACATTGTATTCTCTTTAGATAGCTCAATATATATGTGTACATGTATGTAGGTATCTTATTTGTGTCTCCAAATGATTTTGCCACATATTTTAATTATCACAATACATCTGAAATTTAATAAATTCAGTACATTTAATTTAATAATTTAATTAGAAATTTGGATTGATTAGAAATTCGTCTTTTTAAATATTCTATTCAATTTTCGATATAAAATCTATGCAAAAATATGATTGAAAATTGATGACTCTATCCTTGAGGGTTGATAAAGAAAGGTATCATACTCGTAACTCATGAAAGTAAGTATTAGTATAATGATATTTAAGCTTATATATATATTTTAACAATTTACGTATGACATATAAGAACATTATGTACATTTTACATATAACGTGAATAAAAAGTAAGAATTATAAATATGATTAGAGGAATATCAGTGCAAATAGTTATAATTATACTTGCGTATGAAAGGAAGTATCAAGGATTGAATTGGCAAGCAACTGTTGGCGTTGAATCAAGAAGTTTTTTAAGCAATCGCAAGGAAAGAGGTTTTTGCGCAAAAAAAGAAAGAGGAAGGAAATGCTAGAGATCAACGTCTTTCCTTCGTTCAGAACGACAATATGACTAATAAAAATGAGTACATCACTGATACGTGTTGTCACCTCTACTAAAAATTTTGCAGCAGTACTGCAGTATTTTTACCCTTGACAACTTGTGTAATCGCGCTAAACGTTCGTGCGCGAACGACGTGAAATCATTACACTACCCTAAACCATATGCGAACTTCATACTATTGAAAATTTTAATTTTATTGTTTATACCAATGATTTACAAATAAGGTTTTTTTAATGAATCGCAAAGATGTAATTCATTTGATCCACATTTTTTAATTTTTTAACATTCCAAATGAGAAACATTGATTTCGTATGCAACATATTTTTGTGTATGTGTGAACAAAATCATCCAAATATATTTCCCTAATTTATCAAATTTCTTATTTTCTCATTTCTTATAAATCTCCTATATATCTCATAAAAGTACACGATAATGATTAAAAATGATATTTATATATTATAACTGTCAATATTTGATTTTAAACAGTACATACTTCATTTATGAATCCCTAGCTGTTATTAAGTAAGTGCTGCCATCTATCGAGTGAAGATTCGAAGATATTTGTCAGATCAAAATCGACCTTATGACAAATACTAATTGACAAAGTTGCTAATCGCGTTTTACACTTATATCAAAATGATTGTACACACAAATTCTACTAATATCTTAAATGTATATTATTCCCATAAAACCTATCTATTCACATATGTGATATTTTTGTTTAATTAAATAATCATATTTTTCAGCAATCGATCTTATGGAATACACAAATTTCTAAAATTTACGAAAAATAAATACGTAATACTAGTAATAAATCTTATTTAATATATGACATTTAGTATTAAACGAAGATTTATTTTAACTGTGTCAATGTATGTGTTTACTTTGGAATTAAAGAATGATCGATGTTATAGTTTTAATCTCATTTACAAATAATTACATTTACCTCTTGAATTACAAAAAAGTAGCAATATTATTTAACAAGTACTACCTTTTAGTGCAGCGCATTAATAGGAGGATTAATCTTAATAACCGTCATAACAATTCTAGCACAATTTTCCAATGTGATTTTATTATCACCCTGACAAACAACGTCACGAACCGTATGATGATGTATTTTGTCAAACGTTTTTACACGATAATGAAATCTTTACACCAACAGGACGGTTACACCTTGAACTGTTAACAAGCAACAAAATAACCTCTCGTATTCTCCTATGTTTACAGGATATTTTCTTATAATTAGATAACCATTCTCCCTTCCCCTGCACGCCTATGCAGGTAACTACTAAAAATAGAATTTTGCGATATTTTTACATTGGACGCTAGAAATGCTATTTTAAAATGTAACTGCATAACTCCTTGTGAAATGAACTATAATTTAATTTATAAACCGATATTAAGAAAAATTGTCGCTATTTATTATGATTTTCGACAAGGGAAAGATGGAAAGAATTCTCCTCTACAGACATTGTATAAGAAAATAAACTTTTTTAACGACTTTCATTTTTCTTATGTAATGACTTTCCGATTACCTTAATTTCCTGATATTTTCTGACTTTAATTTTCTCCTTATTTGCAGTGTTATTGCAAGATTTTAATTACATTCTATGTATTCAGAGTCTTATTTCCTCGTTTTGTCAGAGATTAGTCATTACCTAACGATCGAAATTACAATGCTGTTGCAACGAGGTTACGCGACGGAAGGAACGGGGAAATTACCGCTCTCGTTTTCCGTTTGCCAATGTCAACGATGCGTATCTATGTATTTGGGTTTTCTCCTTTTCCGTATACTTTATTGTTCATCACGATGCATTACTTAATACACCATAATTACATTCGACACAAAGTCGAAAGAAAAAAGAGAGAAACTGCTTTTCGTAATATAATCCATTATTTCAATTTTGTTACTAAAAAATTCTAACGAATATTGATAAATTCCTCAAGTAAAATTTCCTTATGAAATATTTATGCAACACAGTGGCGTCGAAATTCTCCGAACAACTACATCTGGAATGGAAGCATACCTCTCACAAAAATTACCGAAGTACTTGTACAGCCTATTATTGAATATATTAATAAGTCACAGTATCTATTGAGATCATTTTTAGCACTAATTGTATGCTCAAGACTAGATATTATTTGTAACGTATACTAATGTTTTACGTCTTGTAACTTTTATATACGTTTTCAGATTGATTTCAAATTTTATTAGTATAATCACGATAGTCGTGTCTCGTTATAGTGCTAACGAAATTTTAAAAAATTTTGTATATTGCACGTAATATACTCAAAGAAAAAAATCTCTTATAAATTCCCGAATATTTTTGCGAGTCGCCATATGTATGACGTATGCAAGTTACTTACGTAGGATCGAAGTCAAAGATACACAAGAAGCTAGTTATTAATAAAATTTGCAATTTAGGCGATAATTTAGACCTTTGACCACAGACGAGGAGGTAGAATTGCAGGATGCGAAATTCTGGAACATTTTAAAGCGTTTAAATTCATCGAGCTTGAGAAAGTTTGGCAAAAAGGTTTATTATCATATTCTAAAACGACCTACACACACTGAAACATATTGTACACATCGATTACTAGATTTCACGAAATTGCGTTAGAATTTAGCCTTGCTCTTCAGCTAGGATGGTATATCGATTTATGCATCGATGTAAGCCACTTTCAAATCGATACGTCGATGCGAGTTTACACTAACCTGCATCATGAAACCTAGCAGTCGATGCGTGCAGTGCAATATCTATGTTTCAGCGTATACTAGGTCGCTTTACCGCGATTATCAAATTAGCAGGAAAGGTTCGTTTTAGATTTCGTATTTTTTCAATTTCAAAATACAGATACAGGCGATTTTAGCAAAATTAATGTTAACTTCTAACGAGATATAATTTATAACAGGTTGGTAGTTTTAGTGTTAAGGAAATTTCAACTTCGCGTCCCAAGTGCATCGTCGTACTTTCGTCATAATACAAGATAGGAACGTCACATGGTAGAACTCCTGGAATCTAAAGATAATCTCATGTCAGACAATGAATTGTTCCGGTATCATTCTTACCTCTTACGTATCCGTATAATATGATGACGACAGCGAGATTTACGATTGATCGATCTCTAGACATCACAAATACGAATGACGTCACATTTTATCTTACGAAGCCTAGCGATCTAGATATCAACCACTTCCGTTGGCCAAGATAACAGAACCAATTTTTATTTCGCGAAAATAGATAATATACGCGTAAAGTAGAGATATGAAAATTATCAGTTTGTTCCAGAGGCGAACTGATTATTGGGAAATTTGGAAAAATTTCCCATAAGGATAGTAGTAAGAATAAGCCGGTAGGGGTTTAAAGGTGTTCTAAGTAGAATTTAATTAATGAAATAATGGAGGCCTGATCAGGTTGGTAATCTCCTGGTAAAAATTTAAGTCTCAGTTCGGCCCTGGTTTGTTCGTATAGTAATTATCGACGAAGGAAATAGTAAAACACGGATTCATTGTACCAGTTACTTTTAAGGTATTTGTAGCGCGAGAATAATCCTCAAAAATAAAACACGCTGAAATCCGAAAGCCATATTTTTCGCGTATGTCTGAGATTCTCTTTCTAAAAAGAAATTTCTATACTGTAACTGTTTATGATTTTGGGTGATACTCAGTTTATGGCTCGGACACACATCTGCCTTTTCTGGTAAAGTCCAAATTTCCTATCTCCCACGTTGTATATTTTACGATTCGGATCTCATCAAGAGGCTAATTAACACCCTAAGTGTTCGATGAGTCCGCTCTAAAGTAAAGTAAGCACACGAGGGTGAAAAGGAAAACCCCAGGACGCGGAGTTAGTACATAAGGACCAGGCGAGGCTTCTTCAGAGAGTGTAAAACAAGTCTTTAAACAGTTCACCACACAGTCATACTCTTCGTGTTATACCAAACAGTGGAAATAAAAACACTAAACATCACATTACTCTGCATCTTTAATCTACCTTCACATTGAGCGTTTATAGCGTTCACGGTTCGCGATATCGACCAATCAGTTGCATCCCAACTAATCGCTAATTAGTTGAGAATTCGCATTACATACACTAACAAACAATTCAGAAATGGCCAGGACGTTAACTTGTTATGACGTATACCGCAAATAGAACGCTGAAATTATCGATATTTAACATTTTAAAAACTTTATGAGAATGGCTTCTCCACGATTAATGAAACAATCAGTTTCGCAGCGGCTTACTATACAGCTACATGTTAAAACTTTTAACTTTGAAGATGTATATCTCCATTTCGGTAAAGCTAGGCTTTCTGAGCAAACAATTATGTACAGATAATGTACTAAATATTATATTATATTATCAATAATATATTATCAATATTTCAAAGAAATTACAAGAAAGTCAGCGTATGGTATAAAATCTTAAATAACCGACAATCGTTTTATCAACAGCCAGTTCGCCGATGTCATCTTTTGCTGACAATTATTATACCTACCGCGGTATGTTATCGTGCTGAAGCTCTTAAAAAAGCTCAACATTTTTTCATCAACTCGTCAACCACTCTTTTCTATACATATAAAGACTGACCTCGTTTAGTTTCCAAAATATTCGCGGGAAACCCGCTACTGCATTATTGAATTCTGCCTATAGTTGTGCGTCTGTGGTAACGTATACGTTAGCAAGCGTGTCAGCGTACACGATAGCAAGTAATCGGTCATTCTACAATCCTTCTATAGTTTCGCCGTTATCGTTAATTATGCATCTTTATCTGCACATTCGTTTGCATAAAAAAATAAAATGTAATGATAAAAGTTGCTTTAGCTAAGTGTTACTTTATTAATCGATACAAATTAAAGAAAAATAAACATTTACAAATCTCAATAATTTTTTAATAAATACGTTCTTAAAATCACCATGCTGAATTGTGTTCTAAAGGTCTTAATAGGGCGTGTGTATGGTAAATTAAATGCGTGGACGAGTGGGGAACAGCTCTGCGTCACTACTTCCGGCCCCACTCCTTTTCGGAGAGCGCCCCCCAACCGCGCTTCTTTTCCTCTTTATTCTTTTTATGCACGGAACTGAATATGTAGATAAAGATGCATAATCAACGATGACATATGACGGTTTCTACCGTTTTTGTCAGTAAAAGATGATATTGATGAAGTGGCTATTGTCGAAATAATCGTCGGTGGTATTACTTCCAAACATTAGCTTATCAACGCCGGAAAAGTATTCATTTTTGCTCGAATGAAGCTCTATCGCGTATTGAAGAGACACGACTGCGGAACCCTGGCTTGTTAGCAATTTAGTCGATGCTGGTGCCGCACGATTCAGCTTTAATTAAGGAAGTAAAAAAGAAAGAAACACGAGGAGCAAAAGTTATAATGTTGAAAGTGGGTCGGATCTTGAAACTTTGTTGACCTAGACACGCAGCATTGTCCCATCTCTGATATTTAAAAAATCCTAGATGTACTGTTATCGGTTATTGATATACTATTTGACAGACCAGTTATTTTTCCGCTTGTTGCATACAGTCATTTTACGCGTGTTTTACTCAGATGGTTAAATAAGTTTTCTTTTTACCTGCTATCAATAATATTTCGTTACAGTCATTAACGCAAAATATATTCTTCTTTCTTCTATCTTTTTTGTCTAGTTTTTGAGCTGTTTAATTTTAAATATCACATATTTTGTATTTTCGTTGCAAAAGTATATTTTTACAGATTGGATCGCGAAAATAGAATATTTTAATATCCGATGATATCCGGGGGTGGACAATATTGCGTCAGATAAAAGACGGTCTTCGAAAATTTTAAATTGTAAAACAGCTTCCGTAAAGTTATCTTCGCGGAGCAAAGTTACTTCATCCCTAATGAAACAATTAAGGAGAAATTTAATGAATTCTGTTTTCAGATTTTAAATACTACGTGAAATCGTTGAATTTATTGGCTAATGTCTGATTCAATGAGCTCGTTACAGAGAAAATCCAAGGGGAGACAAGGTGAAAACTTCTCTCGAGTTTCTCATTGTCAGATGTCTCCCATCCATTCCATTCAGAGATATACCTGTGTTGCGTTCTCTCTTCCACTTGTGATTTCGCTGAATGTGATTTCATCGATCTCCATGATATTTCCTGTTCGGACTTATAAATATACGTATAAATTATGTTTAAATTTCCAATTGTTCGAGCACTTCTATTACTTGAATATCTTGATACTTGAGAATTCAGAAAATCAAAAATTCGAGTGCTCGCGTACTTGAAATTTGAAAGTCGACACTCGAGCGTTTGACTTACTCAGGTATCTTGGCACTCGAGAACTTGAATATTCCGGTTCTTTAGAATACCAAAAAGCGAAGCACTCAGAAGCTCGATTTCGTTGTTTGTGTCAAATACGAGATTTCGTATAACCTTTGAGTAATTCGTTCGAGAATTACAAGCGGTTCCTTCAAATAACAGCTTCTGGCCTTGGATAGATCTAGCGTATCATAAATTTTGCGCGAATCACATAAATAATTTGTCGAAATGAATGAATGTAGCTTGTACAGTATACTTAAATATCTACTAGTGACCTTGTACATAGAGAAAGAAAAAGAAACAATCAGGAATGCGTTGCTATCCGGAATGTGTATAAATAAAAACATTTAATCCGCCGAGTAGAAACTGGCTTTGCAAAATTGTTGGCACTATAGGCTGTTCCGATTATGTCACAAATTAGAAAATTCGCAATTTCTCTCGAAAATCAAGCAAAATAGCATTATCAAATTTAATCTTGTTTGGATTAACTTAAGCGTATAGGAGCCTTCGACAGTAAAAAATTGTTTGTTTTGATACCGAAATACGAAACGTGCACCACAATGCCTGGATTAACGTATCGCGTGATGTAGACACGAAATCGATATCCCAGTAGCGATAGCCATGTAATGCATTTTCTCACGAGGTACGCCGATCAATGTATTCTGTCCGAATCAGTCCTTCTCATCGTGTTATTTTGTTCCGCGTATCCACGACAATTGCTGCGAAAACAAATAAAATAGAGAACCGGTGTATGATCGACGTCGAAAATTTCCGTCGGACTATCATCTCTTTTAAGATTACCCGAATTGGAGTTGTATAACTTGCTCAGACCGCAAAAAAGAAATTATTCGTAAGTCGCGTATCGACCCCCGATCGGTAACAATTTATCATCTACGATAATGCAGGAAACGAGAAACGATATCGTCGCCAGATACGAATCATGGATTTCAAGTAATAATCCCTTTCATCCGATGTTTTTCACATCGAGTACGCGTTTCTTTTTTCGAAAAAAGTATTAGCTCGGTATTGTGATAAATACTCGACACGGCAGGCTTCCGGATATATGGAAGCAGTGAAACGACAAAAGTACAAGGGTGGAGGGAACGCTTACCTATCGGGTGTATACGCATGGAAAAGTGCATTTGGGTGTAGAAACCGGAGATAAAGGAAATGACGGTAAACCAGTCATATATACACAAACATATGCACAAGTGAGAAAAAGGGTAGAGTCTGAAAAGTACGTGAGCTGGTATCATTTACATGCGGTGAGAACATGTTCTGCCCTATAAGACGAAGAGAAAACACAAGATAGTGGTTTCCATTCAGGTACTTTAATAAACATGTACAGTTGAACGTATTCTGTTGAACGTATTATTATTATTTGACGATATATATATATATATATATGTATATTATACATATATACATACGTAAATACATATGTATATACATATATATCATCTCTTGAACACGGGCGGACTCGTAGAGTCATTTTACAATGACCGAGAAACACAGTAAAATGATAAACAACTTCGAACCCGCCTAGTACACATTGGATTAAATTATTATAAACTATAATTGGCAATGTTTCGCGTTACACAAAAAGTTACAGCAAGTAACAATTGTTCGTTTTTTTTTTTCTTGCTATCGTTCCATCTTCCTCTTTATATGTTTTTTCAAACTCATCCCTCCACAATTGACGCCTAAAAAAATCGCGCGCGATTGTTGCAGCTTGTCAAAGATTTAGAAAAAGATAGCGATAGTTCGTCGAAACGCATCATTCATTTTATTAATCTCTTCTTTGCCTGCATCTCTCTGTCACAGTATGATTCGTGCGGCAAAAATCGCGGAAAAATATTGTACAGAAGTGCGCAAAAAATGGTGCAGATTCGATCTCGGCGAACATTCGTGTTGGGAAAATAGGCACGCGTGAATTTCTTGTACATAATTTCGGCGATGATTGAAACGAATGACAAAATTTGAAGATACGAATATATACGTAAATAAGTGGTGCTAAATAAAATTTCGCTAAAACCAATGTCGATGTTAAGAACAAAGCAAAGTTTAATAAATCTTAATTACGAATACGAAACTTGAAATGTTCTAACGATTATTAACAAAGATGATATTAACTCACTGATATCCAGATCACATGAGTGTAGACCGTTGTAGAATACACGAACGTCCGCCTAATTTTTTTCACATACAAATATCGCACGTACATACGTGTACATACACGCGTATGCACCCCGAACACTACACTCATATTCACACCCACACAACCCCATTGATATATTCACATTTCAGGCTCCACCAACGAACGGTAGATACATATATTGCTATCAAATATTACCTCAGGCTATCGATTTCGTCGACACAGTTGTACAACGTTCGATCGTAGCGTTTCAACCACTTATTTGGCAGTAAAGAAATTAAGGAATTAATCTTGCGGAATTATACGCATCTAGAATGATAATGCAACGTTTCTCTTATCTAGGATTCGTTATTTACAAAGCTACGGAAAGAAGTTCGTTTGGAAATGAGGAGAGGGTCAACTCGATCCTGAAACTTTGACCTTTAAATTTGGAAAGGAATATTTATAAGTAAAAAAAAAAAAAAAAAAAGAAAAGAAAAAGGAAACGGAAAAAGAAAGGGAAAAGCTAAGACAATTTCGTTCACGATTTCTGTTTGACAGGACGAGATCTTCGTGTGTATTTATGCGTATACGTATACCGGTGAACAAAAATTGCATATTTATTGATTTAGAGAAGCGTTAAACTTTATTAAGACAAGTAACGAGTGTTTTGTTTTTATCAGCGATAAAATTTCTTACAATGTTTTTACCACCTCCTCGTTTGAATTGCCAGCTTTGCCTTTTTACAGATCCACTTTGTTCACCGTGGTTACAGAATACGCGTTCTTACGTACTAATGTTTAGCGGTTGTCATGTTAGCCTTTATTCGCTACTTTGTTTTAACACGTTCGTTACGAATACATTTCTTGATCCAGTTCGTTTAATTATTCAGGAGACGCATCTGTCTTTCGATTTGTACAGTAAGAAATTTTTGTAGCGTCGCGTTATTCCTACCACATTTGAAACTATCTTAAGCAATAAATCATGCCGCGTATTCAGGTAGAGCGAATTATCATTGAAAATGAACAATTACGGTAAGACTAATGTACGAACCACCAGTGACTCGTATATCGCAGCGAAAGTGTTAATTAACGTAACAGCGGAACGTTACCGCTGTAGTCTCTCGAATTGAAACAACCCTCCTACAACGTCACAGTCTTTCGCAACCGCATTTATACATGCAGCGTTAGTAACGCGTAGCGTACCGCCTTACCGCCTCGTCGGAATTGGATGGAAAGAAAAATTCGAGCGAATTTGCCGAATTTTTACGCTTATTCGATTTATATTAGCTCACAGTCGTGCAGCATTTAGATAAGAACGATTATTATGGAGAAAGTCAAAGAATAAAATGAAAAAAGAAAAGGAAATTGATCGTGTTATATTTTTGTTTATTAAAACATTGCCGACTGTGATTGCGGATTGAAATTTTATAATTGTAGTCAAAGAATCACCGAGCAAGGCATTTTATGTGTATTCTCGTTCGTTTCAGAATTTTTATAAAATAATTATAAACATGGTATTTTGCTTTGGATTAAATTTAAAACCATACACGTCTATACCAGAAGGAAGCAACGTGAGGCAAAATGGGGAGAAATAAAAATGCCAGTGATCGTAATATACGTATGTATTTCAGAAAGAAAAGTTCTCTCTGGTCAGTCGACAATGTATTAAAAGTTTTAAGATATCACAGTATGAAAAGGAACTGAAAGTAGATTTTAATCCCCAACAATGAACACTTGTAGCGTAAAAATACCACAGATTATCAATGCATAGTAATTTTATCATATCTTTCTGTATACTGTGACAGGCAGCGTGTTCAACGATCGTATTTACTTGCTAATTTATTGACAAACGGTTACACGATTGATTTTTCAATCGTATTCTAAATTTACTACTTACATATTATGTTTTAGATCTTTAATCAAAACGATCCTATATATGTAGTATCGAAGCCAATAACAGCGCAGTATTTCCCGCGGATCACAGCTCAAAGTGTCGATGAATCATCGATTGCTGCCTCTCAACGAATGTCGAATCGAGTCTATATTCATGAGGCCTCCTTTCCCCTCTCCAAGTGAAGGCGGTAAACTTGCGCAAATTGGATACTTATGGCGTTCTATGGTAGACGGCGCGACGCGCGCACGCACACACATGCGAATACAAATAAATGTAATCCGGTAAAAACGATCGTACTTACGTTCTTCTAGTGTTTTCAATCTGTGAGATCCAAATAAGAATGTACGTACGAACTTGGATGAAGCGCACTGTACAACGATATCTTTTATTACGCTTAAAGAAGTTTTTCGACTTGAATGTTCAATGAAAATGGACGCCCACACGTGTAATAACGCGGTCTGAAATCCTCTTAACGCGGCTTATCGCCAATGATGGTAATAGGATCAAATCGAACGGTTGCTAGATAATCCAAACGAGAGCGCGTGCGCGAAGAACTCTGAAAGGGAGACATTTGCCAAATCGGACAAATAATTACGAATTGTATCACTATTGCTACGTCATCGAATTCTCATTTCACGCAAACTGAAAATTCGATCGATCATCCATTAACAATCGAATGAAAGTTACTATTCAAAATCAAAGATCGATCTATTCGCTGCAAATCTCTTTCGTTCCTTTCCTTTCATTCCATTTGTTTCCAGTAAATATTGGATCAAAGAAACGAGAATTCGTATCTGATTCAGATTTGATTTGTGATATTTGATATTTCAACACGCCTATTATGCGTGTAATTTTATAGAACGCGTTCCCAATTTATTCGAATGGCCTTTGAAATTACTAGCCCTGAATAATTGAACGTTCGAATCTGTGCTTTTAATACGTTCAACTATGGGAATGTTTTATTTGGAAATAAAGCGCGTCGGCTAGGTCGGTGGTTGGTTTCATAGTCGGGAGTATATCCGTAATCGACTTTTTTTCCGGACTTTTCAAGGTTTTCCAAGGCTGGCGGGAATTCCGTGTGTGTCGAATTTGATGTGACTGACTGTCGGACAATCGAGTCAAAGGCAAAAGTCACTTGCAGCGAGATGCGTTTGATACATTCGAATTTACCAACCGGAACGGACGTATTCAATTACAAAACGAGATATAAATTGTTCACAGATAAAGCGCATAGGCGTCACACTCGCAGGTGAATCATTTCCTCTGAAATTTTTAAATCTTAACCGGACACAGCGTCATTCAATTCCGGATAAGATCCAAAACGGTTTACAGGAAAAAGATGACTTTTACAATGCGCGATGACACGACATCGTGAACGAATGACTAGTTGGACTAACGAGTTCGTACTTAAATAATGTACCAGGTGGCGCAAAAAAAGCGCTTTAAGTAAAAGCAACGGTAAGTCTTTGATGTCTTTATACACACACATACATATCTATATGTATAATATTCTTATAATATCATTAATCACACATATTATTAATAATTTTTCTCGTAATATTATTAATAATATCTGTATCGATACTATACATTAACAATTACATTATATACGTGTAGGATATCCGACGTGTATAAATGAAATACAATCAATTATATGGGCATATATGTATAAAGACTTTAAAAAGTAAAAATCACTCGAATCCGTTGGCATTAGCAGCATATGAATACAAGTTGCTTTGCACCACCAGGTAAAAACAAATTGATCGATAAAACGTATGTCCGTCGACACAGCGACGTTTCGCGATGACATATATTACATAAGGCGCGGAAATCCTATTTAAGCAGATCACAGCTGCTTCCGCTTGGTCACATTTTGGATCTCTCTTACTCTTAAGTAGTATACCTTTCTTCCGTCATATACGCTTACGAACTACTGGTCGATTTTTCATTTTTCAGTTTTTTCCTCATTCTCTTTACAAAAAAACGTTAATGAAGAAAGTTCAATAGGACGCTTTATAACCCACCTGCCATCCGAGAAACGTTTCCAAGATGTGGAATTTTCGCGAAGGTACTATCGTTCGAAACTGCATACATATAATAGTTGTAAGTTTCGAAAATTTGTTTCGTCGAATCGATAAATTTTTGTCGTTTTCGACATTCTACGCACTCCGAATTTTCTGTTCGAAGAATATCGTACAGCCAATTTGGTATAAATAAACACGAATACTCAATTTTTATATGCATTATATATGTACATATTAAATTCTTATAGAAAAGGATTGGATAGCAGCTGTGAATGATATGTGCGCGAAATGAAAATCTCAGCCAAGTCACAATCAAAAAGATAAAAATAATTTGACTCTCATCATGGTGTTAAAAAAGTTGTAAAGGTTTCGTATCACTTTCACATTGACTGATAAGTATAACTGTTATTCGTTGGACAGAAATATCGAATCCGAACGAATTTCGAAAGTTCTGGATCCTCTGTATTTGTGCGGTCGTTACTAATTGTTTAATGTAATTATATGATTAATTACGTAAAAATAGAAACGGAACGTAAAGAAGAGCAGATATATAATACAAAAACGTTAAAAATGTTCCCTACCTAATTAACGCCATATATTTAACGCCATGTGTACCTATACGCACGCGTATTTACACGATACTCATTATCAGATTGCTTATCTGAATTATAATAGTTGAAACTAGTTGGAAGAAGTGTGTAAATATATATGTATATTGGTCCAATATTTGGATTATGGATTAGAATGGAATAGATTTGAATATCGTCTGTTAGGTTGGGTAAAATAACGTAACGCGTGAGGCAGATTTATATATACCTATATACAAAAAGCTGAATAATTCGCAAACTAAATAAATAGAGTGCTTTAAGCCTAAATTATGCGTATGAATTATGCTTGAATTAAGTAGTTAGGTTAGATCCGAGCCAGAGCGTGTGTTTCCTTTTTCGACATCATTCAGGTCATATCTTCTCCGCATGCTCATCAACTTTCGTTCGTATACCTTAAAAATTTACCGTAAAACTGCAGATATCACAATAATAAACACGATACTTTCGATAACTTTCGCCAAAACGAATTTAATCCTATCGTTGAATATCAATTTATTCCTTTGATTTCGTTGCACTTCGTGGAATTCGATTCCGGAGTAATAAAAAAATTCGTGCCAATGGAATTGTTAAAAAAAGAAAGAGAAAAGCTGGTAAAGGATTGTTCACGATTGTCCCAATTTTCCAATGACAATAGAAATTAGTATTTCACTATTCATTGTGACACGCAGTCGAGAATAAGTTACATTCTTCTATCGTAATTCCCCCACTGTACAATGAAATAAGAAATACGAAAAAACTAGATGTATATTTTTTATTTATGATATTAATTGTAGATATGTATAATTTCATTTATTCGTGTTATTATCACTGTTCCACTTCTCCCCAATCTTTTAAGATTAATTTCTAAAGAAAAATTACTAAATTGTACTTTTAATCAACTTGTGACTTTCAAGTTAAAGATCGCATATCGGCGATAATATGTTCGTAAGATATCTAGTCACGATAATTAATTAACTTATTATATAAATCGATTGCATAAGCTGTCAATCACAAAATGAAGTGTGAGTACGGAAATGAAACTAAGTACTACATATTATGATAGTAGGTTACGATAAGTACATGTTATGGACATTAATGACTCTTAGACGATATTTAATGAGTCACCTGAAATCATATTTGAAATTAATATGAAATTCGTCACGACGAAATCATAGTAGTGAAATTATCAAAGATTAGGTTGGCATTACTGCGGAATAGCATGGAATAGCGTGGAGTCGACACAGCGTGGAATGGTCTTTCTTCGGTGAATGGAGATCAATGATAGCGAGTTCACTAACTTGGACCAGTATTGGATGTTTTCCAGTGCGGTGCATTTGGAGAACCTTGAGACCAGTGCAACTTCCACTTTTCGAAGAATAAACCACAGACCTTGAAATCGATCGTGTGAAACGGTGCTGCGAAAACGTTCAAGAGCTTGGAACGTTGTCGGGCGTTGTTGATTCGCGAATACCATAGAAATGGGGTTTTGCAAGAGCAGTTGGCATCACCCGGATACACAAAATAATGGGGAAATTCCAGTTTGGTTTACAACTGACTTCGAAATGACGCATTTAGAGCGTGGAAATAACTCGATTTAATTACCTCAACGAATCGTTATTTCCTTTGTTTTATATCGTGCTTGAATTTCACATTTTAACGTGCGTGTAATTAATCGTGTTCTTGTGATGATTTTTTGAAGATATTTAGCGATATTTTTCTTTCAATTTTTCGACTTTCTCTTCAAATGTAAAATATTAACGCGGCATCCTATAAATAAATTCTGTCGAATCACAGATTATAACAAGCAAAAATTAGTCATCAGAACGGCACGGCCAGATGCGACGGGGCGTTTTCGAGATATTTGCGTGCTATCCGAACGAGCCAACTTCATTCATTTGTATTGTTCTCGTCGTCTGGCGTGTTCCCTCGATGATTCATCCGGTACAATGTAAATCGAACGCTTGTTTCCTTCTATCGGACGCGTGTTTCGATTCTATCCATGGACAGAACGAGCATCGTCAGTTTCTATGCGCAACGATTCCTTCGAGAACCTTCCAGAGACTTAATGATCTGCGAAACCTTCAATGGAAGTTCCAAATGTCGACTTGTGTCAACATGTTTCGCATTCAAAACGCTCAGAGCAATTTTTATGTCGTTCATGTTAGCCGAACTTTCCTCGAGACTACATCTTCGTTAACGCGTTGACTCTCACGCGAATTTTATATACGTATTTTGCCCTGGAAATAAATTGGAATATATTATATTATAACGTTTCGTTCTTGTAAAACATTATACTATATTTGCTCGCTTTTCCTCTGACAATGTTATTTAAATTATTGACATTATCGAAAATTTTTGTTTTTTTATTTTAATCATTCTAATAGATTTAGTAAAAAAGAAAAACGAGTCACCGATGACCAGCATTGTGGTAGTCAATGCCTTAACACACCTTTCTCGACAATTAACCTTTTGCCTGATGATTACTTTGACTTTCATACCCTTCATTGTACCAATAATGATAAACGTTGAGATACTATTTCGAATAAAAACATTTTATGCTCTCTTTATCTGAAAGTAATTTTTTTTACGAATGTTTGGCTGTATAGAACACGACGTTAACGATTAAGATCGCTAAACAATTAAATTTTAGATCAAAATTAATCTTCGATAATAGTCAAGAACAAGACAAAATGCAAGATAATTGCATTTCTGGTTCTGGATAATTAAGAGGCGACAGTTCAGATGTTCGTCAGATGCTTAATAATATCTGTACGACTACTTATTAGTTGAAACAATGAATTGCAATCGAGGACAAGATACTCAATTATAAAGTGACACTAAACAAGACTTGATATGATTTGTATGCTGATATATATATCCGGTAAATCGAAATGAATCGATATATGTCTCGGATATGAATCGTTGTTAAAAAATAATAAACCGGATTATTTTATTTCTTCAAAGATTTAACTACTAAATCTGGCTGAATGAAATTCCTTATTGCTTTTAAAACAGCGCCACGACAATGTAAACCCAAATTCTTTTACGTCACCTTAACCGGCCACCTCTAAGATATCCACTGGATATACCTTCTCACCCTGATAAAGAACTTTCGAGAATAATATTCCCTCCATCATTACCGTTGTTCTCACCTAGTATTTAGACCCCGAATAATGACAGTCAAGTCAGTCTGAATCGCGAAACGCTACTGGAATATTGTAATATTGGTACTCGAGCACTCCTGAGAAATAAAATTTTGATACATATTATCGCGAGAGTTATTTTTTACGTGACAACAACACGGTTTCTTTTATTGTTATCGATAATATGATATGTCTTACAAATATTACTACAATTAGTGTATACGTATTTTTGCGTGAATAAATTTAAAAGCATTGAAAGTTTAGAAACTAAAAATCGTCAACGAAAGAAATTGCAAAGCTTTTAGAATCCTTATACATATGCAGATATTAGATAGATAGATATCAGATGTTAAATTAAAAATTTCCATATATTCAAAAAGTAAACAAAAAGTAAAGATTAACAAAAAGTAAAACAAAAGTAAAAATAAATAGAAGTATCGTTCATTAAAACATTAGCCAGTTAACTGCAAAATTTAGTTTTAGAAATCTCTCACTAGGTTAGGTCGTAGAGTGCGTAAATAAATACAAGCAACGACGTCTATACTCGACAAATGCAGTTATCTGATTTTAAAAAATAATATTAATATGAATATTAATATGAAATTAACAATTCGTTATTTAATCTCTTAAATTAAAAAAATTTCCTCGTATACACTTGACTAGGCGGATAAAGTTTTAAAGAAAAATATAATTGATGACGAATCCGAGAATTATCTCTCCGTTAGTGTGTTTTAACGATATAGAAAATTCAACAAGTCACTTTATCTCTCGACGAACCAGAGAAAAAGAGAGAAATGAAATGTTTCACGCGTGAGTCATGCCGTGTTTATCACACAATTATTATGTACCGTGTTAATTTATCACTGGGTTGAACGTGCTTGTTTAAGAGCTCTATTCTCTAATTCATTCCAAAAAGTATAAAATTCTGTATCTTTACAAGAGAGATAACGATCGAAAATTTGACACAACATTTGTAGAATCGTATACAAATAAATAGATACGAGTAGAATAATGTGGAAAAGCTTGCATCGTTGTACGCGCCCATAAATCGAATTTTCGACATCGCTTAATTATAACCTCTAAAATTTATAGAACGCGTATTTTCCCTCAGGAATCGGATACTGTTTGTTTTATTAACTCTCGAACTAACACTGTAAGTACGACATATACTTCTTTGTGATATAACTTTGATGAAAACTCTTCGATATTTACGAAGCACTTTCAACAACCTCTGGGCAAGTTTCTACAAGTTTTTTTATGTATATCAAAACGACACATTCATGGTGAGGACAGAAAGGAATAGGGAAATTTTTTTTTATTTAGTTATTTAATAGTGAGGAATCTGAAAGGAGAAACAGGAACATCGAGAATCGAATTTTATAAAGTAATAATAATCAAACTAACTAACTAATAACTACTACATATTAGACTAACAAAGATAGATAGCAAATATGATCCTATATTTCCCAATTTTTAAATATCAATTCTTCGTCATTCTACGAAAGAGCATGTTATCGTTCGCTTGATATCGACCAATATCTGTAAATAAATTTTTATATGCACTTTTATATATGCTCTGTTTTGATTTTTTCACTCCATTTTTATGAAAAATATGATAAATACAATAAACATTGAGTTATATAAAAAAACATATATACTGGTGGTTATACGTTATCTGAAAGGTAACACTAAACGACAAAATAGGAAGGCGATGAGTTAGGACAGAAAGCTGATTGATTTACCTTGGTTTTTGCAAACAACGATCGATCATTTTATCGATGAGAAACGTGCTACTTTTCCGATGAGAAAAAAGGAAATCGGAACCACATAGGAGGAAGAAAGGAAATCGTCACCTTTAAATTGAAATTATAGTTCCCATAAAGAAGATGCGACAAATTATACCGCGGCAAAAAAAGATTATGCTACAGATGGATCCTCGTAACAGTCGCCATTGTTGCTCCTTTTTCGTTAAATGCAACTTTCGTAATGGCACTCGAGTCCAAGCGACCGTTGGTTCGTGGAAAAAGAGTGTTTTCGTTCGATTTTCTTTTCATCTTGCTAGAAAGGACATCAAAAAGATCTGCTCTCCATGTTGCCGTGTCGTTTCAACGCAAACGCAAATCTTGCGCAGCCCAGCAACCCTTTTTTCCTGAGAATGATACAATTTCTCGAGAACTTCAGGAAAATCCTACATATTCGTGTACCAAAAATTAGTCGTCGAAACATCGAATTACATAACCTGAAACCACGAAGCTATTTCTATAACCTAACCCTAACATAACCCCAATCGAGATCTGACAACTTGAAAGGAAATTAAGATAGAGAACGAGTTACGTGAAATCGTATTTTTTTTCTTTTTTTAAGAACAGGGCAGTTAAAACACACATATAGATTGTAATCTATTTCATAAAGAAAGATTGCGTATTATCTGATTACGTGAAATCTTGAATTCAGGATAAATGCTGATTGGTGTGACGGATAAGACGGTGGAATTCGGAGAACGCAATGTTAAGCATATAGAATCTCGAAAACTTAATTGTTTACTGGAACTACTGGAAACTTTATACAGCAATCAGTATCGTATCGAAAAAAACGCAATTGCGATGATTGTGAGTCCTACCCAATGGAATTTTCCTCGGTCTAATATGCGAAGCGAGCTGGGTCTCGTGAGACCTGTTTTGAGCCTCATGAAGCCTACTTACAATCAGTATCCGTTCTGACTTCGAAGTGAAATGGCGTTAGAAAATTTGTTTGTGAAACAAACTAACTGCCGTCGACAATACGAAATGAAGAAGGGAGCATGTTTCACTACTGTAAACATATATATGTATATATACCGATTTTAATCTATAAATACGAATTACTGATAAACTGACAGTTATATAATAAACTATGGTTCAGATAAAAAATGGATGATTTCAAGAGGAAGGACCATAGTCTAGTGTAATTAATTCTCTTATAGATGGGCGCATAAAGATCATACGAAGTTGACATACTTTCCCTTAAATGGAATCATATAATTTTTAATGCACTGTCTTGATGTTCTTTATAGCAAATTATTAACTTATATATGTCGAAAAAACACTAGCTTGGCTAATAATTTAGCTTTTATCTTGAAAGACCTCTCGTATGAAAGACGAGGAAAACAAATACAAAAATAATAATTACTTCACATTTTTCCTTGTCTTTCGTGCGACAGATTCTATAAAATAAAGACTAAAATATCTGCTAAACTATTATATACATATATATGTTTGTAACAGCGTAAAATGCATTAATAATAATTTTTAGTCAAGATATAAAAATAGCCAAGGTCTCGTATGCATTAAAGAACTGGTCTACTGCATATTTATGGCAGGCAGAAGTCAAGCGGAAGTCAGCCAGATCTTTTCATTCGTAAAGATGGGAATCATAAACTTTAATTTAAACCCTATTACGACCTTGTACTCGATGACGTAGGAAGCTAACGATAAAAAGTCAATTTGTTTATAGTTTGCCAGGAGATAGTAATAGGATGAAGTTTGGTAGACCAAAGTATTTTGGTAATACTAATTGAACTTAAATAAATTGGTTAAATTTCTTGTACTCCATGACGTAGATATAAAGCCATAAAAACGGACGGAAAGTTACTGCCTTTAATCATATAGCAGTAGGTTGCGTTCTGACAGAGCAGATGCTTTTCGTTTATTTGTCAGTGAGATATTATCTGACCTCATGGCCACTTTTGGTCTTTCGTCTTCGATGGAATACAGTGAGGGTGAGACTACTTTGTTTGTATCATCAGTCTTTACCGTCATTGTATCATCCTTGTTCTCGTGACCTGAGCTCAAGTATTCGAGAGTGTCGCACAGCAGAGCCACGCGTTTCACCCTCGTATCAGTGACATAAAACGCTAATGTAACGACGAAATTATTTTATTTTATATATTTTCGTTAATAGAAATTTCATTAAAGTATCGACGAGATTGTCCTGATTGAACTGAGGCCAAAAAGCGATTCTATTATATTGGCAATTAGTTAATTCTTCGAGATCCTTTTCTTCTTTTACTTGGTATTGTTTGCTCTTCGATACACATATCTACTGTTATACTTAAACAGTTGCAAATGTTTCTCGCATAGAAATGATATTTCGTTGCTCGGAAGATGTCCATACTACTCTTATGTATAAGTAGGTCTCATGAGCTCGCCTCGAACGATACTTGGAGACATGCTTCGGGGCAAATCTCATTGCGTAGGTAGGGCATACTTAAGAGTACACTATACATCGCTGGGAACAATTACTAAGTAACTCGTGACTTGAAAATAAAATTAACGATTAGAAACATTTTACCGTATGTAGAGATTAACAATGGTCTATCTCAGAGTACGTATCTCTTTGCGAAGTTCAAAACTTTATTTTAAAGTCATAGTTCATAATAAACTTTCAATAGAAGTACAGGGTTACGTCAGTGACTTAAATGGCTGAAAATGATAGATGGTGTTATTTGGTAATTAAGAAGAATTGGACGAACTTCTGGGATGAAATGAATCCTCGAAAGTCTTGAAACACCCGATTCGAATGGCACGTTAAAATAAAGCGACGTTGAGCAAAAGACGCTCTATTTCAAGCGATTTTGTATCTAACGTTATGTACAGTCAGTGCGAGGTTTACCCGTGAGGCTGCCTCTTGTCGTAACATAGAGTACGCGACGTAATTATGTGAAGCAAAGTGAGCAACGGTTAGGCTTTCGACAAAGTCGTCTCAATCCATTTCATCAATATACGTATCCAAACGAAGGAGCTGCGAGGCACCTTTGATCTCGCCAAGAACCCAGCAGACGTTGGTTCGTCCCGAGGCAGCCTCACGAGTGTCTCGTACTGCCTGTACATAAAGACAGCAGCAGTTTCATTTTTATTGATCGTGTCGTTTTAATCTTATCAGCACATTGGAATATAGATTACGTGTCTTAGAAAAAGTAAGAAACCAAAAAACTAAGTTAGCGTAGCGTAACTGTTTCGATAATACTTTACGTAAAGCTACGAGAATTTTCTCTTCGAACTATTCTATAAGTAAACAAGGGTGTATTCTTTAAATGTGTTTGTATCTTTTACCAAATAAATTTTATCAGGATTATGTGTATTAAGAGATTTCTATTTGAAAGTAATAATAAAAAAAAAAATATAAAACAAACATTGTTGTACCTGATGTACGTGATGCGCTGTAGTCGCAAATCATATTTGACATCAAGACTGATCGTGAGTCGCTAGAAGCAATAATTTTGAATTACCAAATTCCTAAAACCGTTTTGACGTTATTACATTATGAAAAATATTCAAAATTCTCTGGATACCCTTGATGATAATTCGATCTAACCTTTAACACGGAGGTCCCTTCCGTGTTAAGCTACTGCACCTTTTTTTGGTTAAGAAAAGCGACACCATTTCTTATGTCTTTTCTGGTAAAATATATCGACGTGGATTCAACTAAATTTTAATCGCATTCAAAATTATTATACGATAGATTTTAAAAGGAGTTCCTCTCTGAGCAAAACAAGTTTTGAAAGATTCCTGTCGCGAGACTGCCTCCAACGTCGTTCCGTTTTCTTCATTCATTCAAACTGGACGATAACTTCTTTTTCACATTTTTAGTTCCTCCCTTGTCCTTCTTGCCTTTTTCTAATTTTATACATAGAACATATCAATTTTATAGATTGAAGATTACGCTCGATATTGAAGACTTTAAACCTTGATAAACATCGACGAGTAAGGTGGAATAATCGTTTGACTTTCGATAAATCACGATAAGATAGAGGACGGCCAATATTCCGTATTGCATCGACATAAGAAAGAGTATACTCGTCACAATTCGTGGAAAAAAATGTAACCGACACAAGTGACCTCTAGTTCTTCGCACGTAAACAGTGTTCGATTTTAATACGAGTTATCGATTTCGGCAAAATCGCAAAAAATGTCGTTTTTTTCTTTTGCGAGATCGTCGAGTAAAAGAACTATCGAACGAAGATGAAAGGAAACGAAATATCGACGACAGAAAAGTTACGAAATAAGAATTCATTGTTTAAATAGAAACAGTTACTGTTCGTTGATCAGAATCATGTTTGGCCAAAGAAAGTTTCATCGAATGTTTTTGAATTGACAGATATAATCCCTTTTATATTATATAATAGCGATTATTGGAACGAGTTCAACAAATCTAGGAAATACGCAATAGAATTAAAAGTACCCGAAATACAAAAATAAAGTAAATAATTTAGAAATTTATTAACAATGTATTTATTTGCTACGACAATGAAATTCTATCGTTATAGAAATTAAAACATTATAATTATCGATTTAGAAACATTCGTAGACTCGTCATTATTTCACTTAGGAGAAAAATGTTGAAAACTAACGGCCTATACCAAATAAGAAATTAGAATGTAAACCTTGAATATAAGTCGAATGTAAACACGATCAATGGCCTTCAATTACAAACTATTACGATTGAAAAATCACAATAGCTCCCAACCATTCGAAATCGTACGGTTACAATTGCTATTAATTAAACGCACGCACACTATTTCGTTGAAGCTTGACGAGGCAAGGGTTAAACGGTTATTGGTTGTGTAGTGAAACGGGTACGATATAAATATCACAATTAATTGACCACTTCACTGATGAAAGTGTCAGGGTTCAAAAGCCTTAAATTCACTTTTGTTGTTAAGCACTGCAGCACCACTCGTTGTGTAGAAAACTTGCTAAAACCGCGCTTCCCATCGAGCCAGATAACAGCCAGATAACACGAATCTATCTTTATTCTATATTTATATTCTGAAAAATTAACGACAGCAATTAGCCTTTTAGATAATTCGTTCACCGAAATAAATTAAAAACATCAAAAATCGGAAAAGCAAAAGTAGGAATTAGAAAATTGATTTCTAGAACGTTTTTTTTTTTTGTACAGACTTTTATATCATTTCGACTCTTTGCTTCTGTGTTCGTTTCTTATTCGATAATAAATTGATAGTATTTGACATTAGGAGCGAATTTGCCTACGTCGTTGCTCGTACATGCTTGCACCGAAAACCCGGACAAAACTCGATTTCAAACATTTTGTGTAAAGAAAAAGATTTTGCTATACCAGATACTTAAATGTATAAGAAAAGTACATCGACATTCTTTTTCGTTGTAACTGAAAGTTAGGAATACATTTCTGTCCTAGTCACGTGCATCTGTTTACCTCTACTGACTCCACTTGCTGAACACAGAGTATAGATGACCCTGCCCGATAGATTTTTTTTTTTCATTGTTATCTGGTGACGTGCTCGCGGAACATAGGAAATTCTTAATAACAGTGGACCTTGGCGTAATGATGTTGTCGTGCGTTTTCTAATCAAGCGGTATAGTTTTAGATATAGATTGTGCTGCACGAGTAATTAAAACGCGCGGAACAATAGAAGAGTGTAATTAACATTGATTACAAACATATCTAGTTTGTACTAATTGGTTCGCAAGACAGAGAACAAAGAGTCGATAGTTTCATTCGAAACGTTATAAGGATGGCGACCGTCACACATGTAAAAATACACACACACACACACACACACGATGAATATGGAATGTAGAAAAAGCAAGGAACACTCTTATTTGAAAGGATAATATGTACCATGTACAATTGTCGAAGCTTCCACAGCGAATTACACTCAAGATTAGATTCGACAAACCCTATCAACTTTTCTGATCTTAAATAATCAACGAAATCGATCGAACGCGTGCCATATGAGAACATACACGAACATTATGTTAACCAATGTTTAGTTCTACCACGCCATCCTAGATGCGAGGATGGCTAGCGTCATCTCACTTATTGTTAGGATTGCAGGCACGAGAAACGTATAACTTTGTACCGGCAGGGGATAAGAATCGATATTAAGTATTTTGAATCTACTAAATAAAAGTATCCAGTTAGGTCATCCCGTCAGTCGTGTTGTTTCTTATCGAATTTTATATGTCCGTATCTTGTTTATACGATATATTTATAGAATCCTTTTTCCTATGCTTTACAAGATACTGTCGTCGTCAATCTACAAAATGCATCCGAAGCAATTAGAAGGAATATGTTTTATTTAAAAAAAGAGAAAAACACCAAGTATCAACGCAATTCATTTTCGGCATTGCATGCCGTATTCATTTTAAAGAGGTAATATACTTAAACATGCCGCTGACAATATTCGTAACGTGAAATTCGTACCAACAAGAATAAACGTAAGGGAATATTGTTATTACTTACAAGTGCTGCCACCCCATCGATTTCGATGATTTTTAAATATGTTGTAGAAATCAACATTTTTAACAATGTTTTCCTAAACATATAATCCTCGGCTGATCTTAGTTTCCGAGATATTCGCAAAAGGCTGCCGGTACAACTACAGTGAATTCTGCCTGTATTGTGCACCCGAGACAACGTATGCACTAGTATTGGTTGCCGACTGTCTCATTGTGGCCGAATAAAATAGCACCTGGCCCAAAACTAATTCTTATCGTTTCTTTATAGCATATATAGATTCAGTTAAGCATCATTTTACCAATGTTAACACATAAGGTATCAGGAACGCACGATTATAGGCAGATTTCACTGGTACCGACACATTTTTGCGAACAATCACATCTCCAACAATTAAGGTTATGCGAGGGTTATATGTGTAGGAAAAAGTTGTTGAAAATGTTAATTTGTACAACGTATTCAAAAATCTGCGAAATCGGTGAAGTTGCAGTACTTGAAAATAATTACCAACGTAAATATTATTATTATAATACACTTAAAGTTAGCGTCAAGAAGCGACACAACTTTTGGGATGCCTGTCATTCGATAATCTACAAACTACAGTGTTTTTCTCTTTATATAATAACGTTCGATCGATCTAACTATAATCTAAATCATTATCGTGGTTGGCGATAATTTTGAGCATTAAACAAGGGAATAGATTTTGTAGGAAACTTTCAAAGAAAAATTAATCACGAAAGATGCATCGTGCAGATACCCTTAATTAGTCTTAATAAGCAATTAAACGAGACAAGTACCGCGTAGAAAACATTAGTTTTTTCGTAGAAAAATACAATTAAGCGACATGGTGCGATTTCTTTTTTCTCGACCTTGTGAGAAGCAGACAAGTATTTAGATTTAGATAAATCCGAATTTATTTTGAATACTTAATAATCTTCTTAATACTTATTAATACTTGTTAATCGTCTTATTTTGGGAGAAGATATCGTAATTAAACGTCCGATATCTTTTGTTCGAAATATAAACGTGTTTCGATAATAGCACGGACAGATGAAATTGAATTCAAACTTTACTAGACATTGAAGAAAGAAATATGCATCAATAGAAAGTAACATCGTCAGTACGTTGAACGTTACGTAACACAATCAATTCCTTTCGATTACTCGACGCGAAGATACTTGCTTTCACGGGTACGATTTTTACAATAACAATTAGTTCTAATTGAAAATATATATGTACGTATACGCGTTGCGTATTAAACGAATGAAACGAAAAAAGGTACATATCAAATAAATAAATATTTACATAATCGTATTTTTTCCATTCTAGCGATTTATCGAAATTTTGTTAGAATTAATATCATGCGTAATAAAACAAATAGTTCAGCAAAAAATTATAATCTTAAAAAGAAAGAAAAGAAGAGAAGGGGAAAGAATATAAGATACGATTAAGCACTTTGATACCTAAAAATGTGCTTCTTTGTTATGTAAAATTACTACATGTGCACCGTCTATAATGCGTTAATTAGTCGTTTCTGCTAACACGTATGTATATTTTTATTTGATTCTACTTCTTCCCAGTTTATCGACACGGAGACGTCGAAAAGAAACACTATAGTACCAACGGCGAATATTATTATCATCAAACCCGTAAACAATTCTTTTTCCATAATCGAACGTGCTTGTGCTTCTTTTAATCATATAATCCTTTGTTAAATACTTTTTAATATTAAAAATAAATATTTACTTAGAAATCAAAACAACGTTAACCTTACCAATTAGTTACTGCAACTCGCGAAAGATATTTCGAGAATAAATCACCAACTACGTCGATAAGATGTTAAATTGATCGCGAAGCCAGCGCAACCATGGCTTTTTACAGGAATCGTTTTCTTAAAACGTATGAATAATTTCGCACCGAATATACTACAATAACGACTTAAGGCAACCTCGTTCCGGCCGAGGATTTCAAAAAAAAAAAGAAAAAAAAGAAAAAAAGGAAAAGCTACATATACATCGATTATTTACTACGTGTTTTCTCTTTCTAACATAACCTATCATAGATGCTTTTTTTTACATTATACTTTTCTTCTTTTTTCTGTAAACATTGCACGTGAAATGAGCATACCAATGAGCTGACGGAGATGATATGCCAAATAATTGAAAAATGATGGCACACGTGCATACATGCATGTCGCGATTATTGTTTTACGTAAGCGAATCATACGTATATACGCGTACATGTACACACGACGCGTAGACATACCTATTTAGTAAATATCGTGTATATACGGCGTATATTTTTTCCACGGTATAACGCAATTCAAGTATAATAAGAACTACATGCGTAATAGTACGATATATCGGATATTACAAAATATCCACGCTTCTAGCTCAATGTGTGCATATTAATCCCTACGTGTATATCAGATGTACCAGTTTTTTCGGGCTAAATATTTTCAGGATGTTTTATGGGTATAAATAAAGAAAAGACTTTGTGTAAACGTATAATGATTTTATAATATAATTGTTCAAAACTTTATTAAAAAGTTATAACAAAAGAGGAATACGAAGAGAACGATGGTTAGGCCTCCGATGATATCGCCCTAAACTTTTATATCTAGGTAACTTTGAAAAAAGAGTTATGTACATACATCGAGCAAATAATATAGTGAAAATGAACTTTGCATTGTATATTGATAGCGAATCTATTTTCGTCTTATAGCATAGTAATCGTAAGATTGGTATCATTCTCTTTGTATTTACCTATAGTCATAGAATATCCTGACAAAATTTGGTCGGAGAAAACTGGAATACCCTGCATACGTATCGAATAACGAGGAAGAAATAGAAGTAAAGGAAAGAAACGAAAAAAAAGGAGGAAAAAGTAAAACCGCTGGTTTCATAGTGCAATTTAATATTTGACTTTTGCCTTAACCTCTTCCGCGACTCCACCCCACCTGAGTTTGTAGACACGCGACCGCCACTGTATCAGAGGATCTAGAACTGCCTGAAGGAAAAGATAAGGCCTTGTGATCTCGCTGAGTAACCATCCGCATACGAATTCTAACTTGTTGAACGGCAACGGACCGTTCTGGACGACGCTCAATAGCGTCCAGTCGAACATGAACCACAATAGTATGTGTACCAAATAGAAAACAAGGGAGTCCCACTCGAAGAGTACGCTGGCCGCCCAGGAAGCACAGGCACCTAACACTAAACACTCGCTAAGCGGTTCAAGAACGATCGTGGTAGGCAACATAGCCACCCTGAGCTTCGCCCACCTCCGTAATCTCGCCTGGAACGAATGCAGCTCGCAGTGACCGCTATTCTGCAACGCCGGCTGCGAGGACACAGTGATTCGCCAACCACGGTCGGTCAGTGACTTTGCGTAGAAAAAATCTTCGGCTAAATACACACCGAACGTCTTTAAACCGCCGACCTCATCGAGGGGCGCTTTTCTCAGCAACGCTGACATCCCTGTGTGACAATTGATCCTAAGTAAATCAGCGGCTAGGTACATACGCGACTGTACAGTACCGAAGAAGATTTTCTCGTATGCCGCGGCGAAACCTTCGCGATCACAGGTAAACGGCATCTGATGCACTAGCGCGACATTGTCGGTCATGTAATTAACCATGTCTAATAGCGTGTCCTCCTTCATCTTGATACCACTGTCACTAATCAGTACGTACTCGTGTTTAGCCGCCTCGTACGCTGGTTGCATATTGTTGATCTTTGGATTCACGCCCACGTTGCAACCGCCGATGAAAAGTCTCGCATCCACTTCTGGATACTTTTCGATCAGTTTACGTACTAACATCAACACCGGATCCGAGTCGTCTTCCACGCAGAACAGTAACTCGTAACGGGGATATTGCATCGTAAAGAATGTCTCTAAATTGCTGAACAGATTCGGATCAACGCCCATCAGGGGCTTTATGATCGACACACCGGGTAAGGGCGTTTCGTAGGTTGGTACTTGAGTGACTTTACGGTGCAGCTTCCAGTGACCGGCTATCAGTGCCAGTACATGAACGATCCACATTACCGACCAGAATATCATGAAAAATATAGCGAAGCCGTACAAGGTATATATCATGGAGTTCATCTTCGAATAAGGATCCTTGATACTCGGAGGCCTAACCTCCGGATAGGGGAAGGTCTCCTGACTCACCTCACCGCTTTGTCTTTTTATTCTCTCTCTCCCCCTTCCTCCCTTTCTCTCTATCTGTTTGTCTCTTTCTCTTATTTCCTCCGTGATTATTCGATCCTTTCGTACCTATCGATCCGAGCGACGATCTCAAAGCCCGCCATCCTTCGTGGATATCTAATAAACGGTATCCGCGGCATCCTTGACGAGGTTCTCGCCGTGCCGCGATCACGGATACCGAGTGTGCGGAAAAATCGCGCGGGCCATCGATGATGTGTTTTCGGCAATTCCCACGGTGTAACACCGTTTTCACGGCGATCACAACGACGACGACGACGACGAAGACGTGGCCACCGCTTCCAACACATTCACGTACTAGGTTCCCCCCCGCGCGGTTTATAGGGTAGATATAGGATAGCTACGTAGCCGCGTCCACGGCTGCGAGCACTCCAAAACGCCGGCACGCTGTGCCAACGAAGGTATGCCAACCGAACGTACTCCTCTCTTTCCCTCTCTCTTTCTGTTTTTCTTCCACCTTCCACCGGAACAACGATAGGAGGATCGCCCTGCTATTCACAGTTATTGACACCAAAGCACCCTCTTTGTCACTACGTACTACCAGCGATCCTCCCCAATTTTCACCGATACATTGAATTTCCTCGTTCCTTACGCGCACCCATGTGTAGTTTTGACGACACAACACGAACAAACACGACCCTCGAACGATGCGTCCACTTTTTATTCCCCGGATCTATTTCGTATTGGTTAGCAGAGTAAATTTGTCTATTGCCTCTTATCTCATTTTACTCCGCGCACAACGCTTTTCAATAATTAATATCTTTCGATGACGTTGTTTAACTATATGCACGTTCAGCAACCAGAGTTCACCGATCCTTTCAATGCAACATGTGTAACGTCAAGATAGTACGTTCCGTTTGTGTTCACGGACGACTGGTCCCTTTCATAATGATGTGCCTACACGGCTTTGCCCCGTTCTGTTTCGACCGCAACTACGCCACTGCCAACGCGTACCGATGCATGTCATGTCGATAACCAAATTTCTGTTGCTCGATTCCAGCTGATTATAAGTAGAATAAGAAGGCGATAGAAGAAAAACAGAGATGAAACAGCGGTTTGAACGACACGTCCTACATACAAACGACGCACCGCCTAACGTCGACGGGATAACTGGCTGCATGTGACGGCGATAGCCGGCAACTCAACCGCTTGTTCGTTACTAAGTTCACAACATACTTTACCTTGACGACCTTACAATCAACTGACGTGCTCCACGCGTAACTTACCACTTTTATGATAATCTGTTAATCGTTATCGTGCCATTATCGCACGATTTAGATTACATTCTAATCGAAAGAAATGAGTCGTTATGTAATAAAAAACTGGAATTTCTATGAATTCAAATGTTACTTTTGTAGGTGTATATTTTGGCGGTATTCTGTAATTTTGAAATTAATCTTTATGTTAAATGAATTGTGTAACAAGGTTTGAAGCTATAATTTAATCCTTTATTATTGATTTTCTTTATTATGTTTTGTACTAATATTTTAGATACTTGGAATTTTTTGTATCTAGTACATACATACTAGGTAGGAAGGATATAACGCGATTGAATGCCATTTCCTAAAGTTATTTATACGTCTTTTTCTAAAATCGTTTCCTGATATTCTGTCCATGATCTATCGATAAAATTATGTGGTATTAAGTAGTATTATTAAAACTTAATCTGTTTGTCAAAAATTAGGATGTATGGTATAAGAGTATGGTATGAAAGAATTAAACAATTACGAATTAAATATTTAATGTTTAGACGACCAAAATGCGGAAACTTCAGCTTTTGGTGATTTTACGAATATTATACCGTTATACTGTTTTTATCTACTACATCTAAGTTTTATGTCTTCATCGAGATTATTTAGGGAGCTTCGAATGAATGCAACATCAAACGTATTATAGGTGTGCCAATATTATCGCTCCAAATTAACGCATTTATCAAGAATATCTTTATCGCATTATTTGGGCCCAGTTTACATTGGTAAATCGTATTGCTACCACGTAAATCGTGCAAACAGACGTATTAGGTATACAAAGAATAAAGAAATAATCAGTATGTCACTCATGTCGCAAGTTATTGGTCGCCGTTTTTACAAAATGCGATTTGTAAACCTAAATACAAAATTCATATCTCTGAACTCAAATTCTTTTGTGTAGTAAAAGATTGATATTAAAAAATGTACACTAAGAAAAGATTTTATATGTTATCCTTATTTTTTAAATACTTTTATATATACAATCCAAATTTTTTATGTCCTAAATTTTTTAAACAGTGGATGTTTATTTGCTGTAGATGAACTAGGAGCCTTTTTATATTCGTAATAAACCGCATCGTCCGCGCCAGACATCGAAGTCATGTTTCCGGCTTTACGTACAATCTGAAATAATAGCTTAGGTAAAGTAAAACAAACGATAAAATACATGACATTTTCTAATTTGATGAATATAATTTTTAGTCGCATTAATATCTTAAAACTTACAGGTCTAGGTCCTTCTCCAGGTATTCTTTCCTCGTCCGCATCAATGTCACTCGCAGATAGGACTTGTTGTAGCAAATGACCCTGTTCTTCTCTAGATGTATACATCAAATCTGGTTCCTATTTTAATAATCGAAGAAATAAAATCTAAAGTAATTTTACAAAATCATTATTCAATGTTATTAGGTACATAATACGCACTTCTTCCATTCCTGCAAGTTTTGTAATGACCTTGTAAGCATATCCTTGGTTTACAAGAAAACGCTGACGCTTTCTCGAGTAATTCATTTCCATCGTATCTAATGATACCAAAGTGTAAAAAAATGCATTGTATTCCTCCGCGATGGCACCTATGAAAAGATTTAATATTCAATATATCTAATACATCTATCGTTCCATGTAAAATAACTTTTAGTGAATTTTACCTTTTTTAGCTCTTAAAATTCGTCCTAAACGTTGTGCTTCTTGACGTCGTGAACCGCCGTGCGAAGATATTTGAATTAAGACATTAGCCTCTGGTAAATCAAAGGAAGTGTCTGCCACTTTACTCACAAATATGGTATTTACTTTAGTGTTGAATTTGAAATTTTGCAAAATTTGTATTCGTTCGCTCTGAAATTATTTGTGTCGTAAGGTATCTTGCGATTGATATGGTTTCTATTTTTATATTTATACTTACTTGACTAGTGGGACCATAGATATACGGTTTGTTCATTTTAATAGCATAATGTTTCAAAGCAAAAACGTTATCTGAGAAAACAATGGTTTTATCGCCACGCCTTTCATGATATCGTATTAAATATTGGCAGCAACGAAATTTGTTAGGATTCATCACATAAAGTAACTGAAAATAGAATAGTATTTAAAAGTTGTCAAATATATCAAATGAAATTAAATTAATATGCGATTATTTACCAATTTTTTAGTCATTTTGCAACCAAGATATTCTCTATAAAATTCCGGCGACATAGGACACCAAACTTCGGCACATTGTACTCTTGCGATAAAGCCCCTTTTTTGCAATTCTAACCAGTTGGCCTCGTACAATTTAGGTCCAATCAGAAAATTGAGATCAGCAATTTTATCATCTTCTCGAAGTAATGTTGCGGTCAATCCCAATTTACAATGGGACTGAACGATTGTTAACACTCTTCTAAACATTTTTGCAGGAATTGTATGTACCTCTAAGAGTAATATATATTAAATAATTTAATGAAAATCTGTAATTCGATCTATTTTGTTCTGAAAAAGTATATTACCATCTAAAACCATAATTCCCCATTCCTGTTCTTGGAGCCATCGCATAGTTTGTTCCGCTTCCCATGAACGTTTTTGCGTATGAGTGATCATAGAATATGTTGTGATTAAAATTCCACAACCCATAGGTTTGTCCTTTGCTTCGCTTGTGAATCGACAAATCATTGAATCGTCCGCGGTGGACCACATTTTAAATTGTTGCTTCCATTGTTCTACCGATACTCCAGAATTACATAAGACCAACGCACGTTTCCGAACTGTACAACAAGCTGTTACTCCAACTAAACTTTTACCGGCACCGCAAGGTAAGACAATAACGCCTGATCTAGCACGCCCATTTCCAAACATCTTCCTTAAACTTTTCTCCTGATAGGGCCTCAGTACAGCCGACGGTTTCAAATCAATGCTAAAATATAATTTATTAATTTTACAGACACCCTTTGCTACACATATAAGAAATAATTCTGTTATACTATTCTATTGTACTTTATGTCTGGATTTACGGTATCATTGCGAAAATCATATTCTGCCAATAACGGATACTCCAATTCTATACATCTTTTTTGAATAACTTCAATTTTTTCCTGCAACACAATTTTTTATAAATATTCAATAACACATGAAATTTTACTTCGTGTAAATTAAGATAAAAATTTCGTACCTGATTTACTTCAAAACTAACTGTCTTTAATTCATGTTCTTCTTCTTCATCTTCATCCTCTTTATCCATTTTATCATAGAAGGTACTAATATCTTCGGGAACAGCAGCTACTTCTGCTGGAACCTGATCGTTAGTCGTTTCTGTTACTTTAGCGTTTCCAGTTGGAACATTAGTCACTGCTTTTACTCCAAACTAGGAAAGACAGAAAATGTTAGTATCGTATTTCATCAAAATAATTACGCTATTAATATTCAAACAGTATTACCTGTGGTGCTTTTGTTTTGCTTTGAACATTTGTTATTATCTCATCTTTTTCATCTTCCACAGTCTTTTTCAACCTACATTCTTGAATTACAGGATCCTTCAGTAATTTTTGTAATACCTCGGGATACGGAGATTCGACAAAATATTTATTGTGCTTTAATACCAACTTTACCTTGCCATATGACAATGTACACAATTTTATAAATTCTATAATCCCATCAGGAATACTAGTTTTACTAAGTCTTTTTAAATATTCTATTATATCATGAGTTTGAAGCCCAACACTAACAGCAGCATACAAAGAATAAGCAGTTAATTTATACTAAAATAAAATTTGAATTGTTAAGACTTTTTACATTTTATATGAGCAAATTTGATATTTAATTATATTTTTACCTCGTGAATGTGTTCTGGACGACACACCGGCTCTGAGATAGCAATTAAAAAATCATGAGCATGTTTGTATACAGGTGAAAAAGATTCCAAAAAAATATGTCCATTTGGTGCCTAAAAAAATTTTAATAATAAAATAATCTGTATACATATGTCTAAAAAATCAGATTATAAGAAATTGATTAACATTAAAATTAGCATTACCACCCAAAGTGGCCTTAAAGTACAATCAGATTTTAAAATCATCTGCGAACGATAATCCTTTGCACCAAATTCATCTTCCAATGCTGTATCATCTTGCTTTTCAACATCATTTTTGGCTGCATCAGGTATACCTTCAGTTTCATTATCATCTAAAGTATCATTGTCATTGTATTCTTCTGGATCCTCTTTACGCTTTTTCCATTTACCTCTATCTGTAAAAGTGACCGCTTTCATTACAATATCAAATAACTTGACATTTATATATAATTGTAATAAAAATTATCTTAACTCTTATTTTATTGAAATTGCTCTAAAAATAATAAAATTTGTAGGTAAAAATTGTAAAACATTTTAATGGAATGAAAGATACCTTCATACCATTGTCTTTTTTAAAACGTTTTGGTGGGCCCATTATTAATTAACAATTTAATTGTTAAATTTAAATAGTTACTTTTAACACTGATTGATTATTTTCTCTAATTTATTTATCACTTCAATCAGAATTAATAATTATTTAGGAGACTAAAATACCAACGATGTTAACACAATCTGAAAAGTGGTTAACCATAGACAAAATATAGTATAGATATACCTAACATCGGAAGCAATTTTTTGTTACGCTAGATACACAAAAGTTAAAGTACTTAAGTCTTTAGCAAGAATTTTTAAGTCTATAAATAATGATATCATGATATGATATACATTTTTTTTATATTTTGTAGCATTTAGACTGATTTATATAAAAAAAGAATCTTTATTTGTATTATAAATGATAACCACTGATATTATTGTTCTATTATTCTTGAATGATAACCACTGATATTATTGTTCTATTATTCTTGAATGATAACCACTGATTATAATGATTTCTTGTTGTTACTGAAAAATCTATATTATAAAACGAATATTGTAATATTAATATTGTGATATTTTTAAAATATCTAGAAATATTAAAAATTATTCATATATAACGCTGTTGTTAGAAAGGATAAGTAAAAACATTATATTTCTCTGTATCAGAAAAATGTTCTTTTATTAATAACAAAATTAATAAAAAAATATGAGGTCAGTTTTGAAAAATCGTGATGTAATTGATTATTCCTATTCTTCATAGATTATCAACAAGGAACATTGTAGTTTGTAGCAAGAGCTTTCTTATTGACTAGACCTAAGGAAAAAAGACAAACCAGAGCAGCACCTTGTTCTGCCCACTTTTTATTTTTCTCCCTAAAATAATTTAAAGTACATTTACGTTAATAAAATAAAAGTATGTAACATAATATACAATTCTGTCTATTACCAGAAGGATGATCCATATCTCCGTCCATCGACGGTAACGATGGATTGAAATAATTTTCCCTTTTGTTGTGTATTATAATTTGGCATTTTTTTCCTTTGAGTTTGCGTCCATTTATGTAAAATAGTTTTTGGTAGTTCAAGGTCTGTTACATAATTATTTCTTAAAAACGCACAATGCATTAAGGTTATGTCCTCCTCCTCTGAAATCTTTCTTTTATTTGATGGTTGTCCCTCATTCTGTTTTCCATCTTCTCTCATAGGTGAAACTTGAGATCTTCCCAATAAACCTTTTTCTTCAAATTCTTTTTTCTTTGAAAGACAATAATCAATTAAGTTCCATAAATCACTAAAACAAGATACTGATTAATGTCATAATAAATGATCATATTATTCTAACAACATTAATCATACCACATTTGCTCTAAAGTTTGAGAACTAAGGAACTTCTTGCCTAATGTTGATTCCTGCTGATCCCTAAGTATATTTTGTATACAGTACTTAGTATTAGAGGGTGAATTATCACAATCCACAGCATATTTTAAATATGATTTTATTACATCTTCCATGGGAAGTAAACCTTCTTTACTAAATATTGAACAGTTCCATTCAGCTGCACGTGCAAGCATCACACTACTGCATCCTGTTATTTCTTTAAATCTGTAAATAAATAACTGCAGTTACTTTTAAATTGTACAAACAATATATGTATTTTTAAAGGTAAAATTCAAGTAAAGCATTACTTAAAGATATCAGAATATTTTTGTATTTCTTTTGACCCTCCATTTGCTATAACTGGTATAGCAAGCCTATCAGATATTTTCTTCAGAACATCATTACGGTTCATATGTTGTGGCCTTTCATTAACAGTCCGACCATGAACCGCAATCGCTGATATACCAGTCGATTGTAAAAGTTCACATAGTTCTAAAGTTTTATCTAAATCTGGCAATACACGAATTTTACAAGTTACAGGAATGCTCAAATTATCTACTAAAGTTTTTAGAATATTTGTAGCTATTTCTGGTTCTTTCAGAAGGGCTGCACCCATTTTTCCTACCAAGGAAAATAGTTTGGGACAACCCATATTTAAATCAATTCCAGCAACATCTTGTTCTACCATTTTGGCTACTTTCAATGCTCTTGTTGCATCGCAAGTACCAATTTGTAAAACTACTTTATTTCTCTCTTTAAGACATGTTCGAAAAGTCACTGTACCATCTGTTTTATCTATGTAATCAATTGTACCTAAAACATCTAAAGAAGAATTCATTAAAGTAACTTTTCTAATTCTTTAAATCAAGCTAGTTTTTATGAATATTTTAATACTAACATTTCCTTACCATTTTCACGACGAAATGATCGTAATAATTTCCAGTCTATTAATTCTTCCGTGTACACTATATCAGCTCCATAATCAAGTGCAAGAAGACGCATAGGAAGAGTACCGATTCGTACCATAGGTGCTAATATAAGTTTATTCTCATAATTCAATCTTTTCCTTTCCATCGTTATCCCTGCCTTTCCGTTCATTCTATTGTCGATATGTTACAATTTTTATTGTGACCTTGACAATGTAAACTTTAATGCGATCACAACGAATTAGGATATTTACTATGAAACATATAATTCTAATAACTTCTTATAGATACTTTTTTATCGATGCATTATTAAGATAAAAATATTTTTTCTTTTCAACATTTCTCTTACAGAAAATTAATAACTTTTTATGAATTATTTAGTACAGTGTCACACATGTTGTCAATTCCTTCTAATAACAAATAATGATAACGATACACATGATGCTATTGCTTCAGGAATATTTAGGCTAGATGGCAGTTTCATTATATTCACTATATGTGAATCGTTGATCCAACATAGTAAGAATTTCATGTTCTATGTTTGATAATCACAGAATACTTTCAAATTTGAACGCTAAGATTGATCAACTGTCAAACAATACGTTGAGTTGCGAGGAATGTGGTACAATCTCTCTTTTGTTTCATTAATTTGGCGATTGATAAATCGCTTAGAATCTTCAACGTGTACGTATTGTATCTATGAGAGATTAGCGGTCAACAGTGATTGAACGACAGACAAAGAAAAATTTTGATAATGTTCACACCATTAAAGTCCACAAAAGCTGATTTTATCGACGCGACTGTTTTAAGTACTCCTCAGCCACAAGCAACTTCAACTGTACAAAGAAAAAGCATGTGAGTTTGTTTTGTCTATAAATTTTGTATTTCACAAGCTCTGAATAATACGATATAATTCAAATGGTTATGATATGTTATTAAAAAAAATTAATTACCCTTTTCAGATTGGAAAACAATGTTCTTGATAGAGATATTGAAGAGGCTATTTCTAAACAATTTATTAAAGACAAAAATGATATTACACGGAAATCTACTGACTCGTCTCTTGGAATACTGGACAGTATATCTTCCTGTAAATTCTGTACTGTGTTTTATACAGTTTATAGTGATGGTCATGATAAATAATGTATCTTTATAGTTTTAGCTGAAGTAAGTGGAGTAGAAGAAGTAGAGAAACAAAGTGAGAGTAAATTGGACATAGAATGTGCTAGAAAGTTACTTCAAAGATGTAGTGATATAAAAAGTACATCTATTACATATGGTAAAAACCTTAATTTTTTAATCATGTCTCATGTAGATAAATATTAAATATGGCTTCTTACCATTGCAGATACAAACAAAGAAAATAATACGAATATTCAAAACTTATCTAGTAATATCATTCCTTCAACATTAATCGATTATGGTCAATCCGTTCCATATTCCAATCAAATCAGTCTTCATAGTGAAAATATTTCACATTCTGTTAAAGATAAAGCAAATAGTGTAAGTATGATTTTTTATAAAGAATTGGTTGGAATAATTTATGAGTGTCATATATAGGTTGTTTTTGAGCCAAAAGAGATCAGTGCACGTTCATCCGGATTAAGTAGAAGTTCAGAAACTAATTTATCATCATCAGCTTCAAGTAAAAGTTTGAATCAAATAACATTTGATGCAACAACTGCTGAATTGATGGCTCAATTTAATAATGAAGATTTTCGTCCAGCTTCTGAAATGGCCAGTCAAATGTTAGCTGATGAAGTGTCTTGGCAACAAAATTATCCCTATGCTCTTCCCACAACAGCTTCTTCTGAAAAAGAATACTTAAACTTATCCTGTTTTTCTGGCATCATGGGTGAACTAGATTTATCAGTAGAGTAAGTACGCAATTGCAAATATTTTGCATCGCAAATATTACTAAATATAATTAAATACGATTAAATTTTAGATCTTGTGCTGGGTATAAGGTATCTGTGAGTGAATTTTTTAGAAGAAAATGTGGAAATTTTGGAGAATTATCGGATACTGGGGTAGAAAGGCCAAGTTTGGGTCTGCCAGTAAACAGTCCAAAGAAGAAAGATCATCTTATACCTCTAGTTGATTCAACTTGCTCTTCTGTAACAGAAGGTATTACTTATTTGCTTTTATTGGAATAAATTTCTTGTATATCTAAAGGCTAGATTCTTGCAGATTCCTCAATTGGAGCCAATATCGCGAAAGATAAAACTCAAAATACTCGAAATATAACAAAAGATGCGGAAGAGCAAAGTATTATGAGTTTGTCCAGTATCGCTCGAGCACTACAGGATATCGATAATGGCACGCCACGAAGATTAGTGGATCAACTCATCATGGCAAAGAAAAAGAAAAAATCCATGCAGGTGCAAGAGAAGAGTGTAGCTGGAGATACTTACACATTATCGCCTTCAAGTAGAAAATCCATGCCTGCTACTTCAAATAGAAATATAGATAATTTCGAAAAAGATATGGGATTACTAAATCTTTCTTCAAAATTATCTTTAGATAGTAAAATGATCAATGAAACTGTAGATATTAAACATTCTATTCAAAGAATGCTTTCATTTGACTCTAACTCAGGTACAAAAATAAACTATGAGGCCATTTCTCAGGAACTTAAGAAAGAGTTAAGTAGTGGAAACTTACCATCCTTATACAGTCAAGGTACAGTTTTTTCCTAAAAATTTTAAGTTTTAATCAACTAATAAATTGTTTGAATAAATTAAGATTAAAACTATTCCTATATTTCACTTCACTCAAAGAATATTATCTCTTTTAGAACTTAAGTCACTGTTGGAAGACTCTAAATTAACTCTTCCAAATTATACAGAAAAGAAAACATTACCTCATACTTCGAAAATTAACGCAATGATTAGTCACGAGGAAAGGTCTACCGGTCTTGAAGAAGAAGTAATAGGGAAAAAAGAAAATATAAAAAAGGAAAATGCTTCATATAAAGATAGATCAGAAATTCGTATACAAAATATTTCAAATTTACAAGAATCTTATGTTAATAGTAAGATACTATAACGCAATAAGCATATCATCCTCTAATTTGCTCTTTTATGATTTATTAATTTTTATTTTTTATAGACGTCGTTATTGGCAAACATACAGAAGAATTGTGCAGTTGTATCGTTGGTATACCTAGAGAAATCGATATCGAACTCTTAAATAAAAGTGATAGATGGGTCATTTGTGCATTAAGCGTAAATCAAATTCAAGGAGATAAGCATAATGTCCGACTTACACTACCGAAAGATGTTATTCTTATTAAACCAAATGCGGAACAACATGTTAAGGTAAAAAAAAAGGACGATTACAAATTTACAGTAATATAAAAATTAAAACATAATTGTTTCAGATTACCGTAATAGTGATGAAAATGTGTAAACCAATTATTGCAGTTTTAAACATAACAGTGTCAGATATGGTAACAAGAATTGAATGGATTATGAAACATATTATATGTCTCAAACCCGAAGAAGTTGATATAAACGTGTCAAACCCTTCTCAAAAAAAAGAATTAGATTTTCAGTATATTGCTGAAAATAGCATGGCAGTCTTGCCTATTACAATAAAAAATAAAAATAATGTCGATGTACCCATCAAAATTTCTATACTACAGGTGATAATTCTATCTAATTAATGTCATATGTATTTTATTTGTTATGTCTGTTATCTTTTTTTTTTTTTTTTTTAATGCAATGTAGAATGAACCAGCAATATTTAGCTTAGAAAATTCAGAAGAATCACAACATATTACTCTTAAATCTCAAGAAGTACGCACTACAAATGTTCGATGCAAGGCTTTCGCGCAAAAAAATACTGAGACGCAACAACGATCCTTACAACGTTACGCTGGCACTTTAATAATTCAAACCGAAAGTACTCCAGAGAACAGTATAATAATCCAAGAAATTCCTCTTGTTGTACAAGTAGGAATTTATAAGATACAAACGATTGATACAGACTTACCTTTGGTCGTTCCTAACAAACAAAGCAAACCCTTGACCGTGATTAATCTTGGGACGATACCGACGCAAATAACAGCTTCATTTATCCAAGAAATTGAATTAACAAAAAATTCAAAATATTTCTCAGTGGAACCAGAAAGTTTACTTGTGCAACCTAGGGAAACTGGATGCTTCTTTATTACATACAAGCAACAAACATCGGGCACTCCTAAAATGTGAGAGGACATTTTATAAACCTATATAATATCATAAATATCTTTTTATTGGTTTTTGCATATATTTATAGGTATGCAAAAATTAAATTAACTGCTGCTGGCGATGATCATTACTATTCTGTAATCGGAGAATCAAACACATATACAGAGGCAGAAAATGAAAATGTTCGATGTGAAACACCTCAGTATTTACCACCTGTTAGTTCTCCATCGTCTCCGCATAGCGTGGTTTCAAACAAGTAAATTTAATATTATATGTTATATTAAGCTTTTAAAAAGTTTTACATGTTGACATTTTACACGATAATAGGTCGGGCATATCTGGCAGAAATTCGCCTCTTAGTTCAGTATCTGGTTCAACTGTTACTGGTGATAAAATTCCTATCAGAACAACTCACGCTGCTCTAATATGGAATAGTGTGAAAACAGGAAAGTCAGAAATTAGGGAATTCACTATTCGTAATACAAGTAACAACAAAATAAGAATACAAGCTATTATATCGGACAGCGAAAAAAATTTTCGAGTAATATATTTAATCCACTAGAATATCATTTAATTAATATTTTACATTTATAAAAACATTTGACATTCTCTCAGTTTCTTCGAGAACGACAGGCCGTTGGTACTATTGTATTAGCTCTGCAAGGTTCGGAAAGTAGGATGCTGTCCGTTCTATTTAGTCCTCATCATATAGGCGCAGCGACTGGAAAAATAATATTCAGACACTATGAGCCAAATAGAGAAGATTTTGAATCTGGATCTTCGAAAGTGGTAAATAAACGTATTGTATGTTGAAACTCTCATAAATTAATTAATATTCGAATCCATTTGTAATATATCATTTGCAGCTATTTCTATATGGTTATGGGGGTTATAGCAAAGTTGAAATTTCAGAAGCATTTAAAGACACAGGCGGAAAAATGTGGTTATCGCTTGGTATTTTAAGCTGCGGAAGATCTCCACGTGCAAAGATCAAATTACAAAACATTGGAGATCTATGTTCCTATATTAAAATCAAATTAATACCCAAAGGTATCTTAAGTATATGAATTGTAGATGATCATTTTCTAAATTATTTTTTAATAATCTCAGCTGTATATCCTACTATGGCATCGAGTTGGCAAGTAAATCCAACCGAATTGTTGCTAAATTCGAAAGAAGTTCAATGGGTGACTCTGGAATTCGAACCGCGAAAGGAAGATCTAGCTTTACTGCAACGATCTAATGTCTCACATGTTGGAACCCTATTAATTACCCATGGAGATGAACCTACGCGCTGGCGAATTCGTAGGTGAGTAATATTAAGTTTATACAAAATTATTCTATTCTTCATTTTTTATTTTTTATTTTTAGATTGTATAATAAAATGAAAGAAACAGGCGAATTGAGTGGAAATGAAAATGAAACTTTTAGGAATATTATTCAACCATTATGTAAAACTTTTTCTGGAGAACAATTAATATCGGATATAAATACTATACGAGATTCAGTGGTAGGTAACAAGGAATTTACTAATTGCTCTAATTATTAAATTATTTATAAATCTAAGTATTATTTAGCAAAACCTTGGGGACCTTTGTCAAGGGATTCGTCGACACGAAATAATGTTAACGGTGGAAGTGTGCGCTGATGAGACTATGTCCGTTCTTCACGATAATGCCGACGAATCACAAATGTTTTATTCTCTTTGTAGCGACAATAGTCATATATATGAAGGAAATGGTGAAAGTTTCCTACCCTCAGAGTGAGTGTAATAAATAACTTAAATGTCATAAAGTTTAATAGATATTGATGTTTACTTAAAGAAATCTTCAGGACTTTTGTAGCGAACAGTACACTTCAAAACGGCATGAATGCAGACGATTTTATGATTAGCCCATCTGTTGTAATTTTAACTCCACCGACTAGATCAGAAGCAGTTGTAACAATAAGAAGTCCTTGTACTGTGGCAGAACCGTTTGAAACTTCTCTATCAAATACGGACTATTTAAGAGTCGTTCCTGCGGAGGGAATGATACCTACTAGAAGAGACTTTCAACTAAAAATACAGTGTAAACGAAAAATCGAACGGAATTTTAACGCTGTTCTTGAAATTTATACCGAGAACAAAAAGTTTGATGTACAAATAAAAGTAACAGTTAAATAATTGTAAATTGAAATCTTAGAACTAATTTTTTATTGGAGTATTTATTATACAGATACTACTATCCTGTAGCCTTTAATTTTTATATCAGCAATATTTTTACTATAAATAAATTAATCAATAAAATCTTTATTTGTTCATAGTATATTCCTTTAATACATTATGGTGTACATTATTTATCTTAAATTGTACATTATGCTGTGACTGGAGAACTTTTATTATTTGGACCATATTCTCCACATCAGATATGCCAGAATGTAATTTTCCAATCAAAGGAAGGTTAAGATGTGAAAGCATATCTGATAAACTTCGTGGAAAATAATCTGTTGCATCACAAAAGCTACCTTTTAAATTTATCCACTTCATAAATTGCTTAGGTAATGATACATTTTCTAACTCGCACTGGCTTGGTAACATGAACTTTAAGTCCCAATCACCGCATGTAACAAATGCAGAATCGTTCCCATCTTTAAAATATTTGTGTTCTTCTAACCAATTACAAAATGTTCCAAACACTTCTGGAAAATAAGGTTGATTGTCTACCATGTCCTGTATGATTCCAGTAAGTTCTGTACAAAATGGAGTAAGTTGAGGATGGTATCTTGGCTTAATAAAGTCGTGAAAGACGTTTTCAACTTCCCAACTTGTCGTAGACACTGCTGCACAGGGAAACTCGATAATTTCTTGGGGATCAATTTTCTCGTGTTTTTTGCAAGTGCATTCAAAGTCCAGTACAAGCAAATAATTGAAAGATTGCTTAATTTCTTTGGTTCCTTTGTAAAGAGATCGAGGATATTTTGTGAGAAGTCGTTTCGCCATTATTTCATTAAACTCGTGAAAAAAATAATTACCACAACCTCTGTTAAAACGAAATAAAACGTTCCAGAATATGTACAGGGTTAAATAAGGTTAGAAAATAAATGGTTTATTGAACTGGAGGATTCCTAACGCCACTTATTTAGTTACAACAGTTGTAAAAAAGAAACAAAACATTTTTTTTTTTAATTGACAAATACTATTTAAGATACTGTCAAACACTTATTTTACTTATTACATCAGATTCTTGACGTACTTGACGCAAATATTTCAATCATTTCCGGTTTATACTTATAACTAGTAACTAGTGAATGCACGTTTGAGTATCAATTTCGAAACGACTTGAAGTTTTTCAATACTGCGGAAATACGAATTACTTTAAACATAATTCGACATTAAAAATTTTTTAATATCCTAGTAAATCTTAAATCTTGAGCCATGAAAGTTTACTTAAGGTTGAAGATCAAGTGTGACAGTAATTACGACTGCACACGGGTACGAAACTTACATATGTATGTAATAATATTGTCACTGATATAATGACATGTCAGACTATCATTGAAGAATAAATTATCATAAAATTAATAATCTATAACTTGACCAAGTTTTTTTAATCGATTAAGTAACGCATCGCCTCTTTTTATGATATTTTGATAAATTAATCCTCGATCGCATGAAACATCAGGTGCTTGCCCTCTGTTGCAACCAGCAGCGCTAATGGTAACGATCATTCCAGCTACTTTATCGATTTTACAATGCAATTTACCATTGGCAATAAAATGTGCCACTTCTTGTTCTATGTATTCTTCTGTCACGCCAAATTCTGTTGCCATTCTACTTAAATTGATGGTCCTGTATGCTTGCAATAGCTGACAGTATGCCCTCAAACGCATCTCTCTTACGTAATAACGATAATGGAAATGAAGCAAAGGATTTGCCCTAAGTTCGCATTCTATCCAGGCAAGATTTTCGAAGAATTCTTTGTAGTGACAATCATAGAGAGAATAAAAAAATGCTCTGTATTTGGGAGCCTCAGTGAGCAAAGCTTGTTGCAGGAGGCCATTGTTGTTGAATCGAGAATCAAGTTCCGATCGGGATAAGGAAATTATTCCTGATAATGTTGTGTATTCTACTACCTCTTTGAATGGCAATAGTTCATAGGATTCAAAGGTTGGGATACAGTCCAGCAAAAGGCACGCAGCGCGAGGAAAGTTTCGTGTTGCCAGATAGTAAATAGCTTCGTACACTTTCAATTTATTACGACAACACCAATTGTTGCCTGATGCATGAGAACCTTCTATCAGATTTGTTATCTTGGTAATTATTTGTCCCATCGAGCGAATATTATTTTTTATGTGTGCTATTCTAAACAAACCGAATGCAGCTTCGACTTTGATGCTGGATGAATTAGTTTCGTCGTTTATGACGGAGTTCGCAATGTCTGTGGCACGATCGAGATTACCAGTTTCACAAAAGAACTCGAACTTCTCTCGCCAATATCTTTTTTCAGTGTCCTCAAGAGTCAAATTATCAGAGGACTCTAATTTTTTCCACGTAAGCTCGTTTTCATGCTTCATTGCATCGAGAAGATTCTCGTCAATTTTCCAGTCGAATGCCTTACATACATCTTCGTAGTAACGTGTCATGTTTCCGCGTTTTATTGTATCGAGTAATTCGGTCTTTAGGTTTTCATCATTTTGGTATTTTGGCAGAGTTAATTTAAATCGGATTTTGATAAAGAATATATGCTCAGGGGTTCTGTGACACAATTCTGAATTACTCATGACTTTTATTTTTACTCATTAATCTAATGAATACCATATGACTTTTGGATGCCAGTCTTTTGTTTTTCGATTTATATTCGCTTATCATTAGATGTAAAACAATTTGAATTATTAACATATTTTACATAACGTATTTCGATAGATATACCAACCAATCAGCATGTGCTATTCAAATAAAAAAGTGGCGCATTTTCGTTACTCGCAACCGGCATTGATCAAATGAGCGCCAAAACCTATGTAGATTCTAACCTTTTAGGTAACTTTTTCAAAGTTTATCATACAAGTTCGAATTATAAACTATGACAGAGAAACCTACTCAAACCACCAATTTACCATGGTAAAGTTTATGTCATCTACAATGGAGTTTCAAAAATAATCGAATAAGTGTATAAAGAATAATATTGTTATTTTGTTCTTTCAGGGTGGAAAAGTATCGACCGAAAAAATTAGATGATTTAATATCTCACGAGGAAATCATAAAAACTAGTTAGTATATGTATTAATTTAATGATGTTGCAAAAATATATGATTATCACTGGTTTATTAAATTACTATTTTTTATTACAGTAAATAAATTCATTGATGAAAATCAGCTTCCTCATCTCCTTTTTTATGGACCTCCTGGTACAGGGAAAACAAGTACAATACTTGCTTGTGCGCGTAAATTATATACACCAGCCCAATTTAATTCAATGGTTTGATTCTTTGTTATATATCATCTTTATTTTGTGCAGCTTACTATGGTTTATATACAGCATTCTTTTCCATACAGGTATTAGAAATGAATGCTTCAGATGATAGAGGTATTGGTATAGTTAGAGGACAAATCCTTAGCTTTGCAAGTACAGGCACAATGTATAGATCTGGTTTTAAATTAATCATCCTTGATGAAGCTGATGCTATGACAAAGGATGCCCAGAATGCTCTTAGAAGAAGTAAGTTGTAACATGAATTACTTGCTTTCAGTATGAAAGACACATTCTATGCAAAAATTGTTTCAGTAATAGAGAAGTACACAGACAATGTAAGGTTTTGTATTATATGTAATTATCTCAGTCAAATTATCCCTGCCCTTCAGTCTCGGTGCACTAAATTTAGATTTGGCCCATTGTCTACAGACCAAATTTTACCAAGGCTAGATACCATTATTAAAGAAGAGAAGTAGGTATATAAATTACAATAAAGTATTGTATTTATTACTAACACTTTTATATATGCTTCAGTTTAAATGTTTCGGAGGATGGAAAACAAGCATTGATAACATTGAGTGGAGGAGATATGAGGAAAGTTTTGAATGTCCTCCAAAGTACTTCGCTTGCTTTCAGTGCAGTTACAGAAGAAACTGTTTATTCTTGTGTAGGACATCCTCTTCCAATTGATATAAAAAACATCATCAATTGGTTGTTGAACGAATCATATGAATTATGTTATTGTAGTATCCTTTTTATATAATTAACTGCAGTTATTCATTTTTAAATTACGATTGCCTTAACACATGTTTAGAAATACAAGACATAAAGCTAAAGAAAGGACTGGCATTGCAGGATATATTAACAGAACTGCATCTGTTTGTAAATAAAAGTATGTCTCTTAGTTATCAACTTCATAAAAAATAAGCAAAGATATTAGTTTAATCATTTTGTTTTAGTTGAATTTCCAGATTCCATACTTATAGATTTAATAATTAAACTAGCCGAAATAGAGAAAAGGGTATCTATTGGTTGTAGTGAAGCGGTACAATTAAATGCCCTCGTTTCAGCATTTCAAAGAGCTCGCGATATCGAGATTTCTTAGTGCGTACAACACTTGAGGATCGAATTCTATGAATTGAGGTAATATCGAATCTGAAGCATTATATCTTCTTGTGAAGAATTTTAGAATAATACTTAATTCGGTAAGAATGTATTATTTACGATTGTTACTATGTATAATAAAGAAAAGATTGGGATTTTTAGAAAACCATACACATGAAGTAATGGATTCTCCCACGTGCTCCTATCCACCTTGTTTTCTAATTATATAATAAATTAAATTCTTTCGTGAACGGTATCAAAGCAGTGAATTTCTGAAAATATGTCGTTAAGGACTATATCACAAACCAGTCAAGTTATCTAAGAGAATTGCATATAGTGTTTGTTAATTTTTATTCGGTCCTATCCATGTATCCTCGATCATTCATGTGTATGGAACAGTTATAGGAACCTTATCCCCGAGATGATAAGTTTTGCCGGAATGGTAACCGACAGACGTATTTAGATGTATCTGGTACAATCACTGTGTGACGATAGCATTTGATCGTACGAGTGAAACAGTGTCCGACAGTGGTCCGACAAATGTCGCTCAATCAGCACGCGATCATTCAAGTACCATGTCGACAAAAACATATCTAGAGACTAAACATGCAATGCTACACTATTTTCTGCACCGTGGATACTTTCCAGAATGTTATACTTTGGTAATTGATTTGTTTTTTAAACTATGTAATTTAAAAATCTTTGAACTACGTTATGCATAGTACACAAATTGTACAATTTTATATACTTAGAACGGAAATGTGTATTTCCTTTCAGAATCATGTTTAGAGAAAATGGTTTTCTTATGTTTCATTTCACGTGCAGTAAATCTTTTTCGAAAAACAACTGAAGTTATGTTTCAATTCGCCCATGAACTATAATCCTCGATTATTTTGATATTTGTTTTAGCAATGACTAATATAAAATATTTTTCATTTAACACGTGTGCCATTATCGATGCCACGGTAACGGTATGTTTTATCCAGCTTTAATTATGCTTCCACGCTCGAAATATTTTGTAACTTTTACCGAAACACGACACTTGCTGGCTTGTTCAATTTCCGTTCATGTTCCGTAATTTCGAAGGGAATTTCCACTTGAACGAGTGGAGCTCGGCCGTGAGTGTTTCGTCAACTATAATTGCGTCCTTCGCCTAATTAGTTGGCATTAATAATAATGTATACCAGAGAAGATCGATGAAATTAGACGATACGAAGGAATATTAATCATTTGATTACCACTAATGAATATGTATCGAAAAACTAGTGCGGTTTTGCGCCAGCGCTCAATTTACATCACTGGCACGTGTTAATGTGTTGTACATTATTGTTACAGCCGTGAATGGAGAAGATGCTTGCATATATCATAGTCCTGAAAGTGAGGCGAAACTGCTGAAATCGTCCCAGTCTATATCTATGCCTAAGTAGAATAACCCGACACAGGACCGGCATGTTATTAGCTTCCTCTCCTTTTCTCTCGTTCTTTGGAATCCTTGCAATTCATTAACGAATACAGGTCCCCAAACAATTCTTTATGTTATAACCTTATTTCATCAATTTTTACTTAACTTATTAAAATAAAGTGGAATTAAATTTGATTGTTTATTTTTTAGGTAAAATAAAAGAAATGCGAATATTGTAGAATTATATGTTCTGATTAGATAGGTATTACATCAGAATTGCTATTTAATCGCAAATAATCGTAATAAAAGTATAAATTTCAATTCAGAGTTCCACGGATAGTATTAATATAGGCACTACTATTGCCGTGGAAGGTTTGCGTTATAAGTTCTTATATCACACATAAACTGTGCTGCGCCGACCTTGTTATACACATATATTCCCTTTACATAAAGGAGGATCATGCAACCGAGAATTTTATTCTTCGACTTCGGTTAAGAAGTAATGTAATAATTTTTCTTTCTTTACTTTCTTTTTCTAATTATCATATGCACTGTACAAGTTTTCTTCGTTTTCTTTTTACATTTGTGAAACTTTCCCAAATTAGCATACAACACGCACCTCTTCTTTTCCATTTGTGTTCGCTCGAGTAAAAAAAGGATTCTATTGCTCGTAATTTGTATTCCACGCCTTTTCTCATGCAAACTATTCAAATATTTCAACGGACTGACCAGCGGAGCGCAGATTTATCGGCGGAAAAACGAGCAGACTATAAAGTGTAATGGTACGTAGTGAATTTTCGAGAATTGACTAGCTAACTATTTCATATTGATCACAGTCGTTTTGTACTTTGCACGAGATCGATTCGTTTTACAAAAGCGAAATCGATCAGACAGTGAACCCTGGAATTAATAATTAAATAATATTCATACTCGATATCAAACGAAACTTTCAGCTTAAGAAGAACTTCGCAGGGTGAGTACGCGAGCACCCTTACTAGCACGTCGATTCTCCGAGTTATTTCAGCTTGAAAACTTGGCGCAGACGTGCCCTTAACTTTCCGCTTCGAAATAACTAATTCAATTAGTATATCAGCGCTGCTATACCCTTACCTTCTATGTTTGACTACATCTTTGCATGGTGTATCTAATCTTCGCGCTAACGTTAACTCTCGCATTGCTAATCATCTGATAAAGCTTCGTTGGGAAATCAACTGTCCTCGTCATTTTGATTTTGACGTTTATAATAAGGTAATTGTAGTATCTGATTTGTATAGTCATTTAGACATTTAAGTAAATGCAAAGTAATATGTTTTGAATAAATATAAAGAAATTTGATTACCCATTTTTTTAAGTCGCGTAAAAAAAGTTATATCAGAATTTTGTGTTATTAGAATTTTTCAAGAAGACTTCCAAAGTGTCATCCATGTTCGATGCAGAAGATAGAACGAATACAAATGAATGGGTCATTCTTTACCTTCATCGATATTACACGACGATACGTATTTTCAACTAGAGCCATGGAAAAAGAAAGGCTAACAGCAGAACTGTCTGGCTCTGTGTCTCTTAGGGGTTTTAACGAGATTCGATGTGGTGAATATGCATTTCGTTCTGCTATCCCACGTTACGATCTATGGTCCATTACTAAACTCTATATAATGCTATAGCTAAAGTCTCCGCTTAACTTCAGAGATTTCGACTTTCCAAAGACTTTCGATATACAAGTATCTGGACACTCGCAGACAGAAGTCTACTCTACGTCGGGTTGTATCAATGTCGATATAAGAACAGAAAAAGTAGAAAATAAGGAGAGGAAAATGAAAAATAAGAGAAACGTGAAAGAAGAGAAAGAAGAAAGAAGCACGAAGTCACTTCGATCGGTCATAAATCCAACCAATTCTTTCCGCGACCACGTTTCAATCTCTAACCATCACTAACCATCTCTAACCATGGAGATACAGGCAATCGAGCATGAGTCTCCCCTTGCATATATTCCATGATATTCGAGCGTTTCTACGCGTTCTTGATCGTCCGTGATCTCTGTTCGCTCCACGTTAAATGATATATGTAGAGTTTCTGAGGTTGAGTAGAGAGTGCAAGTCACTCAAAAAGCTCGCTCTGCGCAATGTCGATGACATTTTTCTTTGTTTTGAACCCAGTAAAGCGCAATAAACGTTCCCTTCGGATGAATACTAACGTTGCACGATTTTGACGTTGTGTTCGCTATTTGCTCACAGCATCGATCCGTTGGCAGTGAAGAGAGTAAATCTTTTTGCGCTGCTTTTTAAATATAGAACGGAAGAAACGAACTTACCAGAGGGCGTCGATTGCGATAAAACTGGTGTCTGAATATTGGTATTGCACGTGAAATTAAAAACTGGGGTTATATCTCATTTTTAACAAACGAAACTGTTCTTCGGAGATAGAAGGACTGATAATATAGTCCGCGTAAAGTTTATTGGCTATTCAAAGACGTTGAAGAGAACGTTTATCGTTGTATTGTCGTTCGACATTTAAGTATATTAAGTATCGACATTTGAAAAAGACTGTTACGGCTGTCTACTTTACACATATACGTTATTTTGTAAACCTTTTGGACAAGTTTTAAATTTTCCATTACGTTATCTTTACATCGTAATGTACTTTTTAAAACTTTCATCTTCGACAATCTCATAGCGTATAAAGAGATTTATAAGCAAATGATAGCAATATTTCGTAAGAGAAAGCGAATTATGACGACGAGATATAGTGTCTCGTGCGTGGAAGGATTCTTAAATTCGTTCAAGAACCTCGACAGAGGTCCCAAAGCTCTGCCTACTCTAGTAGCATGATTGTAACGCTCATTAAGATTCAGGGTTGAGCTGAAAATAGCGTCGAGATCGCTCGCGGTGGCAAGGATGGAGTTCTTCAACGTCAACATTAAGTTTGTTTCGCAACGAACCACGTCGCAACTCGAAGTAAAAAAAGGAAAAAAAAAGGAAAAGGTAAAAAGAAATCGGCCACTTCGTTTTCTCACGCGCTTCGGTAATTTAGTCGGTGTTTAAAATGGCGTGTTTCACGCGAATATTTCTTGCCCGATTCCCGCCGGCTTATCGATTCGTTTTCTCCTTTGGGGGCGGCTCGACAGGATCCCGTGATGCTTAGAAATTGAAGCATAGTGGAAAAAGTCGTGATGTATGTCGATAGCCCACCAAAAATTCCTTTCTCCGCTCTCTGCTATTAAGCATCGTTCAAAGTATTTTTGCCAGCTTTTCCTTTTTTTTTTTATACGTCTCGTTGCATCACGATCGATGGTTCATTTGAGAAGAAAGAAATCTTAGCCGCGTGTTTTCGAAGTTGGCGCGTGCTGAAATAACTTGTTCTCAGATATACGAAACTAGAAGAAAACTTTGATCTCTGCCTAATTATCACAGCATAGACCTTCACGCGTATCTTCTGCCTTATATGTCAACGAGCGACTCGTTCACGGAATACGATTGACTAGAAAATTGTTTGCTCCGTTTCTGGATCCGTCTCCTCTTGCTAGAGTTTCGTGTTCGAGAGAACATAGAGAAAGAAGAAACTGCAAAGCTTTTAAGCGATGAGAATCAAGAGAGTTTGTACAAGGGTGAAGGTAACTGAACTTTTGCGAAGGAAACCTGACACCGCGGCTTTAATCATAAAGAGGTAATGAGTGATTCTTTATATCCTTTTTAATTTGTTGTTTTGTTACATAGCAAAGAATCGACTTCCTTCGTAGAAAAGTTTGGTGTTAACATTGGTTAACAAATAAAGTACATCTCAGAATGATAATTTTAACTAAACAAAAAAAAAAAAAAAAAGAAAGAAAAATAGAACGAATCTGACACAGAAAAAACCTGATTTAGGATACATATATATTGGAAAATACTGTTACGAGAGCAACGTGCTAAGCTAAATCCTTGAGAACTATAAAATCTTTATTGACCGTTTATTTCTGTGTATCACGTACTTTCGTCCTTTACGTTTCTACTCTGTCTCTACCAAGTGTTTCATTTTTCGTGGCCACGATTCCAACTACACGAATATTTGGTGGGAATTTGCTTAAAAATTTCGCTACAGAATCTGGAGGTACGTATATACGTATAAAGGATCAGCTCTGAATATAAATTTGCAAAGACTGTTAAACCGAAATGTTCGGCGCAGACAACGCAGCCGAGAGATCAGCCTTCTGCAGATCACGTGGGAATGAAGGTAGAGAGAAAGAATGATTACCAGCCTTGCGGTGAAGTAAGAAAAAGTGGATTTCGTAGGGGAAGAAGTGGAGCATGTCAATCATGTCTTGGAAGTTGAGTATCTCTGTGTTGAAAAATGGTGTCTTAGGCCTTCGATTATTTTTCCAGTGCGCTTGTTTCCTCGAGGTAAAAGATAAAAATGTTATCAAATAATTTACGTTGCTTGTATATGAATTGGAATATTTTGAGGGAGATCAAACAATCATTTAATCACGAATCATTCTTTTTTGTTTGTTTAAATCATAGATGTTGTAGTTGAGTGAAAGAAACATGTAATAAGTAATAGATGTTGGTTAAGAAAACGCAGGCGTTTCGTTCAGACTCATTGAGTGAGTATGGCATGCTGAAATAGGTATACGGTGGTGCGGCTCGATGCTGATCGCGGAGCTTGACCTGGAGAGGGGGAGCGTAAGGAGGGGGTAGAATTGGTGTTTGGAGGGGGCTGGCGTTGTCGTTAGTGCCGTAAGTCGACACTCAAGAGCCTAGGACCACTTCAAGTGACGGAAGACAGTCGGGGCAAACCATTTTCGAATGTAACTTAACATTTTTCTATAATACATATTCTTAACTACATATTCTTAACTACTTACCCTTCTTAACTTACGTATAAAACATCTTTCATTTTAAGGTGTAAATTAAGAACGAGAGATAATATCGTCAGATTCTAAATTATGAGCAAGAAGAATTGGATGCTATTCTATAATATAACTGAATTTCGTTATTTACGAACGTTCACTCGAAGCGATAAAACAACACAAGATCTCATGCAAGGACTACCTTCTCATCCTGTCGCGAGATTTACATTCTGAAGCATCGACGCGCAATTAAGATACAGTCTAGACTTCGTACAACTGCACGCTTGGCGGATACTTTAAATGGAGGTTTCTAAAAACACAAGCAAGCTTCGAGTGATAGCCTCGTCGCCTGAAATTTAGTATCATTATGTGGTCTCTTCGAGGCGGGATAATCTCGCGGCATTGTCGCGAGCGAAATGATAGCCTGGCTTCGTGTTAACTATACTCCTTCGCGCGATAAATTATGGAACGGCTGCAACAGAGACGGATATCTTTCGCATACACGTAAATATAGGCTTGTTAGAGCTTTCTGTTTGTCTTGTTAACTATTTCGCATGCATGAGCTTTTTGAAACAGCCACCTTTGAGAAGTATTCCATCGATCGTTTTTTTTTTTTTTTTTTGTAGTGCCACCTCTGAAATCATTAATAACGTCTGTTAGATCGTAGATCGTTTATAAATCATTACCTGTTAAACATTATTTTAAGAATGTGTATTATTCTCCAGGTACTAGGGTTTGATAACGCAAATTGTGATTCGTGCCGTTCCTCCCCAGTGGATCAGACCATTTCTGATAACGACTTATTTGTACAAGTAACATTTCGTTGCAGCAATTACTTAGCATCACAGGTGGAGAAGGGAGGGAAGAGTGTAGAGGTAGAGGGAAACCCAGCTTTGTGGCTTGTTGTCTAACTAATTCAAGAGAAGCGAACTGCTGCGACTCGCAATCGATAATTCCCGCTCGAATCGTTTAACAATGCTTTATCAATATCATTCTGATATCGATAATTGTTATCCCTCCAAACGGGTGATTATTCTTCTTAATTAATTGGCTGGAAGGAAATCGTGTCTCTTTGCTCCCATGTTCACTGAATTTATGCGTGAAATATTCGCCAAGCTCGAACATCGATGGTGTTGCGGTTTTCTTTTAATTATCTTCGCCAACGTTCGCCTCCAATGGCCTAAAATTCTCGGCTCGACTGGAAATGGTCCATTTACTCGCACGTATTTGATTGCAGGCTATTCGAGAGGGGAAGCGTTCAGCCGACGAGAAACAAGAAATAACGGGGAGCACAGAAGTGGCGAGGAAGAAAAGTAGGACGGGCAACGTCTTCACCTCGAGCAGCCTCGGTCGTTCCTTCTTTTTTCGAGACTGTAATAGCCGGTTTTCGAGTGCTCGAAATAAAATTTTACTAATACACCCCGGCATGTCACGGGCCTATCGCCGCGCCGCTAGCTTGTACTTAATCGTCCATTCGCCTCCGCCCTTCGACGCTCCGTCGTTCATAAATCGTACTAATTCATCGCTAAAGTTGCTCTCCATGTACGTATCTCAGATTTTCATCCCTAATTTCAATCTCATAACTCCTATAAAACGTTCTTCACGTTTTTTAAAGATTCTTGATACATTGATCTTCCATCATACTTTTTATCAATGTAAATGGAATTGATTCACTAGTAGTAATATATTGCTATAATTTTCTCATAATCCACAGTTATTAACGCATGTAATTTACAAATAATTAAACAAGACAATTCTTATAACAGGCAGTAACAGAAATCCTTGAATTTACATTTCGGCGTGGTCCGGAGGACAGTCGACACATCACTGGCCGAGGGGGTTGACTGGTCTGGTGGGGATAGAGCAGCTGGGGTGGCTGGAGCTCGAATGCGAGCCCGCGGTACCTATACGCCGGGTTCTGGGTTTGGCCGGGTCGCGCGGCGGGTCCTGCGCAACCAAAGAGACATACTCAGACAAAGAGAGAGTGAAACGACGAGTGTAACAGAGACAGAGAGAAAAAGAGAGTGGAGGTAGAGTGGCAAAAGCGAGGCAAGCAAAAGCGAGCTAGCTGGCGACCAAGCAACCAGATAGCCAGGCAAGCCTTTAGGTAGGTGAAGCAGACTGGCAGGCAGGCAGGCAAGCAGACAGACAGACAGACAGACAGACAGGCAGGCAGGCAGGAAGGCAGGCAGGCAGGCAGGCAGGCAGGCAGGCAGGCAAGAGCAAGAGCAAGAGCACAACCACCGGGCTTCAGAGCCACCCCCAGTCGTCGCCCGCCACCCAAATCGTTCCCCCCACCTTGGACTATCGCTTGGTACACCCCTCTTCGCCGTTGCTTCTTCGCACTACTCCTACTCTTTCTCCGGTGCTTTCAGCCGCCTCGTTCGTTCGGTCGTTCGTCCACCGTTTCGTTCCTCTTCTCGGTGTCCTCGTCGTCGTTTGTCGCGTTTAGAGTGAACCAGTATCTGTACACCTTTGTTTTGTCATTTTTACCGACGAGGATCGCGTGTGTCACTGGCTGCTTCGTGTGCAGAAGGATATCGTATGTACGACAGCATGACTGATCTCGGCAGGTTGTATCCTCCGGCGACGCACTGACCTGCCCTTTCATCGCGGTCTCGCCACCCTTCCACCCTCTGTTTTCTCGCGTCTCGACGCAGCGGCGGACAAGACTGATTCGTGGGAAGCGGAGGGGGTTTGTTCGGAACGCGACACCCTGGCCTGTTTGCTCTCGACATTTTCGACGATTCATCGGTTGATCAACCTTGAAACAGAAACCGAGAGAATATTCTGTATATTTTCGTGCGTTCAGGACTAAGATTCTTGGGATTTTTGGTGGAAAGTGAGGAAGAATCTCTGCGTGGGCAAGTGACGGCGAGATGAGGAGGTGCGACGCCGCAATAGAAGGGAAGACGCGGCTGTGAGGCCCGGATAGCGTGCACGTTGTGTCGAAGGACGTTCACACGCGCGACTCCATCGGTTGCCAAGCCGATCCTCGCACCAGGCGACGAGAACTTCGTACCTAAGCCGGTCGTTCAACGTGGCCGATCCTTGGACATGTAAGTACACGTAACATTGCCATTTCGTTTAAGCTATATTCTCGAAGGAACTTTGGTCGAATCCGCGAGAAAATATCCATACGTTTCTTGAAAGACATTGGCACAAAGTGGTTGGATCCTGCTACGCTCCCTGTTTTCTTGCGTCTATCGCAGAAGCCGTGGTAGTCCCGGGGGATCGGTCGAGTCGAAAGGCGGGCGAAAATCGGCGAAAAGAGGCGGCGATAGGAGACGATCGATTTGTTTGGCGGAGAGCGTGTGATACTGACAGAACTCGAACACGCGAGTAAACACTCGAACCTCGGCTACAGAAGAGCGAAAGAGAGATAGCTATATTGGAAAGGGGTCGGATCGGAAGGCTTTGGAGAAGGAATTTCGACGTAATCGGCCGACTTCCCTCGAGGTTGAGCGAATAAATAGAATAAATCTGCTCGAAGGAGCGGAGCAGACGGTGAAACGAGACCGTTCAAAGCACGGGAAAGATTGCGCAACTGCGAACTAAAAAGGGAGAGAGAAATAAGGGAAAGAAATAAAAAAAAAAAAGTATCGGACCAAGATCGTCGAGGCTTGATCAAGTTGTCCGTCCGCCATCGTGATTATCTTTGGTCAAATGGATTTATCTGTAAATCTCGTGATAGCTGGCTCGGCTTTCAGACAGAGATAGGCAGCTTTGCTTCTGATACAAAATAGAAACGAACGAAACGTTGTGTATCGAACCCCGTTAACTTGTACACGCGTGAAGTGTACGTCTGCGACGAATTAAACGTGCCGTGAAATGATATTCGAAATTGAAAACACTGGGTGTACTCGGTGGCAACGAAGCTTGCAGTAGCGAAGTACCAGAGGTTCAATCGTTACTCGGGTTTCGTGGTTTCTTGCGTGACTTTTCATATTTGTTGTAATTGTTTGCGAGCAAGTGATCGTAGTTGATGGTAATTAGTGTGATCTATAAAAGAGGAGATTGCATATTTTCAATGTATCCTTCCGTGTGGTTGCAAGACTAACAAACAAAAGTAGTTAACTAGAATTACGTAGCAACGAAAAGTAACCGAGTACGCTGCGATCTACCGTAATATCTTCCAATTAACGTCTATTTATAGCAAACCATTGAACTATAAAGAATCTCTTTTACTGCTATAATTCCCACAGTATTCTTCGACTCATGGCCATAATCGTTAATGGTGCCGCTAAACACCAAGTACATTTTTCATTCACACGCAATTTACTTCCTCTGATTAGATTAGATCTTACTCTCGCGTGGAAATCTCACCATCGGAGATTGACGTTTAAAGCTCGAGAGATTTCGAGCAGAGTATACGTTCGCCAGATGATCGTAAGATTCGCGAAAGAACCGGGTTTTGTCGTCGTTTTGTCTAAGCAGAGAGGAAACAGAGACGGGCTACGTAGTTTGTTACGGTTAAGCGACCAGCGAGCACGGTTATCTGAAAATGGATTAACGTCGCTTGCGAGGTATATACACGCGCGCGAGATTTTCAATGCGCTTTTAACGGGCCGTTTCTTGGCACTGTCAATCTCTTCCTCGCTTGCCATGCACGCACTGTCTTCGCTAATTATTCTCCACGGCTGTGGACCCTACGTCTCATCGATGTACGACATCGTCGATCATTCGATCCGAATTGAAATAATTCGTTTAAAGCCATAGCCAAGAACATCTATCGAATAATTTGATTATTACTTGTAGAAAATGATCTCTCTACGAAACGTGTACTTTAGTTAGTATATATTTACTTGCAATCAAAAAAACTATTTTACTAGATGCTAGTTCAAGCGTTCGATTGATGGGCAAAGGATCTACGAACCGGCTGGCTCGTAAATAGGGTCAAGATAGTATTTCATTCCCCTCCTACAGCTACTATCGTTTTTAGCTGCGTTTCCGATAACTATCCAACCTCTTGAACTCCGGCAGGGATATGTTCGAATCGATTCCATCGGCAGCTGGCTTTCGTCTCGCCCCGAGGCATTTAGAGATCGAGTATCCGGAATTAAATTCGACGAATGCGAGCGATCATTAGAGGCCAGTCGTCGAGGAAGTGTCGCGCGGCACGGCTAGGCTGTCCGTTCGGCTGACTTGGAAACTAGCCTAATCTTGTTCAGATTCACCTGTTCCTGGCGTCTATCGACAGTTTGCAAGCATTTTTCAGTTCGTGTACGAGTTTCCAAGATGGATTCCGTGTTCCGTGACAGCGTGTTTCCACGTCGATTCAACAGCCATAAATCTTTACGATATCCTCGCGCTTCTCCCTCTCCCATCTCCTGAAGATTCATCCTTCAAGTTCGTTTGAAGAAACGTTAACTCGTGGACGCTAGGCACGTTTACTTTGGCCAATTAAATCGCTATACCGGTAAGACTAATTACATTCCTTCCGAGACTAACACGTGGCTGAAAGTGGATTTAACGAGCCAGAAATTGAAAATGTTCTCTAATCAATACCAATGTTTTTTAGCTGAAGCGATCGTGTAATATGTAGATATCTCTTATCTGTAATATCGCAACTTCTACAGCGATTGTACGAAATTGAGATGCAAGCTTTTGTTTATAACACACGCCCGACGTAACATGCTTTGAACAATTGACAACCACGACGTCTCCCCTGTTCGTGAATCTCAATCCCAAGCAGTGGTCAGATTTCAGTGGTCATCAGTGTCACAAATTACTCGGGAATCAACGAATCCTTGTCAAACTCTATCGAAATAATCTACGAGCATCGACACGTTCATCGGGTACAGAGATGGATTTTGGATGCAGAGTAGCGCATTTCTTCAATTCGTCGGTCTTACTGTGCCTTTGTGTCGTAAAATTGTTTGATATTCCGGGAATTTGCAAAGGCGATCGACGTGGCAGAAGAATCGACAGGAAAAAGATGGATCGGCCGACAGCAGAACGATCGCTTGGACAGGACTCGGTGTCGGTCGATTTTCCCATTTCCTTTGCGCCGCGTATACGACTCGTTGCACGGTTTATACCTGGTCCAGATAATTGAGCGATTCGATGTTGTACGACTGGTCGGTCAAAGTTGCATTATCGATACGAAAGCCTTGAAAGCGTCGTCTCCGCCGAATCTTATCTCGCGAAGTGGACGTCTCGGCGGTTCTCTCTTATCCGTCTAATCTTTGCCAGAGTTATTACGTTTCTGCGAAACTTCCTTCTCGTCCTTTCTTTTCCTTTCTTTTCTTCCGTTATCGTTACCGTTCGAAGATTTCCTTGAGAAATGGTTTCCTTTCACGGACGTCGAACTTTAACATTCCATCAGGAATTCGGTAGTCACATGGCCGGCTTCAACAGAGACGAGAATTTATGTTCTTCCTTTTAAGTAGCAGAGAATAGTCTATGAAATTCAATTATACCAATGGCGAAATTCGAAGCATAATTTACAGAAAGCTAGCCAACCTTAAATTACCGTAGGCGGTGGCTGGAAAAGCGATTGAACATTCTAATAGATCCGCTGTTTCTTATTACGATCTTGTTAGCTGCTTGATCTTTTCAATGGGTTCTCCAAGGTGTCTTCGAGATATCCACTGGACTCGTTGCCAGGTGTCGATGTTACCAGCGAAACTACAGATTCAATTTCTTTTGGCCACGCAGGGGGCAAAAGTGGCATCCCGGTGAACATTTTCCAGGCTTCTACGAACTTCTTTACGATACCCTGGTCAACTCTTCCGGCAGGAAACCGCATCGTCGCGGTAACTCGCTGCGCTCGCGTTCATTGTGCATGAAGATCCGGCACACCGATTCTGCGACCATGCTAGCGAAATGCTTAGCTTCAGAGTTATTTCACCAGGCAGCTGTTTCATCGCCAATGATAATTATTCCTTTTTTTTGGAACACCTATTCCGTTAAATGCCTATGAACCAAAAGAATTGCAAGTTTCAAAGTATCAATGTTTTCTTCCAGGAATACGCTGATAACTTTTTTGTCTCGCCAGAAGGGAAAAACAGAAACATTACGATTAAATTCTTCGTATCTTACAAAAGTTTGAAATTGTACGCGGATCATGTACAGCGGCTCGCAAAAATATTTCTATCCACTCTTAGAGAACTTTTTATGTACATATTGTATTAAAAACACTCTGAAATCTCATTAGCTCTGGATCTGAAGATGTACTATTTCAAATCGTAGTATCGTAATCACGATTCGTAGTTGTGTCCCGTTGCGGAGCTAACGAAATTTCAGAATAATATAAAAATAGAAATTTTCCACGATAAGCGTTCGAGCAGGCTTACGATTAATCGGCTTGGTCTTCGGTGGAGGTAGAAAACGAGTAGAGTAGAGGAGGAGTCTGAAGCAGAAGCCCGATCGCGTTTTCATTGGCCGTGAACAGAGTCGGGACTCGCAATGAAACGATTCGCAAAGACGGTGCAGGGGAATTCCGCGTCTTGAACCTACGACTAATGAAATCGTTATAGTTCACCGCGCTTTGAAACGCGGATCGCGGAGAATTACAGCGTGCCTCGCTTTAATAAGAGCACCCGCGACCAGCCAGCGGTACGTGGTCCCGTTTCCGGTGAAAAAAGGATATCGAGCAGTTCGTTCCCCCTCGTGAGCCACGAATAGCGCCGCTTTGTTCGATCTGGCCGCGGGATCGAGTTACCCTGTATTTTCTTGCAGCTCTCCCTCGATGGAACGAGCCTGTACTTTAATGGAATTCCTCGGTTTCCAGCCTTCAAGGAGGAACTTCGAGGGTGCTTCCGCACGTAATTAGAGTTTGAGTCGTTGATTAGATGATTGATTGTCTCCTAGTTGCAGCGGCGGGAAGATTTTGACGATTGGCTCTTTGTTTTCTTGTTATCTATAGTCTACAGATCCCAGTGCGTAGAGTAGAGTCTCGTATTAGAAGACGGAGAGATAGGATTACCACGATGACTTGAAATTCACAGCCAGGCACAATAATAATAATACTTTTACGCGTATTTGTAGGTTTCTAGAAGCTCGACCAAATCGATAGAGTCTAAGTAGACTTTTATTTCGTTCCAATGACGACTATACTTTTAAATAATTTGTATATTCCTGCACGTTATGACGGTTTTTGCAATTTTTAATTCCCTACAAACGAACCGCACCGTGTCAAGAAACGCGCATGCATATCCCAGAAATCGAAGTGAATTATAATTTACTTTGTCTGTCGTAACACACAGGCTGCCAAAGTAGAGGTCTGAAGGTATCAAAATCGTCTAAACTGTCAGCGATAACAGCGACCATATATTCTATATATTCCGTGTATAATTTGGCGTTAAGTCTCGAGGCCATTTCCAGACGAAGCGAGCCCGCTCAGACGATCGAGGAATGTAAAGGATCGACGGATCCGTGGGCAACTTACTGCAGCGTTTACTAGCCTCTACGGAAAATATATCGGCGAAGCTCCACCGGGGTCAGTTAAAGCCGCGGCTTTAATGGCCGCGGTGAACGCGCAACAAGGGGATACACGTGTACACGTGTTGGCGCTGGTAATTCTGAATCGAGTTAAAACATTGCGCGCTCTCGTATCTTTTAGCGACGATTGCCGCAGCTGTTGGCGAGTCTCCGTGCCCCGTTGCACCGGGACAGATAGCGCCTGCTGTCTCGTAAACCCTCGCAACGACGCCGATGTGTTATCGTCGTATACTCTGATCATCGAATAATATAAAATAAACGTGACGGCGAGTTAATCCCACGTTCCTCTGGTCGACGCTCGTTTCATACAACGGACAGTTTTACCGGTGTTCAGACGCTCGACCCGGTTGGCAAAAACTTTTAATTGAAAAGCGCCAACCCGATGCTCGCTAATCGATTATAAGGCGCACAAACTACCAACGAAATCATTTCGTAATTAAGCCTGGGTCGCTCTGATTGTTCCGTAATCGTTTCCTGCTGCGGACTAGCCGAGATCCTTTCGCCTGGATATTCTTGGTCCTCGTTAGAATTCCAGCATGTTTTCAACGATGATGTATGATATTTGGGCGAGCGGTTATCGTCGATCGGCTGTGCTGTCATAACCATTTTATCGCTAGCGTTTTTGCCTGTTAAAAAATAGAATTCAATCGGTGTCCACTTAATTGTCAGTCATTGATCAGCCAGGATTATTAGGCCGAGAGATGTTTTGGAATTATAGAGCTCGATCTATACAGTGACAATATTCCATTTACTAACACGAAACATTGTCTCTGTATTCTAAGCTGGAACCCGTAGATTCCTCAGGGATATTAACTTCCAAGGTGTAGAATTTTGTTTCATTTTTTTTCACATACTGTACTTTACTTTATTTCTTTTTCTCTTAGCTGTCTACTTGATTTATGTTCTTCTTTTCTTTCTCTCTCTCTCTTCTTCTTCAGCTTTTTTCTACTAGTGACCTTCAGACTGGCTACACCAGCACAGAAGTAACCGCTAATACTACTCGCTTGTTAATCCTGCACTAATTTAGTTTGTTCCGTATTAAAACTACCAAAAAATTCCCATCTGTTCGATTTACAAATGAAATTAAATTAATTGACGTAACAACAACGAATAACGCAATAATAATCGTAAACTTTGACGATTTGTGTTTCCGTTACTTTCGTACCATTCTGCATAGATTCTACGTACAAACTGTTCGACGAACTATCTTCTCTCCTCAAGTGTTTCGTCATTTAAAAGGAAGAAGATCCATTGCTCTCGAAATTCTTGTGAAACATTCTTCATCGTTCAGAGAGACGTCAATAGCTTTTCGTTTAGATATTTCATTCGCTTTGACGAGGTCGCGTCGTTAATTCCACGTCGGGAACACGGTGCCAAAGAGCGACTACGTACACGTGTCCGTTCTCAAATCCTGAAGCTTGGCCGCGTGGCGTGGAAGCTTCTGTTTCGACACATCTCGAGGTATCTCGAAGCCAGCTAGTACACAACGGATTCTCATAGTTGCGTGACGGTCTATTACGGCGTGTATAATCGACCGATAGACTGGGCGGATTCCCAGAGTTGACACTCGATTCGTATCCGGCCATTTCGCCCGGATATGCGATTCAGACGTTCCGACAGTTTCCGATGTTCTCCGCACGAATTATTACTCTGACCCGCGCTGATCCGCTATGCCTTCCGACCGGAGAATCGTCGCATCGGAGCCCATCGCTTGCTAAGCTCAAGACGACGACTGTCGTCATGGCATTTCAGCTGTATCACTCAATTTCTATATGTTGAAGTGGTCACCACTTCTAAGAAAACCCTACATCTGGTCTTTTTAGTTTTCTCAAGCACTGAAGCCATCGTCGCCTGTCTACTGTTTATGATCTGCCTTCGTCCCAGGCTTTTGTCTATGCGCCGTCGATGACCATAGACAGTAGACAGGCGACAGCTCAAATTATATTCCTACTTGTACTTCTGTATTAAAATATATTTTCTACTTTACAATTTACCCATGCGTTCCTCTGTTCATACACCTAATAACCTCAACACTATATAAACGTTTGGTGTTAGATGGACGGTGATGATATTTGAGCGATCGAGGAATTTGTTGTCTTGAAGGTCCAACCGGTTTGATTTAGGTTCGAGGTTATCGGAAGATCTTTAGGGTCGTTGTAAATTTAACGAATTACATGGATAGTTGGATATTTGTTAGATCATCTGGCTGTGAGTTTCACGTTACTGATTGTTAGATCGGTGTGAATATGATCGGTATGAAATCTTCTGCATTTGCAATTACTAAAGAAGCTATAGGTGTTTTTATTCTTATCTAGACAGAAACGCGATTACATATACTGTATTTTCATTTTACTAGTTTAATTCTAATCAGCCATCTACGAAATATTTAGCTACGTATTGCAGATTGCTTCCAGATAATCTTCATGGCGAAAGATATAGTGCATCGGCTAATCGAGCCGAAGATCTTGAAGAGGCACCGCGCGCGACGGAGATGAGAACGCGAGTCCTCGCACGATATTGCGCTGAGAATGTAAAAGCGTTTGTGTAAGCTGCGAAAATAAGACGGTTGATTATCAGGTCTGGGTTGGAGGTGGCTCGTTTAACGTGGAAAAGAGGAAAAATTCGTGCGACGCGAGTGTGACGGCGCAATAGCAAGCGGTGGAAAGAGGAAGAAAGAAAGAGTGGCAGGTACCTTCGTTGCAGGCAGAGTTCGTTAAACTAATATTCATACATCTTGGAAAAAGTGGGTCAGTCGCCTGGCTGCGTGTATCAACCTATATAAAACGTCGCTCGTTTATTACGTTTCGTGCGTTTCGTAAGTTTTATTAAGAGCCGCGACGTGAAAATTCCGTGACGTTATCGCCGCGTCTGCACAGCTTCGCTTCCCTACCTTTGCCAACCGGAGAAAGCTCGTCTCTTCGTTTCTCCATTTTCCTCTCTACGTCCACGCGTTCTTCGCGGATCGTTGTTATGCTAACGAAGTTCATCCAGAAAGGGCAGAAAAACGTTAATTCCCTATCTTACGTCATAACAGGGGTCCATCTAATCTCTCTCGTTTTCGCCTCGATGTTGCTGCAAGATAAACAGACGTAGCAAAGAGAAACGAGATTGCGATCCGAGTCTTTTGTGAAGATTCGGGGATCATTAGCGCGCTGAAAGAAACTTGTTCGGGCTGGATGCGGGATTTGATCGAGGATTTGTTTCTGTCGTTTTTCTTTTGTATTTCTTCGTAGAAAGTACGTCAGCCATGGAGCAGAAATTCATGTTGGCTTTACGATTAAGAGCGTCGTTAGATTGGTACATTTGCAACCGTGTTAAAAAGAAGTTAATTGAAATTACATCCTACCAATCGAGATTATCTATAAAATCCTAATCTTTCGTCAAATCGCTTCGAGTATCCGCTTCTTCGGATATATCCGTCGCCAACGTTCTTCTTTCTCATTTCGTTAAAGGATTTTCGCTCGAAACTACAAGCTCTTCCGTCTAATAGCAACGATCACGATCTAACCCTATCTCCATAACGATATCAATGAAAAAATATTACTCGTAGGATTCTCTTTTTTCAGCCCTTACCGCAGATTGAGTATCAGGCGAATAGCGTTCGAGATTAGCTGGAAGAGACATCAGGACGTCGTTTGCCTTTCTTTGTCGAGCGATTTACTTTTGGTTCCACGAGCTCTATCTAACTGGTGGAAGAGAAGGAGCACGAACAGGTTGGGTCTCGGTCGACGAGAACTCGATAAGACATCGTACGCCACTCTGGCGATTCTAATACCAGTTTGACACTTGGAGATCGATGAGAATGGAAAGTATCGTACATCAGGCCGAGCCCGATAGAGAAAATTATTCAGCCGATGCGCGTTACGTGTGGCCCGGTCATAAATCACGGCTACCGGAGGCGGAGGAGGCGGTCGGCCCACCGATACTAATCCGTGGAGAAAGACAGAGCTCCCGATTACAGTTTCATATTGAATTTTTCATCGCTACGTGGACAGCCTCTTTCATTGTAATTAGATGTTCGAGCCAGTTCGGTGAATAACGACGCTACGAGTCGCGCGCAACCTGCCACCTCTTTCACGTCCTCGTCTCTTTCCTCACTCCGCCTCTTCGTCTTCGTCTTCCTCTTTTCATAGGCTACCTTTTTATTTCTTTTTCCCTGCGATATGCCGAGACACAAAGTCAGCTCACGTTCCGCGAGGTGCGCGAACAGAACAGGTAACTCTCGAAGGAACTCCGGCAAAGTATCCTCTATTAAATTACAGACGGTCAGGCGTAAATCTTCGTAGAGGCGAGCGAGCGAGCGAGCGAGCGAGCGAGTAGACTTCTCGCTCGCGTGATAGAAACTTTCTGTTCTTTTCTCTCCTCCCCCTCTTCTTCTTTTTTCTTCGCCGTTTTTTTGTCTCTCTTTTTTGTGTTTCTCTTCCCTCAAGTTTTCGAGGCAGCTTTGTATAATGGACACGGGGGCGGGTGCATCGTCGCGAAGCGGAGAATCGCGTTCCCTCCGTGTCACGACGTCCGGATGTTCTTAAAGGACTAGAAAGTTTTCGAAGCGGGATCGCTTATTAATTCTGATCCCCCCAGACTCTTGTATTCCTTGTTATACCCGCTTCTCTCAATGGATCTGCTTCGGTGAAAGTCGATTAAAATTACATTCCGTGAAAGTCGATTAAAATTACGTCAATTTGCCCCCTTTCTTCCTTACACCACTAGCCACAATTGCAAGAATTTAAGCGCAAATATTTTCGCGTTTCCTTCGTCTCCTACGTACGTACGTAGTTCGATAGTAATAGTAAGCGCAAACCTACAAAATACTTTAGGAAAAACTCTCTAGAGGAAAATTATCAACAGAGAGAAAGAGAGAGAGAGAGAGAGAGAGAGAACTGCTCTTCCAAAGCAGCCTTGCCGCTGGCAAAACGAGGAGGAAGGGAAGGAAGAGATAGAAGGAAAAGCCCGAAGAAGTTGCCGAACTGGAGGATACGTCGCGATCAAAGCGAAAGGTAGCCGGCTTTGTAGCCAGGATACGCGAATAGGAACAAAGGAGCTATCGCGGCTACGGGAATTACGTATACAGAGCGTCTGGGCGGAAAAGAAACGGCGACACAGCGGAATCTGGAGAGCATAAAATGAGAATTGTTAGGAACTTCACGCTCCGCCGCCGCGGGCGCATTTAGTATCGCTCTTTCTCTGTATCGGCGGACTTCATCCTTAGGTTTCTCGGCGATTGGCGTGCTCCACGGTGCTTCAAAATGGAGACGATTTGTAGAGGAAGTGGCGAGCTTCGATCGGCGAGTTATCGCGATTCTCTGTTATTTATTGTTCCGTCGTCAAGATGTTCCCCTTTCTGTGTGCTTCGTACATGAAATTTCCGTTTGTTATGATACGCTTCACAGCGTAATAGTCGTCTAGCGTGCAATAATATTTCGTAGCTCGACGAGGATTCCATGAAATTCTTGACGAATTCTACGATATATAAAATACGACGAGTGCCGGTATACGTTTCGTCTGGTTGACACGTTTCTGTCGTTTTATTCACTTTAACTTTAACAGATCTTTAACTTTATCGCTTCTTAAATGTTTCAAAATTATCCAAGTTTGTATATAAAACGACAACTAGCGAAAGAAAAGTCGGATAATTGCGGAGAATGCGATAAACCGTCCTTATGGGACACTCAACCTTCTACGGTATACTCGGTCGTAACCATCTGTTCATTAATTCTCATAGCGATTTTATTAATCTTTTACGAAGCGCTGCCTGTTTCGTACGATCTGCGACAAACACGTTACTTCAGTTTTATACAGCCATAATGGTTTTCCTCAAAACGAAAAAGTTTTTTTAACGTTTTATTATTAACATCTCGCGATATACTTCCGTACGCTTCGATAACGATGCTTCTTCGAGCATCGACACACGGAAATACAGTCTGTCACACAAGAGCGTGTCTGCGATATTTCTGTAAATATTTATATATTTGTAAAAAAATTTATATGAATTGAATCTACATCTAAAATACTAATACGCTATTACAGTAGGGTGTCCAATCTCCTCCATTAGCGATTATAGCTTGACATCGTTTCGGCATACTCTCGACTAATTTTTGAGCGTAGGATTCTGGTAACGACCTCCATATCTTTCGAATGTGATGTACAAGTGTTCTTATTTTTGTGATACGTCTTCCTCTCAGCTTGCCTAATAGGACACCATGCCCAAAACGAAGATTCATCAGTGAATATTATATTACTCCAATCACGATCTCTGTTTTCATTCGCCCATGCCAGACAATTTTCGACGTTTCGCGTACGCGGCACTCATATTAAAAACTCTGTTCCTTTCACTGTTTCAAATGAAACTGAAAGGTATTCAGCAACGCGTATTAGAGAAGTTTTCGTTTGTTTACATTCTTTTTATCTCATTCTGATTAGGTGTCAGGTTTCGCAGATATCGCAGACACGCTCTTGTGTGACAGACTGTACAAAAAATAATTAGAAACGGTAACGGTTAAGCCAGCAGTCTCTTCAGAACGGTTATCGATAACGGCGGAATTCTCACAATCAGTTCATTTTCAAAGGACGTAATATATCCCACGCAGCGGCTCTGTCTATACATTGTCTACGCTGCATTTCTTGCACAATGCCGGGATTTTCTTTGCCCGTTCGCGATACAACACGCCGCTGATTCCTTTTTATTTTCTTTTTCTTTTACCTTTCATCGCCTTCCCCACCTCCGTTTCGCTTTAAATGCGCCAACGAACAGGACGAAGGGATACACCGTATCGAGGGATTCTCTTTGAGCGTCCTTTAATAAAATTGAAGTCCCGGAAACGATCTCTCCTCATTAATCTTTTTAACAGAGGGACTGGGGCGGGGGGTTACCGCTCGTCAAAGCGTTTATTTCTGTCTTTCGCGTCTATTACTACCATCTGCAAAACACCGGCAGCGAGGGAAAAGAAGAGCCAAGTGGAGAATGGAAAAAAAAAGAAAGGAGAAAACAGGGCGCGGAAAGGAAAGAAAAAGGAGAAAGGCCGTATAGGAGGAGGCGGGGAGGCCAGGGAAAAAATGAAAATCCGCTTGCTTCGAAGTGCTTTCAACGAAATTAGAATTTCAAAAAGGTCAGGTTAAATTTTCCATCCCTTTCTACCTCTACCACCATGGCCACAGCCATCGTGTGACCCGCCCCGATTATTAATTTCTTTTTCTACTCTTTTTCGGCCACCGGGTTTTCGCTCCGCCTCTCCATATTCCTAGGCCGCGTCGTCTGTTATCCGTCTTTCTTCCCTCCGCATTCTATATACCGTTCTCTCCTTTCTTTTTCTCCTTTGTTTCTTTAACGTCGATGAAGCGATTCGCTCATCGGTCTCATCTTTATTCATCGTGTACTAGCCAGCCTAGTACACATTGTACATTACTCAGGCGAACTATTAATTCTCGTTTGACACTCGGAGACCGATGGGCCAGACACATCCCTGATACTTTTTACGGGATTTCCATGATCGATTACCGGCCGCTTGCACGGAACATATGTATCCTCTCACGGTGTTTTGCCTTTCCCTCGCTGGATAAGAGAGTCGATCGGGGTAAACCGACTCCAACGCTATCGTACACCTTTGGGATTCTGTAATACATACATACATACATTTACGTGTATGCTTTTGGTAGGTATACGGCGCAACTGTTTGGATGGAACAGATCCAAACAAACTGGATCGTCGTTTGCATATGGAGTGTATCGGGCAGATGGGAATACGTTTCGCCGACGACTTTTCGCGGCAGAGAAATCATGATACCTGGAGATTTCTAGGACCGATCGCCGTATAAATCGTTGAAAGTTTCGTTTGGAAAGGTTGTTAGGTTCGAGTACTCGTCTATCGATCGTTCCTCTTACATTTGTTAGAATTTTAATTCGTTTAAAAGCTATCGAATCGCTCACCGATGCACTCCATGAAACATCTTTATCGTATCATCTTCGTTCCAAGCGCCCAAGCTTCGGATCACGTTCCCTTGCTGTATTTTTCTCTCAGAATCTCGCGTTATCTTCGCGTTAAAATCGCTTCGCAATTTCCATCTTTTTCGCCAGATCTTCCTACGCCACGCACGAATTTCCGCCTGCCGGCCAAATTGATTAACGTAAATAGAATAACGCGAGTCGAACGTCGATCCTCGAGAGTATTAGCCGGCTGTGCGCGGAATTATTACAATTTCTCGTGGGATAGGATCGAAATGTAAAAGAAAATTGACAGAGATGGTGGAAATCGTGTATGAAGCCGCGGCACGGCGTTTGCTAATCCGCTGATCTAATTTCTGAAACGGTTGTCGGTGTCCTGCACCAGAATTCGGCCAATTTCCTCACTGCTCTTTCTACTAACTTTGCATATCGCCTGGTCGTATAGTAAATAAGAAAACTGTTGAATTACCATAGGAGCTCGTGGTTTTCCCTTCCATATGGAATTATGTATTTTCTAGCGTAATTGCCAAACCACCGAAGAAGATTACGTAGAATATCGACCGAAACCGAAGTTAGAATTCCAGCGTTGGGAAGGGGCAGAAACGAGGGGGAGGCTCGATTGAATTTCGCCTCAGTGAGATAATAACGAGCTACCGATAGATTCCATTATACCTTTAAAATTCTCCAACAATGGAGCAGACTTTCTCCCATCGGCGCTCGCCTGAAAATATTCTTCGGTAAAATTGTTCCACCACGTGATCGGAAATTAGTGCACTTCTGGTCTGCCCTGAAAGGAACGTTACACGTTTAGAACCGCCGCTTCGATCGAGCTTCGCGCCTTCTTAATTAGTACCAGAATCCAACGCATCGATTATATCCGCCTTTTATTTTGTTACTTTAATTATTCGGGTCAAATTGGACACGATCGAGGTAACGGAAACGGACGAGTCCTTAATTGCACGAAATATAGTCAAAGGGAATGTTCCTTCGTCCAGTCGCGGGGAGACGCGATCGCGATGAAGCGCGTCAACGGGAGTCGTAAATTCCCGTTACGATTATAACGATCGACACCACGAACAGGCCGATCCCCTTATTTCTTGTGGGATAATAGGGGTATTTGTTGGGGAATAAAACTGTAGTCTACAGTCTTATAATATTTATATTTTAACAACTTATTACGCTGGAGGTTCCGTCGTATAGGAAGATATAATTGATAGAAGCGATGAATAATAATACACTTGATAGATGAGTAGTATTAATAAAGAGTAGATTAAGGTAATATCACCTTGATCGTTGTGAGGACTACGTTTTAAGGAATATTGGAAGATCCGGAGTTGACTCGATTCAAGAAAGGACTGACTGCTCCAGGAGTTAGATACTTGAGTCGGCTACGCGAAGCTTGGAAGAACAGTCGTGTTGACTGCACGACGTTTGATAGAACAGTGATGACCCGTCTCGTACAATTACGGAGGAAAGCTCGGCATGGGTGTCCTTTTTAATGGGAAAAACCTGCTATTTTAATAGACAAACAACCGCTTTCTCCGTAAGTTATAAGAGCGTGCGATAAACCTAAGGACTGTTTCAAGGACCATCCATAAACCGAAAATACTTACGTGAATAGAAATTAAACTGAGAAGATTCGGTTTATGGTGGTTCCTTAGATTTATCGAGGGTCAGTGTAACGGTGTGTGGACCTCGGCGGCCAGACCATGAGGGACGTCGCACGGACCGTCTTAAGCGACGTAACAGGGACCATTCGGATCTTTCGAACGCGTAGGAGTCGGATTTTGGATTTCGAAATAATCAAATTCACTTCCTACAAAGTACATTTTTAGTTTGCATACCTGTGCCGCAGGGCTACATGTAACATTTCCGACATCAAGAATTTCTAATTACGTAATTTTCAAATTCCGACAGCCGTGCGAATTACCGATCTCCATGAAACGGTAATACTCGTGTTCTCTTGGCTGGAAGACGCCGGTCGTGGGAGCGGAGGGCTCTAGAGACGAGACGCCTAGAGTATATCTACTTGCAGTTTTCAGTACATCGGGTTGCTCGCGTGTCCTGTGGAAAATTTCGCCTTGAAACTCGACTTATACAGGGTGTTTATGAGTTATAGATGCGAGCTTACGCTTATTAGGGTTTCAGAAAGCTTAACAAGTAGCAAGGAATACCTGAGAATATTTAGGATGGTCGCGAAGTAATCGTTCCACGGATGTAAAAAGTTTGTTCCATCGATGAAACGATATCTTCCGGTACCTGCTGATTCTTTTTTTCTTTTTTGCCAGAGCTATGCTTTTTTTTATAGTCGAACAGAATTCGACAATGCTCGATGCGTACAAAAAACAGCGAGAGATATTGATTCAGCTTTGCGCCGGTAAAGCGCGCCATTGAGGGCGTAAAAAAAATTGCACCGTTTTGAGGTTATGTATCGATTGTTGAGGCGCAGAGTCACAACCTGTTCGGCATTGTGGAGTACACAGTTTGTACACGTGTTTGTCAAATCGCTTTTGTTTCCTACTCTTTTTTATAAACACGTCGATCGGCCGATCCAGCCTATATACCAAACTCTGAAACGACCTGTATAACTCGTGCAATTCGAACGATCGTCTGTGTCCTTTCGACGCTTTTACAGCACGCTCGGGAGTCAGAAAATTATTACAATTAGCGACTGCAAAACGGGTCACACGTTACAATATGGCCTGTGCGGACGGAGCGAAACAAAACGCGTGTTAGAGTCACGGTAGCGCCGATTTTGCCGATTTAATGACGTTATACGTAGATTTAGTAACGGCTGGACACGTGACAGCTGCATTAAATTTTCGCATTAATTCGCCTGCTCTCGTGAATCAACTCTCCCCTTTCTCCCCCTGTAGAGCCGCTTGCCGGTTCTCTCGTACCTCCGAATTAAATGTGCCGAAACCGATGGAGGAGGAACCATCGTGATTTTTTCTCTCTCACGCTCGCCTGCTTTTGTCTCGAATCGCTTTTTGTTCGTTCGCGCGATTATTCACGTTACGCTTCGAATTTATCATTGTTGATTCGGTTAGCGTTTTCAAAGGCTGCCGAATAATGTCGAACGAGCGTATTGACAAAAAGCTGGATAATTCTGTTCCTTTTCTTCCTCTCTTCGCCTCTCTGCCACGTTGCTTTCCAAATTTATGGCAAATTGGAAAAACGAAGGGTAGAGAAACTTCCGATGTGGGGAAAGGAAAGGAAAAAGGAGGAAGAAGAGGAAAGGAAAATGAAGTACTATACGACGAGCGATAGAACGTGAACCGCGCCGATCAGTGCCCTCCGCGTTCCAGGTGAAACTGCAATGGAAAATCGAATAGTATCGATCAGAGTTTGCTTTACACGTTATCCGTTTATAAGCAATTAGTTGCGCCAACTTCCGTGCTAATTTTTTATCCAAATGAAAATAGGAAAATACGAAACGATTCCCGCGAGAAAGATTCGTACGTGATCGTTACCGATCATAATGGAACCGCGCTGTCGAGTATTTCGCCACGTCCAGAAATTCCCAATATTTATTCCCGTTTCATTGGTACGTTTAAAAGGACATAAAAAAAAAAAAAAAAAGAAAAGAAGAAGCAAAGAGAAGACAGAAACGACAGAGAGGAGGCGTTTGTTTCGATCGACCGAAATTACAACCGCGAACCTCGACGATATTTCTAGGGAAATAGAGACCGATGAAAAAAATCGTAGCTCGACACTTTACCGATGCTTCGTCAACGATGCTTCTGGCTTTATTTCGGTGGAGCTGATCACACTATACAACGACGACCGATTCAGCAATAACTTATCTCGTGGAGTGATACACACCCGTCCCATTATCCGCGATACTCCTTTTTCTATCGCGTCGACATTTTCCGATAGGCGGCCCTCAGTTAGAAACGACCACGCGTATACGCATTGCTCGCCATATTCGACTTCCGGCGGAATATTTTCTCTGCATCGAAAACGTTCGACGCTTTGAATATTTCTCAGCTTCGATGATTACACACGCTCCTCTCTGTCGTGTACGCTGGTTAAAAACTTTTCTCACAGTGACACAAAAGTCCTTTGTCCTTGCCGTTTCTACCTAATGAATAAAAATCTCAATATCGTTTCTCGTATGTAAAGACGTAACTTACCTACAAAATATTGACACTGGTTCCTCGTGACGAAGATACGCGAAACTCGTATAACAAATATGTTTATCTTCATGGAAATCGCTGGTAAGATTGGTTCGTTCGCTTGTATATGACCGAGCAGCGTCGTATCACTCGCATCGTTCGAACAATTAAATCGCAATTAACACTGAAACTACCATACCAGTCAAATTGGCTGGTTTTATAATTTTATTTTAAAAGCCTCTTTCACGTTATATTTTTTCCCGCAATGATGTAACGATTCTCGCAACGATAACTAAAAGAATGATATGATGAATTTTATTTTGTTTTTTATGTGTTCAAACTGAAAATAACTTCGTATCAAGGCTATTTATACGAATACCAGTTAAAATGACTGGCACTTGTCAAAGTGTAAAAGAGTGCTGCGCTCTGTTTATCGAACCCCAATTAACCAGTTTCCTCGTTTTATACAACTTCCCACGCGTTTCGAAAATTTTCACCGCGTATCATTCGATATGACGATATCAGCTATCAGGAAAATTCTGCATCGATTTCTGGATTGCTGAATACCAACGCTAGAAATGCTACAGTCAAAATGACTGGTTCTACAATTTTATAAATGTGCGAACCCTCGTTTAGGGATGATGGTCCCAGACTACATAACATGGAATTGCTTCTGTAAGAAGGTAATAAATCAATAAATATATAAATATTCTATTATTACATATTTTTTAAAGACCAGTCATTTTCACTGGTTTTGCTACAAGTAGTTTCGTGTTAACTACCGGTAGTTCTAATATTTTTAGTTGCTGTTTTTTATCGAGCAATTAACTTTGTAATATGTGCAGATTCTCCAGTAGGTACAGCCTTCACAAAACAATCTTTTCCTTTCTCAGTAATTTTAACACTAGGGACAGTACGTAAAAAGGCAACCAAAGATTGACACCCCAACTTTCGAAATGGTATATTTTCATCAATGAGCAATCTATAATCTTTATTTAGATCGTCCATCTTGACTCCACCTTTTGAAGATATGAGACATGCACGTACATTTTTTATTACTTCTTCTCTTTCCATTATTGCTTTTTTGTATATTTAAAAATGTTAATAAACGTGTATTATAAATTATATTTACAAAGTAAAATTCTTATTTCTCTTCAAATGTCGCACATACACAATATATTACAAAACTTCTTTTGTAACTCCACTAAACTTTATCACTTCTTATATAAATATATCATAATTTGACAATAGCTCGACTGATTCTACCTCAAACATTGCCTTCTTCCTCACTCAACTACCGGTAGTTCTAATGTTAAACAGGTTTGGTACTTTAGAAAACTTTACGACGCGACGAAAGAGCTGACGTTTTAATCGTAGAAATACAGTGCTGGACAAAAGTATTGGCACAGCATGATTGTTATGATACATAGAAATGCTTATAACTACTAAACAAATTGATTTAAACAAAAAACTTTTTGACGTATTTATTTATTATCTATTCTAGTTTATTACATAACAAGAGCAACAATATAAATAAAATAATACGCAAAATAATAACAAAAATATATTTTTTGAACATTTTATGGGTGGACAAAACTATTGGCACAGTAGAATATTTACGCTTATAACTAATTACATAATAAACTTCTAATATTTTGTTGGCAGTCCTTTTCTTTTAAGGACTTCCTTTAATCTTCTGGGCATCGAGTGGACTAATTTTTTAGTGAATTCAGGTACAATATTGCTCCATTCCTGCAGAAGAACTTTCTTCAGTTCAGACTTGCTTGTGATATTATGTTTCCTAATTCTTTTTTCCAATTCGTTCCACACGTGCTCAATGGGATTCATATCGGGACTTTGAGGTGGTGTGTTTAATGTGTGGGCAGTATTATATATTATCCACTGACGAACAATATACGCCATATGTTTAGGATCTCGATCCTGCTGAAAATAGAAATCCCTGGGGAGGTTTAATTTTTGAGTACTTTTCAAAAGATTTTGCTTGAGTATATTTAAATATACATATTTATCCATTATCTCATCAATGAATATAAGTTCTCCTACACCCGATGATGCCATACATCCCCACACCATTAAACCACCACCCCCATGTTTCATGGTGGCTTGCAGATTCAGTTCGTCCATCTCTGTGTTGGGTTTTCGCCATACTAATATTCTGCCGTCAGATTTAAAAATATTAAACTTACTTTCAGCTGAAAACATGATCTTTTCCCAAAAATCAGTATCTTTCGTAACAAACTCTTTCGCGAATTCCACTCTTTTCTTTTGGTTTATTTTACTGATGTAGGGCTTTCTTCGTGCTTCACGGGCAGAATAACCGGCATCCTTCAATACCCTACGTACAGTTTTGGTACTTACTTCTTTTTCACACTCAGCTTTTAACATCGAAGCAATTTCAGTCGAATTAGTTTTTGGATCCTTCTTTACAATATTTACGATTTTCCTTTTTTCTCGAATTGTTACCTTAGAAGGGCGACCACTCCTAATTTGATTCTCTAGATTTTCTTCACTTTTAAAGCGTTTTATGACTGAACGCACAGTAAAACGACTTCTGTTTATGATTTGTGCAATTTCGTTGTAAGATTTATTCATCTTATATAAATTTAATATTATTTTTCTTTCTTCAATTGTGGTTTCTTTCGTTTTTCTAGACATTATTACTCTTTCTTGGTTTTTTGTTGTTTAATAACTGAAGTCTCCAGTTTCACTGATCGAGTGTTATAATAAAAGACTAACGGGGGATTTCCCTTCGCTACTTCCAAATGACGATCGGAAATCGTTGAAAACGGCGACGATACATTGTTTGTTCCATGCTGTGCCAATACTTTTGTCCACCCATAAAATGTTCAAAAAATATATTTTTGTTATTATTTTGCGTATTATTTTATTTATATTGTTGCTCTTGTTATGTAATAAACTAGGATAGATAATAAATAAATACGTCAAAAAGTTTTTTGTTTAAATCAATTTGTTTAATAGTTATAAGCATTTGTATCATAACAATCTTGCTGTGCCAATACTTTTGTCCAGCACTGTAGGTCGATCGTATTTGCGAACGTGTATTGCTATACGAGGCTTGTTCTAATGACAAACAGAAAGAGAGTAATCGACCGATACATATTATCGATTAACCGTCTATCTGCCGACGAAGCGAATTTCGATATCTGAAATGTCTCCTAGACAAGCATTGAAAAATGAACCCCAGGCAAGAAATAAAAATACAGTTGGTTCGAAAACAAAATGCAACCGCCGCCGTTCCAACACGAAGCTTCGAACAGACGAATTCGTCGACGGTTTAAATATCGGCTCGATCGATTCCTATAATTTCCTCGCGAACGATACCTACGTTTGATCGTTCAGTTTCGAATATCGATAGACGTTTACCGATTCTCTTCCCGTATACCTTATATTAACACTAAAACTAACGATAGTTGACACGAAGCTATTTCTACCAAAGCCAGTCAAACTGACGGGTCTTTAAAAAAATACGTAATAATATTATATTTATCGATTTATTACTTTCTTACAGAAGCAATTCCATGTCATGTAGTACATTTTTCGTATTATTAATCCATCTGGGACCATCATCCCTAAACGAGGTGTTACGACCGTTCGCGGAGAGACGCGATCGCGAGGAAGCACGTCAACGGGAGTTGTAAATTCCCGTTACGATTAAACGATCGACGCCACGAACCGATCGATCCCCTTATTTCTATTACGATAATCGGGGTGGTTTGATTGAATTTACACTGATTTGACAAATATAACTTAGAGTTTATTATAAAAGCTTACTAAACATACAGAATTATACTGATGCGTCGGTGCGAATTAAGTAAGTGTTTAACACTAAACCTGCCGACATTTCAGGTATACCTAATCCTACCATGAGCGGTCAAACGACCGATTCAAAAAAACATATGTATCTTAGTATAGAAAGAGATTTTAGCCAATTGGAATTGGATAGTAAACAAAATATCTTTCCGGTGCTACGATAAAAACCCGCTGCCCGCTTTTCTATTTACAAAGTTTTATTTACCTTTATGTATTTTCAGCACATTTTTTACAAATTACAGCATTTTGTGTCGCACATTTTCCACATACGTATTTTTTACATTTTATACAAATTTTGTTAGTCTTATTGACTTTACAATATCTTACTTGACAAGATTTCCGCCCAGAAGAATCTGTAGCTGTGTTTATTATTGTTTTCGATGAACATTCTTTGCTTAGCTGTCTCTCCTTCTGATGTTCAGCAGTTTCAATCCCTTCCTCATTTTCACTTTTGGAACTAACTATAAATCTCTTTCTGTCCTCTTCGTATATTCAAAATATTCTCTTCGTCCGTATCGCTGTCAAATAAGTCACAATTATTTTCTGCCCTATCATTATCAAAATCGGAAACTTCTTGGTCATCTTCCGAACAATCCTCGTCGATATTATTTATTTCGTTTAATAAATTGATATTCCTCGAATGTATTGACGTTTTTGGGGATGAATATACAAATGATAAAGTAAAAAGTAAAAACTAAAATATAAAAATATAAATCAAACGGGGCAAAAACATTGAGACCAGAAATAAAAAAGAATTGTAAATCATAGCACAAAATATTGTTAGCTCTGTTGACTTTGTCGAAACTATCGCTTATACCACGTAATAATTTCTATAATACACTGTGAAATTTTGATGCTCTCTGTTCGGATCGCAAGACCGTATTGTCGTATAAAGAACGCTATGCATTTGTTCCAATCGCGCGTTTGTCTACACCGTAGATCCACGATTACATCGTAGACTCGTAAAACAATCTCAGAAGTGCGCTTTCCGAAGAATACAGTCGTAAATAAACATGAATTTTTCAAATGGTCGAATGACCGTTCGTGGTAGACTAGACATGCTATAAATTTTTTTCGGAAAGTAACCAATAAAGAAAGTTGTGAATATTGAAAAATGGGTTGTATGTATATTATAGGAAAAGTCAATAAGCTACATGGTGATACAGTAACGTTGTATACGAGAAATTCTAAACGAAATTTCAAAAACGGTCATTTAACCGCGCACGGTAGGTTTAGTGTTAAGGGTAGAACCTTTTACAGACTTGTTGACTGATTCAACGTTGAGTGACGATTGATTCTTTGGTTACGATGCTATGTCGGAGGACAGCTAGCGTGAGTGTGTCTAGCGCATGGGATCAGCGGATTTGTTCGTGACATTTTTGCTTAGGAAAGTGAAGGCAGTGAACGTTGTTTCTCATTGGTTAATAAGATGACTGGTAGATCATGAAGGGTCTTAACCGCCCTCGGAGGAAAGTTGATAGTGGGAGGCATCGTACGTGCGAAAAACTAACTTTCCCGTAATAGACGATAAACCTGAGGACAGTTGTTAAACAGATACCACATCCGGCTAGCAGGATCTTAGACAGAATTTCATAAGGTTTATGACGGTCCTTGAGGCTATCGAAGGTACGCGACAAGGATGTGCGGAGATCTGGCTGCCATCCTGCCAGCGGTGTGTAGCCTGGCCCAGGTAGAAAGTAGGCTGACGTAACACGAGGGTTGACACATTTATAAAATTGTAGAATCAGTCATTTTGACTGCCGTGTCATTTCTAGCGTTAGCATCTAGCGATCTAGCGATCGATCCGGAATTTTCCTGATAACTGATATCGTCGTATCGAACGATACGCGGTAAAAATTAAAAAAAGCGTGTGGGAAGTTGTATAAAACGAGGAAACTGGCTAATTGGAGTTCGATAAACAAATCGCAGGACCCTTATACTCTTTGACAAGTACCAATCATTTTGACTGGTATTGGTATAAGTAGCTTCGATACAGAATTATTTTCAGTTTGAATACATAAAAAAGAAAATAAAATTCGTTATATCATTCTTTTAGTTATTATTGCGAAAGTCGTTGCATCATTGCGGAACAAAATATAACGCAAAGTAGGAATTTTAAAATAAAATTCTAAAACCAGTCAATTTGACTGTGGTAGTTCTAACGATAATACATAGTTTGACAAAGAATCGGCCCTGTGTATGTATGTATCTTGTTTCCGTGTCCGTCGTTCGACGAGTTGCACTCTTGAGGCGACAACTCGTACGACGAACAGTTAGCGTCGTATAGATAGGAGGAATAGTCGTTACCCTCGTCCCGGAAGTGTCTGGAGCTTACGGATGCCCGAATATACCGGCGACAAAGCTTTGTCAGGATCGAAATTGGCGTCAAGACGATAATTTTCCTCCTGTTACGTACTGCATCGCGTCTCGCTGCGCGTTGTCAAATTATTGTCGCTTGATAAACTCGTCGCCAGATGACAGAATAGCGACGTTAAAGACGCGCAAACCGTTAGATCGAGTTTTATTGAATCGCGTAAACGGCAAGTTTACGTTAGTCGAGGAGCAACCGGCACAGCCTGTTTAATAATGCATGGATTTTTTAATCCAACGTGAACGAGATACGTTCGTTTGGTTCGTCTACAGCTGGATAAGCAAATAAACAACGCCGCGATGAAATATTTATTTTATCAGGGACCATAGGCAAGAGGCACGCAAGCGAAACGAGAATTTAAACGGCATCGTACAATTATCGTACAAAGATGAGATTTACGATTCGAATGGAAAAAGGCGAATGCCTCTAAATAGATTTGCGACGTTAATGGTAAGAAGTTAATAATTGTTAAAAAGAGGCACTTTTGCATTTTAACTTTTGTACACCGTTGACCCGTTCGCGATACGTGTCTCGTCTATAAAGGCATTTTTGCTGTATATTATTCAAGCTTGATACGGGAAACTGTCAATAAAGAGAAAGAGAAGAGAAAATAACCGGAATCGTTGAACGATCTTTATGCAATTTATCCTTCTGTAATTTATTCGATAGCAAAGTGCTCGATAATTGGCCTACGGTATCGAATGGATAAATATATACATATAATGGCCAACCTATATTTCAATGAGAGAGAGAGAGAGAGAGAGAGAGAGAGAGTTTTCTGTCCACATTCGCTGTGCTTAAAGTGCTCTGCATTACGGGCACATAAACGTCATACGGTCCGACTAAATATATTAGAGCTAGATATAATCGATTGACGTTATAATTTCTTGCTATTTGCATTCGATGCCATTGTTCCCTTTAGGTAACGGGACTAACGTGCCACTGTAACAGTTTAACTATGTCGATCATAAAAACGATACGATGAAAATGAATTGTGTTGCGCGTGCAACGACAAATATATTGTTTACGTCATATCGTAAAAGATAGCCGTGAAAGAAAGTTTAAAAGACCTGCTATTTCTTTCCACGTTCGATCCACGGCTAATGAATTATATAAAAAAAGAGAGAGCCGAGTTGAAGAAGAAATAAAAAAAAAAAAAAAAACAGAGAGAGAGAAATAATTGTGAAAATAAAATAATGGCATCTGTATGGTAATCTTAAAAAAAGATCGATTCTCTTCGGTTAATAACGGAGTAATCATTCTAAATGGTCTCGAAAAGGGTAGATGGAATATTTTTTTTGCAAGAAAGGGCACCGTTGATGCTAGTAGCGAGAACGATCGCTAGTAAGGCCTGTCTACATGTGCAGCCTGCCGCGGTAAAAGCCGGTGACCTAAATGTCGCCTTTATGCCAGGGGCGTATCTGTCATACGCGCAGGTGCACGCTATCCCACGACCGCCCCCAGGATATTAGCAGTACTGCTCTCGACAATTTCTTCCTTATTCTCTCGCTTCTATTCTCCGCCTCGCCCCCTTCTTCGCTTGTTTTTTTTTCCTTTTGTTTCTATTTCTACACACCTTTAATATCAGTTCCCGGAATAAAAGGTTCATCTGGCCGTCTATCTATTTATCTATCCGTCTATTTACATTTATCTACCTATTTATCTAGATACGCGTTGTATTCTCTTTTTTCTTTTTTTTTATTCTCACTTCGACGTCCTTCATTTTCTGCTCCACATTTCTCGTCGTTGTATGTTACCACCCTCTCGCTTCCCATTGCCAGTTCGCTCCTATTCTCGTTTCAGTTTCTATTTTTCTTTCTATATCTCCGCGCTATCCTTCTTCCCTTTTATTCTACTCTCTCTTTCACTCTCGTGAACTTCTCTTTGTATGGAATCCTCTTGAAAAATTTACGAAGCGATAAATCATTGTTCGCTGGAAAAGAAAAACGCGAAAGAATTAGACCGCTTAAAAATGATTCCAAGCGTCACCTGCCACCTGATACCCAGTTACCGTGCTCGTCGATTCTTCCGTATCACCGGCCAACCATAGGTAAGCGGATTCGTTCAAAGAATCTGCTTCGCGACGAATTAATCATTTCGTTATTCTTTATCCGCGATCGTACTCGCGTTGCCGGCTCGCGTTTCGATTCATTTTTGTACGAGGTGGATAATACGGCGGTAGGATTCGATGGTTAAATGGCTGTGGATTTTCGCAAACAGAAATTTGATGTTGCTAGCCGGATCGAACGGTTGCCCTCTGCCGGATAACAACAGGCTTTTGTTCGCCTACAAGCTCTTGGTTAACTTCGCCAGCCATGTACCACGTATCTGCGTGCATGCGCACGCGGCCATTCTGTCAGATACATAAAACAGGGGATTATTTCGCGTTTCTGAATTCTCTCGCTCGTATTCATCGAGGAAGATACACGTCGTTCTCTCTCTCTTTGTTTCTTTCCTTCCCTCTTTCTTTTTCTTTTCGTCGTTGCAAAATTCTATATCTTTTTACACCATCGCGGAATAAAAACCGTGAGTGGAGAGTGGCACGTTTGATTCGGCCGAGCATTCTGTAATCTGTGCTTCAGCAATCTTGAAAATCAGACTTCAAATGTTCCATAAATCAGAGTCGGTGATATGCAGGTTGACACGCGCGCGTGAAAGCGTCAAGCTATCCGTCTCTGTACGTTTCGTCGTGGTTTTTCTCGTACGAGTGTTGCATGGCGAAATAAAAATCGCGACATTTTCCGCCGATAATTTTCAGCGCAGCGGGAAAATGTTTATGGGTAATAGAATAATCCTGGAAATTAGCAGAATGTAAAAATAAATGTAGCCGTACGAGACTCGCAAATATTCCGTTCTCCACGGGGAGTAAAATATGCGCGGCGGACCGAGCAAAAAGATACAAAACGCGCAAGTTCGAAATATAATATCGTTGACGATAAATCAAGCGGGCGAATTTGGCCGCGTATCGATCGAACGATGTTTGAAACGCAATTTTTCGAAAGCCACTTAAGCGCGTGAATCGTACGACTGTTTCGAAAGCAATAAGGCCAAGTAAAAAGTTAATCAACTGCTGCCTGCTCGCCTCCTTCTAACGTTCTCCTTCTTTTTCACCTCTTATTCCGCCCCTTCTAAATCTCTTATCAACCCATCTCTTTCTACGCTTCCTCGTCCCTCTTGTCTGAGCTCACCTGCTGCATATTTCAGCCGTTCTCGAGGCGCTTAAGGGCCACCGATGTTTCAAGATTTTTTTTCAAGATTCTCAAACATCCTTCAATTCGGACAGTATATTCAAAGCGATCGAAATTCTCTCTGGTTTAATTCTTCGAAATTTTCTGATCCTACGTGAAATTCAACCTTTCCTTTTTAACTGTCTCCTTTGGCTTTAATTTGATATTTCTCTTCTATTTCCAGCCTGTCGTTTCTTCTTCTTCTTCTTCCTCCTCCTCTCAGTTCTGTCGTATTAGCGATCGTCCCTAAAATAAACGGAGATTTGAAATTATCGGGCAACGATCTCCGCTTAACGACAGGTCATCCACCGCTTCCGTTTCAATTATTCGCGCCAGCGGAACTCAAAATAAGTATCGATCCGCGGTACTCGCCGATTCCGATCGCCATGTTCACGAGCAGTTGGCTGAACTTACGCGTTCCCCTTGCTGCGAAATAACAACTATCGACTTTGGTTGCGTGAAAGAGACGCGTAGCCCGAAGGCACGCGTCCACTATGCACTCTATCTGGTAGTACGCGCAACATAGCCAACTGAGTCCATTAGTCGTGTCCTTGATTATGAGGGATGGTCTAGAAATTTTTCATCCGCCAACGGTCTCGCTTTGTCAACCTCTTTGTAGCCGACATAATATCTTGCGCGGAGACGGGCCCTCTTGGATTGGTTAATTTCCCTTTTCCTTAAGAACACTTTGCCTCTGCATTCACCAGGCGCACCAGTTTTCTGGGTTATGAGACGAGAGAAGTACATGGGTCTTCTAGGTCCTCAGGCAAGAAAGCATATTGAAAGGAACGAATTGAACGAAACGTAAAGGACGCGGAGGTGTAGATCTTCATTTTAACCTTTCAGCGTTGAACCAAACCTTCTCTAGAAAAGAATAATTTTTATTCGTACGTTTTTCTAAATCGAATGTGTCCAAGTGGTCATCACTTTTAAGAAAACTCTACGTCCGGTTTTTTTTAGCTTTCTCAAGCACCGAAGCCATTGTCACGTCGGAGACACAACAGATCGCGAAATTAACGGATCGCCGGTGATTTCCTCGCGTCGCGGTTCGAACGAAATGATTCTTCCACGAATAGGATGAAGAAACTAGAACTTCGTATGCGACAATGAAATTTATTGCAGAAATCCAACTGAGTGACGGTTACAATATTGTAGTTCGGAATGTCAGGACAGACAGATTCGAGATGCTACAACGGACTGTTTTAGCGCTGCTTTTTGGAAGGTCCTTCTACCGAGGGTCTAGTCCCTTTGGAGGGGGCCTTGTTATTGTTTCAACAGATGTGGCATGGGGGGTGTTCGGTCGATCTGGTTACTGAGCGGGTGGTCTTCTTAAGTGTGTGACACCATCGACAGCGTATAGACAAAAGTCTGGGTCGAAGGCAGACCGTAAACAGTAGATAGACGACGTTGGCTTCAGGGTTTTCAGTCATAGGGTAACGCTGCTAGCGTGCGGATCTGGATCAGTTCGTATTATATTCCCAACTTTGTATTTACACTTTAGTTTGAAAATATATATTTTCTACCTTACAATTTATTCACGCGTTCCTTTCTATTCACATACATCTAACAACCTCAACAATAGATAATCGTACAAACGTATTCGCTGAGACAGTGTATAATATACTGGTCGGGGGAGAGTCGGAAAATTCAAATTCTCTTTGTTCGATGGTTGCATCGGAGTTTATTTGTTATTACATCATGTAAAACCTAACGACATTGATACTCCCAGGCAAAACAACGACACGATTTGACTTTTCCTCTAGCTCGTGTGCCGCTACATACGCCAGAACTAAATTACCTATAATATTATTATTTCTAATGTAGTCTCGGAAATATACTACTTAATAATTAATTAAATGATGGTTTATTTACGGAGAATGGATTGATAGAGATGTTGATTAGGCAGGAAACGATGGTTATTTAACATGAACTAATCGCAATAACGTACTATGCTTTAGACAACTGAATAATTAATTTGCAACTCTCGTCACAACGGATCCAACGCTCTCTCTCTCTCTCTCTCTCTCTCTCTCTCTCTCTCACGCGGACCATACTCTCTCGACAACGCAACTTGCACTCACTAGCTTCTCGATTCACACTCTCTGACTTCTCCACTGACGCTGACTGTGAATTTGTCTCTCTGCCTTAGCATCCCTCTGGATCAGCTCAATTATATCCCGAACTTCGTATTTACACTTTAGTTTGAAAATATATATTTTCTACCTTACAATTTATCCTCGCGTTTCTTTGTTCACGTATATCTAATTTATTCACATACATCTAAACATCTGGGTGCCAGACCCAGGTGTCACGTAAAAAAAAGGAAAAACTTCGGTAAAAAAAAACTATTTCTAGAGAGTGAATGACTCTCGAATACCACTTACAATCTCGTCACAACGTACAGCTATCGGTTTCAAAACTTAGACTAGTTGGCCTGTTAATAGTCGAGGGTTATATACTGTAGGAAAGCGATGAAAATGTTGGTGTGGACATATTTTCTTGGAAGTTCTCTATCAGGGAGGCAATGCGTTAAATGTCTGGAGAGTGTCTAGTGGTGGCCCTTCAAGGTGATGTCAGCCTTGAGAGTTTTGGGGTTACACAGGAGTCGTCACGGGTCATCCCGCGGGTGCCGCCTATAAGCGGCGCTCGAAGCGAAAGGGTTAAAGATCGTTTTTACTCAGAATGTGCGCAAAATATCTTAGACGAGGTTTCCACTCGATTTATCCGGAATCTTGACACGATCGTTCGAATAACTTGGCGATAAATATTAGAAACGCGTTGGGCACGTTAGTCGCGATAGAATAACACGTTCGTTGATGCCCCGGCACTAGCGAAATATCGTCGGTGGTGTTCCGTGATTGCGCATCGATTTTTCGAGAGAGGTTTATTTGAAGAGCGACAGGGACGGTTGTAAACTCCGACAGGGTCCCAGTCAACTTCCTGATAAACAAACAGTTCCGTCGAATAAATGCACGATTCGCGTATTAATCTTGCTGCCGTGACTAGTGCATTACGGCTCTGTTGAGCTTGGTCGAGGGTCTACATAAAATGACGAAATTTAATAGTGGCACTGCCATCGAAAATATCCTGTGTTCCAATTTTAACGCTCGTAGAACGAGGTCACAGAGGTTGAAACGTCTGTAAATAAATTTTATTGTTCGTTTCGTGCGGTGGCCGCTACAAAAACGTCGGAAATCCTGCGGAGACCATTTCTGTCCTAACGGAAGTAGCCATTTCACGGTTGATTCTTTCATTTGGCAGGAGTATTCGGCTTGACCAGTGTTGGCCGAAGGAAATGCAAAAAAAAAAAAAAAAAAAAATTGTACAAGAACGAGCAATTAAGCAGAAACCCGATCATTCCGTTTGTAATTAATTTATTCTGGCCGAGCAGGGAATAACTGCTGTTTTTATACGTCACTTTTTAACGTCAGTTTTCATTCGTCATAGAAATAGACCATGATTAACATTTCTTCTTTTTCTTTTCTCCCCCTCCTCGTCTCCCCACCTACCCCGATCCGTTTTTGTGCGCGCGTGCGCCAAAATATATACACACTGAACAAAAATTTTTACCTTTATACCTTGTGACTCTCGGCGTTCCTCAATTTGTCAAGCTTTGCTAGAAAATTTTCAGAAAGAAAAAAAAAAAAATGGAGGAGTAACGTACACGTCATCCCGCGTGCAAAACTTGGAGGCTGCAAACTGTTCCCATGCTGATTAAAATGTTCCTGTTAGTGTGTCCCTCCGTTCCTTCCCTTTCTTCTTTTTCTTTGTCCCGCCGCAAACCGTAGCCACGTACGTCGGTGTACGGGAAACTTGCCAGAGTTTTGCCCCGGCAGCAAAACGCGCTTCTAACGACAGGTTAAAAATTGCCAGATAAAATTCCACGCATCGATCTTCCATTTCTGTGTGCGTAACTTTATCGTTTCCTCGACACAATCGACGCGCCTCCTCGCCCAATCAATCCGCTATTCTCCGTATATTTCTCCAAAGTCGTGTACTCGTAGCGGTACTTTGATTAGCGTCTACGGTAGGAGAGAAGAAAAAGAACCAGGCTATAGTCGGCTGCTGTCGATGATACCCACGTTCACCCACTTAACTATATCTATCTTGGCCGTCTACACGAGTGGAGCTGTGTCTTTGTGTCGTCGCAATCATAAGGAGCGACGAGCACCATTACACCGACGTAGAGGACGAGAGCAGAGCAGGGAGGTAGGAGGAAAAGGGAAGGAGGAGGAGAAGGAGGAGGAAAAGAAGTCGTAGATTAATCGGGGACGCCTAACAATCGCGTGGTATTCTTCGTTCACGTGCTGTTCCCTGGCTCGACTGCCTTTTCCGCACGAGAGGACGAGGCCTCTGAATTCGACGAGGTACCTGGGCGATGCAGCGGAAAGAAGAGTGGGAAAAATAGAGAATAGAGAGGAATGGACAAAAAAGGATGGAAAAAAGGAAGAGGAGTTGGAGGAAGGAGAAGGAAGAGACATAATGGGGACTCCTGGCCGTGGATCGAAACACGGCGCCGCACATACTACGTGTGTTCTCGCTGACGCTCTCGCAAAAAGCTAAACGTCAGGGCTTAGCTATATAGCGCAACGTGCCACGGTGATGTATGACGCGTATATGGAACCGGGATACGGGACCGATGGAGCGAGATTACCAGCGACAGATAAGATCCTGATGATGCTAGGTCGCGCCAACCGCTCTTATCCAGCTTCTGATAGACAAGCCTGGTAATACATGTGTTTGTTTTGTCGGTATGATCGCGATATGTTTACGCGGACTGGTATAAATTGCGGGGAAACAGGGGATTGAAAAGAGGGTTGAAACTTGCCCGAAAATCGCCGCTGATGAATGTGTCGGCACATCAATTTTATGCTACGCCCCTTCGTTCCCCGATACAGATACTTTCGTTTAGACGCTTCGATGCGCGATAAGAGGATGACGAGAGGCGACATTTCGTTCGCGAGATCGTGAAAGCTCTGGGGAACCGCCAACCAGAAGCGGCAAACTGAATTTGTCGGCTGGTTAACAGCCGTTACGTACGAGTGACCAGCTTCGAAACCATAGGAATATAATTGAGATAGACTGGAGAACGACGACGGTAAAGACAGACAAGGCTGGAATTCTTGGAATTTCAAAATCCCGATCAGCTTAGGCATTTTTCAATTTCAACGATGTAACTCGATGTCGCGCGATCACTATCGGATTATCGGCGCATCTCCACCACGGAACTTGGACAACGGCGTTAATAAGAGGAGATCAAATTCTATCTAGCTATAAGGTCGAGTTTCTGGGCTGACCTTTAGACGAAAAGTTAGATTTACCGGCTCCCTTGTTTCTTGGTTACGTTAGATATAGAGAGGACACCGAGGTGAGGGATACCTTTGACGAGTAAAGATGAAAACGTACGACGGAGAATACAATGCGCGACAGGAGTATCGGTCGTACGTGGGATGACGCAACACGTTGTGGTCAGAAAACGAGGGCTAAGGTTCGGAAAAGGAACATTTATCAGCGCCACGGTACACGCGGGTCTTGAATAAATTGACTTTTTGCCCGCGTGGCCGCGGAATCGATGGAAAGAAATTACCGACCAGATAAAATCCTGATGATGTCAGGTCGCGCCAAGCACGGTTTACTTACTCAGCTCTCGCCACAGCAAAGGCAAGATGGCTGTGTTTGATCTAGCGAGATTGCCTGTACTTCCGCTCGATCAATCGGCCAAAGAATTGATGACAAACGAGCTGCCTGCTAAATAAAGGAAATTTATTTCAACCGTGAGAATTAAATTTAATGAGCAGCTCGGTGTAATTGCGGGCTAGGACGCTGTGAGATTACCAAGACTAATTAAGGAGCTAGGAGACTTTAGACTACGAAATAATAGAGGGATGGGAAACGGGTGGCTAGATGGTGTTAAGAGGGATTTCCAAATGCTAATTCGGTAGCGTAATACAGTTTCGTTAAATCCGGAATCATGGGAATTCGACGGAAAGATACCACGGTGGTTGAAAATCAAAAATATAAAGATCAAAAGACTTTCATTTCTTACGAGTCTTTCATCGAAAGGAGAATAAATTTGAATATCAGCATCTATGTTCGAGATTCACGAAGCTGATAGATTTATTCTATATCTGGTCCGACAAATTATCTAGCAAAGATGATAATAAAAATAGATGGCGTCAAAGATCCATTGAATATTTGATCTGCCTCTGATCTCGTTCGCGATACCCAGCATGAAAATTTTATCTCGTTCCGCCTGCTGGCAGCGTTTTATTTATTTAATGATCCAACCATAGGATGTAATTAAATAGCTCGCTTTTACTGCACAAAACGACCGGGCTTTCGGGCAAATATTAATCAACCGTAGCGGGAGGGGATATTCCGTTTCGTTAACGACTAATGCACAATTGAAAAGCGACCTCCGTCGAATATAATATTACAAAATACACAGTTGCTACGTTTTATTTATAACCGAGGACCTACGTGTGTCGGGTAAGGTTTGCACGGTCCGGAAAGTTTGATTTTTGGCAACGACAAGCCGCACCATCACGTACAACACTTATTTCCTTCCCTTTTCACTACCTCCTGGCACTTTTCCCTGCCAACGTCCAACTTTGTTCCACCACATATGCGCAGTTTTCCTATTCCACCGATACGTAGACACGTTGCATCTGTCTCCTAACACCCGAGGGATGTATGGTCTGATTCTAGGAACACAGGACTCTATAGACGGTGCTTCGTTTCGATAAAAAAAGTCTCCATCGTTCGTTTACAATTCGTTTGCAACCCTTAGCTCTGGCAACATTTTCGCAGTACGTGGTATAACGTGCTAACTTTTTTTTTTTTTTTTTTTTTTTATCAAACTCGTACCTAAGACATAGAAGACGATCGACGTAGAGAATTCGATTATATTCTAACGACGGTAATTCGGAACGTCTTCCGTGTTTGATCGGATCGATCGTTGCCACCGATCGCGCTACTCCAAACGAACACGGTTCCTCTAATATCGTACGACGTTGCTTACGATCGGCGAAATTTAACGAGTGACATCGTTTGTACGAAACTCAGCCGTGTAACCAAACGCATTAATCATTCTCTGTATTTTTCCTAGATGCTTCGCCTTAAGCCACTACAAAGTCCGAGTAGCGGCGTAATACATCTTGAAAATCCTCCATCTTCCGCGCAGCAATTTCCGCCTTATTTATTACCAGTAATTTTTAATATCACGTTATTGCTGTGCACGAGCTACGGTTGCAGGCAAGCCTCGTTACGAAATCTCTCACGTGGAAACTAACTTTCCTACATTTCCACCCTTTCTTCTTCCCTTCCCTCTCACCATCTCTCTCTCTCTCTCTCTCTCTCTCTCTCTCTCTCTCTCTTTCTCTCTCTCTCTCTCTCTCTCTCTCTCATTGGTATCACTTATTCCTCGAAATCTTCACTTTTTCTGGCACTGTTCCCTGGCCGAATCGAAACCGGCTATTCAATGAACAGAAGGCTATAACGAGTCATAGGGTCTATAGACGTCGGACAAAATGACGCAACGGAATATGGATAGACATGGTCGAATATTTGAATTGAATGGCAGCAACCATCGATCGGTATCGGTTTTGGCCTGAATGGAGGCAACTGTCGGTAGATTTTCGAGCCGCGAAACGGCTGACCAGAAGGGTGAAATGAATGAAAGCGGTCGCGAAACTCTTTAGTCCCGGTATCGAGGCCAGTACAGCGGGAGAAGTCATCGATTTTCGAGGCGTGCATACCAATCGAGATAGAAAGAAGAGAGAGAGAGAGAGAGAGAGAGAGAGGCTCGATCGCGGCCGCGTGAGAAGCTATAATTAAGCAACAGGTTGTAGCTTCTTCACGGAAATTTATGAGCAGCGCCCCGATAGAGGACGATCCACCGGTTTTATTGAATTTTAACCCGGTGCACCCTCCGCGGTCGGAGCTGTTCGCGCTGCAGACAGTTTTTGCGAACCGGCATTCGCATCGATCGACCACGAGGGAACAGCAATTGATTGTAAAAAGGCCGCCGTGTGATCAATAACGCGGAAAGAGGCGCCGTTTGCCAAGCGGCCGAAGGTGAACCTGGAACGATTCCGCTGCCCCTATTTTTGGCGAGATTAAAGGGTAACCGAGATGGCAAATGTTAATGGGACACACGGAATAGCAAGTTTCCGAGCCTCCGTCTCCGGCTAAGAATTTTCGATGCGCAATCGGCCGACATTAACGAGCTTTTATCGGCGCGCGTAGTTGCCAGGAATAATGCTACAGCTTTCTTGGAACCTGTGTACGGGATATTCCCAGGGAAGATACGTTAATGATGGTCATTTCGCTTGAATTTTAACTTTGTCTTTTGTCAAGCCACATCGAAATACGGAAGAATACTCGAGAAGTACATCGAACAATTTCTATCAAGAATTCTCAGAAATATGAGATGATATTAAGTGTAGTGCGTTAAATAATCACTCGGTGCTTAAGTCAACGATATATTTATTAACAAGTGTTGTTACGTCGCGTAAGACGGTCCATGCGACGTCCCTCATGGTCTGACCGCCGAGGCCCACACACCGTTACAATGACACTCGATAAACCTAAGGAACCACCATAAACCGAATCTTCTCAGTTTAATTTCTATTCATATAAGTATTTTCGGTTTATGGATGGTCCTTGAAACAGTCCTTAGGTTTATCGCACGCTCTTATAACTTACGGAGAAAGCGGTTGTTTGTCTATTAAAATAGCAGGTTTTTCCCATTAAAAAGGACACCCATGCCGAGCTTTCCTCCGTAATTGTACGAGACGGGTCATCACTGTTCTATCAAACGTCGTGCAGTCAACACGACTGTTCTTCCAAGCTTCGCGTAGCCGACTCAAGTATCTAACTCCTGGAGCAGTCAGTCCTTTCTTGAATCGAGTCAACTCCGGATCTTCCAATATTCCTTAAAACGTAGTCCTCACAACGATCAAGGTGATATTACCTTAATCTACTCTTTATTAATACTACTCATCTATCAAGTGTATTACTATTCATCGCTTCTATCAATTATATCTTCCTATACGACGGAACCTCCCGTGTAATAAATTGTTAAAATATAAATATTATAAGACTGTAGACTACAGTTTTATTCCCCAACAAATACCCCTATTATCCCACAAGGAATAAGGGGATCGACCTGTTCGTGGTGTCGATCGTTATAATCGTAACGGGAATTTACAACTCCCGTTGACGCGCTTCAACGCGATCGCGTCTCCCCGCGACTGGACGAAAGAACGAGTGTCTTCTTTTGATCGCGTCGCGTATCGCTTGTAACGTCAACCGCATCAGAGACCAGGCTGCACGCCGAGGGCGAGATGAACCAGATGTCTACACATCCTTGCCGCGTACCTTCAATATTCTCAAGAACTCACCATAAATCTTGGCATTTTCCTAGTTAAGGTCCTTCAGACCAAGAACAAACATCTTTTATTTCAAGCGTTCTTTATATTTTTGCCTACTACGGGAAAATACGAGAAAGTTAGTTTCCTCACGTTCGGTATCTTCCATTAGCAACCTTCTCTGAAGGGCAGTTAACACCCTTCCTCACCCAGCAACCTGGAAAATCAGCCAATTGACAGCGAAGTCTATTTCCCTCGCTCTCCTAATGAAAGCTTGTTCTTAACAAATCAGCTCTTTTCGTGTCCTTAGACCCACCCATCGCCAGCTTCCCTCCGCCACAACATCGTCACTAAACTTTACTGATTTTCCAACTTTCGAACAGTCAACATCTTTTTACCGCGTTTCTACCTTTGGATCAGTTGCCTGCTTAATTTGTCAGAGTAAAGTGTAATTTACACGTGCCAATTCAGCGTATACTCAATTGTGATTATTAAGTGCACAATAAAGCGCAATAAAAGGAGAAAGTTAATAGTTGTGTTTCGGCTCAACCTTCTTGTCTTTTTTATAATCTGAGTTGTGACTTTACGTGACACGCTCTCGGTTTCGCTAGTCAATCTCGCTGTGCGGTTACAACTCGACTTTTCGCTTCCTGGTTCAAACTTCACTGTCGGTCGGATTCGATTCTTTTCTTTTTGCCGTCCCTCAGTATCCCTGTTATCCACGCGTTTGTCATGTCGGAGACAGAAGAAATCACGAAACCGATAGATCGCCGGTGATCCTGCGACAACGACCATACCCAAATCCACGTCATTTCGTACTACCTGACAGTGAATCGTTAGCCTTTGACCTGACTTTTGCACATGGGCCAACGTTACATTTTCCCCATTACGTAGGGCAATCAGGATCTTCTCCTTGCACTTCAACATCTACAAACGCGACATATAAAAACTGCAAGCATTCGATCACCAGACTAGTCTATGTACAGTCTTGGCCGTGACTTGAACAACTATTTTAACTTCCCTACACTTCATTGTAATATTATACTTAATCATTTTCGCGAATAAAAGCCGACAAAATTACAAAAGCACAGTCAAGTTAAGTTATTGCTCGGCTACTCTTTTTTATCATTAATTATACGTGACAGTCTCCTCGCGTCGCAGTTCGAACGTTCCACGAATAAGGTGAAGAAATTGAACTTTGTATATGATAATAGAATTTATTATGCAAATCCAACAGAGCGACGGTTCAAAGTGTTACAACAGAATGATTCAAAGTGTTGCAAGAGACTGGGTCAAAATGTTTTAACAGACTGGGGCGAGCGCTTATTTTGGAGGGTTTTTATACCGAGGTTTTAGTTCCTCTGCAGGGATCTTGTCGTCTGACGTATCTCAGAAGCGCCTATTCCGTTACTATTTGATTATTGTTTCGATGGCTGTGGTATGCAGGATGTCTAGCCTATCCTATTACTGTTTCTGAGCGTTTGTTAGGCGTCCGTGTCACGTCGGAGGCACAAGAGATCACGAAACCGATAGATCGCTGGTGATGTCCTCGCGTCGCAGTTCGAACGTTTCACGAATAAAGTGAAGAAATTCAACTTTGTACGTGGTAATGGAATTTACTGTATAAATCTGACAGAGCGACGGGTCAAAATATTACAGCAGAGTAATGTGTCGAGCGCTAATTTAGGAGGGTTTTTATACCGAGGTTTTAGTCCCTTTGGAGGGGTTATCGTCAGGTGTGTATCAGAGGCGGCTATTTCGTTACTGACTAATTATTATTTCGATAGCTGTGGTACGCAGGATGTTTCGTTTAGCTGATTACCGAGCGGGTGGCCTTACCGAGCGGGTGGCCCTCTTGAGCGTGTGACATCCGCGACCGTTGCCACTGTCACGTAAAAACTTCCGTGATAATAAAAAAAAAACTTTATTTCTCGAGAGTGAGTGACTATCAAATACCAATTACAATATTATTACAAAGTCTATCGGCTTCAAATTTAGACTGGTTTGCTTGCTAACAGTCGAGGCTTATATACTCTGTGAGTGCAATGGAAATGTTGGTGAGGATATTATTTCCTGGAAGCTTCTTATCAGGGAGGCAATGTGTCGACTGTCCGGAGAATGTCTAGAGGTGGTCCCTTAAGGTGACGTCAGGCCTGAGAGTTTGGGGTTACACCACGCGCGCTTTCTTCTCGAATATTCGGCGGACCATTGGGATATCGATAGCTCATTAGGCACTTTGCTTCGGCGATACACATTGTCGCTTAGTGCCGCCACAAATATATCGACAATTGATTAAATATACAGATTAGAATTTATTTATTGTAAAGTATTCGTCCGCAAACGCGTAATCCGATCTTCGAATCGATAACAAATAGATAAGAACGAGGAACGGATGGGAAAAGTTAGACGAAGATAATGGAAAAGTGCCGTGCGTCTTCCCTCGTGGAAAGAATTTCACCGGCAGGTACAATTACAGACATCGCTGGCACGATCATCGTATCGGGTGGACGAAGAAGGCCAAAATACGCGGCCAATTTGCGTGGAAGGCCGCTGCAATACAGTCGAATTGGAGCGCGAGCGGCCGGAGTTCGGTTGTTACGCAAAATCGTTTCTTCCTCGGCCGCGTTTCTAAGTACCGGCACAACCATCAGGCTCTGTGAAAGCTGGAATCGTCGATCGACGATCCAACCTGCCTATTCTTGGCCCACGATTCACCGGCCCCAATTTCGCATCGATGAAAACGACCGTGGATAGAGGGAAGAAGTAGGAGGAGAAGGAGGAGGAGGAAGGACGAATCAAGAAGAGAAGAGGAAGAGAGACGGTTGATCCACCGCGAAGAGGTCCTCTCAATCTGCAGTCGATTTTCTCGTGCACCGACCCAATTTCGAAGCCGGTGCGGGCAATTTAACCCAGGTCCGACCGTTCCTGGAACGTCGCGTCGTTCTGTCGGATTACCGGATCGCCGAGTCCTCGTCGCGGTATAACGGTCGAAACTGATTTAAAAACCGCTCTCAGACGCTCCGCTCGTTCTCCATCGTTTTCCTCTTTCCATCGCGCTTGTCACGTAAAATAAAAAAGAGATTTGAGGAAAAAAAGAAACTTTATTTTCTTGTTTGCGATACACTTTCGAGCTCTAGGCGTGACTGTTCAAGACCGACTTGGATGATTTTAGGGGGAGTATTTAAGTTCTTTTATTCGTGGGAGTGGGAAAAGGCTTCGATCGTGTATTTCTGAGAACGGATAGAGTGACCGGATGTCACTGATGCTAAGGCGCTTGGGATAGCGATATCTTATCGCTTTGTTTATGTCGGATTTCGTCTGTGACACGCTCATCGCCATCTTTTTCTGCTCGATCGTTCGACAAACGGTAGGAAACTCAAAATTTTTTTCATGTTTTTAAAAAATTTCTTATAACAGTACTATAAATATTTTATTTAATCTATAAAATACTAAAAATTAAAAATTTATATTATACCGTAGAAAGATGCTTATAATCGTGCGTCTACACGAAGCGAATCTAAATGAACGCGTAAACGAGCATGGAGCAAGTTCGCTGTTTGGCGATCGTTCGCCGTAGCGGAAATCTAACGTCCAAACGCTCGAAGAATGCTCCGCGAACGTTCGAAAAATGCTTGTTTGATTCTATTAATCGCGGAGGTGGGTGGATGGTTTCATGCAGCATCCTTGGAAATGAGGTGGTTTAACGTGTAAGTGCCCCAGAAATACTCTCGATGTTCGACAAAAAAATTCATTAACGATCGACGATCAAGCTTCTCGAATTTGCTTCGCTGTTACGCTACACCCTTCGCACTTTGCTGTTCGAAACGGAATGAGTCTTTTGTTTAAAACCAAACGCATTCTTTTCTTTGTTGCCCCTCGATATTCCCATTATGCACGCGTTTGTTAGACGTCCGCGACCGTTGCCACTGTCACGTCGGAGACACAACAGATCGCGAAATTAGCGGATCGCCGGTGATTTCCTCGCGTCGCGGTTCGAACGAAATGATTCTTCCACGAATGGGATGAAGAAACTAGAACTTCGTATGCGACAATGAAATTTATTGCAGAAATCCAACTGAGTGACGGTTACAATATTGTAGTTCGTAATGTCAGGACAGACAGACTCGAGATGTTACAACGAACTGTCTTAGTGTAAACCCAAATTCTCTTACGTCACCTTAACCGGCCACCTCTAAAACATCCGCTGGACATAGGATACCTTCCCACCCTGATAAGGAACTTCCAAGAAGCATAACCCCGAATTGTTTTACGATACCTTAGCCGACCACCTCTAAGATATCCACTGGACATACCTTCTCACCCTGATAAAGAACTTCCGAGAATAATCTCCCCTCCATCATTACCATTGTTCTCACCTAGTATTTAAACCCCGAATAATGACAGTCAAGAGAGTCTGAATCGCGAAACGCTACTGGAATATTGTAATATTGGTACTCGAACACTCCTGAGAAATAAAGTTTTTATACATATCATCGCAAGAGTTATTTTTTTACGTGACATTAGCGCTGCTTTTTGGAAGGTCCTACCGAGGGTCTAGTCCCTTTGGAGAGGGCTTTGTTATTGTTTCAACAGATGTGGCATGCGGGGTGTTCGGTCGAGCTGGTTACCGAGCGGCTGGTCTTCTTAATTGTGTGACACTCGCGTTCGTCGCTGTCACGTCGGAGGCACAAGAGATCACGAAACCGATAGATCGCTGGTGATGTCCTCGCGTCGCAGTTCGAACGTTTCACGAATAAAGTGAAGAAATTCAACTTTGTACGTGGTAATGGAATTTACTGTATAAATCTGACAGAGTGACGGGTCAAAGTGTTACAGCAGAGTAATGTGTCGAGCGCTAATTTAGGAGGGTTTTTATACCGAGGTTTTAGTCCCTTTGGAGGGGTTATCGTCAGGTGTGTATCAGAGGCGGCTATTTCGTTACTGACTAATTATTGTTTCGATAGCTGTGGTACGCAGGATGTTTCGTTTAGCTGATTACCGAGCGGGTGGCCTTACCGAGCGGGTGGCCCTCTTGAGCGTGTGACATCGCCAACGTACAAAGCGTTCTTAGAGCATTCGGATATTCGATTTTCGGTTCGGCGAGCAATCGGAGCTTTTTTTTTATTTAGTAGATCATTTACGATCAATCCTCATACAGAATTTCAAGTAAACTTTTTTGGCATGGTACTGTAACTTGGATTATAAAAATTTATAGCGTGTTTGATTCTAGTTGAATCTAATGCTTCGATCTAAGGGGTATTGCCTTTTTAGTCCGCGGATCTGATCCGTCGTGTCGAGTAATTGGGTAACCAATGGGTTTTGGTGGTTGTTAACTCTTATATTATATCTGTTTCTGAACCTGCTTATTTCTTCTTTGACTGTGGGTATCGGAGCTAAACGGCAAAACAAATGTTCCCTTGCGCTTTCGTTTCTAAATTTTATTAAAATGGACGAAGCATTTGCTCGTTTGGTCTTAAATCGCCATAAGACGTTGCCCCGAGGTGTTTGCCAGAATTTATCGTAAATTGCCGAAGATTATTCTCGACCGTGCAACGACGCTACTTCAAGATACTGTTATGGTCTGGACCTACCCTTCCCTTCTTCGTTGCTCGTGGTAGACTCGAGAAACGACGAAGGTGCACGACGTTCATAATTCGACGGCAATTTAAAAAATCGCTCGATCCTCTGAATGCGCTGCTTTCACCCTATTTCTCCGTCATCCTCCACTCTTTCGTATTCAATTGACCGTGCACGCTTAAGTTGCTTGCAATTCCAGTGACACTCGTACGAGGCTGTGCCGTATATTCGCCGAGCGAGCCGGGCCAAATTACCATATTCCAGTTTCTGGTACGTGTCCCTGGGTCATGTTTGGCCCAGATTCCATTCGGCGACTTAATAAACAGAACGCTTTCGCGGCACGCGTACTACGCAGTTTCCCCGCTTAGATATACTTATTTTTTATGACGTTTACCCACGTTCAGCGGTATACTTTTTCTCCGCAACGTCTTGTTTTTCCCTTGTTCCGTCAATGACGGTCGGACACGACGCAAGGGGAAACGAAAGGCAAAATTATTACGAACTTACGAATGAAGTAAACTGGAACCGACCATTTGTCCGAGAAATAAGAACACATTCCGGATTTGAGAGACAAATACGAGCGGTTGAATAGAATTAGCATAATCCCGGTCGCTATCTCTCCGAGTTTCTGGCCTCTTTGTTCCAAACTACGTGTCTTCTATTTTAATAAGCGTTTCGTATTAAAATCGTCGCGCATAAACATCTATTTCTATTTATTTAATCTATTTAATTTGCTAATATCAAAGAAGAGAGTTCAACTGAAAAGAAACTTACGTCGTCTTTTAATTACCAAAGATACGAAATACGCAATATATTTTGATAAGCATTCCCTTAGTTACGTCTGTCGACTCTCCACCTAAACCAGGCCACTCACCGCGGGCAAGATGGCATCCAGATGTCTGCACATCCTTATTGCGTACCCTCGATAGTCTTAAGGATCGACTATAAATCTCAGGAATTTTCTAACCAAAGTCCTTTAGACCGAACAAAGATCCTTTTACCAAAGCGTTTTCTAAAGTTTATTGTTTACTACGTGTTACGACCGTTCGCGGAGAGACGCGATCGCGAGAAAGAACGTCAACGGGAGTTGTTTCGCTCACTCGCGGAGAGACGCGATCGCGAAGAAGCACGTCAACGGGAGTCGTAAATTCCCGTTACGATTTGATAATCGACGCCGCGAAATGACCGATCCCCTATTTCGTTTAGGATAACAGGGGTAGTTAATTGAATGCGACACGAATATGATAATGTATGATTCACAGTTTATTCCAACAACTTTGTTATGAATAGTTACGCTGATGCTTGTGTACAAGTTGAGTACGTGACTGATCTAATGCTAGAACTTGGGTCAAAGGTGTTGACCGCTCGAAAGATGGTAAATCAGTGGTGTTTGGCAATGATGCGGTGGCGGAGGAAAGCTAGCGATGGGTGGGTCCGAGGACATGAGATGAGCTGATTCGTTAAGGAATAGATTTCGTTATGAGAGAGGGAAATAGGCTTCGTTGTCAATTGGCTGTTTGCTGGGTTCTTAGGTGAGGAAGGGTACTAGCCGCCCTCGAGATGAAGTTGCTAGTGGGAGGCTGCATACGTGAGAAGAAGTAACTTTCTCGTGTCAACCCGTGGTGTACAATCAGTTTAGGAAATAAATCAATGGAAGACTGTTTGTTCGGTATGAAGGACCTTTAGCAGGAAATTCCTGAGCTTTATAGAGGGTGCTTGAGACTATCGAGGGTACGCGGTAAAGACGTGAAGACATCTGGCTGCCAGTTTGCCCGCGACGTTTGGCCTGGTCTAGGAACAGAGTCGGCTGTCGTAACAGGAGTCGTGAATTCTCGTTACGATTATATAATCGTGTTAGGAAGATGATACATTTACGCTGTACATGTGAATACGTGTGTAAGCGTCAGAGGGTGTCCAGGCCATAGTTGGGACAAAAGACGATTGGCAGTGGTTGAGAAGCATCTGGAAGAGTCGGTTGACAAGAAGCGTGCGTGCGAGTAGGTTTACGAGGTCTTCAGAATATAAGATATGTGTATAACTGTCGTGTGCTGAATAAAGTGAATTATTTGTATTTCCGAATCCCTCCTATATCTTTACAAATCGATGCCACGAACTGATCGATCCCCTTATTTCCATTAGGATAATAAGGCTGGTTCAATTGAGATTACACTGTGTTACGTCGCGTAAGACGGCCCGTGCGACGTCCCTCATGGTCTGGCCGTCGAGGCCCACACACCGTTACACTGACCCTCGATAAACCCAAGGAACCACCATAAACCGAATCTTCTCAGTTTAATTTCTATTCACGTAAGTATTTTCGGTTTATGGATGGTCCTTGAAACAATCCTTAGGTTTATCGCACGCTCTTATAACTTACGGAGAAAGCGGTTGTTCGTCTATTAAAAATAGCAGGTTTTTCCCATTAAAACGGACACCGCGTCTCTCCGCGAATGGTCGAGTAAACACCCTTGTTCTTACTTTTTTCTGTTTTTGTATATTTTCAGGGTGAGGGGGCATGTTGATGTGCCGGCGGTTGCTGCTGATCGCAGCCGCGATCACGGCCTCGATCGAGGCTGGCTCCGCTAGTTACCACCCTGGAATCTCCTCAGATTACTCTGGATACCCTGGTTTTCCGGTTTATCCAGCTCTGACGTCGTCCGAGACCTCGTCCGGCGCGACCACTACGCCAACAACAAATTTGGAAAATGTTTGCAGGTATAATCGATCGGCCGTCGTTTCTTCGTCGTTGATTCTCAGGTTACGTTATCGGAAAACTTCTTGATTATTCTCTTGTGTTTCAAATTAGACGAGCAGTTAGTATCAGAAGAGAAATGCAATTGTACAGCAACGTTGAAACAGGGTCAACTGGAACAGACTTCCCTTTATACCAACTGCGTCGTATTTTATGAAAAACCTTGTATTTTCTACCAGGCAAATTTTAAATCGTTCGAAACCACAAATGTTTGCGTTGCAGGTCGATATTTTCTTGCTCTTATTCCCCCGTTACGCTTTCCATTCGTGGCGCTTACGAAAATAGGATTAAACCGTGATTCAAAATCGCGTCGATCGTATTCGGCGATGGTTCGCCATTAAATCGTACGCGTGTTCGCCGTTGAACCAAACCGATATATCTGTCGTATCGACGCGTATTCGAAAGGATATATTGTACGTTTTATTTGCATTCCATTTGCAGGCCATCCGAGTACCTATGTGGCACCGGAAACTGCGTTGCCCAGGACAAATACTGCGACGGCGAAAATGACTGCGGCGACAACTCCGACGAGCCGAAATATTGCACCCGTGAGTCCTTTATCCGATCCGTTTCGTTCGATTCCTCACCGCCATTTCGCCCCAGCAATTTTATAATTCAATTAAAATTCCTATTTCTCTTCGATACGCGGTTACTAGTACGCCGATGATTAAACGTCGTTTTCAAGAATATACAACCAATCTCGAAACGTATCGATTAAAAAATACATTTCGCTATCGCTTGTTCGCCAAGATGGAAGATCTCAAGTTCTCGTTGAACCCTTTCGATTCTAAGGATGCGCTGTCACGGTTACTTCGCGAGATTGGAAAAAAGGATTGTCCCATGTGGATCTTGAAATACGAAATGCACGATATAATAATTCGTATCTGGTCGTAACAATTAGAAACCTTCGTAGTTTGTAATATTCGATGTGCTCGTACGACGCAGGGGCTCCACGGCGATGACGTTAACTCTTCGTTAATATTTCGTAAATCTCAAAAACAAAGATTCGTTAATGAGAATCTGGTTACCCAAACACGGACTGCATTACGCGATAAACGATGTTTTTACCCAGAACGAACGCTTTCCTTCTGCCGTGTAAACCGCAGACTATAAAACATCAGAGTCCCGATGTTCGCCTCTGTTGCTTCTCCATTTGATTCTCAATCTCGTGATTCGCGACGCAGTAGCAGATCGGAGGAAAGAGGAGGGAAGGACAGAAGCGGTCATCGATCTCGCGAGAATGTCGCAGCAGGAATTTTATTCTTCTACCTGGTTTTACAGTGTGCAACAGAACGTTGTACGGTGACGTCGGCCGGACCTACAGGGTGGAAGTTCGTCGGCCGAGGGAAGATCGACTGCCATTCTTGTGTCATCTCAATTTCACTGCCGCCGGCTCTGATCTCGGTGATCTAGTTCAGGTGGGATGGAGGAAAAGGAGTTGTGAGCACGCGCGCGCGCGCGCGCGTCCGAGCAGCCAGCATTGAATCCGTAGGAAATAAACGGTGGAACGAGACTGTCACGAGCCAGACAGTAGTAGGGGACAATAATTTTTTCTCCTAGGGATATACGGACACAGATAGACGCGTGGACGCGCGCGCGTGGTCGATGTTTCAGCGAAAATAGATCGTCTCTTGAAAATTGTTTTTGTAAGTTTGTTTATTTCTCTGTATGTCCTCTCTAATCGCGTTACTTCGCTGTTCTTCTTTCCTGTACCTTCGTCTCTCGCTTCTTTACACGTAGAATTCCTTTTTTTTTTTTTATTTTCGTCCACGGATTTCGCGTTGTTTCGTAATAAATCGAATATCGAGTTGATGCAGGAACTCTCGGACGAAACGAACGTTTCGATTTAACTCGGTGATGCATTTTTAAAATGCGTTTTTACCTATCCATCGTGCTTTAACGTTGATCATTTACAAAGATTGAGAGTAACAGAACCAATTACAAGGTTTTGAACTTCTACAGTGACCTAATGGTTTCGCTGCGACGTCTCTCTAACATACGAAGTTAGTTACGCACAAAATTAATTCTTTATACGGTGCCACGATAAGCACCATACATAGGTAAGAAGCACGAACGAGGACAAAAATTGTCGAGTATTCTCTGGAAATTCGTGATATTACAGTTAACATTCGACACGTTCACCGTGGGTCGATTTTTATCGTTCACGTCGGAAGGATGTCCGGATGGTTACATGACCATTCGGGAAAAGGGTCGACCAGCGACCGGAGGTCAATGGTGCGGAAGCGCATGGGGGTACACCGTGTATTACAGTGAAACTCCTTCCATCAATTTAACTTTGTATTTACTCCGGCTAGCCGAACAGGTAAGCGCAAATTTGCTTCTTTGATAATTATTAGTCGTATGTCATGCGAGAGGAAATAATAAGCACAAAACGTAAGCATCAAATAAAACTGCGATTTAGCGGCAAGTCACACACAAAGCGCTAAGGTCCGATAACAGCTAACATATGTATGTACATAAAGGGAAAGCCCCTTAAGCTTCTTAGAGACCTTATAAATCTTCGTCTATGTGACATGTTTGCGATTCTTTGGGTTTCGATGATGTTATTAATACGTTCCACTTTGTCCCACGTTTCAATGAATATTTCAGCTCGCTTCTTCGCCTCCTTAGATAAGGAGGTATTAAAATTGATTAGATCTTCAAATTCTTCATCCATTCGTCAACAAGATTTGTTTCATCTTATTATACGTGTAAAGGAATTGTAGAGGATTAGTAGTCTGAATAACTAGAACTTGCTGTTGCAACTCGTCAAATATATTTAAAATAATTAAATAAATTAATAAATACAAATGTTGAAGTGGTCATTTAGAATGTTAAAATAAAATTGTAAAACCAGTCAATTTGACTGGCGTGATAGTTCTAGTGTTAAGAAGTGACTAATCCAATATGTCAATCAAATCAACAGAAGATGTTCTGCTGATAACGAAAAAATATATTATTGACTACAGGTAACACTTGTATATGCATCATTTGTGTTGAAGTGATCACCGCTTCTAAGAAAACTACATCTGGTCTTTTAGTTTTCTCAAGCACCGAAGCCATCGACAGCGTATAGACAAAAGACTGGATCAAAGGCAAACCATAAACAGTAGACAGGCGACGTTGGCTTCAGGGTTTTCAGTCATAGGGTAACGCTGCTAGCGTGCGGATCTGGATCAGTTCGTATTATATTCCCAACTTTGTATTTACACTTTAGTTTGAAAATATATATTTTCTACCTTACAATTTATTCACGCGTTCCTTTCTATTCACATACATCTAACAACCTCAACAATAGATAATCGTACAAACGTATTCGCTGAGACAGTGTATAATATACTGGTCGGGGGAGAGTCGGAAAATTCAAATTCTCTTTGTTCGATGGTTGCATAGGAGTTTATTTGTCATTACATCATGTAAGTCCTAACGAAATTGATACTCCCAGGCAAAACAACGACACGATTTGACTTTTCCTCTAGCTCGTGTGCCGCTACATACGCCAGAACTAAATTACCTATAATATTATTATTTCTAATGTAGTCTCGGAAATATACTACTTAATAATTAATTAAATGATGGTTTATTTACGGAGAATGGATTGATACAGATGTTGATTAGGCAGGAAACGATGGTTATTTAACATGAACTAATCGCAATAACGTACTATGCTTTAGACAACTCAATAATTAATTTGCAACTCTCATCACAACGGATCCAACGCTCTCTCTCTCTCTCTCTCTCTCTCTCTCTCACGCGGACCATACTCTCTCGACAGCGCAACTTGCACTCACTAGCTTCTCGATTCACACTCTCTGACTTCACCGACGCTGACTGTGAATTTGTCTCTCTGCCTTAGCATCCCTTTTGTCCCTTTGTCTTAGTCTCACCACGCACGTATTACGCAACTGCTCGTGGCCAGAGTCGCGTATGTCTTTTTTCCACGAAACTCTTCAGCTAAAGGACCAACGACACATCGATGGGCCTGTCGGCACCTCGGCTCGCGGCAATGTTTATGGTTTACCCGATATTTTTAAGCCTTTTCGTCCACGATACTACACTAATGCATTGGAAAATTCTTTTATTCGATTCTTATAGTAAAGAAACAGCTCTGTCCTGATTAAGCGAACTGAAATGTGCAGGAAACGTCGGACCCAAGCGCAACGTCCTAATAACGCGATTGGGACCCAAAAAATCAGAAATATGTGAAAGTTGTAACTTTCTAAAGATCTAAAGATGTTCGTGTATGTTTCTTCTTCTTCAGATATACTTGTATATTGATTGTCAACAGGGTAGTGGCTATAATTTCGACTTCAAATTATCGTACAAGTTCCTGAGACGTAGCGAGGCGCACCTCAGATACGGGAACAGTAGTATGTCCACGTGGCGGGGAGAGCTAGTGAACGGAACGTACTGTGACCGTGTGCTTACCAAGTGCGACACGCGAGCTTGTCGACTTCAATCGCCGAATTACCCCGGCGTTTATCCCAGAAACGTCACTTGCTATTACCGGGTAGAGCAAAATCGGGCGCCACCCGGTCATCGGGCGTTGCTCGCTGTGAGTCAGCGAAACAGTCACAAGATACACATCAAAGACCAGGTCGTCAAGTACGATGGCAGTCAAAGGATATTAAGGTACCGCGTTATCGTACGATATTTCTTCTTACCTTTTGAATATTTTAACACGTTGACTGTCGCTGTAACCCCTTTTAAATTAGAAAATAATAATTTTTTTAGAATAACTGAAAAAATATATATTTCATGGAATAAAAAATTGTCAACAATGTGAATGATTTCGATAATATTTTCAGAGAGAAGAGACGCAGATACGGTATAATATTTTATAAAAAATTAAACGTTACGACGTACTATATTTCAATCTGTCGCGACCCTCGCAAATTCGGCCAGAATGCGAGCGATATAAAATTCTTATTATTTTACAAATTAAATTACCGCGCGACAGTAAGTCGATCGATAGAGCTTTTGAGTTACTTTGTAATACACATTTTTCGACAGACTTGAAAATATTCCATTTGTGAAAGATCGATTAATGGAACGTGTTGAATTATTTTGTAATATAGAGTTTGGGATCAATGCAACGTGGTGCAAGATTACTTGACGGTGTACGACGGGGGTTCAACCTCCGACAAGGTGCTGGTTAGACTTTGTGGAGGTGACGCGGTGCCAGACATAGTTAGTAGCCATAACACGATGCTTTTGGAGTTCCACACGTCTCCGTACGACAATCCCTTTCATCCCGTTCCTTTGTCGTTCTTGCCCGGCTTCGAGCTCGAGGTTCAGGTAATTCCCAACAGATTCCTAATTATACTTTTGCTAGTAACGAATTCTTTACCTAGTCAATCACATCGATGATTCAAAGGTGTTGTTCGTCGACGAGAAATCCCGGAGTTTTGTTAAGGAGAACAACAACTGTGACTTTTATATACCCAGCGACGAAAGCTCTTCGGGAGTCTTAGAAAATCCGAAACATTCTCTGCCTCCGAACACGACTTGTCGCTACCACTTCCAGGGCAAGCCAAACGAGATCGTTTGGCTGTCTTTTGTCAAGTACTACGCTGCCAGCGCCGATGCCGCCGCGAGCATCGACGTCGCTTCCGATTGCAACGCGAAGCTGCTCATTTGGGACGGCGATCGCACGCTAAATAAATTAATTCCTATGCGTAAGGTGCGATACTCATCTTTCTTTTTGTAGTTAGCCTAAGCTTTTAAGGTTGACATATTTTTCTGCCGGCAGTCTGATCAGGAAGCAATAAATATTTATCCGACTTTAAAGAGAAACTTTAAATGCCGCCACTATAACAGCATCGGATGGCAAAGGTTTAATTTTTACGTCAAAAGGACTTCTAAATTAATTTTCATTTACAGAATATCACTTTGATGGGTCAGTTTTGTAAGGACGATACCCCGCGTCTCTGCGACCATAGCCTGCTACGGAACGGAAGTCGTCATGCGAGGCCTTGTAGCCTCGCGGAGAGCTACGTTTCCAGCGGCAGAGATCTCACCTTGGAGCACATATTACGTCAAGGAAGTGCACTTTATCCGATAAGTTTTGTACTGCGTTACGAGTTCGTGCACGAGGCGGTCTCCTGTAATCATGTGTTCGGTTTCGCGTCCACTTCATCCACGTCTTCCACGTCTTCTTCGTCCTCTTCTTCGTCGTCCTCCACGTCGTTACTGTCGTCTCTCGCCAAGGCGGGGAAATTCGCGTCGCCGAAAAGTGTATTCTTTTACGGTCGCGGTGGTGCGCAGAACGTTAGCTGTGTGTATCGTTTCGAGACCGAGCCGGATCACAGGATAGAACTGTCCATAAGTAGAGCCTCGTTCGGAGATAAAGGATGTTCCTCGTACGTAGACCCGTTAGTCAATCGCTGGACTTGCGATCGACGCATAGGCGACTCCACCAAGTTTGGCACGGCTGAGTTGATCGTTGCCGAGTACCCCTGGCAGGGAGTGGAACTGGTACGATTCTAATAACATTAATATATGTTTACAAAATGCAACGTGAGATATACAAATCTCGGTAATAATAACATTGTACCTATATATTCAGGTTCGCGATTGCCTGTGCTCGAACGTCAGCGATAGGATCGTTCTGAGAACACTGACATCCAACGTGATCGAAGTCCGGTTCACCGTGACCTTAATGAACGTCACGCAGGATTATAGAGATTTCTATTTCGAAGGGGAGTACCGTTTCGTCGCGTTGGGCGCAGAATCGAGCGAACAAGGCTGCTCGACGAAGCTCGAAGAGCGACGATTACGAGGAACCAGCGGTGAAATTTCTCTCAGAAGTCCCCTGCCGCGAGTGATTCCCGATGTCGCCGCTGTCGAAGAGATTCTAACCAATACGGAGGATCTGACTGCGACTCAATGCGTGAACGAGCCCTGGCTGATAGAGCCTGAAGATGCACGCATCAATTATTTGTATTTAAGGACGGCGGGATATAGTATCACGTTGGATAACGTCGAGGAATGTACAACGTTGAACAGAATCGTCGTCTACTCGGCGGCCAATACGAAAGATCGTAGCGTGATATGTCCGGAGGGCGGCGTTGACACTGCCAGAACGGTGGATTTCTTCTCCGGTGGTTGGAACTACAGCGCTATTAATACTACCGTCGCCATGATGCAACATTCCAGGAGCTTCGTTGTCGAGTTCCTCCAGAGAGAACCTGGTTTCTATGCCGTTACTTGGATGGCCATTTCGAAAAGATCTTCTAGTTCTAGTATCGGGCCCAATGTATTCTCTATAATGCCACACGAAGAATGTCCTTATCGGTAACAATAATTGTTCCTACATTATTCTGATAACTTATAGGCTGACATAAAAATAAAACAATGGCATCATATTTACCGTGTATTTTTATTTTACAGATGTCCGGAAATTCAAGCGTGTATAAGTTCTGTGCTATGGTGCGATGGGATCCGTCACTGCCCTTCCGGTTTCGACGAGGAGGAGACCAACTGTTCGTACCGTTTCGGCGTGACATTGCTCTACGTGGCCGTAGGTGCCGGCGCCCTAGGTATATTTCTTATCCTGCTGCTTGCCACCGGTTGCCTCAAATATTGCCTCTATCGACACAAAGCTCGCAAGAAAAAAAAGAACGTTGTCCTGAACGTGAACCATCTCCACGTGAATCACACGCATCATAACAACGGTCTGACCGGAAGTCGCCTCAGCGGTCGCTATAATCTCGCCACGCCGCAAGAAATGTATCTGGAAAATTACGGGAAAGACAGTATTTGTTGACAATACGCCATTGCCAATATCGAGACCACCGTGTGAATATTACAGGATTTTTAAAATACGCCTACCTCGCTGGCCTCTTTGATTCCCCTCACCTCCCGCGAAGAGAATGGAAGCAAACGACGGAACAGTCGATCGAACCCATCTCACAGCGCGTACGGCGCAACAACAACAACAACAACAACAACAACAAAAATATATATATATATACGCAATAATCGTATTAAACTCTCGTAGACCAATTCGAAGGCATTTAACGAAGGAGCGGATTCCGGATTGTTTCGAAGCCTCGACCACGATCCACGCTTTGTCTCCAAATAATCGATATTTAATTTTAAACCCGAGCAAGAGAAGCGTCTCTTTTCCCGGCGCTATTTAAGTTTCACATTCGCACTGAATTGGGATATTATAAAACTCGGAATTTTAAAACGTTCTAGAGAACAGACAAAGGGTGAATCGAATCGATGAGAAGCGTTTGCGCTGCTCGAACAATTCGCGTATATGGTTTTCACGGTAAAACCGCCGTATCACAGTAGCACTAGGAACACACGTTTTTAGGATAAAGCAATGTGTGACGATGAGAAGAAAGAAATGAAGCATACAGAGCGCGAAAGATTATAACTAGAAAGAAAATAAAGAGAAAGACAAAAACGCGCACAGCTGATGCGTACGAATATATGCTTTTAAAGTGAAGTAGGATTCTGTAATTTGCATTGAGAGCGAGCGAGCGAGCGAAAGGGAGAAAGCGAGAAAGAGAGAGAGAGAGAGAGAGAGAGAAAATTTTTATTACGGTCGGTTGCCGGGAAACGAGTGTTACAAACGTCCACGACGAGAAACGACGCAGAACAGAATTGGCGGGAAAAAGAGGGAACTAACAAAATAGCGGCAAATATAAAATCCCTTTGAACGACTTCGATATAAATCGCATGTGAACATCGGGGGGAAAAAGGAAACTACTGTGATTTATCGAAAAAGAAATTAACCCTTTAGATGCCGTATAATATTATATCGGAGATACTCACTAGACCGCGATTAAAAAATCTCAATAATAAGAAAGTTCAAACCAGAGTGTGAATACACATGCTCTTTGTATAGGCGGCACCACACGCTTATGGCATTTAAAAGGTTAAGAAAGAAATAAAAAAAACCTTGATTTTATACTTTACGAGAAACATATACAAAATGAAAAGTCCGAAAAAAAAGAAAAGAAAAAAATAAATCAATGAAAGATTATTTCGATCGATATTTCTCACCTTTAAAGCCGGTTTTATTCTATAATTTTATAAATTGTCGTGTCTGAACGACGATATTCATATGCAATTTATTCTAAGGAATTATACGACCAAGATCAACCAAACGTGTTATCATCGACCCTCTGGTTCCATCTTATTATCAAATCGATGTCATCTGCGTCGATCCGTCAATAAACTCCATCGTTTTTTGTAAGAAACATGCAGCCATCACGACTACTAACGCGAGAGCGTAGCGACGTCTTCTATAACTGCCATTTTAGGATTTAGTTCGAGATCAATGGAAAATCCCGGCGGGCGTACAGAAAATCCGGTTGTCGATACTCTATGCTCCCGCGTTAACCGCGATCCTAACCTATCCAGATTTCATAAGTACGTTAACAAAGATGGTATAACATATAGTTAAAAATCACACATGTAACCTAGGTTTGATATCAATGCGCGAGGCTTGACTGGGACGTGGAGATTGGTGTATAGTTGATTATCGTTTAAACGAGTGCGAAGGCGAGAGAAGTGGGCAACATGAAATTGACAACGCATACATTGTAACTCTATTACGAAAGTGTTAACTAATTAAAAAAGCCATCGTTTCACGTACGCACACACCGCCACACGTACGAAAGGGAATACATTACTTACATACATACCACATACACACACGTATGGTAAAAGCGCGTATAACTTACGTCTGTATGCTGTGATAGAAGTAAGCGTATCAACAATCGGAAATAAATTTCTCGCGTAAACTTGGTCTGAATTGCATTCTACCTTTTCAACTGTATAATTAAAATACTGTCCGTTTCTCTTCTCCTGTCAATCCTATCGCATTTCCTGTTGATATATAGAACGTGATACTCATCGTTTCAGTAAATAAAAGTTACGACGTACCTTAGAAAAGAAATACGACTTTTTCATGAAAAGACTTCTGTGCAATGAAATGTTTTCTTCAAAAAGCGCCAATTTTATTATTTAAATCCCTCTCTCGGCCGACCTTCGAAGTAACGAGCGTATCCACTTCCATATATCCTCGTCAGTTTTATATGTTCTGTTCTAATATTCAAGCGGTTTTTAAAAGGACGTGCTTTTGAAAACCGATTTCGGTCAGCTATAAATATCGCTGTCTAAATGAAATATTCATTTGTCGGTCAGTGGAACGTACGTCGGCAATAATTTACCTATTTGAGTTGTTTTTTTTTTTTTTTTTCAAAGTATCCTTTGAGATCGTGGATGCAGATTCTTTCTGCAGTTCTATCTTACTCCGAAATCTCGAGGTCTTTTCGTTCTTATAGACTCTTTCATTTTTTAAGATCTTAGAATTAGAGTTTCAAATGAAGTGCCCTCGTTTTAGCAAAAGACCTCATGAATCAGTCTGTAAACTTTTCACATGCGTCATACTTACCATCAATCGATGCTTGTTATTCAAGTAGTATGTATGCTTGAAATTTCGATAAAGTGCGCGTTATTCGAGTAAAGAATATGTATGTGTTAAATTCTGAGGATGACACTGTTCCTTCGGTGGACAATATGCTAGAAGCTCATGAAAATACAACAGGAAGCAACGATAGAATTCTAAAGGACGGTAAATATTCCAAGTCCGCCATTTAATCATTCAAATAGAATATGGATGCGTGGAAACCAGTGGTCATCGAGAGACGTCCATTTTCGCTCCATCCATATTCTACTCGTAATTGAGATTCATCAATCTGATCCGCTGTATTTTGCAGATCTGCTTTGTCTTTAGAGTTCCGTTGATTTCAGACAAACAATATAGTCTTCGCTTTATTCATTAACGCTAAGCAATTCATAACAAAATTAATCGATTTTTCTATCTTATTTGCTTTTCATTTTAATCGAATATGTAAAATAATCGTAGTACGAACGAAACTAATTTATTTGAAAGAAAAGAAGACATAAAGTATTAAAATATTTTGGTTGTTTATATTTTAAACTGTACAATATTTAAATATTCTGATTATATATAAATATAGTCTCTAGAACCTTAATTCAATAAATTATTATTAGGTATAATTCAGGTACATTGCATGATCAATATGAAAAAATTTATTAATAAACATTCGTAATTTACAACAATGTTGATCCGATATCAAACCATATACCATCAGTAGTGATAAAATTCGTTGAAAGACATTTATGTTTGCTAAGTTGACTCGAACATTCCGACGCTTAAGAGTAGATTTCTTCGCGAGAAATGTAGCGCTAGCACAGGAGTGTTTTTTGTCGCGAACGTTCGAAGGAGATATGATTCCGTATTCGTTTTTACATCCGGATTATGTGAAACATTCACATCCTCCAAACTCATTTCTTCGGCGAGTTTCGTAAAATCCCACAACTTGATCGTACAATCTAACGATCCTAAAAAAATAATACAAACTATAAGTTACTTCTATTTGCTTCATGGTTGTCAAAAAGAAAATGTAAGTAAGGAATATGACCAACCTGAGACTAGAATATTCCCATCTCTACTGAATGATAAGCAATGAATAGTACCAGAATGACTCGATAAGGCAGCGACAAGATGACCATGCGCTAAATCCCAAACTAAAACACGGTGATCAGCACCGGCTGAAGCCAGAAATCGCCCTTCGGCGGAAAAGGCAAGGGAGTAAATCGGAGCTTTGTGTCCTGTCATTAACCTGACTTGGCTGCCGTTTACGCAGTCCCATAATCTTACTGTCATGTCGCTGGAACCGGTTGCTACGTAGTTTGAATTTGGATGGAACTGTACTACCTAAAACAAAATTAATTTGTCATTTTGATTCACGTTTAGCATTTGAAGTTATACGAATATAAACCTACATCTATGTCTGAGTAGTGACCGGCAAATATTCGAAGTGGTTGATGAGAATCAGTTGCCCAGAGCCTGGCAGTTTTGTCGTGAGAGGAAGTTGCGAAATAATAACCATGAGGCGAAAATCTTACACACCATACTGGGAATAAGTGTCCTTTGTAGCATACTACACACGTCCATGTATGCAGAGACCACAGCCTCACTGCAATATAATATAAGTATAATACAATTAAATTAAGTGTAATTAACACATCGTTTTAAAACACACCTGTACTGTCTTCTGATGACGAAAGAAGGAGATTTCTGTCTGGACTGAATGATAGACTGTATACAGGACCATTGTGCCCGAATAACGATCTCGATGTTTCTGCTGTACGATCGTCCATCATTCTTACTAGTACGTCGTCTATATTATAATATAAACGCGTTAGTAATATAAAATGTTTATCGTATTCAAAATATCATAACTTCATTGAATGAAAAGAGATATTACCTGCTTCTCTATCTATGTCCTGTAATTGTTCTCCTGTCTTCATCAGTCTTAATTTTTGTGGAACCAGACTCCAGACCTTTATACAAGAGTCACCAAATCCAATGGCCAGCAAACTCGAATCTTCTGCTACTTCAGCTGCTGTCACACTAAATCTCGTATTATATATCACATGTTACTGTTTCTTTGTATAGAACTAATATGTACGTAAACTTACCTATGCACTGCATTCAATAGCGTATAAAAGCATATAGATGGCAAAGTATCAGGACCAAGTACGACACGTTTCGATGCTTCCCTCAATGCTTTTCCTTTTTCCAACTTGTCCGCGTCTTTTCTATACTTATGATCAGATTACGTTGTTTCTTATATAAGGATATACGAAACAAATTTATGAATAAAGTTACTTACAAGTTAGGCAAGGGCATTCTACCAACAGGTGGTGCATTTGGATCTGATTTAGTTTTCTTAGAAAATAATGGATCCTTTTTAGCTTTCTTCTTTTTTGGTTTATCCCCGTCGACACCACCTGTATCATCCTCTTCTTCTTCGGTTGGAGGCATACATTGAATGTCTGGTTCCTTCAAAAGTCCATAATATACTTTCGCCTTATTGTCTAAATTAAAAGTTATAGTTTAAATAAAAAACATATTTTTATAAAAGTTTTGGCATTTAATTTGGATAAATTACCTTGTCTTGTTGCTTCACCGACCATTGCACCTGATGTGGCATCAATTTGTTGTTTATTCCTAGCTACTCCTTCATACATGTCAAAATAAAGATGCTCTTGTATAATATTTAACAACACGCAGTGCTTCTTCTCTTGCAAATGTCTTTTTAATATAGAGAGTGTATCCCTCGACATTCTGATTATGAACTGATTAGATCTGTAGAAAATTTTACAGATTATTTATATCATAAAATTATATATTATACATATAATCATTAAATTTTATTAATATATACTTGAAAGTGTCGGTTAATTCATTTCCAGCCATTTGTTCACGTTTTGTGACATTGGACAATCTTTTCAAATCATTTTGATAATATTCCTCTAAATTTCCACCAAATCTTTCCAGTAATTGCTTTGCTTCTTCAGAATGATTATTGTAAACCAATTCAAGGTACATATGTACCAAAACTGGATATAAAATTGTACCTAATTCATGCTGTCATTTAACAAGAACAAATATATTATTTCTATTAGTTTGTAAAGTTTATTATGCATTTTTAAATTTAAATAATCTACCTTATATATATCTAAAGATCCTTCTACAAACTTTTTTAGTTCGCTATATGCTTTCTCATATAAAGCAGGATCTCCCTCGCTTTTGTAGGCAGAAAGAACACTGTTCACCTCAGAATCGGTTTGTTGAGCTTCATCTGGAGAAATGTCTATCAGATTTGCTTCCTTTTTAAATAATTCCTCTGTTCCCTGTAAGAATAATATTTATACAATTATAATGCATGCTTGCATATTACATATATATTTTTCGTATAAAAATATCAAACTGTACAAGAGTTGTTTAAATAAAGATTTAATGTTTATATAAATTTTTAAGGTTAGAACAGTTTAAATGACGAAATTCCTTGACAAATACCTTCAAATTATATTTTCTAAGTAGCTGCAGAACTGCCAGCATAGTACTTTTATCATTATCCATTTTTATCCGAATTTTTATGTCAATAAATCACAATACTTGTTAACGTACAAATTGTGCGAGGAATAAACAACTACCGTACTATCCGTACGCGCACGTAGGCGCGTATGAACATTGGTCACTTAGTGTATAGCCATAAAACCATGAATGAGCTATGACCACAGATAAATTAAGAGATAGATATGTAGTTAGGTATTTCATAACGTTTATTGATCCAGAAAGATTTTTACATATGTATAGAATTCACAATAAACATTGAATTTCGGTTGTGGTGTGGATTAGGCAAAAGTACCGGTACGTGACGGTACGACATAGCCATACAATGTTATTTGTGTCTAAATTACATTTTTTTTTTTTTTTTTTTTGGCATTATAATTTATAATTTGGATTTAAGTCGTCGTAGGGCGGTGCTTATATATGATATTGTTTTTTGATTTTAGTTGTATATAGTTAGATATATACGACATGATATGACAAGACAGTGTCGTACGTCCTGAAGTACCGATTGTGGAAAAAATCAGACAATTTTAAAGCGGTGGATTTCAAAGTAATACATTTCAAAGTAATATTTATTTATAGGTGCATATGAATACACATATACAATCATAGACGAGCTATGGAATAGATCAGACATTAAATTGTGTATTGTTTTTCATGTTTTGACTACACGGTCGCATACACAGATCTGGTAACTCCGGTGGTGGGGATAGGGCTCTTAGTGATTGGTTAATTTGTCTGCGGTAAAGTGGTTCAATTTGAATTATATATGAACCAGTTTTAAATAAATGGTAAAAAACGACGAAAAGTAGTTAAGTTCAGTCGTTGAATAAGCTCAGTGGTCTAGTTTATATTTTTTATTTTCAATGTTATCATCGAAAGATGGCGTTAAATACACAATCCTAACTTTTCGACCGTATCATACACCCAACGATAATCCCTCCAAAAGGACTGTGGTGACACATGAGTCGTAGGACGAGGCGAAGCGAGAGAGATTCATGTGTTGTTATTGTTGTGCCTCGTATCAAGGATACCAACACCTCTATCAACCGCCACAGGACTAAGCCCCAATATAAAAACCCTCCTAAACAAGCGCTCGAAATTATTCTGTTGTAACACTTTCGAACCGTCACTCTGTTGGGTTTATATAATAAAACTATATTTTCGTATACGAAGTTCAATTTTCTTCACCCTATTCGTGAAAGAGTTATTTCGTTAGAACTGCAACGCGAGGAGATTACCGGCGATCTGTTAATTTCGCGATTTCCTGTGTCTCCGACGTGATAACCGTAACGTTTTATAGTGGTCGATTTCTAAAGCACAACTCCCAACATTAACGTAGAATCAGTGTTTGCTTCGTACTTGGTATTCTTGAAAGCACGATAGCTCCTATTGAATTTAATTCTAGTAATTATAGGCGAAATTGTAGTCACTGTTTGTTCGTCGATTATTCTACAATTATTCTACTATTTTCAACGGTGATTTTTTATGCATATGTTGCTACAAGCCACTAGGGACTTTTGGTGTATAAAAGTTGTTAGCTTAAAGCGGCAAATGGAATGGCGAACTGAGAAACGAGAGTTATATTCGAAGTTTTTCGTTTGTGATATTTGAAAAATTGCATTTCAAGACGTTTCAAAGTAATGACCATTGTGCAACAACTTCGTGTAATTCATGAATTATTCTTTAGAAGAACATTCTACATGTGACACTTATGGATAACGTCAGAAATTCTAGTTCCAACACGTGTAATCGCGGTATGTAACATTTAATATACTATCGGACACAATTCAACTGTACGATATATTCTATAATAATTAATTTTCTCTTTTGTGAAACGTTAATATATTTACAAGATATTCAAGATAAAATAACACACATAGACTTTTGGTTTTGTAATATATTTTTCTATTTATTTATAAAACAGCGAAAATACACAGTGACACTTTTTTCCATTCCTTTTTCTCGTATATTAACTGCGTGTAGATTACTCAATTAATAATATCTTCAATTAACACGATCAGTAATACCGGGTAAATTTCATTTCATCGTTTATCCTGGCAAAAATGAATATGATTATTTTACATGATATAATCGACGAATGATCAGGATCTAATGTAATGGCAGTCAAATGTTTTTTTAATTAATACTCTGTTAATCGTTTCGACTGGTAAATCGAATGTGTTACTTAACGTATAACGATCACGATAAAAGCTCTTATTGGCATTTCATTCGTTTAGAATATTTCACATATTTCTGTCAATCTTTCGTTTCATAACATGGTAAAATAATTTAATACAGAAATATCATCTATGATGGCTTTCGTCAAATACAATTTCACGATTCCACAGTGATCGTAAACATTTTTACGAAACATTCATTTTCATAAATTCGCTACATATCAGTTCTATCGAAATACAACGTTTTAGCATTTAACCTGTTCGTTATCGAAATAAACTTTTTACGTCGTTTTGCTAACATTAATAATATTAAAGTATAAATAAATATACATACGTATACATATACAAATAGACATTAGGAAAACATTTCCTAAACTAAAAATCAAAAAACGAAGAATTATTTCACGGTAAATTTCTCCGTTCAAAGTATAATTTTTATGTTCGTGTTATTAGCCCTTAGGATTCCATTTTGCAAGCGATAAACTCCTGAGAAAAAGAAAGAGGACAATGGTTTTTTTTCTCCGTCGCACTGCGTACGATCGTCTGAATAGATTTCTGAAATTTCTCATGGTTTTTCACGTAATGAAAAGGCCATGAATGTTTCTCGAATCGGTAGGTGTTCTACGTTCGTACAAGGTAAAACGAGAGCATAGCCATCGATCTCGAAATATTCGTGATTTCTTGGTCGGATGAAAGGTACGATAAACGATAGAAATCTATACGAATCAACACGTATTACCTACTAGAAAATCGTAAAAACCTTGTGCTTCTTCATTTTTCTTCGCCGATAAAAATTTGATCGCTCGACAACGACGATACGAATAAAGCGTTGAAAAGTAATAGCATGGGCGTGTGCCGTTTACGATATACAATTTGAAATTAGCAGTGAAACGAAACGAAGGCTCAGCTGGAACAGGAATAACAAGTCAATAAGTAATACTTTGCTATCGAAATGTTCGTCGGGGTATCCGCAGGCTTAGGCGAGTACATTTCGTAAATGCAATTCCATACGTGAAACACCGATTTAAACGCCTGTATTTAGTACGAAATAATCTATCTCTATAGCCGTTTTAATTCGCATTTATACACAGATATATACAATATGGATTACAGTAACATACGACGTTGATACAATTGGTCGCGTGTCTGTGTGTTGCGCGCCTGCTAATTCTGATCCAGTGTTCGAACGTACGTCTGGCTCAAACGATACACGATTTATAGAAAATGAAAATACGATTTTTCGACTTTAACGGAACACTCGATCCGTACGAACCGATGTCTAGCAGCTCGTCCAGACGATTCAACACTTTGCGTGTGTCCTAGTAATCTGTGCGTAAATCTGCGAATAACGAGACAATTTACAATTTATTTATCAACATTTACTTATTCAACGATACGGCTGATTTTATTCAGATATTCGTCGACCACGTTTATCTTTCCCTTGTTACTTGGATATTTTCACTTATCGTTTCGCCATTCACTTTTTCAAGATTTAAATAAATTTTCCCAACACCTTGTTGGTTCTGTGTTCGTGAATTGTTTGAGTGCGATGTACTCGTACACGCGTTCGTGTATTTTTCAAAATTACATAGAACAATTATAAAAGCATATTCTCCTCGTTTCGATACATTGTGCGCGTTTCTACCATCGAAGGGAAAAGAATTATCGATTTCTCGCAGTAAACGATTTTCTGATCGTTTCAGATTCGTACGCGATACTGTTCGAGCTTGGTATCGTAGAATCCTCGGACAAGTGAGAATTTCTTCGCGCACGCTTCAACGTAAAGAATTTGCTTTTACAATCGGTCTGCTCGATCTTGAAATATCTTATACTGTATACAGGAGGCAAAGGAATTATGGCTACAAGTTTTGTGCGTCGATAGAACATATTGAAAGAAATGAGAGATGTGTTTTCTCCGGTTACTTGCTACAACAACGTCGAACGATTCTCGGAGAAACGTAAATATCGATTTCTTCGTCTCACGTTACGTTCGATAATCGCTCGTATTTCGCACGTTCGTGTCGTCCATCTTTGAACAGATATCAAGTTTCATAATATCGAAGAAATAGATAAATAGAAGCGTTCGTAACCGAGTGAATTTGGAAATTTACCGAAGGAATAATCATCGTGTTGATTATCAGCTGGTTAAATCGTCGTCGTTATTAAAATATTTTTCATTATTTTTCAATAAGTTCTATTACTCTAAAAAATTTGTATCTAAAATTTCCTTACAACCTCTATACACGTAAGTGAATTCAATATACATGTTAATTGCGTTATTTACAGAAGTAATTAAGACATAAGTAAGAAGGGAGGGGGGGGGGTTCGTATAAAATTACATGGTTTCGATGCCGATCATTCGAACTACACAGACGCAAAAGGTTGCTGATATTCAATAATTTGTTCTGTTCAGATTCGATATCAATTTGTTTTATTAATATCCGTTATTTTCTGTCGATTAAATCAAACAAACGTAATTGCGCGCCATTTTCTTTCAATTTTTTCATACACAAGAATAGCCACGGAAAGGTCAACCCTTTGCGTGTGAGCATTTCACCTGATAACTGAATAAATTTTCGTATTTCGATCGAACTGTCGGCCCGTTTAAATCGTCTATTTACACATTTACGATTTTTCCAATCGTTTCTATCGTCGAAAGCCGTTCGCTCGAAAGACTCGAGTTTTTAGAGCGGAATTTGCAAAAGTTTGTAACCAGGGTAACCAATAAATTCTCAAGTACAAACGCTAACGATATTCGATTGTAAAAGTGTGACGAGTTTATCTTTTATCTCGCGCAGACAGGCAAAGTTGGAATTTGTGAAATAAAAATGACGTGTCTGCCGGTAAAGGCAACAGAGATGGAACGAAACGAATAAGCAGAACGTGTATCGTTAAAATGAAACAGAACTCATTTATTAAAATCGTTACAGTTTATCCAATGTTTCAAACGCTACAAACGTTACTGAAAATATTCGGAAAAAGCGACGAGGTCGAAGAATTGCGTGAATTCTTTTACAATATAATTACCGCGTAAGGTAAGATTGAAAAATCAGTTAGTAAAAATAAAGACCATTCGTTGCTCGATTCTCGAGAGCAAATTAGTCGCTTAATAATTTTAATTGTCGAAGAGTATCGATGTTAACAAAGAAAATGATAACGTATTGTTGTTATTGTTATTATTATTATTATTATTATTATTATTATTATTGGTATTAAATATTTACGATATTTAATTAGAATAGCAAACTTTTCAAACGAGGCTACAATTACTTAATAATAAATATATATATATGTGTGTATATATAAATTGGAACCTTTATGAAAATATTGTTTTTCTCAAAGACTGCTAAAAATTTGAAACTCATCAGAGAAGTTTATCAGCTACCCTATTTTTAATTTGAGGCACGCGTTACACATACATATATTTCCGATACCGTCCCCCGGAAAATAAATTCGGTTTGCCTTTATATTCCTTGCGGCAAGTGTATCGTTCGTTCGTTCGTTTTTTCCATCTTCTCTCGACGTAGAGGAAAAGACGAACGTTAATTTTCTTCATCATATCCGACATCTCTTTGGAAGATACGAACGTTTTTTGGAATATTAAACGACACAAGATACACCGTCCAGCGATTTCTTTGGTACAGAAATGTATTTCGCTTTACAAACAATGAAAATTTTCATTTTTATTTTTATCCAAGCATCTGCATAATTAGAATTGTCGGATGTTCGTACGCGAAATTATAATACAGAATTTCCTCTTTTCTTCCTCCCTTTCGTCCGATAGGCTTTCCGTGTTTTAAAGGACTAGAAATGCTACAGAGGGCCATTTATTTACAACTATAACGTCTACTATAATCCGTTTTTTCATCCTCTCTTTGCTCTCCGTTGAACGTTATATTCGCTACGTGCGCATCCAGCCTCCATTACCGATAATTCAAACAGTCGAATTTAATTAACGATCACAACAACAACAAAATCTCTCTTTTATACTTAGTTTTATACTTCGTTCGTGTTCGGTCGCTGAACGTACGAAAGAATATATGTTTTTATCGAAAAAGGAAAACTTGGGTTTTTCGTATAATCTTCCTGGAAAGTTTTAGCTGGCGTCTGTTACATGCCGTAGCGAAAGATACGTTATATTGGTTTGGCAACTAAGTGATTGCGGACTTTGTCAATACCACTTAATGACAAAACCCGCGATCACTTAGTTGCCAACTCAATAGGTTAGGCCTAATTTAATCAACGAGAAACTTTGGTGCGTACAGTTTGGACACTGTTCGATCGGGTATTTTCACGTTTATCTTTGGTATGGTAATTCACAGAACAGCGAAGATAGAAACTAAACGTACCAGATAAAGGAAATTATGCGCTAATTCTTTTTTTCCCTCTTTTAACTAAAATAATAATAATACAACGATAAAAATACCTGCGCGAGCTTTCCAACTATTTCGATAAATCGATAAATTAAACTCATCGACTTTACCAGCGTTATCGTTTCATGTACATCGAAATTCTCCTAATTTTGTTTTTCTCTCGTTAGCATATATTTTTATTTCTCACATTGTTACAATACAATTGTCACGTTTTCATTTCGCGATCAGGAATAACACACGTGATAAAGTTAGTCGCAATATCGTCGTGGAAACTGTACAATTCATTTTTCTTTTCCCGTGCAACATCGTCGTTATCCTTCGGCTCTAAATACTCGTCGTAATCGCCTCTTCGCTTGCATTTTGATACCGCATATTGTCGCAGCTATTTACACATATTAAAATAATTACACATTCAAGTTACGTATGATCAATATATATATATGTAATATCGTTTTTCTTGAGATAATTCAGGAGATCGATTCTGAAGTCTGAAAATCGAGAATCGATTTTTAACGTCCTGAGTTATCGATCTTTCTCCGTCGATCTTCAATATTTTAAATAATTATTCTGCGATCTTGTCTATCTCTGACGTTGCTCTCTGTCCGTCCGTTTTGGAAACGAGTGTCTCTCAAAACAAAAGAAGGTCGCTCTGTCCGTGAAACAAAGGAAGTCGTGCTATCCGTAAACAGAGAGAGTCGCCATCACACGTGAACTCTAGGGAGTTTACATATATATATCCACTCGGCTTTCTTTTCTTCTGTTTAATCGTATCTTTGTATTCGTATTTATATTTATATATGTATATATATAATATCTTATCTGTTGTATATCGTATGCAAAGTTCCATACATCTTAGTCGTTTAAACAATATATTATGAATCTGACGTAACACGAAGAGTAACAAACACAGTCTACAATATGACTCGAACTGTAATACGATCATCAAATCTTGAACATTATTTACAACGCCATACTACGAAGAACGTTCTCCTTCTCCTTTTCTCTGTCTTTCCTTTCTATCAACAGGTTTTTACCTATATCTTTGGTTTTAAATCGTGTGCACACTAGCCACGATAAACTAGAATTTCATTACGAGTACAAATAACACTCTAAACAGCGCGTATAATGTATCTTTGTATGTTTCTCTGTGTGTTAACCGTATTTGTCTGTTAAACGTGTGTTTACATGTATACGTATGTATGTGTACGGAGTTACAAACAGGACTTTCTCGTGCTGACGACGAACGCGTACGTTGATCGGCGTTCGACATCCGACGATCGATTCTGTCGCATTTTGTCAAACAACATTTAACGTGGGCACACCGTGTCTGTTGATAAGTATCTTAGGCAATGAATCATGGTACAAGACGATAGGGCGTAACGACGCAGCTTCCACACGTCAGTCCGACAGTCGCTTTGCACTGCGTTTTAAGCGACCACCTGTAATCAAATATTTCATTATGAATTTTCTACACGTACCTTTCATATATTTATATAATTCTATTGTAAACGTTTGAAAAAGTCGATATTTCCTTCCTCCTCTCGATACTCTCTTCTTTGCGATATCGTCTCTTTCGATGTTTAAGGGAATACAGTTTCGTGTTCTGAATTCCGTGAAGCCACGTTAAAAAGGAAATTTTCAATCTTTCCGCGTGGATATAAAAAACTAGCGAGGATTTGTTACGTTAGAAGTATATACATCAGCTTTTTTAAATTACTTACTTCGAAGCGAGAGATTTTTTTAAAATAATCTTTAAAAGAGTTCGTAAAGAATTGCATAATTTATATAACGTTTAATGTTTATGAAATTGCAACGACGAAGTTGTTGGGTCGTTGCTGGAAAAATGTAAAAGATTTTATGGAAATTAGCTACTTGAACTACTGCTACTTGTATCCTGCTCTGAAAAAGTTACAGCTCTTTGATGTTTTATTTAGAGGATGTAGGCCAATTTAACTTAAAACGTATCAAATTCCATGAGAGATAAGCAAATTGAATTTGAAATGATTTAACGCAGAAAATATTATATATTCATTTACTTACCTATTAGTCGAACATGTTGAACATGTTGATCAGTGCTTGATGCGCTATGACTAGTAGGACGTTAATTGACAATCCACAGGCGAAATTTCCTGCAATCAAAGAACAGTTGGCGTCAAAAGAAGGAAATGTACTTTTATATCTTAACGTTAACATTTGCTCGAAACGTATTTTCAATGCGTTCCTCTATTTACTATACAGTGCTGGACAAAAGTATTGGCACAGCATGATTGTTATGATAGAAATGCTTATAACTACTAAACAAATTGATTTAAACAAAAAACTTTTTGACGTATTTATTTATTATCTATTCTAGTTTATTACATAACAAGAGCAACAATATAAATAAAATAATACGCAAAATAATAACAAAAATATATTTTTTGAACATTTTATGGGTGGACAAAACTATTGGCACAGTAGAATATTTACGCTTATAACTAATTACATAATAAACTTCTAATATTTTGTTGGCAGTCCTTTTCTTTTAAGGACTTCCTTTAATCTTCTGGGCATCGAGTGGACTAATTTTTTAGTGAATTCAGGTACAATATTGCTCCATTCCTGCAGAAGAACTTTCTTCAGTTCAGACTTGCTTGTGATATTATGTTTCCTAATTCTTTTTTCCAATTCGTTCCACACGTGCTCAATGGGATTCATATCGGGACTTTGAGGTGGTGTGTTTAATGTGTGGGCAGTATTATATATTATCCACTGACGAACAATATACGCCATATGTTTAGGATCTCGATCCTGCTGAAAATAGAAATCCCTGGGGAGGTTTAATTTTTGAGTACTTTTCAAAAGATTTTGCTTGAGTATATTTAAATATACATATTCATCCATTATCTCATCAATGAATATAAGTTCTCCTACACCCGATGATGCCATACATCCCCACACCATTAAACCACCACCCCCATGTTTCATGGTGGCTTGCAGATTCAGTTCGTCCATCTCTGTGTTGGGTTTTCGCCATACTAATATTCTGCCGTCAGATTTAAAAATATTAAACTTACTTTCATCTGAAAACATGATCTTTTCCCAAAAATCAGTATCTTTCGTAACAAACTCTTTCGCGAATTCCACTCTTTTCTTTTGGTTTATTTTACTGATGTAGGGCTTTCTTCGTGCTGCACGGGCAGAATAACCGGCATCCTTCAATACCCTACGTACAGTTTTGGTACTTACTTCTTTTTCACACTCAGCTTTTAACATCGAAGCAATTTCAGTCGAATTAGTTTTTGGATCCTTCTTTACAATATTTACGATTTTCCTTTTTTCTCGAATTGTTACCTTAGAAGGGCGACCACTCCTAATTTGATTCTCTAGATTTTCTTCACTTTTAAAGCGTTTTATGACTGAACGCACAGTAAAACGACTTCTGTTTATGATTTGTGCAATTTCGTTGTAAGATTTATTCATCTTATATAAATTTAATATTATTTTTCTTTCTTCAATTGTGGTTTCTTTCGTTTTTCTTGAAGAAAGTTCTTCTGCAGGAATGGAGCAATATTGTACCTGAATTCACTAAAAAATTAGTCCACTCGATGCCCAGAAGATTAAAGGAAGTCCTTAAAAGAAAAGGACTGCCAACAAAATATTAGAAGTTTATTATGTAATTAGTTATAAGCGTAAATATTCTACTGTGCCAATACTTTTGTCCACCCATAAAATGTTCAAAAAATATATTTTTGTTATTATTTTGCGTATTATTTTATTTATATTGTTGCTCTTGTTATGTAATAAACTAGGATAGATAATAAATAAATACGTCAAAAAGTTTTTTGTTTAAATCAATTTGTTTAATAGTTATAAGCATTTGTATCATAACAATCTTGCTGTGCCAATACTTTTGTCCAGCACTGTATATCCTTGCTGGTTGTAGTTGATGCTAGTGCAGTTGCGTTATAATGCTCGAAAATCTAATAAAATATAAATATAAAGTCATTCGAATCAGCTAGCAGATCGCGCGTACTACGATTTCGTATATCTACGCGTTTTTACTATACTCCATTCCAATAAGGATGTTACGCCCCGAGGCTTACTATAGGCCGTGTTCCTAACCGTCTTCCTTGGTACTACAGTGTTGCAGACAGATCGTCTTACATGACCGGCGAAATATACCCAAAGTAGCGATAAGCACATAGCTGTCGTCAAGCAGCGAGTTCTAGAAACATTCGCCTTCAGTCCGTTATTTTACACAAAGAAGGTGGCATATTTGATCATAGGCGCAAACAGTTGCGAGACTCGAGCATGGTGGGGGTCGTCTCCCAGAGAAGACAAAGGAAAAATTCGAAGGGCAGTTCAGTATTATTTGAGGTTTCAAACCGAATGCATCGAGAGGTTGAGAGTAATAAAATCGAGGTCGCTTAGTTAAACGGATACATCAAGAAATATCATAAAGTCGGGTCGAATTACAGTAACAAACTAATTGTATCATCGTTAAATCTTTTGTGGCGTGTTTATTATAATTTTAAATATTGTTGGAAATAGAAGGTTATATTAGTGTTACAATCATATGAACTACCTCTGTTATCCTAATCGAAACAGGGGAACGACTGATTCGTGGCGTTGATTATCAGAATCGTAGCGAGAATTTACGCCTCTCGCTGACGCGTTTTCCTCGCGATCGCGTCTCCCCGCGAACGGTCGTAACAAAGGAAATTTCCTCGAACTTGGTAAAAAAACAAAATTCATATCTCTGTCACGATCAGTTACCCTTTTAACAAAATGCAAATATAAAACGGTCGAAATCAGTCGGTACATCACAAATAATCGTTTAATCTTCGTTTCGTTTAATTTCGTCTACAAAACTCAACTTATTTTCCTTTGCATCTTCTTGCGACAAAGAATTCTTCTCGAACATATCCTGCTTCTTTGTCGAATAAAACATGAATTTAAAATTCATAAATCAGCTGCTACATCGTTGATACTTTTCGCAATTTAATCAACTTCATATATACGCTTATATCCCTTTTCAAAAAAAATTCTTTTCTAACGTTATCAGAGGAAATTCACGTCTCAATTTCTTTTCCTTGTCCGGTCGTTATCACCGCGATCGATAGCGTGCTTTTTGCGTGCATTATTATTTCAAACGTAATCGACCGACGGACCGGTTAACCGGTGCGTTACACGTCGATAAACATGCCGATGAGCCAGCGCGTTGCAAAGTATCTTTCACGACTGGAAATTGTAGTCGCGGATACCATTTTCTTTTACGGTGGCCCGTTAAGCTTTGATTACGATCCGGCGAAAAGTTTATGAGATACGACAGCGGTATAACGCCGCTATACTTTGTTCGTGACACCGACGTTACGCTAAGTCAGGGACCGCTAATGTAAACTGCATGTCCTTAAATTAGGGGAATGTGTTCCGCGAACCGGGCCGTTTCGCTTTATCTCTTCTTCTTCTTCTTCTCTCACCCCCTGTCAGCAGAAGGGGTTTCCATTAGCAATAAGAATTAACTCGCCGACTACCGCCACGGCTAATTACTCTCTTATTTGCGAGCTTCCTTGTTTTACCTATTGTTTCCTTCGTTACCTTGGGAAATGTTTCCATTGCTCGAAACTTTTTTCCATGGTTGGCCGATTTAATCGTTGGCCAACGGGGAGGTGGAACACGGAGAGGGGTAAGACAGAAGCCAGGAGCGGACGTAACAATCGTACAGGACGCTTCGGAAATGGCCCGACGAAAGATTTAATCGTCGACGTAGAGCAGTGCTTCGTGGGCGTTTCGAAAACGTACGGTCGAACGATTTAATCGTCGCTTCGGTTGGAAGTTTCTTCCATAATGGTGTGCGTTTCGGCAAGTTCGGTGAACTCGATGGGAGAAATCTTCCGCGGGGAAAAGAACGTTACGCGTCGCGTATGATGTGTATACGTTGCCTCTAACAATTTAATCATCCGCGGTGGAAGTTGTTTTTCTTACGCAATGTGTTTCTGGCTTCTGGAAAAGTCGAGTGCTCTGGATATATCTTGCGTTAGCGTCGCGGAATCGCGCTGCTATAAAAATTCGATAGAATTTCTGCAGTATTTGTTCGCGACATTTCTCTGATTTACGATGGAAATTTGAATCTTTGAGATTTTCAAAGTCGAAGAAGGCAAAGAAATATGGCTCGTATGCTTAAAAATGCAACTCGGAATCAAATACGGAAAACATACAGTATAATTACTTGTGTATGATATTCTTGTGATAAAATTATTAACATATTCCGGAACACGTGTTTCTTATGTTGCAATTATAAGAAAGTACTTGGGAATTCTTTAGAGGTTTACAAATGACGAAAACGATTTTGATCTTGCTCCAGGAACATTGTTCCCTTTGCTGACATTCACAAAATACCGTACCATACTATGTTCGGAGACTTTTGCTTGAATATTTTTAACAAATTGGTGCTTCCAAGTTGTGTCACTTTTGAAACAAGGATGCGATATGTATCTATAGCTGATCAGTTTAACACTTTGACTGCCATGTTGAAATCACACGTTTCGTTGAGGGCGCCACGGGAGTATTTTTATTATTCATAGCATGTAATGGCAAAATAATAATAAATCGACGATCTAAGACAACATTCTTCCCAATGGTCCGTTTATCTTATTGGTGGTCACGGATGATCACCGTGGCGTCTTGTTAACAGTCGATATTATAACATATTATAACAAGGCTTCGTTTATTTCAACGAACCATTCGCATTCGTCGTTTCGTCGCAAGCAAAACGTCCAGAATATATCGTTGATACGTGTAGATGATATTAGTAAACAGTACTTGCTCATTCTATATATAACAGTAAGGTATGTTCATGCTTCTAACTTCAATTATATGATTATAAAGCGGCATTTACGATCATTTTCTAAGGTGTGTTTATAATAATATTCGTAGATTATTCCTCAAAGATATGGATGCAAACACAGTGCACCGTTAGATGCAAGATTTGTTCTCATTTTTTTTTATCGATGTTCTAATAAAAATATTTAATTGCTCAATGGGGCACTTTTTATTTCAAAGTATCTTCTATTTATCGGTTATATTCAAAATGCCCTAACTGTCAATTTTCATACAATTTTTACACTTGTAAGAAGTTCAAGCGCCACCACTATGGCGTCGCAGGAGAAACCGTGGCCGGTCGCGTATGACAAACGTGGCAGTCAGAGTATTAATATCAGCTCAGTTGGGATAACGATTAGTATTAAACGATGAAATTATGTTTACTCAAACAAGTAGCCTAGAATGATCAATGTTTTCGAAAATCATGCGTTTTAAGCGAAACGTTGGTATTTAACACTAGTGCTATTACATTAGTCAAATTGGCTAGTTCTACAGTTTTATAAATGTGTCAACCCTTATTTAGGGATTATAGTTCCAGATGGATTAATAATACCAAAAATGTACTACATAACATGGAATTGCTTCTGTAAGAAAGCAATAAATCAATAAATATAAAAATATTCCATTATTACGTATTTTTTAAAGACCAGTCATTTTCACTGCTTTTGGTAGAAATAGCTTTGTGTTAACTATAGGTAGTTCTAGTGTTAATATATAAGTTTCGTACTAAATGTTTTGTATTTGAAATTAATACGATTTAATTACAGAATATATTCGTATATATGGAAACACTTAGCAATTTTAGTTTCTGTCGTCCACAATCAGGCAGACAGCAGGGAGTTGAAATTGAATGCTGCTGATTTCGTGCAGTTATGGCGTATCCATATGATAATGATCCACTGGCGTTGCTATCTGATGCAAACGAGGTCTAACTTCCATGGCTAATTAGTGTACATTGTTAGAAACATTGACCGTCTGTGTTAACTTAATAACAAGTAGAAATTAAGTTTCCAAGTTCTTTGTCTATTGCTCATTTTGCTCTGTTCTAAAATGATCAAATGGAAGAAACTTCCTAAACTGTATATAAGCTTTTAAACGAAACGTCTGGCATCTATGAAATTTAACTAGATCCGCGCTGTGTATTAACATAATCCAATCTCGTTCTAGTTGAAACACGTTGAACGTGTTTATGAGCATGATCTCCGATGACTGGCGCTACTAATTAATTGAAAGACATACTTTGATAATTCTTAGCTAATTTCAACGTTGTACCTTAATTTTCTTTGTATTTATTCTTTTCCTTTCTTATAGTATACTTTATAAATAATACATATCAGAGCAGTGTATATGTATAAACGAGATTTTAATCATTTCAACATGATCAGAACGAAATCAATCGATCATCTCGTAATTTTTATTTAGTTGAAATAAAGATACACCGTTCTCGAATAATGTTAACTAATTGGCTCATTTCCAAATGTATAAAACTCGTCGGTTTCGGAATTAAAAAATTCTTTATGTACTACATATGCTTCTTATTAATTAATATATCGATGAAATATCGTAATATTTAATATCGCTCTCTATCCTTAGTAGTAGTTCGATAACTATTATACCAACGATAAAATCAAATCAAATTAACCTACCAAATTGAATTATCATAGAAACGATGTTAATACGTTAACAATTTCGACATCGCAAATATTCAAGTACGTTCGAGTGGACTTTAGGACGAAGAAAAATTGTGACTGGACTTTTTAACTAAGCTTTAACCCTTCGCACTCGTATGTCGAGTGTGACTCGACATTAGTTTTGATCTCAGAAGCTCCTTTGTCGAGTTTCACTCGACATTCTTTCATGTCCACCCTTTTCTGTAAAACGTGCGAAAGAAAAGCAGGATTGCATGCTGGAAATTGTTTCAAGATATATCATACACTGAAAAATTACAAAATACAACAATAGTGTGAATAAAACTGTTATTTAATTGAATTTCTTTCTTCCTTTATTCATTTAAATTCTTATTTTTTAGTTAAAGTAAATTCCAAATAAAGCACTTAAAAGCGTTGGCAGCTGCTGCTAACGAAATTGAAATAAAATTCCCAGTGCAAAGGGTTAAACGCGAAAAGTCATAAGTACATAGGTCAAATGACATTAAAACGAACAAGATCACGACCAAGTAAAAATATTATCTTTCCGATTATTATATATATTTCCAAATTGAACGAGATATCGTAAACTAATCTATCCGCGTTTTCCTGTATTCGAGAAAACGTCGATACGTTTCCCGAAGCACGGCAACGTACGAATTGCTTCGTCCTTCTAAAATCCTTTTTTTTTTTTTTTGTCAGATCTGCCACCCTATTACGCGGCAAAAGAAAGTTACACACGCCGTTCCCCTTTGATGCTCGGCTAGAAACTTTAACGCGTTGCCGGCGATATGGATCGGCAAACTGCTTGATAGCGTTATCACCGAGGAAATTCGTGCGCCAGTGTGTAAGAGGAGAAGGTATTAACGCAACCTCAACTTCGGCTATTTATTAGCGTAGCGCAGTAATGTCAGTTGATGAGCTTCAAGAGGAAATGCCACTTCCCTTCATCCCCTTCAACCAGAACTTACGCCGCTGTTAGTTTATTAACCGTATCCTTCGGTGATGCTCGATTATCAACGAAGAGATTAATTTACTATATATACGTAGCTGGTCTTGGTACGTTATTTATTCTTTTTCTCGGTCGTCGCCGGAGGGTAACTCAAAGTTTTATTAATTTGCAAGCGATCGAAATCAAACGCCACGTCATTTAGCGTTTACAAGTTTGGATTTTTCTCTTTGATGGAATAAAACTTCTCCTTTTACACTCTGTAGTCTTTATTTTATACGAGCGAAATAAATAAAAGTTAAAGCGTTAAGGATGAGACGAATTATTTTCTTGGCGAGTTAAATTGTTTTTTACGACGAAGAAACCTTGTCGGTTTGGTTGAATTTCAGTTTGAGTTTCAGTTTGCTCAGGTTTTAAACGCGTGCATTCCGAGAAATTCAGAAACAATGTATCTGCAGTGTATTCTTGGGTATTTCATAATTGTTCTCTTTAGCTTTGTACGATGATTTAGAGATGATATAGGTAGAGAATATTTTTTGATACTTCAAATACTCTTCTTAAATCTTTCATTTGACGCAGTTTCGTTTCGAAGGAGACAGCTTGAATTTAATTTAGTTTATCAGCGAGATTCAGTGTTCCTGAATTTTTTATTAAATTGCGTACTTGTCACACATTTTTTGTCTTTGTCATCTCGCGGCGTAAAACTTTGTTAATTTGCTCAGTATTTCTAACCTTTTTCTTCTCGATGAATTTAAATACTTTACTAGCGGACGGAATATTTGAAATTCAGTTGAATTTCAAACGGATACGTTAAACAGAATTGTTAACGAAAGTAAATACCTTTTACCAAGTGATTCCCGCGTGATTTCGTCTGCCCGTCCCATCGAATTAAAATATCTCCCTTTCTCGTTCTCCTAACAAATACATTTTCATTTATAAAATCTTCAATCCCGCGGGATTTTGAATAAGAATCTCGAGCCCCACTTTTTACACAAATTAGATAACATTTATCGTACGTTCTAGGTGTTTTCCTCTGTCTCTTGGGTCGTTTAAAGGAGTAACGTTGCAAACTGTGCTTGCAACGGTCGTTTTGCGTGATAAGAAACGGCTGAAGAACTCGGTGATTACACAAAAATTCGCCAGCTTCCTTTTGCCAGGAACGGCGTGCGGGGAAATGTCTTCTGTCGAGGAAATGAGAAACGCGATATAACCGATACTGTATTACGAAAAATCGATTGGTCGAGGAAATTCCAGATGATTCGCTTATCGCGATTATCCACCCGCGAGACTAGAACATTCATTTTTAAAAGCACTCTTTTTTTTGTCACTCCAACTGTTTGTTGTATATCTTTAAACTACATAGAAAAGGATAAAAAAAAAAAGATTAATGAAAAAGTAAAGTGGAGAAAAAGCGAAAGAAGAGGCGATGAATCAGAAGTGGAAGTAATAAATCACAAAGCAACCGAAATGTCCGCACCTGTATCGAAAATTATTACCCACCACTCTTTGAGAATTAATCCTCCGCGTGGCTAAATATTTATATTCTATTTCTCAGAAAGACACTAGCCTGTTCACAAGCTTCATTTACTAGTTGATTTATACAAACATTAATCTTGATAGATTATGTACGAAGAAACATAGTTGCCATTATAAAGCACGTTGCGGACTCCTGCTGTTTATTTATTTACTATGTCTAGAAATTGTTTGTATTTCCTCCTGCATAGCATGTGCAAATACTTGTTATTTTGTTAGCCCGGTTGGCATAATTAGCGTATAAATATTTTACTTGTCGATGAGGAAGAGGCGTGTTAGCAGAAGGACACGTTGCACAGTTGTTAACCGTGCTCGAGATGTTTGAATTTTGGGTTACATCGTTCGAGAACTTTGAGCAGATTGAGCTGTATCTTGTATGAAATTATTTCGGAGAAAAATAAAAAGGGGAAAAGCAAAAATCAATTTTGTTAAAAATATGGTAACTAAAAATGTTTAACTAAGAGATTCTGTTATATAAAATCAAAGAGAAAGATAAAATGAATAATATAAACAGAATGTAAACAGATGGTATACTATTGTTCGATATGTGAATATTATTCTACTGCGTCGAGATCAAAATTAACTTTGTTTTATCCGTTGATCGTTGAACGCGTTTCACGATGCGTGTGTAACACTGATCGAAAACGTAGAACAGAGATAAAAATTGGACATCGGATGCAAGCAGTGAAACGAACTTAGGAAACATTTGTACGCCTATGGTTAACAATTCTAACATGATCAGAGCATCGAACAGCATTTGGTGCCTGAGAATAAATGTCAAAGTGCGATAGAGTGCAGAAAACACGATGCCAAAAACAAGCTGTTCAAAGGTATGCACCGAAGCGGACGGTTTTTTGAATTGAAAGGATATTCACGTGTATAACATCGATTATCGAGTATACTTATTCGTATAAAGAAAATCAAAACGATACTTAAGAATCTCGCTTCTGTTTCATCCAAAGCGAACTAGAAACTAAGAAATGATCTTTAAATCAATTTTAACTTTTTCTTCCTTTCCAAGTAAATAAAAAAAAAAAAAAAAAAAAAAAAAAGAGAGAAAAGAGAATATTACATTAAATCGAACCCTAAGAGGAGATAATCTTAATATCTCTTAATTTTCTCAACTCTATTGAAATTTGACAGTCTATTGCCAGAATCTATGAAAAATCCACGTTTCCACGATATCTGTACGCTTCACAGTTTCGATTCCAGGATTTCGTCCGAGAAAAGAAACAGATTTCGTTGGACACACGTGAATGTTTTTCGGAACCGAAACGTTCGGCTACGAACCGTTCAAGGCAGAAAAACCGAGTGCTTCTTGTCGGCGGGTTCCTGCGGAATCTTCGCTTGCGAAATCATGGCCCCGAGCATCTAAAGCTATTTTCAAGCGTTCACGAGGAAATTTGGGCATGGGATCGGGTCGCGGGGATCGGAATCCCGTACGCAAGAAAGACAACGAGATCAATCTTGTCAAAGTTTCCAATTCTCATGAACGATGGTGGCTTATGGTGGTGATGTCGTGAATGGACGAGGAGAAATTTACAAGCCTTACCACCACCATTGCCAGCCTCTGAGTCGTTTAGCGCGTTCATCTCCATTTTGTGCTGCAGCTTCGTTGTAGCGGTTGAAGTAGTAGTAGGCGTTCCTGCACAATAAACACCACATATCGCGTCCATCAAGTAGTAAGCATATATATTTCTACGAACTGGGTAGTTAGAATGTTAGAGGAACGTATCTGGTCAATCACGACTAGTTAGTTCGTTCTAATAGTTTAGCTTGGTAGTAACGGTACGAGTAATATCGCTTTATAGTCTTAATTTGTTATATTAAGAAAGTTTTGTTAGGAAAAAAAAAAGACACATTGACAAGCGATACAAGTTCAGACACGAATTTCTTTCTAAACGTTCACGCCTTATACGTATAGTTTATTCTTGTTAGAAACGTAGAGAAGAAGCGAAGATTAAAGAATGAAAGAATATAGAAAACGAAGGTTAAGAAAAGGAACAGATGTGGGGTTTTTATTGGATAGAAGATACATATTTTCCTAATGTGTACATGTTATTCCACGGAAGCGGTGTAATTTATTATAGCAATTTTCTATTTATTATAAGAAATGTACTACGTATATATAATTATAGCTATATTTTTATGTAAGTTATAAATTATAATTATATTTAATTTAAGTTATTTGTATCGTTGGACGGTCTGACAGTGGTAAAAAATAAAAATCATTGAAAACGTCAGATCGTTAGTAACAAATGGAATAAAAGATCAACCGAAAGACTAAATGAACCTTGTGAAACTTACGAAGATGTTTAATATGCGCATGCATTCGAAGATTATTCGTCCAATTGTACATATTCATACCGCGTTTTGTAAACGCAGTATAAACACAGTATGGCGTAGCAACAAATAAAACAAATAAAATTCTGATTGGAAATGGGTCAGTTTGTTCTGAGGTTTAGACGTGTCGCAAGCATGTTTTAAATATTTTGTACTATATTACCGGACATTTCGTGGTCAAAACGTAACAGTTTCTTTTCCGACTACTCTATTTTCTTCCTTGAAAGTATACGGAGATAATTGCATCGGATGGAAACAGAAGATAAATATATTTCGGCGGAATATTCCTTCGGCTAGATAATTAATGTTTTGCGGTTTGGCGCAACGTTAAACGAGCGCTGCATTATACCATATACAGTCTGTCACACAAGAGCGTGTCTGCGATATTTCTGCAAATATTTATATATTTGTAAAAAAATTTATATGAATTGAATCTACATCTAAAACACTAATACGCTATTACTTAGTAGGGTGTCCAATCTCCTCCATTAGCGATTATAGCTTGACATCGTTTCGGCATACTCTCGACTAATTTTTGAGCGTAGGATTCTGGTAACGACCTCCATATCTTTCGAATGTGATGTACAAGTGTTCTTATTTTTGTGATACGTCTTCCTCTCAGCTTGCATTTCATTAGGGACCACACATTTTCGATAGGGTTTGCATCAGGGGACTGCGATGGCCAAGGAAGTACTGTGATGGCGTTTTTCGCTTTCCATTGGGTGCAGATGCGACTTCGATGTTTAGGGTCGTTGTCTTCTTGCAATATCCATTGGTCCTCGGTTTGGTTGAACCAACGTTTCACGGATGTGAGAAGTCCCCTTTGGTACAATTTCACCATCTTTTGTGCATTCAGATTGTCTGTAAAGACGCACAAAGTCCCAAAACCGCGTGCGTTAAAGCAACCCCAAACATGCACTTTTATAGGGTGTTTTACACTTCTTTGAATCATCCTTCTTCCATGGATAGTCCAAGCACGCCTAATAGGACACCATGCCCAAAACGAAGATTCATCAGTGAATATTATATTACTCCAATCACGATCTCTGTTTTCATTCGCCCATGCCAGACGATTTTCGACGTTTCGCGTACGCGGCACTCATATTAAAAAGCTCTGTTCCTTTCACTGTTTCAAATGAAACTGAAAGGTATTCAGCAACGCGTATTAGAGAAGTTTTCGTTTGTTTACATTCTTTTTATCTCATTCTGATTAGGTGTCAGGTTTCGCAGATATCGCAGACACGCTCTTGTGTGACAGACTGTAATGCTTGGGAAACTTCAGGAGTCCTTTAATTTTATTATGCTAGTTCCGTGACAAGTGAGCGAGATAATCACGTAAAGGAACTAAGTTTTCAGCACGAGTTATCCAATGGGAAATGCGAAAAGTCAAAGTTTCTCGCGTCTATTACATTTGGAAAAATGAATTTCGTAATTACATGGTCTTCATGGAACGAGAACGACGTTATTCTATTAACTTTTTATAATACATTTTTAACTTTGTTAAGACAAAGATATAAGACATTTTGATTCATTTAATCTCGAAAAATAATTCTAAGGTTCATACATATAAATTAGTAGTTCTAAAAGCATTCTTCTTTCTCTATACTTTACTAGTCGGTTATAATAAACGTTACATACGCGTAATTTATAAATTCGATTGCAAAATGTTACGCTCTACTCACATGTCGATTGCACATTTCATATACGACTAATAGTAAAGACGAATTAACGATCGGATTCGTTTGATTCGATTTAACTCTATCTACCATTGGTACATTTTTCGTATGCTAAAGTTACAAAATGTATCGATTGATAACTTGAAGATGGAAGAGGTTGTAAGAAGGATATAAAGCGTTTACAGAGGTGACGACGAAAAGAAGTTTAGACAGCACGAGAGAATTATACTTTCTGCGCTATTTCCATGTTGGAGGACAGAAATTTGTTATTCACAGCTGGTCGATATCTGCCTGACCACATAAATTACCAATACTCTTAGACGATCTCTCCACAGAATTTAGAACACACTACACTCTGACGACAAATAATTCATCATCGTTCGTTCGTTTATATCAAAGTATTAAGCGAGTTTCGCAATTCAAATCAACCATTCTACAACACCGAAATCCGTCAACGATAAAAAATTTGGTAAACGATATTTGGCCGGTCTTCTACCTTCCTCCGGATCAAGCGGCTGGGATCGGTTATTAGTCGGTGGAAGTTTGCGCGCACCTGTTCTGCCGTAGACGGCGTGACCAGTAATACGTATCAATAATAAGTCGGCCGGGCGAGAGATAGCGATGCGGATCGCGATGCTCGTCACGTGCGCGGCTGTCGAATAGACAGGGGCGCAAATTGGCAAACACGTGAGACGAACGAAGGGCTAACGAAGAATCCACTCTCGTGTGAAAGCGAGTCGCGCACCGTTCTATAACGTGGAGTCGTATGTCACGAAGGAGGATTCAACCTCCGTGAATTTTTTCCCTGGATGCTTCGAGGAAAAGCTCGTGAGACGTTTGGTTGGAGGAAAGAGGACAGGAAGATTTAGTCCAGCGAAGCGAGAGAAAATTGGACGATAATAGACGGGGCGTGCTGCTTGCGAGTACAAGCAATTTAGCCTGTGTGTAATTTAGTCCTTTCGTTCTTCGTCTACGCCGCGTGGCCACGGCTGCAACCGGACGAACTGAAAACCCTTCTTCGGTCGAGATGATAACGAGGCAAGAGGAAGGACGTGGCTACAAGTTTCACCGCAAAATACACCGGCCGTCTGTGAGTAAACGTGATGCACACGCCAAGACTGTCGACGCCCACTACTTGACCCATCGGCGCGGGCTGGTCCTCTTAGGACTTTGCCCTTTGAACTCGACTGCCATCGCTGGAATGTCATCTTGCCGAGATCAGACATTGCCAGGATAATGGGAGGACACGTATAATAAGCCGAAACGCTGTACGCTTGATTAAGATGATTTTGGCCAGCGACGCTCGCGGTTGCGTCCAGAATGGTGATTAAGGCCACAAGGTTTTAGGTTTCTCGTTGAAGAGCACGGAGGTAGATTTCAAAGGCTCTTACCTTTATCACGTAGATTCCTACAAATTACATTTCCTACTTCTTTTCTCGTGTATATTCATGGAAAAAGAGATTGTCCTGATGATTGTCACGATTACGAGATTACAAGAGAATAAATACAGACTACTGTAGTCGAAGATAATATGATAAGCGATTTTAAAATTCGATAACCGACTTGCCAAAACTCCTTTTATTTGCTTCTGATGCTTAATACGTATTTTTGCTCTTCTTTGGATATTTCAAAAATGACGATCTTTAATCAATCGTTTACAAAATTTCACCGATATATTCTTCGACAAACATATATATTCGCGAAGCTAACGAAAGTCGTTTAAAACCATAAAACGAAGAAAAATAGTCGTCCGTTTTCTCGCTTCAAGCAAATACCGTGCGACACATCAAATACTTTGAACCTCCCTTCGTTACGAGTCCCACGTATTTCTCGCTTTAGTTAAGCGATCGTAAAATGTTATTTCGCGTTCTGCTCAAACTTTTACGAAACTCGACTTTTTACGGGATACTCGCGATTACTTCATCTCTGTAGTTCTCGTTATTTCTCGTGTCACTTTATTATCCTACTACGCGAGAAACTAATTCGGTCAAAAGAGAACGTGCTCGGCCGGAAGTCCGTCCGGTGGCGTTTGCAATATTTCCTCGCGGAAGCAGAGACGCGGAAGGCTGCGACATTTCCACACGCGTTCGTGTATCGTACTCGAAAAGATAGAGCCATGACAGAGAAAAAAAAGTGGAAAATAATAATAAAAAAAAAAAAAAACACGCGAATTGCCAGAATCGCTGGTAGGGGGTGGTTTATTTACTGACCCAAAGGAAGATATCGCTTCGAAATTCAACGTTGACGTTAACGTTTCGTAGTACGTGACGCGAACGATGCGTATCGTACGCTCGCTCTGTACACGCGCATAAACATGTACACTAATACGCATACATTTACACGGATAGGTACACACGTACGTTGCACATTCATATCTATACAGGGTTGATTTCGTTGACAATCGATCATGTTTAGTTTGTTATATTGACGCTTGTTGTTTGTTGCACGGTACAGAAAACATGTACACACAGGAGACACAATTGCACGCGAGCCAGGAGAATTCTTCGAATATTATTGAATAACGTCGAAATGCATCGATGACGTGTTATCTACATTGACGATCGTCGCATTAGATTTTGGTAAATACGTGCATGAAATTTTTTAGTAGCACAGCTTTAGGCGACAGGCTTTGCGATACTCACTTTGCGAAAAGTTACACGTTTAGTGTTCGACGATGACGGTACTTGGCTTCGTAATTCCGTTTTCAGTATCGTTGAATCGAAGCTATAATTGTTAGAAAAGTACCTTCGCGATCTCTTTATGTATGTTAATCGTCGTTGTTTGAACGGAAGATCTTAAATCGTTTAGAAACGTTAGAATTTTGTATAAGAGAGAAAAGATAGTTAAGTATGATAAATAATTATAATTGTACCGTATTGAGAGTTTTCTAACACACTACGGATCGCTAATAATTAAGCCTTTAACGTTAAAACGTCCGAATCACCACAAATACCACGTAACATCTTGTTCCGCGATCGAGAAATACATTTATCGTTATCGAGCGAACTATCGCGAATTTCATATGTACTTGCGAGTGTTGGCGTTGAAAAGTTGAAGAAAGTTGAAAAAGAAGATTAAGGTAAACCAATTAAAACCACTCAGCGAATTTATCGCGGTTATAAAAGCGCAAACTTAGCTGGGCAAATATTTATGTCGCGAAACTGCCGGGCAAACTGAGTCGCGTTCCTATTAAAGGGTTGACGTAAATCGATTTTCCAAGGGACGCGAGAATGAAATGTCTTTAATTCGCGGTAAATGCGGCCTGCATTTCCTCTTTTCTCCCCTTCCTCCAACCTCATTAACGAGCTATTCCATTTTTTTCTCTTCTTCTTCTTTCTCGCCGCAATATGAAAAGATCGAAGGTAAAACGCTTCCGGTAGCGTGCGACAGAGAAAGATAGCAGAGACCGTAGAGATAGAGAGACGAAGATAGATAGGATAGATTAAAATACGTTTATACTAACCGGGATAGTAGACGGTTTTGTGGGAAACGTTGTAGTTCGCCGTTGGTATACCGAGCAAGCATTTGACAATCGCTGCTTCCGGTAAATCTTCGTCCAGTAAGGTCGTTCGTGATAAGATATCGTACAGTCCATCGTGACGCTGTGTAACAGTGGGCTTTGCTGTTTGCTTTTCCGGGACACCCCTGCAATAGAAGCGACGTTTGCGAAATTATCACGGCCACGTCTCAACCTGAAATATCATGCAATATGTCGGCCGAATGAGCGCCCATTAGCATGTTAATGTTATTTCGGAGACGCACGCCCGTCCCTTGCTTCTCTGTTGTTACTGTTCTTGTTGTTCTTGTAAATTCTGATCGCTGGTCTTTGGAATAATATTCAGGCATTTTTAATTTGAAACAAGAACTCCTCTAACATTAAGCTTCTATATTTTTTTTTTTAAGCATAGAACAGAGGTGTATATATGGTGAACTTAATTCCTAAGATCTGAGAAATTTTAATTGCCGAATGGAAGAATTATTTCGTTAGAAACAAATTTCGAATTGCACGTAAACAGAGTTTAGAGTTTCGATCGACGCTTCGAATAATCAAATCGTAATTATTTAAAATGACAAATATTCCAAGTTTCGCGTGTAAAGTTTCAAAGTTATGACAAATTTTCTAACGAAAAAAACAGTAATTAGTTTAGATAGAGATAATTTATAATTCTGTTGTTCGATATTTTATTCTGCACGTTATGTTTAAAACAATGGTAATAATAATTCATATTTAATATAATTAACCGTTCGCTTTGTCTCTGTATACGGTTCGTCTGTGTTGCAGGTTTATTATTGCAGACAACACAGTGCTACAAGACGATTCTAATAATTTTCATTGTTATCGTTGAGTGGTTTGCAGCGTTAAAATAAGACAATTTTTCCGTTTGTTTTCGTTTCAATGCTTTTATCATTCATATTTTTCCTACATACTTTTGTTACGCTTGATCCATGCAAAACAGCTTCTATTATTAAATTATTACATCGACTACATAAAATATTATTTCTCTCAATGTTTAACAGAAAGCTCTTACGCTTTTAAAATTATTACGCGTACTGGCTGGTTGCCTTCGCTATTTTACATCAACTTTTATTCGTCATTAGCATACTCTGTAACACGCTAAATCATTAATTTCCTTTACCATAGAATGAGAATTTTGCGGACGTGGAAATTCAAGAATAATTTTTACTCTTTCGCTTTACATTTTAGTGTGTTTCGGCGAGAGTAATTGTAAATTACAGTTTCATTCTTTTTTTTTTTTTTTTAACGAAAATGATAACACGTATCGTGTTGTTTCGTGCACAGACGTTTAATTCGCTAACAACGAAGCGGAAGTTCGTCTTTATCAAGATCTAAAAGTATCAGAAAATTAGGTAGTTTATCGTAGTGCATGGTTGAGGGGTTGAAAAGCTTGCTGGAGTACTTACTCGATGGATATATCCAGGGTGGGGTGTGGATATAATCCTTCTGCCATACACGTTATCTCCACCCCATCCTTATTATCTATAGTCTTCTTTCTATACGTAAGATCGAATTTGTCCTCCGTTGCTGCAACAAACAAGTTTTATTCGATTAAATAAATGGAGTATTACGGTCCAATTAATTAAAATATTTTATAAAAAAATATATATATGTAGTATCGGGAAAAGGGACGTGCCTGACAAAGGGTTATACCTGTGGTCCTTTACAACATTGGGGTAATTGAAGGGGATCTACCTGGGAATGGGTCAGGCACATCTGGGAGACAGAAGACGTTAGGCAGTCGAAACAGACAGAAGACGTTAGGCAGTCGAGGTAGAGAGAAGACGCTAAGCAGTTGGGTTGGTCAGTCGAGACAGACAGAAGACGTGAGGCAGTCGAGTTAGGGGGAAGACGTTAACAGTCGAGTTGAGTAGTCAAGTTGAGGAGAGTCAGTTGAGTAGTAGAAGTTGAGTGGAGCAGTTTGAGTTAAGTGAGTTGAGAAGCTGGAAGCCGAGTTTAAGACGTACGACGATTGTAGTCAGCTTTATGTTGAGTATTGCTTATACGAATAAACTTGAACTTAACTCTCAATAAACCATCCTTTCTTGTCCTTGCTCTAGAGAATAAAGCAAACAATATCTATAGGTTACTACATATATACTGTAAGCTGTTTTGGAAAGAGGTGGAAAGGTGTACAGAATTATACTGTTAAATTTTATATTCACATGAATTTATACAAACAACATTGTTTCTTTCTTAAAAAAATAATAAAGATAATAATACAGTTTGTTACACTCTTTTTGACTTTGTAGGCAATAGAGAAATTTAATTCAGAATAAAAGTAATTTTTAATATCGTGTGAAGCATCTACAGATCTTCTTTTCGTTATTTTCAAAACTCATTCAGTCCGTTGCCTCCCTTAAACAGTCGACTTTTAATTTTCCAGTTCTCTAGCTTTTATCTATTTTTTCTACCGTGAGCTTATTGGCATACGACAAATTGGCAGATAAATTCGACCGTGCACACAGTACAGACGATAAAGCTTAATGTTCGACAATGATTTCCGGACTGTTCGTCTGATTCAGACGTATTCGAAAGCGGCCAACAGCTACGTCTGTTATTGTTGTAATAGCAACTTTGAAGTTTTATTCGTCGCACGTCCAACAAATTTGCCTTTCATAGACAACACTCTATTTCATTGCAATTTTTATTCAGACGCGTTCGCTTCCGAATATATTTTAAACCGTATCGGAAATCGTTTAATGTATCTCTATGTATTTTCCCCGTAGCATATTACATTATGATGAATAAATCCTATGTTTTTCATTTCGTAACTGATTTATTACTATTTCGTAACTGATATTGTTGTATAAAACATTGTATGCTGCACTTATCAAATGACTTGACAAATGAAAATGTTTCCTTTCTGCTCGTTTCTAGACGTTTTTAACGAATAATATAAACAGTAAAAATATGTCATATCTTTTCTGTGACATTTTACTCCCTTCTTAAATAATAATAGCTTTTTAGTTAAATAATTTTTTAATTTCCTTATTGGCATATTTTGTCCTAATATTTCCAAAAATTTACATATGCAACCGACTTTCCTTCTTCCGACAGGAAAATGTATTATACCGTTCCTTCTCTGCGCCAATCATTTATTAATAAAAACACGCCCTTTCAAATTATTGGTTTATTATTATATATTAAATATTGAATTCACAATATAATATAAAAATAGTATAAAATTGTAGGAGTCGTAGAAAAGACGCGATACTATTTTATTATTTTTTAATCGTTACTTTCACGCCAGGCGTGCATATTATCTTTCCATTTCAATATAGTTATGATTATGTTCGACGTTGTTTTCAGAAGTTACTGCTTCAGGTTATGTCACGGTTAATGTAGAAGATGATTCGATAGCCATGTGCGCGTTATCCTAGTTAGACAAATTCTTACATAATTGCTATAGTTTCGAAGATATCTGGGTCGTAGCAATTACTAGATCCATCAATCGTATCATCTACTTATGCATAAGCGTTTGACTATAATGGTACAGTTATTTTCATTGTAAACTGGCATCCGAAAGAAATTAGCAGAGTTCTAAATCAAGAACTAGTATCACAGAAGTGTAAGTTTAATTTTAGCTGGTAAAAAATATCAAAATTATAAAAATGATTATCGTAATAGATTATCGGAGGTGTTAATTTACGATAAAATTTGAAAAATTATTAAATTTGATGACGGAAAAATCAGCTTTTATGACGTTAGTAAATTTTTATCGTTCGATTGACATTCCGGCACATTGTCAAGTGCATGCCATCAGGTATAATATAAGGAACGTAAAATTCGCGCGTGAGCTTATTTGTGTTTACATCTTTCACACTGTGCGGGTGGAAGAAGAAAACTTTTACGAGGTAAGTTATCAATTTATAATATTTCCGCTATTAATTTATAAGTTCCAAGCCATTAATTTACAACGTTTAAACTGTCATTTTATAATATTTACACTATTACTTTATAAGATTTAAATAATTAATTTAGAATATTTAAATTACTACTTTATAGCATTTAAGACCATTAATTTACAACGTCTAAGCCATTAATTTACAACATTTAAACTATTACTTTATACATTTAAGCCATTAACTTCTAACATTTAAATTACTAATTTATAACATTTAAACTATTAATTTGTAACATGTAAGCCATTAATTTATACATTTAAGCCATTAATTTATAACATTTAAGCTATTAATTTATAACGTTTAAGCTATTAATTTACAACATTTAAATTATTAATTTATAACGTTTAAGCTATTAATTTACAACATTTAAACTATTATTTTATACATTTAAACCATTAATTTGTATCATTTAAACTACTAATTCATAACATTTAAACTATTATTTTATAACGTTTGCGTTGTTTATTTACAACTTCTAAGTCATTTATTCACAACATTCAAACTATTATTTCATAACATTTAAGCTATTAATTTATAACATTTAAGCTATTAATTTCTAATATTTAAATTATTAATTTATAGCATTTAAGCCATTTATTTATAACACTTAAGCAATTAATTTCTAACGTCTAAGCCATTAATTTACAACACTTAGGCTATTAATTTATAACGTTTAAGCTATTAATTTATAACACTTAAGACATTTATTTATAACATTTAAGCCATTAATGCATAACATTTGACCCATTAATTCATAACATTTGAGCTATTTATTTATACATTTAAGCCATTAATTTATAACATTTAAGCTATTAATTTATAACGTTTAAGCTATTAATTTACAACATTTAAACTATTATTTTATACATTTAAACCATTAATTTGTATCATTTAAACTACTAATTCATAACATTTAAACTATTATCTTATAACGTTTGCGTTGTTTATTTACAACTTCTAAGTCATTTATTCACAACATTCAAACTATTATTTCATAACATTTAAGCTATTAATTTATAACACTTAAGCTATTAATTTACAACATTTAAACTGTTATTTTATATATTTAAGCCCTTAACTTCTGACATTTAACCTATTAATTTATAATATTCAAACTATTAATTTATAACAATCAAACCGTTGATTAACAACATTTGAACCTTTACTTATGAACAAGTAGAGCATTAATTTATAATATTTTGGCCACTACATAATGACAAGTATATCATTGATTTAAAACAAACAAATAATTAATTAACAACTTTTAAACCATTAATTCATAACACTCCAACCAATAATTAACAACATTTAAGCAACTAATTAATAACAATTAAACTACTAATTCATAACAATTGAGACAATAATTAACAACATTTAAAACATTAATTTATAACAATCAAACTATTCTTCAAAGAATCAATAAGTCTGTCGCTAATAGCCTAACAGATCATTTGATAGATCTTACGAAGAAATACCTAACCGCGATTACAACCAATTAATTCATATTATTCGCTACATAATTAATATCTGATTCACGTACAGCGATGCAGGCGGTATTGAAAAAAAACCCATTTTATGTTTCAACTATAACGAGTAAATTTACTCGTTTAACTTGAGAGGAATTAGAAAGGAACCCGACCTTTAAGTAAACATTAAATAAGAATTTTAAATATCGCAAACAGTGATGTAGGTGATATTCAAGAAAAAAGAACATTTTACTTTGTAATTAGCACGAGTAAATGAACGAATATCGATAATATAATATAATGCTTAATATGAATTTTATCTGTCCGATTATTTAATACCTTAACTTATTTCACAGTAACGTCATCGACTGCCGTTAGGCTTTTCCCTCCTTTTTTGTTCAAACTAATTGATAGTCGAAAGCTAATATCAAAAAAGTGTGAAATTAGTCTTAGCTTGTAGAAACTATTAAAATGATAAAAATGGATATCGTAATAAATCGTTGAAGGCGCCAATTTACGATAAAAATTAAGAAATTGTTCAATATGAGTTTGTTATAATGGAAAAACCGCTTTTTGCTATGTCAAAAGATCGTTACCGTTAGATTGACATTGCGACACCTTGTCAAGTTATATAAGGAACATGCAAGTCGCGCGCGAGCTCTTTCGTTCCTGAACTCCCGGAGAGTGAACATCGAAGAAGAACTTTAACATAAGGTAAATAAAAAAAAAATATCAACAATAACATTGAACTAGTAATTTATAACGTCTAAACCATTAATTTACAACACTTAAGCTATTAATTTATAACATTTAAGCTACTAATTTACAACATTTAAGCCATTAATTTATAACGTTTAAGCCATTAATTCATAACATTTGAGCTATTAATTTATAACATTTAAGCCGTTAATTTATAACATTTAAGACATTTATTTATAACATTTAAGCCATTAATTTCCAACATTTAAGTCATTAATTCATAACATTTGAGCTATTAATTTATACATTTAAGCCATTAATTTATAACATTTAAGCTATTAATTTATAACGTTTAAGCTATTAATTTATAACGTTTAAGCTATTAATTTACAACATTTAAACTGTTATTTTATACATTTAAACCATTAATTTGTATCATTTAAACTACTAATTCATAACATTTAAACTATTATTTTATAACGTTTGCGTTGTTTATTTACAACTTCTAAGTCATTTATTCACAACATTTAAACTATTATTTCATAACATTTAAGCTATTAATTTATAACACTTAAGCTATTAATGTACAACATTTAAACTGTTATTTTATATATTTAAGCCATTAATTTATAACATTTAAACTATTAATTTATATCATCCTAGCCATTAATTTATAACATTTAAGCAATAATCTAAAACAATTACTCCATTAATTCTTAACAATTATACCAATCACTTATAACCATACCCTCTTAATTTATAACAGTTGTACCATTAATTGGAAGCAACTCTACATTCATTGATTTAAATCAATACCATCAATTCGTAGTGAGAAAATTAATGATTTATTTTGTTTTATTTAATATTGACGAAATCTTTCAAGTCCCTGAAGTGCTATTGTATTTCTATATAGCATTATTCTTTAATTTTAAATACAATATTTGATTTCTCATGTCACTATTTCATATAAAACCAGCGGTTACGCTGAGTGTACCTATTGGGTGTCTATGGATGAGATGTAATTTTCCATGTCTGCACAAAACCAAGGAAACAACACTGTATTCATGGAATCAAGGAAGCAGATGTAATTTGATCGAAGGAAACGACATCTCATCATTCATCCATACGCACTACAATTGGTACCTTGCATGATTTCGTTTCTTCGACGATAAGTTCAATATTCAAATATGATTATGCAGATTCACGTACTACAGCTATTCCAATTAATAAATTTCAATACACGTTACTTCTTTGTTATAAAATAATTTTACATCTCTGCTTCCAATGCTTAAAAACTCTTTATGTAAATGGGACCCGAGCGTAGTTACCTCCTCGTGGTGGGTCCCGGTAATTGGTATCGTTTTCCAAATAATAACACACCAAGTACTATTTTGAATATTAGTATTATTATTTGACAAACGATATCAAGCTAAAAACTACTTGAATATAGTCTGGTTTTGATCATTCAAAATAGTTTTGGTGATCTAGACTGGACTAATACCCCCCCGCGGGGGTACCGTTGGACACCGTGGGATGCGTGCGTTTTAGCCTTAATTAATCATAAGATAGATATCTATGTTATGTGCATTGTGAGCCCATTCCGTACAAAGATACTTATCCATCTTGGAACGAAAAATATAAATCTCGTCTCCCTTGATCCCCTCGCTTACCAGATTGGAAAAATTGTTCCCGCGATTTATCGGATCACGATCACTCAGTTGTTTCAAACTGTCGCGCGGCGTACTCGCTCGCGCGTATTCCGGATGCGTGCGGGTCAACGTGCACTGGACAACTCTTTGGATTCGTAAGTCGCCCCAAGGACACCTCTGTCTTGGTGACTACTCGACGACTGCTCGTCGTTTGCCTCGAATCGCGGGAGTTGTCATCGCGCTGGTGATACCTGTGAATCTGTTGACGATCGAGTCGCACGTCCGCGATCCTGTCCGATTGGTACTTCGGTACTCGGACAGGGGCCTGCGTTTCACGTCCTCCGTAATTCTGTTCGGGCCCGCGGGGGTGGACCCCACTGTTCAGTTGGGGCCTTGCCTTCGTAATCCTGTTCAGCGGTCCCTCCCCGGGTTCCACATATACAGTTGGAGTGTGTTAAATTGCAGGCCCATTTGCTGGACACGGGTATCATCGGTAAGTGCCATCGACCGTGATAAGTTTCAAACGACGTGACAGGAATCGAGCGAAGGTCAATGCTTGGGCTTTCCGCCGAACCTTAGGGTTATCGGGTGCACGGGAGTACGTCACGTAGGTTTGTTAGTTCTTTCGAGAGATCGCGATTACGTTCGTTCCGGGCGATCCGTGGTTTTTCTTCCATCGTCTGATTATTGGGGCTCCTTTTCCATAGTAGCCTCATTCTTTTTTCTTTCGTTCCAAGTTAGGCAAATGTATCTTTAATACGGAATGTTGCCAATAGGCATGCGAATTATTGTACGATGTTTGTACTGATCGATGTAATCGTTGTGGGTGAGATACATGTTGTGTTGTGTGGGAGATAGATATTGCGTCGTGTAAGCTTTGTTTTGCGTTTGTAAAGATTCGTGTAACTGCTGCGTAGAAGATAGATGTTTCGCGGTTAGGCTACGAAATAACTATCTCTTTACGTAGGCCCATGATCACGTAGAATCAGAACTCGACATTCTACCAATAGGTTGAATGTCGAGACCGATGCATAATGTTAAATAACTCATGGGCGGGTCTCGCGCGTAGTCACCTCCTCGTGGTGAGACCTGGTAATTGGCATCGTTTTCCAAAAATTAATCAGTTGATTAATTTTTGGGAAACGATACCAAGCTAAGAACTACGCACCAGTCCAGTTTGGGTCACCAAAAGCCGCGAAAAGAATTTTGGATGATCTAGACTGGACTGCAACGTGGGACATCGTGGGACACCGTTGGACACCGTTGGACACCGTTGGACACCGTTGGACACCGTTGGACACCGTTGGACACCGTTGGACACCGTGGGACACCGTGGGACACCGTTGGACGTCGTTGGACACCGTGGGATATGTCTTCACTCTGTCAACCATTCTGAGCCCATTCTGTACAATGATACTTATCTGACTTGGAACGAAATATAAAATCTATTCTTCTTTTCCATTGAATCTTGTGGTTATTTCGTGCACGGGAGTGCGTCGCGTGAGTCCATTGATTTTTTTGAAAGATCGCGAACGAATTTGTTCGCGTCGCGATTCTTTTCCATCGCTTGTTAGTTCGGGCTTCTTTTTTTTTTTTGTCATTTTTAAGGGAAGATAACTTTTCGATATGTTCAAAAGTTTAGAGTCGCGAAAATAGAATGTTAACAGTTTAGTACAACGACTTGTATATTCATTTTGCATGACACGAAATTGTATATACAGTGTCAATAGCTTCGCTTTCTTTTTCTTTTTCTCGTTACTAACCCCAATCTATTGGTGGCGTGCTTTCGGTGGCGTCGTTTCTTAATTAGGTTTTTGCTGTTATGTAAATCTCGTTATTCATATGGTTTAATTAATACACGTTTATTTAACGATTCACTGAACGTTAAGATAATGAAATTAACTGGTTTTCTGTAACTTTCTGTTTTAATTTCTATTCAGTCGTCTATTTACTAAATGCTACTGTTACTATATTAACTTTTAATATTAGCCTCTTTCTTAAGCTTTTATAATAAAATCTGAGTTTTACTGTGATTTCATTTAATTATTTCATACATTTGTTTTAAATTCTAGTTATTTTTTGTGCAAGTTATTTATCGATAGTAGGGATAATATAAAAGTAACAGGAAAATTAACATATGTACGCAAAGACTATTAACGATCAATTCGATAAATTTTTATGGTCAATTTAACGATCAATCCGATGAATTTATTTTAACTAATACAGCTGCGTACGATATGAATAATTCTGTTGTCTTTTCATTCGAGCATGGGTAACGTTTGATATACAATTTATATTTATTTTAAAATATATTTGATACATATTTCATAATAGATAATTTCTTAATTATTTGGAATACTAAGATGAAAGTAAAGGCGATTAAATAAATTATTCTATTTCCGATGTATGAAATTATTCTCTTATTTCAAACGAATTTTTAACGAATTATCTTATCGTTTCAAATTGAGTTATAACGTCATAAACTTGCAACTTGATAACAATTAGATTGAAATACCTCGAAACAAGGTCTCGCGCGTGTTTGTGCAGTATTCTTTAAGTATATTTAGTGGCGAACTTTTGAATTCTTGCAAATATTTTCCAATATTTACAACACGCGACTATAGTGTATTAGTGGAATGTATATTTCGTATTCTAATAACGAAAATTCACAGTATATATTCTAATCGCGAACAGTATAATTCTTGTAAACGATTACATCGTGTTCACGGTATTCGTAAGCATTTGTTCGCTATCGAGAAATATCTCACAATTTTCAACTTATATTTCTCATATTTGTTCCAATTTCTTAATAATAATTTATAAGTCTATAAAAAATAGCAGTATTTTCTAAATAAACGTTCGATAGGAAAAAGAAGAAAATTGTCGAAACTACGTTTCGCTTCTTTTTCCACTCCCTCCCACACCCGCCCTTAAACAGCTTTATTTTCAGGGAATATTTGTGACCGCGCGCAATGCGGTTGTAGAGTCAGTGTTTGCTACGCAATAATTTCTTTTCAATATTTTAAAATCACGATAGTTTTCATTAAATTCGATCGAATAATCACACGCGAAAGTAATAAAGTTTTATGAATTAAATTTATACGCGATATTAGAGTTCTTGTTCGCCGATTATAATTTAAACGGTCGCGATAACGTAGTCTTTTATTTTTCTTTTTTTATATTTATTTTTATGAATATTCGTTTTCGGTATTAGAGTCAGTGCCTCCCTCAAGAGGATAAAGCCTCTCCAGGAGCTCAAGAATGTAAGTAGTTTTATATATTGTATTTCAATTTGTTCTATTAATTATATTTTGTTTGAAATATTGTTAATTCTAAAATAAAAACGATGGATATTTTAGAAAGCTGTAAATGTCCTTTTTAATTGAAACGAAGTCTTAAAGTCTTAACATTAAAGTACAATAAAACTGTCTGATACGTATAAAAAATGACTGAATGTTTTATTCTCAAACTCTTATATTAGATTTCCAATTTACATACTTATTAGAGTTTAGTCTTTATTATTCCTAAATTTTCAAGTTTGTTATTACGTATTAACGATATTAATGATATCTTATGTTTTGTTATAGATATATCACAGCTTCAACTTCTTTGTCTTCTTTGGGAATGCTCCAATGATGGCTCAAAAGCCAAGAACGTAAGTATTTTTACATATCGTGCTTCAATTATATCTATTCTGTACATTTTTCTTTGATCACTAACAGTTAAGAAATACAATTCGATTGAAAATTTGGGTGGTTAGCATTTTCTGAGATTATTCTTTCATTAAAATAAAATAAGTGTTAAAGTCTTAATATCGAATTATGAAACAAATGACTGACATATTTTACAAATAATTAGATTCCTAATTTTTAGATTTTAAACTTTCATATTAGAGTTTTAGTTTTTATACTTATCAAAGTTTATTAGATTTTCAATCTTTATTACCACTAAAGTTACTAAAGTTAATAAACCTTCGTTTTTCATTATCTCCAACTGTTTAAATAATCAGCAATCACTCATCGTGTTTTGTTCTGTAACAGATTTTTCGCAACCTCCATTTCCACCACTGGACCTTACACGGTTCCTGCCTGATGTCAGTCTCCCTGATGATATTCCCCGAGTAGCGCAGCATCCATGCTAACGTCCTCTGTTTCTCCGCTTCGAACGGTGAGTCGCATGCATTTCTGTTCCTCCGGTCACTCAATCATGTCGTAGGACGAAAGGTCCGAATCGGCACGGGTGACTGGTTGTATATGTAGAATTTTTTTTGCGAGCATAGTGACCGCGGGTATTTTTTATACCCGTGAGTAGTAACATTTTTTTTTAAATTTATTAATTTAGGATAGGTCTTCTTGCACAACGCGATTATGATAATTAGTTTTTTAATAATTAGGTTAGGGATATACACTTGAGAATATATTCGTACTATTTATGCATATGCATGTTAATATTCCGTATGAATATTTGCAAATGGCAAATATCTACAGAAATATACCTGTATGACATACATATACCTGATCTTAATCAACGGATCGATGGTGACGATATTAAGTCACGTTCGTTTATTTCATTTCTATTAGAATTTAAAATACGAGTTAAAATTCATTTTTCCCGTACAAGAATGTGTGAAATTTTACGTGCAAGAAGACACTTCGCGACAGGCAGATTTTTTAATCAAAGCAATAATTTTGAACACCACTTCTGCACTTTCGAGTATGTGCTTTGATAAAGAGATCGCCTGAGATTGTTTCTTTTTTAATAATATATTTAGAGTCGATAATTCCATTTGATCGAGTCTCAGTCTTTTTCAATTAACGCTGCCTTTTTTGCAATATTAAAATTTTGTTCCAATTTATTAAATTAATAAAGTAGAGTTACTTGGTTGCTATTAAATTAATAAAGTAGATTTAATCAGATACGAAGTAGTAGAATATGAAATCAAAGAACGTTAGTCCGTTAAATAAAAATTACACAAACTAATCATATTTTTAGATCAGGATTTTCAGGTTTAACCCTTTCCGTGCCCATTGTCAGGATCTCGTTCACGTGCCCAGGTGCTACTTGAATGGGAGAAAGACATTGGGCACGATGATCTAGAATTAAGTAATGTAATAATTTCTAAGCGACTGACGATGCGTTAGTGTATCGTGCACGACGTATTTTCCACATTACGTATGTGTGTTGTTAGGCCGTGGAATTGCGTCGTTTTTTCTCATTCGTTAAAGCTTCAAATATTAAAAATGTCGAGACATATATCGATTCAATTTACGTCTCGATACAATCACAATTTCTGATAATATCATCCACGCGATTAAGTGTAACCATGCTTTTAATATTGCCGTCAATTACAATTATAATTCCAAGTTTATTTAAATTTATTTTAACGATATCATTTCCTCAGACGTGTTTTATCACGTTTTACGCAATGGTCACTAGCCTTCGTCGGTCGATTTCAGGAAAAAGGTACGTACCTTAGAGTGTGCATGTTGTGTTAAGCTCGGGTGTCGGAGGCGTCCCGGGACGTCCTCTCTAGTGTAGGACCTTTGCGCCCGGGCGTTTGCGAGAGAACCGTGGAGCGAGTGTGTTGGTGTGTCTGTTTTGCAATTTTTTAAATATAGGGCCAGGTAGGATAGGTAGTATACTTTCTGGTATGTCTGTTAATTATAAGTAGGTAGGGCCGGGCAGGTTGGCACAGTCTCTGGTCGGGTAGGCGCTTTTTCGCGTGACCAACCTGTTTCTGGAAATCTGATTTGAAAAATTGACGGTGAAACTGGCACGAGTAGAGCATGCTCTCGTCTCTGGTTCTGCCTGTCGATTTTTCGAATTTCGCGGTCGCGGTCGCGAGTGGGCGAACGAACGTTTATCGCTCGAGCACGCACATGCGAGTGGGCAACGATCACCGCTGTGATCGTTGGTCAGTCCATGCGCACTTCAATCAGCTTCCGCGGTTTATATTTTTATTTTACCTTTATAAGTTCTTTTTTTGTTTGCGGTTTAGAAGACTCGAGCTTAGATTTAAGTTTCAGCGGGCATTGCGCCCGAAGAAAGAAGAGGCTATAAGCCGAAGAGGCCCGGCAAACTGCCACTCAAGAGGGCAACTACTAATGGCTGCCCATCCTCTGGGTTATCCAGAGCATGGGAAGTCATTATTGTTACTACTTTGTCACTATGCTCGCTTTTAGTATTTATAGTAGTAGTAGTAGTAATAGTAGTAGTAGTTTTTGTTTCTTTGACCGATGTATATATCGGTCCATCGTCCCATTGGGCAAATCGCGATTTTTCTTATTAGTGTTGCGACTAATTAATTGCGGGTTGTATTAGAGTTGCGAAATAATATCGCGGCTTTTCATTAGTGTGGCGAGAAAATGATTACGGTTTGAATTAGAGTTGCGATAAAATGATAATCGCGTTTGCTTTAGAGTTGCGAATTAAGATATCGCGATTGTCTTTTGCAAATTTTATTATGAATTTTTAGAATTTCTTATAGAACTATACGTATCAGAATTTATCCTGTTTTCTATTGTCTAAGATTAGATTATAAAAATGTTAGTTTTCAATTAATTGTATGGTATTGTAAGTTTCAGTATCAGAATATTTGAAGTAACTTTTCCATATAGTAAATAGTAATTTTCATTAAATTCACTAGAAGAGTTAGCGTTGCGATATTGTTGCATCGCGAGTTCTACTAATTTTTCCTGTTAGCGTTGCGGTAACGAATGATCGCGTTTTCTTAAGTAGAGTTGCGTTTATAAAATGCCCAGACCCTCCGACTGCATTTGTCGGACACTGTTCCTGGATCACACGATACAGCTGCAAGAGCTGTGCAAGCGTGATCGTTCATTAGCAACCTCCTAAATGGTTGCTTCCCGATATTAGTGTTGCGTATTGTTTAAATACGAGTGCGTAGATTTATACTTATTAGCGTTGCGTCTCAAATTTCGGGAATTTTCACTCTTTTTTTTTTTTTTAATGATAGATTAATTGATATTGCAGATATAACAAAGCACTCTTCGCGTTTGATTTTGAGAATTTTCTGCTTCATAAATATTAGTAGTAAATTAGCGTTGCGAAACAAGAATATTCAGTTCCACTCTCGGCGCGTTGATCGGGTTTATATAGAGTGGAAGACGATCGAATTTTAGTAGCCCTTCTGGCTACTGCTTTGTTTCTTTTTCAGCGCCCCTCATTAATGCACCCATTATTACTACGTTTATTACTGAAAATACTGCTATAAGACATATTCCTTTGTCAACGTTAACGTTACCATGACTACTAAAATACAGAACTTTATTACGAATGTATGATATGTATATATATTTACATGTATGAAATTGTGAGCGATTTCATGCGTAACAAAGTATCATAATGAAATATCTTAATGTTGCTACGAAGGCTTGAAATATTTTTTAAAACATAATTCATTGCGATTGGAATTAATGCTGGTGATTGTTCGTTCTTAGAACCATAACTTTTAGAATTTTCTCGACCGCGATATTTTTAGTCTTTTAACAGTAATGTAGAATTTTATAAATATTTGAATTTCATTTGCATGAAACAAAAGTTCATTCGCGATGATCGTCGCGTTTGTAGTAAAAATTCTGCAAAAAATGACTTGTGCACATACCTTTCGGTTCAGTATGTTGCAAATCACTATGTTGTTGTAGAAAGTAACAGATACTGTAAAAGTTAAAAGATAAAGCAAGTGATTTTATAATAATCGGGTTTTCTCTCATCTTAGTTATTCCAAATGAACATTTCAATTTTTAATTCAGTTTAAATTCAATTACTTAAAATTCTTGTTTTCAACGTAACCCTAGTTTCGATTAAAAAGATACAAATGATTCTCTATATTTGTTAGAATTTAGTCAATAGTAATTTGAACTATAATTGACCATTAGTAGTAGTTTATTTTTCATGTATCAAATGTTCTCGTTTTAAAGATGCCTGCTTATTCCATATATAAAATCTAGTAAATGAGTTTGATTCAGATTTATGAATTTACAGAAAATACATTTTAGTTACATATTTGAACATTTCATAGCATATTAAATATTTATGCTAGATACCCAAATGATTTTTCTTTCATTGTCTGATTGTTCAGGCTTCTTTCTGTTTTCCCATTATTAAGAGAAGCACATTGTGATCGCGTTGGATTATATAATTTTTCGATATCTTCTCAAGTTTAGTACATCGAATCGTATATCTCTTTTGTAAGACCCTAAATTGTATATGCAGTGTCAATAGTTTCATTTTCCTTCTCTCGTTCCAAGTAAGACAAATGTATCTTTGATACCGAATGTTGCCAGTACGGTTGCGAATTATTGTACAATGTTTGTACGCGATCGATGTAGTCGTTTTCGCAAATTAATCAGTAGATTAATTTTTGGAAAACGACTACATCGCTCAGTACGAACATTGTACAATGATTCGATACCAAGTTGAGAACTACGCCAATACAGTCCAGTTTGGATCAAAAATGCCACGAAAAGAATTTTGGATAATCTAAACTGGACTGCAACGTGGGACGTCGTTGGACGTCGCGGGACGCCGTTGGACACCGTGGGACGCCATTGGACACCGTCGGTCCAGTGTGGATCTCCAAATGCCGCCAACAGAATTTTGGACGATCTATACTGGGCTGCAACGTGGGACATCGTCGGTTCAGTATGGATCTCCAAATGCCGCCAAAAGAATTTTGGACGATCTATACTGGGCTGCAACGTGGGACATCGTCGGTCCAGTGTGGATCTCCAAATGCCACCAACAGAATTTTGGATGATCTATACTGGGCTGCAACGTGGGACATCGTCGGTTCAGTATGGATCTCCAAATGCCGCCAAAAGAATTTTGGACGATCTATACTGGGCTGCAACGTGGGACATCGTCGGTCCAGTGTGGATCTCCAAATGCCACCAACAGAATTTTGGATGATCTATACTGGGCTGCAACGTGGGACATCGTCGGTTCAGTATGGATCTCCAAATGCCGCCAAAAGAATTTTGGACGATCTATACTGGGCTGCAACGTGGGACATCGTCGGTCCAGTGTGGATCTCCAAATGCCGCCAACAGAATTTTGGACGATCTATACTGGGCTGCAACGTGGGACATCGTCGGTCCAGTGTGGATCTCCAAATGCCGCCAACAGAATTTTGGATGATCTATACTGGGCTGCAACGTGGGACATCGTCGGTCCAGTGTGGATCTCCAAATGCCGCCAACAGAATTTTGGATGATCTATACTGGGCTGCAACGTGGGACATCGTCGGTTCAGTATGGATCTCCAAATGCCGCCAAAAGAATTTTGGACGATCTATACTGGGCTGCAACGTGGGACATCGTCGGTTCAGTGTGGATCTCCAAATGCCGCCAACAGAATTTTGGACGATCTATACTGGGCTGCAACGTGGGACATCGTCGGTCCAGTGTGGATCTCCAAATGCCGCCAACAGAATTTTGGATGATCTATACTGGGCTGCAACGTGGGACATCGTCGGTCCAGTGTGGATCTCCAAATGCCGCCAACAGAATTTTGGACGATCTATACTGGGCTGCAACGTGGGACATCGTCGGTCCAGTGTGGATCTCCAAATGCCGCCAACAGAATTTTGGATGATCTATACTGGGCTGCAACGTGGGACATCGTCGGTCCAGTGTGGATCTCCAAATGCCGCCAACAGAATTTTGGATGATCTATACTGGGCTGCAACGTGGGACATCGTCGGTTCAGTATGGATCTCCAAATGCCGCCAAAAGAATTTTGGACGATCTATACTGGGCTGCAACGTGGGACATCGTCGGTCCAGTGTGGATCTCCAAATGCCGCGAATAGAATTTTGGATGATCTATACTGGGCTGCAACGTGGGACACCGTTGGACGCCGTTGGACATCGCTGGATATCGCTGGACAACGTTGGACATCGTTGGACGCCGTGGGACGTCGTTGGACATCGTTGGACGTCGTTGGACATCGTTGGACGTCGTTGGACATCGTTGGACGTCGTTGGACATCGTTGGACATCGTTGGACGTCGTTGGACGTCGTTGGACGTCGTTGGACGTCGTTGGACATCGATGCACATCGTTGGACATCGATGCACATCGTTGGACACCGTGGGATGTGTGCGTTATAGCCTTAATTAATCGGTAGCTAGATACCTATGTTATGTGCATTGTGAGCCCATTCCGTACAAAGATACTTATCCATCTTGGAACGAAAAATATAAATCTCGTCTCCCTTGATCCCCTCGCTTACCAGATTGGAAAAATTGTTCCCGCGATTTATCGGATCACGATCACTCAGTTGTTTCAAACTGTCGCGCGGCGTACTCGCTCGCGCGTATTCCGGATGCGTGCGGGTCAACGTGCACTGGACAACTCTTTGGATTCGTAAGTCGCCCCAAGGACACCTCTGTCTTGGTGACTACTCGACGACTGCTCGTCGTTTGCCTCGAATCGCGGGAGTTGTCATCGCGCTGGTGATACCTGTGAATCTGTTGACGATCGAGTCGCACGTCCGCGATCCTGTCCGATTGGTACTTCGGTACTCGGACAGGGGCCTGCGTTTCACGTCCTCCGTAATTCTGTTCGGGCCCGCGGGGGTGGACCCCACTGTTCAGTTGGGGCCTTGCCTTCGTAATCCTGTTCAGCGGTCCCTCCCCGGGTTCCACATATACAGTTGGAGTGTGTTAAATTGCAGGCCCATTTGCTGGACACGGGTATCATCGGTAAGTGCCATCGACCGTGATAAGTTTCAAACGACGTGACAGGAATCGAGCGAAGGTCAATGCTTGGGCTTTCCGCTGAACCTTAGGGTTATCTAGTGTACGGGAGTGCGTCGCGTAAGTTTGTTAGTTCTTTCGAGAGATCCCGATTTCGTTCCCATTTTTAAGGGAAGCTTATTCCGATCACGTTAGAGTTTATAACTTTTCAACATCTTCAAAAGTTTAGTTTGACAAAAGCAGAATGTTAAACATTGTTTTAGTACAGCGACTCGTATGTCCCTTCTGCGAGACACGAAATGGTAAATACAGTGTCAGTAGATTCATTTTCTTTCTTTCGTTCCAAGTTGGATAAATGTGCCTTGATACCGAATGCTGCCGGTAGGGTTGCGAATTATTGTACGATATTTGTACTGATCAATGTAATTGTTGTATGGGAGATAGATGTTGTGTTATGTATGTTGATCTACGTTTGTAAAGATTCATGTAAGCGCTGCGTTGGAGATATGTTTCACAGTTAGGCTACGAAACAACTGTCTCTTAACGCAGGCCCATGATCACGTAGAGTCCGAACCCGACATTCTTACCAATAGGTTGAATGTCGAGGCCGATGCATAATGTTCAATAACTCATGGGCGGGTCTCCTGCGTAGTCACCTCCTCGTGGTGAGACCTGGTAATTGGCATCGTTTTCCAAAAATTAATCAGTTGATTAATCTTTGGAAAACGATACCAAGCTAAGAACTACGCTCCAGTCCAGTTTTGGTCACCAAAAGTCGCCAAAAGAATTTTGGATGATCGAGACTGGACTATAAGGTGGGACACCGTTGGACATCGTTGCACACCGTTGCACAACGTTGGACACCGCGGGACATCGTTGGACATCGTGGGACCTCGTTGGACATCGTGGGACCTCGTTGGACATCGTGGGACCTCGTTGGACATCGTGGGACCTCGTTGGACATCGTGGGACCTCGTTGGACACCGCGGCACATCGTTGGACACCGCGGCACATCGTTGGACACCGCGGCACATCGTTGGACACCGCGGCACATCGTTGGACACCGCGGCACATCGTTGGACACCGCGGCACATCGTTGGACACCGCGGCACATCGTTGGACACCGCGGCACATCGTTGGACACCGCGGCACATCGTTGGACACCGCGGCACATCGTTGGACACCGTGGGGCATCGTTGGACACCGTGGGACTTCGTTGGACACCGTGGAACACTGTGAGATATGTCTTAACTATGTCAAGTCCATCGTCAGCCCATTTTGTACAGTGATATTTATCTGACTTGGAACGAAATACGATGATCTATTCTCCTTTCTATTATTCTTTTCCTTTTTTACTCTTATCTATTAGTTTATGTACGAGAGTGCGTCGCGTGGTTCCATTGATTTTTTCGAAAGATCGCGGACGAAAGAACGCGTCGCAATTTTGAATTTATTTTCTGATTGATTGCTGTTTCTCTTTGGCTTCTTTCTACTTTTTAAGGGAAATTTAGTTCAGACATCTCGGAGTTTATGATTTTCCGATATTATGAAAAGTTTAGTGTCGCGAAAATATAACGTTAAATAGTCCCTTCTCTTTTCCTTTATTACATTTAGATTATTACGTTGATAAGGTAAGCAGATATTTAGATTTTTACGTAGATGTGATTTATGGTTAGGTAGGCTACTTTGAGGTTGTAATCTAAGTAAGTAGGTAAGGTGTAGGTAGTAAATAGGTTGATATAGTAGTAAGAAGTATGACATGGTAGTAAAAGCATGGCATCTTAGTAAAAGCATGGCATCGTAGTAAAAGCATGGCACTGTACATTGCATATATTATGTAGTAGTTAATTCTATATAGCACATATTTCATCCTATCCTCTTGTCCTTTTTGTTTGACTCTTGATTATAATTAATTATTATAATTCTTAATCGTAATCAATTAGTTTTCACTTTGACGCCAATAAAAGTCGAAAATTTTGATTTACATACATATACATATAAAACAGTACCCCATACAGAGTTACAATTAGATTAACATTTAATTTAATCTTTAGACTTCAGGTTTTCACGAATCCTAGTCAGGTTTCCAGTTTTCTCGTCGGTTTTTCTTATTAAATCTCTTTTTGCTGTTTGTTTCGAACAGGATTCCAAAAGGAGTATTTATTTGACGATAAATAAATTGTACATTTTTTTGCTTAAAAGCAGGATGGATGGATCACGGATAGGGTAGGGTCTTCATCCGCAGCACCTCCTCGCGGTGAGACCCGGGCAATCGGTATTATTTGAAATATATTTACTAATTGTATCGTTATAAGCAAGACAATTAACCGTATAACTGGTATAATTATTAATTATATGGCAAGTAATATGAGCTAATTGGCCGCGACGTTGACTAGGTATTCGTATCAATGCATCTATCTAAACCTTCTATGAACACTGACAGTTGGAGGATCACTTTGCACTCCGCTTCTTAGGCTAACCTCCTTTCGTTCGTGTAAGGAGGGTTGCTCGCGTGCAGGGATATTCTGACCGATTTTTAATTGTTAATAACAAAAAAAAAAAAAAACCGAAAACGCAATTTTTTTATTCTTGATATTCGTCTCATTTCAAGAATCAGCCTTTAAATTTCCTGACACCTGTAGCTGAACACTCTGTATATCATTAAATCATCGATTTCAAATATAGTAAATATATTTGATACGAAGTTTCAAAGATTTCAATCGAGAAATTTTTATCGCTCTTCTCCATGATATTGGAAATATTGGAAATATTGGAAAGAGACTGCATTCGAGTTTATGTTCATACAGCTCCATGCGACTGGTTTTGCGAGTAGTATATGTTCCGAAATATTTGAATACGTTTTTTAATTGTGAGAATAATAAAAAGAAATAATAATATCGAGAAAGTGGCAAGCGGTAGACAAGCCGAAGCAGAGGTAATAAAACTGAAGGCGTACGCAAATGTAACTGCCAATACTTTTTACGCCAGTACACTTGGAGGAAACTTGGCGACATGTACGTTCCATTAGCTCTAAATCGAATCCTTCGTCCACACCTGTTCGTTTTTTCCACATCTCGCGTTCCACGGTCAATTCTAATTTAAGCCGGACATTGTTTCAAGGAATTTCGTGAGTCTATTTGCGACGAGAGATTTCGACTAGCCTCGAGGCGTGTCACCGCTACACAGAACAGGCGTCTGTCTACGAAAGAAATCAACGAAGACGAAGAAAAGTTAAATTCGCTCTTCTCGTTTGCCGAATAATGTAATTCAGGAAATGAACGAACGACAGAACGATAACTTCGATAACACAATCGGTTTTCGGAGAATACAAGAAAACTTTGTCCGAAATATTCGGATTCTTTTAAAGAGCTGGTCAACTTGCGCTTAACGAAACTTTTCGATAAAAGCAACGGTATTTGCGTGAATATAGAGGTCTAGTGTCACTTTGGATATTTCCTTTGTGCATCTGCATTGTAGATTGTCTGAAACAATTTCAGTTTCACGAAGTATCGCTACAAAGTGATTTTAACCCTCGACAGATACTACGGAGTTCGAGTGACCCACATTGTTTCAAAGTGCACAACCTACGTAATTGACTATAACGATTGTCCACCTGCAGTTTCCTATGTCTTGTTTCTCGATCTGTAGCAAATTTTGGTCAAACTTCGAGAAAGGAGAATTCCTAGAAGATTGCAACTACCGACTACCGACGTTGAGATATGAGATGCTTCCTACAATTTGAATTAATTGGCTTCGTCGACGTATCGACTGTAGCGGCACATGATTACAGGACAATTCAAATCATGTTGTTTTGCCTCGGAGTATCAAATCGTTAGGATACACGTAATGTAGGAATAAAGAAATTCCAGGCAAAACAACGTGCTACGTGCAACCATTGAACAAAGACAAATTTGAATTTTCCGACTTTTCCCCGACCAGTATACGTTTGTACGACATTATTTATTTATTTATTTCAAATATATTTAACGAGTTGCAACAGCAAGATCTCGTCACCTATTTTTACCAATCCTCTACACGACCAATTCATTCTACCATTAAAATTTAATCGTTTGCCATATTCCATTTTCCCAAGATTGGAAGAAATTATTAGAATTGCACGAAGGAATAATAATTGAGATGTAGTTAGTAAGTTTGTTGTAGTTAGTTGTAGGTAGGTATAGGTAGTCGGCATATATAGTTGTGGGTGATGATAATATGCTACTGCTAGTGTAGGTGTCTGGCTGCTTTTCTTCTAACTTAGATGAATGGAAGAAAAATCAGTCTACGGTCGCCGGGATTTGAACCCGGGTCCCAAACGTTCGTAACCTAAGGCGCTAACTACTGCGCTACCATCGTCCGACGCTAGTTGGTGTCGTCCGGTGTTATTTTGCTGTCGAGTGCCGCCACATAATATCAGCAGTCACTGTACGAGTCTCTTGGAAGCCAAACCGATCAGCTTTACGGTTTAGAAAAATTTCCACTTTTCTTTATGGAAATACGTACGATGGAGATGTTGAGTTCTTAAGTTAGCCCAGTAACTAGCATATTAAGAACAACGTGAAAACTTTTGTATCGCATGGAAGGTAAGCATAGGGTTCACCACCTGATCCTTCGATCAGGATGAAACTGATGCCACCCACGTCAGTTATATGGCACCTATTTCAACGATGTACCGGACGACTGGAGTAGTGGGAATGTTGAGTCAGGCGATCGATTCTTTCAGACATCGTTAGAAGACGATGTAATTACAACGAAATGATTTGAGACGGCTGCGCAGAAATCGAACATTCAATTTCGCGCGAGCTATTAACGGCTGGCAAAGACAGAAATTTACGATCGTCCATCGAATCGAGACACGGCATACAAGATCTGTAGGTGGATATTTCGAGGCGGCCACACGTACTGCAATGAAAATAAAAAGGTAATAGTAATGGATACACCGTGTGCTGCTTCAGGTGGAAGACGACGTTGCATTATCGCGATAATGCTACACGTTTCTCAAGCCTCTCTCTCTCTCTCTCTTTCTTATTTTTGCAGTTCTGTTTTCTCGTTCCACCTCTAGCTCCGTTTCATTGCGACGGTTGGCAAGTTTTATTTTTCGAGAACGAGTAGCCTGCGCGGCTAGGAAAGTAAATGCAGCGGGGGAAAATAAATTGCGCACGTGTCATCGTGACAGAAAAGTTCAAATTATATAGCCTTCGTGGCGCTGTTATGCTCGTGTCATCGACAAAGAAAGCCCAGACGTTGAGCCGCCGCATCGATCTAGGTAGCAGCTCAAAAGTGAATTCTGCCGTGGACCAGGATAGTCCTGTTCGATCTCATTGTATTTTTATCTTTTCCCTTTTTCTGTTCTCGTTCCTTCTCTCTCTCTCTCTCTCTTTCTCTCTCTCTGCCGTTGCTTCCAAGATTGAAAGAAGGTTTTAAGTTGAATTTCCTCGTTGTGGGATGGGGTACACTTGTGCGGATAAGTGGTCCTTTTATTTTCTCTTTTTTAGTTTGGTATTTACCTTCAAGAAGCCATACCGACATTCCATGTACGAGAAATATAGATATATTTTGATACTCTGAATCGTATCGGATATTGGAGATATAATAAAGAATAAGAGCTTGTTAACAGAAAAACTTGTCGTTTAGCGAGCAATCGAATGAATAGTAAAAGTGATCCTCTAAAACCTGGAGATTAAGGAGAAAATTTTATCGCTCTGGCATTAACCAAATAAAGAATAAAGTGGAAAATGATAATTTATTGAAAGAATCTCCTTATCAGCCAACAATTTATGTATTTACATTCTGCGTACCGATGGTCGGATTTGGGCCCCGCAGGAAACTTAGCCGAATCACGCTGGGCGACGAACGTGTTAAAAAAAATCAAATTTTCGCCTAATTTTAGCGTAGAAGGTAATTCAGACTCTACGATAGATTTGTCAAATTAGAACAAAACGAAGCTCCACTGTATCCCATTCATAGATTCTATTAAATGTTTAGATACATAAAAGTCTCGATTAACACTAGAACTACCACACCAATCAAATTGACTGGTTTTACAATTTTATTTGAAAATTCCTACGTCGTGTTATATTTATTTTCCGCAATGGTGTAATGACTTTCGCGACGATAACTAAAAGAATAATATGACGAATTTTATTCTGTTTTTTAGGCATTCAAATTGAAAATAATTTTATCTCAAGGCTATTTATACCAATACTAGTCAAAATGACTGGTACTTGTCAAAGTGTAAAAGGGTACTGCAATCTGTTTATCGAACTCCAATTAACTAGTTCCTTTGTTTTCTACAACTTCCCACGCGTTTTGAAAATTTTTACTGCGCATCATTTGGTATGATTATATCGGTTATCAGGAAAATCCCAGGTCGATCGCTGGATGCTAACGCTAGAAATGCCACAGCAGTCAAAATGACTGGCTTGACAATTTTATAAATGTGCTAACCCTCGTTTGTAGTCGTAAAAATGTACTACATAACATGGAATTCCTTCTGTAAGAAAGTAATAGATCGAAAAATATAAAAATATTCTATTGTTACGTATTCTTTAAAGACCCCAGTCATTTTGCCTGTTTTTGGTAGAAATGGCTTCGTGTTAATTATCGGTAGTTGTGTTAAAGTTTGGCGAGGAAAAATATATTAGTGAAATTTTGATAGAAAGATGGTTGTCGAGTCTCATAACGACATGTATCACGGTCAGACCCAACCGCTATTTTTGAGAAATAGGTTTTTAACACTACGATCATCTGCATGTCACCGCTCAAACGGTAATTTTACGGATTTACAGTAGTATGTATTTTGAATTTTAACACTTTTCCCTAGCTCGATAACCGAGACCCTGTTATAAACCTCAGAATTTCTAATCGATCATGCAACGACGAACCTGATGGTTCCCACAACATAACTCGCACGCTCTTGAGCATTTCTGTAGGGGTGCGCGTTCCACTACTTGGACGAACACTTCCACAAAGCACTGGGTCTCGATCTGCCCCCTTGCAAGGGCGCAACGTGCAATGGAAGGGAGGATACGAGGTGTAAAGAACGAGGAAAGAGGCAATTCTTGGTCAGAATCGTCAGAATCTACGGAATAAATGTAGTATCGGGAAAAGGGACGTGCCTGACAATGGGCCATACCTGAGGCCCTTTACAACATCGGGATAATTAAAGGGGATCTACCTGAAAATGGGTCAGGCACATCTGGGGGTGAAAGGAGAGGATATTAAGGAGTCGTGGAGTTGGAGTTGGGAAGTCGAGGAGAAGACATGAAGACGTGGAGTTGGAGTTGGGAAGTCGAGGAGAAGACATGAAGACGTGGAGTTGGAGTTGGGAAGTCGAGGCGAAGACGTGAAGACGTGGAGTTGCAGTTGGGAAGTCGAGGCGAAGACGTGAAGACGTGAAATTGTAGAGTCAAGTTGTACAGAAGACGCTAAGCAGTTGAGTTAAGTCAGTTGAGAAGCTGGAAGCCGAGTAGAAGACGCACGACGATTATAGTCAGCTATATGTTGAGCATTGCTCATACGAATAAACGAACTTAACTCTCAATAACCATCATTCCTTGTCCTTGCTCTAGAAAGTAAAACAAACACCACATCACCTAAGTTACTACATAAATAAAATCATATTATCCACATATATAATGGAACACACGAATACACTGCAGTTTGTGCATAATTATAGCCAAAATTCAGAACCAATCAGTTCAACGATCAATCTACTCCGATCACACAACACGAGAACGAATACGATCGGTTACAGCCTTTGATCGGACATGCACCCATTTGCTCGATTCTATAGCGATGGTTCTGATTGAATTTTTGCGGCTCGGCAAACGTGTCTACGCTTGCTGCATTTGAATAGTTTTAGAAAAATGGGAAAAGACTATCCTTTGGTGGGATGAAAAATCGAAATGAATTTTTCACCATCTCTTTGTAGTTTCTCATGGGACGTTAACGCGTCCAAACTGGCCTTCGTCACCGATTTGACCGCAAGCACCTTGAGAAAGGGATGAAATCTGTAAAAATAGTAGGATGTTGGTTCATGAGGAAGAAACGACGGTGTTATTTCGTCCAGTCGCGGGGAGACGCGATCGCGATGAAGCGCGTCAACGGGAGTCGTAAATTCCCGTTACGATTATAACGATCGACACCAAGAACAGGTCGATCCCCTTATTTCTTGTGGGATAATAGGGGCATTTGTTGGGGAATAAAACTGTAGTCTACAGTCTTATAATATTTATATTTTAACAACTTATTACACGGGAGGTTCCGTCGTATAGGAAGATATAATTGATAGAAGTGATGAATAATAATACACTGGCTAGATGAGTAATAATAATAAAGAATAGACTAAGTTAATATCACTTTGATCGAAGTGAGGATTACGCGAAGCTGCTAGGAACAGTCGTGTCGACTGCACGACGTTTTGTCGAACAGTGCTGACCCGTCTCGTTCAATTACGGAGGAAAGCTCGGTATGGGTGTCCTTTTTAATGGGAAAAACCTGCTATTTTAATAGACAAACAACCGCTTTCTCCGTAAGTTATAAGAGCGTGTAATAAACCTAAGGACTGTCTTAAGGACCATTCATAAACCGAAAATACTTATGTGAATAGAAATTAAGCTAAAAAGATTCGGTTTATGGTGGTTCCTTAGGTTTATCGAAGGTCAGTATAACGGTACAGTCTGTCACACAAGAGCGTGTCTGCGATATCTGCGAAACCTGACACCTAATCAGAATGAGATAAAAAGAATGTAAACAAACGAAAACTTCTCTAATACGCGTTGCTGAATACCTTTCAGTTTCATTTGAAACAGTGAAAGGAACAGAGCTTTTTAATATGAGTGCCGCGTACGCGAAACGTCGAAAATCGTCTGGCATGGGCGAATGAAAACAGAGATCGTGATTGGAGTAATATAATATTCACTGATGAATCTTCGTTTTGGGCATGGTGTCCTATTAGGCGTGCTTGGACTATCCATGGAAGAAGGATGATTCAAAGAAGTGTAAAACACCCTATAAAAGTGCATGTTTGGGGTTGCTTTAACGCACGCGGTTTTGGGACTTTGTGCGTCTTTACAGACAATCTGAATGCACAAAAGATGGTGAAATTGTACCAAAGGGGACTTCTCACATCCGTGAAACGTTGGTTCAACCAAACCGAGGACCAATGGATATTGCAAGAAGACAACGACCCTAAACATCGAAGTCGCATCTGCACCCAATGGAAAGCGAAAAACGCCATCACAGTACTTCCTTGGCCATCGCAGTCCCCTGATGCAAACCCTATCGAAAATGTGTGGTCCCTAATGAAATGCAAGCTGAGAGGAAGACGTATCACAAAAATAAGAACACTTGTACATCACATTCGAAAGATATGGAGGTCGTTACCAGAATCCTACGCTCAAAAATTAGTCGAGAGTATGCCGAAACGATGTCAAGCTATAATCGCTAATGGAGGAGATTGGACACCCTACTAAGTAATAGCGTATTAGTGTTTTAGATGTAGATTCAATTCATATAAATTTTTTTACAAATATATAAATATTTACAGAAATATCGCAGACACGCTCTTGTGTGACAGACTGTATGTGAGCCTCGGCGGTCATACCATGAGGGCCGTCGCACGGAGACCGTCTTACGCGACGTAACAGACGGTATAAGGAGAAGCTTTGGTCAAGTAGAAGAGGGATTATAAGAAAGGAAGACACAGGGTGAAAGATTAATTTCACGGGATCAGGTATCTCAGCTGGCGAGACTCGGATGGTTCAAGTTCATCTTGAAGGGTAGAAGTTTTCATGGCTGGGCAGCGTTTTCTTTAGTAAAAGCGTGCGGATTAACTTTCATGTAGAAATGGAAGTTCGTAGAGAGAAAAGAAACGGAAAATTGCTGGCGACTTGTACCATCCTAACGAAACAACTTGAAACATTTTAAATCGAGCCTCCGCCCTGCAAACGTTGGTGGTTGGGCTGAAAGCATTAAAATGCTTGAAAGTTCCAACTCGAAAGTTAAACGTACGCTTTCTACCACTTGTATGTACACGACGAGAAGGAGGCAACCGTGTAACAGATCGGAACGAAACTTTGAGCTGTTTGTCGAGTCTCGGTCGGCCAGCTATTCCCATTTCATACAAAATAACGACGACTCAATGAATTTATTAACCTGCTGTTTGCTTCGAAATTTCAATCCGCGTGCTTGTAATACGTATCTTGTTGTTGCGAATTATCGAGTCCTTTAGGTTTGTAGCTCGCGGAGGACAGGTAATTCGGAATTTCTCAAAGAAGGGAATGGACCTGTCCGTACCATAAACGGACGGCTACTCAAAATTCCGAACACTTGTTATTTACACGATTTACACGTATGAGTATACACGGGTTCTTTGGATATATCGTGCATTTTTTGAATATTATACGCGTACGATACATCTTTGGTGATTTCTGTCGAGAATTTTGGATCTTAATAGCCGAAGTAATGGCATAGGAACACTAAATTTACACTTAGAATTTACATTAGAATAATTATATATTTACTTTACTTATTATATATTTACTAAACGATTTCAAAGATATTCATCGATTATCTTTCATCGGTGTTAACTTGACAGTTTTACATTCCATTGTTTTCGAGACACCGCGCAAACCTACACTTGCACATACTGATACTCACATACAGGTATCACTACTACGCAGCTAATCTAGTCTGGCACATAAAATTATGCATATCCGAATAATTTCAATGTCCGATAAACGTATAAAATGCCAACAATTTATTTGTAAGAGACGAATCTATTGTCAATGTCTTGCGTAAGTTAATTTATACATAGTAAGTATTATAAGTATTATAATAATAGTACTGGTCAGTGTTTAACTGTTGCATTTTAAATTATCGAAAAGATTGCGAAAAGTTTTCCATCGTGAACCGACGGTTTATCGTCGAAATAATTTGTCTGCAGGCTACGCTGCTTCAACTTCGCCGGGTAAATATTTGCAAGCACTTGGAGAGGGTAGCAGTTTGATCTCTTGCGTGTTATTCGCGCATCAGACGATGCGTAGTTTCTCTTTCACGGATCGATAATTAGTCATCGACTTTATTGCCGAAGAATGCCCGAACGTCACTCCACAAGCATGTCTATCCTCTTTGTTATATACTGTGTGCTGAATTGCGAGAATCCTTTCGCACGTTTGGATGATTCGTTGAAATTGGAATTGGCAATAACATGGTGTTAGGGGACAGAGAATGGCGTTATAGGATGAACGAGACTCGAGGAAAATTTTAATTGGAGAAAATAGGAAATTTTAGGTGGCGTAGTAATTGTCAAAAAGAAAATTGCAACGAAGGTCTTTTGGAATAAATTTTTGGGAACGAATGGGACGGAGGAATTTGCAGCAAAAGTGTATTAACGATTTATTTAAATTAAAAAAAAAAAAATGATAGAATTTAAAGAGATATTTGTACTGACTTTTATTTTTAGGATCAACTTACACGATAAAGATGATGCTACAAATCTTATATTGTTTTTAGATTTCATATTACGCGATATAGTTGAAATGTAATTTAATTAAAACCGAGTGGTTTTATCAAAAGAGTAGAAAGTGAAGCTAAGAAACTGTTAAAACAAACAAGTTAATTACGTGTTTCAGGAATAGAATCGTTGGAGCATAAAATTTCGTAATAAAATGCTTTGACAAGTTAAAGCTACTTAACTGAGAATTTGATGAGCAAGAAGTATAACGTTGAAACCGATGCTAAACGATTTTGAAGATATTAACGATATTAATTTTCATTAATTAGAATTGGATGCACCAGCAACGTAGTTGATTTCGTTCTGGCATTTTGTAATTACATATCCTTTGCAAATTTCATAATTAATTTATGCCTATTAGATAATGTTTTTGATAAAATTAATTGTTATTGTTCATAGGAAAGTTGTTATTGTGTGCATATTACGTTTTACCAATTTAATTACCTCACGAGGGAATATATAACTGTTTTTCAAGGGTAATTTGCTTATTTAATTAAAGTCTCATTTACATTTACCTGATATCGAAACCAAACGATTTCCACCTGTAAAGATATTACCGTAGGTGCCGCGTTAATCACGCTGTCGCGTAGTTTCGTTAATTTTCCGAATATGTGAAAATTCAACGTATAATTTTTATCGACACGGACGGATAACGTATTGCAAATCCATCTGATATAATTATAAATTCAAACAACCTTTTTATTAATACCCTTTCTCTATTTACATTGTTATCAAATGTATCATTTTGCATAACACCTTACTCCAATCATCGTATTTCAATTTCAGTAAGATATAAATAAATTTACTAAATTTTGAAAGAAAAAAGAAATAGCACACACGCATATTTATCACGATGTGTTTGTTACGACGGCCGATTCTGTACCTAGACCAGGCCAAACGTCGCGGGCAAACTGGCAGCCAGATGTCTTCACATCCTTACCGCGTACCCTCCATAAACCTCAGGAATTTCTAGCTAAAGGTCCTTCATACCGAACAAACATTCTTTCATCGAATTATATTTCCAAAGCTTATTGCGCACCACGGGTTGACACGAGAAAGTTGGTTCTTCTCACGTATGCGGCCTCCCACTAGCAACTTCATCTCGAGGGCGGCTAGTACCCTTCCTCACCTACCAACCCAGCAAATAACCAATTGACAACGAAGCCTATTTCCTTCTCTCATAACGAAACCTTGTCCTTAACGAATTAGCTGATCTCATGTCCTCGGACCCACCCATCGCTAGCTTTCCTCCGCCACCGCATCATTGCCAAACGCCACTGATTTTCCATCTTTCGAACGATCAACACCTTTGACCGAGTTTCTACCATTAGATCAGTCACATACTCAACTTGTACATACGCAACAGCGTAACTATTCACTACAATATTGTTGGAATAAACTGTTGATTATATATTGTTATATCCGTGTCACACTCACTTTAATTACCCCTGTTATCCTAAACGAAATAGGGGATCGATCATTTCGCGGCGTCGATTATCTAATCGTAACGGGAATTTACGACTCCCGTTGACGTGCTTCTTCGCGATCGCGTCTCTCCGCGAGTGAACGAAACAGTGTTTATAATCTGATAAAAAAATGATAACGATTGACCGAATAATTATCATGCAGCATCACGTAATCCATTTATCGCAAAAGTCAAACAGCAAAGTATTAAAAACACGTTGTTACGACCGTTCGCGGAGAGACGCGATCGCGAGGAAGCACGTCAACGGGAGTCGTAAATTCCCGTTACGATTAAACGATCGACGCCACGAACTGATCGTTCCCCTTATTTCAATTACGATAATAGGGGTGGTTTGATTGAAGTTACACTGAATTAACAAGTATAACTTGTAGTTTATTATAACAGTTTGCTAAATATACAGAGGTACACTGATGCGTCGATGCAAATTAAGTCAGTGTTTAAGGGTAGAACTTTTTACACAGTTGTTGACTGATTTAACGTTGAGTGACGATTTTGACTTGAGGGTAGAACCCTTTACAGACTTTACTGTTCTGACGACGAACAACGAACTGAACTTAAGGGTAGAACCCTTTACGAAGTGGACTGTCCTGACGACGGACAACGACAGACCTCGAAGTGACGATGCTGTGTCGGAGGAGAGCTAGTGATGGGTGTGTCTAGCGCATGGGATCAGGTGATTTGTTCGTGACATTTTTGCTTAGGAAAGTGAAGGCAGTGGACATTGTTTCTCATTGGCTAATAAGATGACTGGTAGAGTAGGAAGGGTCTTAGCCGCCCTCGGAGGGAAGTTGATAGTGGGAGGCATCGCACGTGCGAAAAACTAACTTTCCCGTAATAGACAAGTAAACATAAAGACAGTTGCTAAGCAGGTGTTACATTCGGCTCGCAGGATCTTAGACAGAATTTCATAAGGTTTATGACGGTCCTTGGGGCTATCGAGGGTACGCGACAAGGATGTGCAGAGATCTGGCTGCCATCCTGACCGCGGTGTGTAGCCTGGCCCAGGTAGAAAGTCAGCCGACGTAACACACGTTGTTATTGGAAAAACTTATTCGACAAATAGTATACTCATAGCAAAAACTTTTCGATATTATTTCACGCATTATATACGTGACTATACTATACTAACCCTTAACCATTAACACGTTGACTGTCGCGTCACCCATATTCGGGTAATAGGAAAGTTTCTAATCGGGCCGTCTCACCCTATTCGGGTGACGCTTATTGGACTACTTACGAGGGATGGTCGTAAGTATTTGAAAAGATATTCCACAAGAAGTAATAAAACTATTGAATTGTTATAAAAGTAATACGAAAATGGTTTATGAAGAGAATTATTTAGAATGTAAAACATTAAAGCATTCTATACAAAGGTGAGGTTGGTCGGGACAATTTGGACAATGAGTTGTTGTTTTCTTTAAATTCTCTCGTGTCTTTGATCGGTCCGTTCGACGTCTTTTATATGCGTAACATAGTTTGCACGCGCGTCTAATGCTTCTTCCGGAATCATTTTCCGGAATCAACGGCGATATTACGCTGACTTCGTCGAAGACAAGGATTATTTGTATTTTCAGACAACCCTGATAATTTTGCAGCTAATAATTCTCTAAATCTTCTAATATTTACACCCTTCCTTGTCGCAATTTTGTAAACCGTCAAAGCGTTTGCAACAGAAATTCGCAGAAGGCGTCGAATGCCAAGTTTTCGGTGCCATTTGATTCCTTTTCTAACTGTGGTGGCATAAGAAACCATTTGGTCGGAATAATCTACACCATACTCGTGGCCTGAAGGAGGTTTCATTGAAAACAGTCAACGTGTTAAGGATTATAATAATTCGTGTGAACTATGAAGTTTCTCCTCGACGCAAGTATCATCACTTCCGTTCCATTTTTATGCTTTTTAATCGTCCAGGTTAATTACATCGTGCGTGACACGTGTACTTTCTGACTATGATTGAAACCGTTTCGATGCTAATTACGCGCGTAACGAATTATTGTCGCGCAGGTAAAAATTCATAGACTCGGTGGAAAACGAACGTCGGTCTCTGGTTTCGTTTCGATCGAGTCGGGCGGCGCCTTTTGTTCCGTGTCGCGTTGCAACTTCAAGAATTATTTCACGCGACATCACTTTAGCTCGCGGGACGTCACGTCAAACTACGCGGGGCGTGTAAAAATGCTACATGACTTGACAAATATTGCGTACTTATCATGCGTCAGAAAGCAACACGCGATATCTTAACACGTTCGTTTACAGTCGGTGACAAAAATAAGTGGACAGGTGGTGGAAGTGGGTATCAATGAACTACAATCGAACTAGTATCGTGCAGTGTCACATACTTCAATTTTATCTTGTAGTTTTAATTTAGTTTTAATTTAGTAAAGAATTGAGATTAATATTTACATGTTTGCGCAAACACCTGTACTTATTTTCATTATTTGTCCACGTATTTTTGTCTCCTATTGTATATATATGTCGGGTTATCATTAGAGTTAGGGGCGCGTAACGAATCTTTCTTTGGATTAGACATTGTTGTTAGGCACGAGCGAAGATATTTACTAGTCCAATTATGATTGTGACGGGATTTGACAAGTAACCATGGTAATTGGATACTGGGAATGTGAATGGCAATGATCTTAGACTCGATAACGAATTCACGGTCAACGGGATGACAAATGCGATAATGAACTTGACACACGTGTTCCCTGTACTAGTCGAACTTATCGGATTGAACCTCGGTCCAAGTGGAACTGCCTTTATATACTCCTCTTCGTATCTCTCTGTATCCCTCAGGTCAATCCCTGTTTTTAATGAGAGTAATTTAATTACTTGATACCTCTGTTAGGTACACGTCCCTCCCGTGACCGTGGCTACGTTCAGTGACCCATTATGTCGCTTCGAGCCCAAGCCCACTGTCATAAATCTCGGATAATCAAAATTGACTCGACTCATAAACAGCTATCTCTCAGTTTTATTGTTTAAGTACGGCTATAATAAAAAGTCCGGACTAAAGTATTTGGGACTTTCTCAAACATTCCGAAAGGAAGGCTCCGACGTCCTTTCATCTCCGACATATATACAACAACGGTATACAACAACGATGGCCAACTCATAGGAAGATCCATTATACGTCCCGCATTCCAATGCCAATCCGACATATAAATATATCGCGCGTGTTACAGGAAATATTTCAGAATCCTGTTCGCGCTATAACCAGATACCAACGTGCTGAGATACTAAGATAATAGCAATGTGGAATACACCAAAAATGAGAGCGATTGTCGTAGCATTGGCGCGAAGCAACGTCTGTTAGGAGTGAGAAATCGGGGTCGTGATGTTCATCGTTGACGCGACACGCGTTTGCAATCGAATAGAGGAATAAAGAAGCAAGCTACGGTGAATGGTAGGTTAAAAAAGAAAGGATAAAAAGGGAGAAAGAGAGGAAAAAGAAGAAAATCGCGGAACCATACCGGTAGAAGGATAATTGGCCTGGCATTCTATCCAGCATAAATCGACATAAAGGATCGTAAATCAATGGCAGTTGGCCGTAAATAGCGGGATACTTACAATACACAACCATGGAGGCGCTTGCAGACTGCTCGTCCGCGTAAGTGAATATGACGCACGTGTACTCGCCGGTAAGATCGATACCGGGCTTATTCAATTTCATGGCTCGGTACTTGGTGTACGGATCGTCGCTGGCTTTGTACTGCAGGTCGATGTACTTCCGCGCGGTATCTCCGGCCAAAGGTTCCCTGCCGTATATCCATTGGTAAGCCACTTCGCTGGTGTTGAAGAACCATTTCACGACTAATCCCTTGCTCGGCTTGTTCTCGAGATCGTAGTCACAGTCTAGGATCACGTAATCGGTGTCGTCGGCCTTCACCGTCGCCGGTACGTTCACGCTTTTTATCACGAGTTGCCAGCATTCTGAAAAATCGTAGAAAGATCATCGTTAAGAAAAAAAATTCTGCCAAGGGAGATCGTGGAAAGGACGAAGGAGGCTTGGGGATTCTTTCCTTATGCTATGTCTTCGTTTTCTCAAGCCGTGCAACATAGTGGAATCGCGAACAAGGACCGATTCACTGTACTATGGGCGGAGGAACGCTGCGAGGGCTGGTACTCTCTCCGCGAGTAATCGACAAAGGGAGGCTTCAGGTTTGGTTTTTGGAAGATTTTGAGATTTCAAAGTTGCCAAGTTATATTTTTATAGTTTACGGGGAATTTAAAGGTGTACAGATTTATGGAATGTGTAAAAATATAGAAAATATATGCCGAGTATAGTATACTCGTTATAATGTTGCAACTTCTTAGGCGTAGAATTGATCTCCGCTTCTTATTGATCTTTTTCATTCGTCCCAAGAAATTGATATAAACGATGGTAAATTCTAAGGTACATTTAGAAAATTATGTTTATGACAACATGGCTCTTGCGTAGTTTTCAATTTGTAGATTGTTAACGTAGGTTCTACTGTTTTAGTTTTCATCGTAAAAACATGAATTTGCATAAACATCCAGACAGTCTACTAACGAGGTTGAATCAAGACGAAGTCATGTAGAAATAAAATAATTTTCTTAATTTTCGTATTACTAAGGACACGAAGGCTCGTGGGTCTCGTAGAACTCAGTCTCGTAGATCAAACGTCTTCGTCTTTACAAGCTCGTCTGAAAAAATATGCTTCTTGCAGGCTAAAAAGGAATTCGACGTTGAAAAGGCTAAATACGTAATTGATTTATCGATATTTTGAACCCAGAAACACGATATTCGAAAGTGATGCGATTGTTTGGGATTTTCGAGGATGGAATTCTGGATTCGTCGTATCTTCTGTCCCAAACGCGTCGTTGATGTTTCAGCAATTATTGCACAAATGAATGTATGCATTGCGTTGACTAGGACAAGTTGCATAACAAATGACGCGAAACGGAAATTACTGTTTAACTGTTACGGAGAACGTTATTGCGATATTGTTGCAACGAGATGATTGCGTAATTATTCATCGTGGAGCAGCGTTGCCTTGAGTACACTGCGACGAATTTCGTACGGTCTGATGCAATCCACTTTTCTATGCGAGCCGGCACCAAGTTTGAAAATGTTTTGAAATTCATGAGCGCTACACGGTGAGAAATCAAATCAGTTTCAACGCGTATGTTTTATTCGTTCATTGTTTTCTTTTCGAAAAATTGTGCCGCGTCATGGTTTCGGATAGTTGCGTACTTCGTATAATCAATAATTCACGTAACAATTTGCAAATACGCGCGAGTGTTGCGTTATCGTGTATTCAACGCGTTCGCAATATAATTTAAATAGAGTGGCAAAACAAAAGTATTTGGCAACTTGTAGAACGTCATTTTGACGAATACGTTAACATTAAACCTACCATGCGCGGTCAAATGACTGTTTTTGAAATTTCGTTTAGAATTTCTCGTATAACGTTACTGTATCGCCATGTAGCTTATTGATTTTTCCTATAATATACATACAACCTATTTTTCAATATTCACAACTTTCTTTATTGGTTACTTTCCGAAAAATATTTATAGCATGTCTAGTCTACCACGAACGGTCATTCGACCATTTGAAAAATTCATGTTATTTACGACTGTATTCTTCGGAAAGCGCACTTCTGAAATTGTTTTACGAGTCTACGATGTAATCGTGGATCTACGGTGTAGACAAACGCGCGATTGGAACAAATTCATAGCGTTCTTTATACGACAATACGGTCTCGCGATCCGAACAGAGAGCATCAAAATTTCACAGTGTATTAAAGAAATTATTACGTGGTATAAGCGATAGTTTCGACAAAGTCAACAGAGCTAACAATATTTTGTGCTATGATTTACAATTTTTTTTTATTTCTGGTCTCAATGTTTTTGCCCCGTTTGATTTATATTTTTATATTTTAGTTTTTACTTTTTACTTTATCATTTGTATATTCATCCCCAAAAACGTCAATACATTCGAGGAATATCAATTTATTAGACGAAATAAATAATATCGACGAGGATTGTTCGGAAGATGACCAAGAAGTTTCCGATTTTGATAATGATAGGGCAGAAAATAATTGTGACTTATTTGACAGCGATACGGGCGAAGAGAATATTTTGAATATACGAAGAGGACAAAACAGAAAGAGATTTATAGTTAGTTCCAAAAGTGAAAATGAGGAAGGGATTGAAACTGCTGAACATCAGAAGGAGAGACAGCTAAGCAAAGAATGTTCATCGAAAACAATAATAAACACAGCTACAGATTCTTCTGGACGGAAATCTTGTCAAGTAAGATATTGTAAAGTCAATAAGACTAACAAAATTTGTATAAAATGTAAAAAATACGTATGTGGAAAATGTGCGATACAAAATGCTGTAATTTGTAAAAAATGTGCTGAAAATACATAAAGGTAAATAAAACTTTGTAAATAGAAAAGCGGGCAGCGGGTTTTTATCGTATCACCGGAAAGATATTTTGTTTACTATTCAATTCCAATTGGCTAAAATCTCTTTCTATACTAAGATACATATGTTTTTTTGAATCGGTCGTTTGACCGCTCATGGTAGGATTAGGTATACCTGAAATGTCGGCAGGTTTAGTGTTAAATAGGAAGTATTTTGAAATTTTATTAGCGTTATAACCAGGTTGAAATACCACGATTATTTTTATTCAGATTTTTATAATTATATATTCTATTATTAACAGTTAATGATTGTATTATCGGTAGTTGGAGAAACTGAAATTTTGAATATTCGAAGAAGAAACTTTGCAAGCCCTTCAACGTGTCAGAAACTATTTTAATTGGCCATTAAACCGCTTCCATAATGCTGATATTTTTTAAAGTAACGCACCAACTACATTTTCTGTCGATTAAAGCACCTACGACGATATTAAAAAATATACAGCTGCAAAAGTTTAAAATTACAAGAGCGTATGTACGTTTCAATTATTATTCCAATCTTATCGAAGATATAAAAGAAACATGTTGTTCGTATCCAACGTGAGAGGCCAGTATCGTGCAGCCGCAATAATTACAAGTACAGTAAGAAGAGAAAAAGAAGAATGGACGGCGATAATTATGAAATATCGTTTTGCGGAAGAAGCAGTTCGCCTATCTAGCAGAAAAAACAGCTTCTTTCATCACCGGTTCCCTGACTTTTTTCCCTCTCCAGTCGGTACCTTTCTTGCCACGCGTAAACGCTGCCCCGCGTGTCTCACTTTTTCACCAGCTGGAAAGTTCCCGGCAGCGGAGAAGCACGCCGCTTTATCCACGACGAGAGTTCTTGCGGAAATTTATGGGCGCTGGTGTCAGGATCGCGCGAAAATTTTCACTTTTCGTTGGGCCACGGCCGCCAACTTACGTACCGACAGATATTCGTACGCTGTGCCGGCAGAAGTTAGCCGACCGCGAAACTACGTGGAAACGTTCGGCGCCCATCGTTGGAATTGTGCGTGATCGTGCCTTTCGGCTTTTCTCCATTCACCGCCTTGAATTCCTATTCTAAGCTTGTCAGGGTAGCACAATGCCCGAGAAACGTAACTGGTGGGGAATTTTTCGGTCGCTGCGAGGGCATTCGAGATGAACTGAAAAGACGAAGACGATGGGGTGGGAGGTAACAATGAGAGACTGAACAAAATACTAACGCATTGAGTACTAGAACGTAGTATTTTACACGAAGCTTCAGCTAAGAGATAGGAAGTTGGTTCAGTAAATATGTATTTAATTAAACTTTATATCGCCAACTCGTTTACCTGTTATCGTTATTAAGCGTTTAAATACGTCCATTGTCGGTAAACAATTTCATCTGCTGCACAATCCACAAATATCGTAAGAGCCAACGCAATTGTTTCCTGTTTGCTGATCATAATGGATCCTTGTTTCGTAGCGAATGAATGGTATTTGAAAGCACGCGAATGAAAGACGCAGAAGAGAATCTTCCTGCCGTTTATCATAAATATTTGCTCGAAGTAGCTGCGCAAGTTTGTCGATATTCTCGAGTTCGTCGCAGTGGATTGTTAATTGTCCTCGTTAATTGTCCGCATGGGTGAAATCAGTTCCGCGCGTTACAAAGGGTTGGTGGAAGGAACTGCCGGCCAGAGGTTTTCCACCAAACCGTTCGTAATTTCTGTTTGATGCCATGTTTACAAATAAATCCTCAAGTACCGCGGAAGGAACGCTGGTAACTTCGTCAACTTTGATTAAGGGCCTGGCTGGCCGGGCGGTTTCAAAGGACCGGAGCTACATTTTCCAGTGAAAGGTACAAGGGACGTTGCAAACAAGACAACACGGTGGAAATCTACGTATCCGTACCAGAGAGTTTCCCAACGACGCCGACATGCACCGCGGTAACTTGCCGGGGAAGGTCATTAGAAGTTGAAGAGTGTCCGCCCGTGTGCATTACAAATTAGTGTCTTTGAACTAGTTCCGACCACTGTCATAGACCACTCATCCTCACATCCCATATATCCAAGCTGTTTGTCTTCAACCCGAAATTTCATTCATAGCTTCCAGGCAATCGCCTATTCTATCTTTCGTTGGTTTAATCAGACTAACGACTTTCGATGGACACGATCCCGTTGAAATTGTTGGGAATTTTAAAAACGGAGATTTATGGAGATTGATGTCTCGTTGTTATTGATAATATGCAATAGAATGTACTAATTGAAATTGTATAAATTATAAAAGGCTATAAAGATGATGGGAATTAATAATATACGGTACAAAAGAAAAATCTCGATATTACATCGTTAGCTTAAAAAATCTTGGAAATGTGAAAAGTGAGAATTTTGGTAGAAGCGCTCAAATGTCTCAGAGAAAGTGAAAAAGAAAATGTATAGATAAGCGAAACAGTTAAAAACGAGAATTAAGATTCGACAAAGTTCGTACTTCGGAGTTGAGGTTATGTTGAGGCAATATTTCGTTGAACAGAATAAGAATAATAAAGTCAATGTTTTATTATTACATATAATTATTATCGTACTATTTTACATTCTACAAGTTAAAAAAGTCAATTTACAATAAAACGTTTCATGAATATCTCTATCGAAACAGACCTAACCTCAATAACTAATATAAATCGCTATGGCGTGTATTCTACAACGAAGAAAAGCAGCAAAAAACCGCCGAATTTCGAAGATATTTAAAGAGAAATAAATTCCTAGACGGAAAACTATTCTAGATGGAAAATGTTGAAAGCTCGAGTTCGTGACGCATTTGAATCGACAAAAGCGCGAGAACGAAGCATGAAAAGGGTGTTGTAACTATAGGCGGTGCTCGTTGAGGAAGAATTGAATTTGTGCGCGTTTACCGCGCGAGACAAGAGCGCGGTCCCTCTTGGTTGTACATTCCATCGATGTCGATGTTATAGCGCGATGATAATAACAATGATAATAGAGCAGCGTTGGATGTTTGTTCGACCGATAATACAGAAACAATTTCAAGGATAACAAAGGAACGGGATTACAACGTTCGACGGTTGATGAGAAGAGTGAAGCCTCGTGTTTCGAGGCTGTTGGAGCGTCCACGATGCATAAATTGTTAAGTTACTTAAATGGAAAGCTGAGAAAAAATTCACCTGCATCCCGTCGCATTGTAAACTGGTCTTGGCAGATTCATCGTTTCATCGAGTTCAGTTTCACTAACGATAACCCCCTTTTTCCTCAGTCTACTTCGTTCCTTTCACGCGTGCTTTATTTTTCGACTTTAAAGTTTATAAGGTGTCGTTGTCTGTGAATGCAACGCATTCATTTCTTAATCGGGAAAGACGATGAGCGTTAAAGGATGGAAAGAAACGAGTTTATAATTTATTTATTTGGACCCATTAGAGCACGAATAATAGGAATTATTATTCAGAAGTGTAGTATCGTGGACGAAAGGCCTGGGAGATATCGGGCGAACTATAAACAATGCCGCGAGAAAGCCAAAGTGCCGACAGGCCCATCAATGTGTCGTCCTTCGATCGAATAGTTTCGTGGAAAAGGCTTACGTACCCTGACCACGAGCGGTTGCGGAACACATGCGTGGTGGGGCTAAGACAAAAGATAAAGGGATGCTAAGGGAGAAAGACGAAATAACAGTCAGTGTCGGTGGAGAAGCCACAGAGTGTTAGTTGAGAAGTCAGAGAGTGCGAATTGTGTTATCGAGAGAGTGTGCTCCGCGAGAGAGAGAGAGAGAGAGAGAGAGAGAGAGAGAGAGAGAGAGAGAGAGCGTTGGATCCGTGTTGACAAGAGTTGCAAATTAACTATTTAGTTGTCTAAATTATAGTACGTTTTTGTAATCAGTTCCCGTTAAACAGCCATCGTTTCCTGTTTAATCAACATCTGTTTAATCCATTCATTGTAAATAAACTAAATGTAGTAGCAAGATAGTAGAGAAGCAAGGTAGAGAAGGAATGAAATAAATGGCTTGATGGATAATATCAAGGTTTGTTTCCTACGTAATATGTGCCATGAGAGGAAACAGTTACATTGAGAAATAAGTCAATCGTAACACCGCTCGTAAGCGTTTGCACAAGTACACGCTAACTGAGAATTCAACTGGTATCACGTAAGAAAATGTCAGATGTAAAATATAAACACAATCGGATTTCGCGATTGTGCTCCCATTAACGTCAGATTACAACAACTCAAACTGCAACAACAGACTAAGAACGGAGTACACGAAGCATTAGCAGAGAACTGGCATGATCCATCAAACGCAGCCCATTTCCAAAGAACTTCCTCGCCTACGTTATTTCGATTCCATTTTAACCGCGTTTGGTGGTAACGTTTTCCAACATAGTCATTCCTATCAAGGTGTTCCACGAACGAGGCACGGCCCGGCTAGTAACGTCTAGTGGCATTAAGCCCGGGAACGAGCGATTTTCTTGGCATCTAGCGCGCCGAGTGCAAATAAGAAGGGAGAGTTAACGACCCTGAATTACGTGTAACATTTCATTTTTGCGGAATGATAAATCGTCGCATACATATTGCGTCGCAATGACATTACATACTGACACGTGAACGTGATAAAGAAACAAGGGAGTCGCTTAAACACGCAGCTGTGGCGAGCACGTAATCGCTAATGCAGCTTTGGCTGACCAAGAGATGAGGTATAAGTCACTTTTCACAGGCTACATTCTGACAAACGAGTTTTCTTCTGCTCTATTTACCAGTTACCATTAGTGACAAGCTCAAGTACGTGCGCAAGTAGGTTAACATTGGCTGACTTGATTCTACAACTCTTTATAACTATATTTGGAAAAAAGGAAGCAGTACTTTAAGAAGCGAAGAAAATACACTCAAGTAGAGTGGAACATCGATCGAATAAGTTTGAGATTTGATTATTTAAAATCATCTTTATTTCCTTATTTTTCAGATTCATCGTCGTAATTGTTTACTACGTATCGTAAAGCAACGATTATTTGGAAATTGTTGTAACCAAGCAACAAAGGATATACAGCGTTTCTCCATTCGTTTTAACATCGATGTACTTGTAAGTCAATTTTCGAAACTCGCCAATACTCGTTCTGAGATTTGAAGATAACTCGTGAAGATCGAATACTTGGCAAATGTGATACAACGAATGAACCGTATTATGCGCTACGACCAGTGTTCGAATCCTGTGACGTGAACCTTGGCTATGGGATTTGATTCGGATTTATAAGTACACATCGAATTTGATCCTATCACTGGTTACCATCGGTCTCGTGATCGCATGAAAAGTAGCCGTTTCGCTCGTGCAAGGACAACTTGGAAATCCGTGACGATCTTCTCGCCGATCTTGAAAGTAGACGCATTCGAAACTTTAACGCGAACCTGCTCGTGTAATTTCTGATCTCCACCACCGAGAGGGGACATTAACAGCGCTGGTTTACGGTCTCGGCGCCTACCTTCTCCTTGGCAAATTATTCCCACAATCGGACCAACTATCGGCTACGCAATCACCACCTCGAAATTGCTTAACGATCGTTTAATGTAATGTTTGCAGCGTTCGAGGAACGTGTCGCTACTTTATGGACCATTCTCCTTTCGCTTGACGATGAAATCGTCTTGCCGTTCTATAGCAGTTTCGGATCGTTAGGTGCCGTTATCATACACTGGCTGCCTCGTTAACGAAACATTCGATTCACTTAGCTCGTCTCGCTTCGTTGGTTCATATTAATTCTTGTAGCTTTGACAGTTATAATCGTGTCAAAGGCTGTTTATTCAAATATCCAGTCTCCTCATACATTTAATTAACAGCTATTTTTAAAATACAGATCTTCGAATGCAGCAAGATCATTTCTTCAACACGTAGTATCAGAATATCTTATTTCAGCTTCAAGCTTTCAGCTTCCGCAAACCACCTAAACATTAAAATTATTGAGATACGTATAATTTTGTGTGCTAGATTAGATTAGCCGCGTGTATGGAAGTATGTGTGTGCACAGCGTCTCGAAAAACAGACGAATGCAATTGTCCCGTTGGCAGTGCGATATGGAAGGTGGCGAGACAAAGAAAGTACCGAGACGCGTGCAAATATATCCAAGAAGATCCTGGAAATCGTTTATTGAATAAATCCAAAGCCATTTTAATATGAATTCTAAGTGTAACCTTAGTGTCCCTTCACTTTTATTTCGGCGATTAAGATCCACAATTCTCAACGAAAATCAACAAACACGTGTCCTTCGTTCGTATCGAAATTACTAGCTGCTATTTAAACCCTATGATAATCATCGATGTCACAGCTAAATTGCTCGTCATCTATCTACCCTCGTTCAGATAGTGCTAGCATTCGAATTCTAACTTTATTCAATCAGCCGAGGAAGCGATAGTAACAGCGAGGTTAAAAGTACCAAGCACATACTACGAAATGGAAGATGATCGTCGACAATACAGCTTCCATACGTTTCTACGAAATTGCCAGCTTTCATGTGGAATTACTGTGCTCTGACAGCTCTTCCGGATGGGACGTCGTTAGAGTTCCGAACGCTGGATTCTCATAGTTTGACCTAGCAACAAATCTGTCGAAAGTCTTTAGCGTCGGTTGCTAAACATCCGAGCGCTTCGTTTAAAAACCTGATGCAAGCTCGAGATTATTGCCTTGGTACAACCAGGCTGCCTGGCCAAGGGAAATATTGGCGAGCATGACATTCGACCATTTTTCGTATCGCGATAAGCCAGCTCGAAGAGACCTTACTCGGTAGATGGTGGTAAAGGATCGTTCATAAGGTGTGGGTGTTGATTAAGTCGGTAGCATGCAAATCGTTCATTCCCGTGTCTACCTTCCTTCGTCTACCCTTTTATCAGCCAGATAAACTGCCCCCAAGCTGCACCGTCCCCGCTCCTCGTGAAGCGTGCCGGCCCTCGACATAATTATACGCAATTTATCATAATCGAGGACGGTATCGCGATCGCGATCTGGTGGAAACTGTCTACGCAATTGGAGAATATGCCGCCGAAAGATGCACCGGTGAGTTAACATTGTTGGACCATGATGTTTCAAGGAAATTGTGCAATCATCGTCGATACATTCTGATCGGTTGCTCTCGCGTATCTTTTTGTTCCTATTCGGTTTCTTTTTTATTTCAATTTTTAGATCAAAGCTGCACAGTTTGGTCGATCGATAAAATCTCAGTAAGACAATACAGTCTGTCACACAAGAGCGTGTCTGCGATATCTGCGAAACCTGACACCTAATCAGAATGAGATAAAAAGAATGTAAACAAACGAAAACTTCTCTAATACGCGTTGCTGAATACCTTTCAGTTTCATTTGAAACAGTGAAAGGAACAGAGCTTTTTAATATGAGTGCCGCGTACGCGAAACGTCGAAAATCGTCTGGCATGGGCGAATGAAAACAGAGATCGTGATTGGAGTAATATAATATTCACTGATGAATCTTCGTTTTGGGCATGGTGTCCTATTAGGCGTGCTTGGACTATCCATGGAAGAAGGATGATTCAAAGAAGTGTAAAACACCCTATAAAAGTGCATGTTTGGGGTTGCTTTAACGCACGCGGTTTTGGGACTTTGTGCGTCTTTACAGACAATCTGAATGCACAAAAGATGGTGAAATTGTACCAAAGGGGACTTCTCACATCCGTGAAACGTTGGTTCAACCAAACCGAGGACCAATGGATATTGCAAGAAGACAACGACCCTAAACATCGAAGTCGCATCTGCACCCAATGGAAAGCGAAAAACGCCATCACAGTACTTCCTTGGCCATCGCAGTCCCCTGATGCAAACCCTATCGAAAATGTGTGGTCCCTAATGAAATGCAAGCTGAGAGGAAGACGTATCACAAAAATAAGAACACTTGTACATCACATTCGAAAGATATGGAGGTCGTTACCAGAATCCTACGCTCAAAAATTAGTCGAGAGTATGCCGAAACGATGTCAAGCTATAATCGCTAATGGAGGAGATTGGACACCCTACTAAGTAATAGCGTATTAGTGTTTTAGATGTAGATTCAATTCATATAAATTTTTTTACAAATATATAAATATTTACAGAAATATCGCAGACACGCTCTTGTGTGACAGACTGTATTAACACGTTGACTGTCGCGTCACCCATATTCGATCCAAAGATATTTGAAAGTATCTAAGGATAACTGGAAAAGAATAATTCAAATCTGGTTGCCATTTTACTCAGTCGTATTAATTTATACATTAGTATAGTTGACACTGTAATTCTTTTTCACGCATCTTGAAAATCTTAAGTTGGAAACAAATTACCACGTAGAAACACAGCCCCAAAGTTCTTTACCAGAGATGATAAACCGCAAGTGTGTTTCTCACGTAGACTTGGCGCAGTTACGGTAACTAAATGCTTCAAACAATAGTTGCATAGACCGAAAATTACTCGCAGATGATGATTGAAGAACCAGAGAAACTTGCGACGTCTGGCACTGATCTTTGGCAGTGGACGTTGTCGTTTTATCAAACCGTATTATTGTTGCTTGTTTGCAATTGTATTTAACGTTACGGGCGAAACGTTAAAAGACGAAGATGAGGATAGGTAGAAGAGAGAAGTGTGTGATTAGAGAGGCTTCGCAGTTGCACGGGTCTTGAACGTCTACAAACTGCGAATACGTAAGTAGGAAACGCGTTATTTCTCAGAACTTTGAATGATTAGAACGAGGCGTGATTGCGAGTCGTTAGAGGCGAACTCGGTAATAATAAAAGCCACGGAAGTAACTAAGCCTCTGCAAAGGCACTGTCTGTGCCTTGGAACGCGTACTGTAACGCGTTATCCTCGATATTTTCTCTTTCGTCGCTGTTCTATGGAACGTGTAATTCTGGCGAGTTTACGGTGTCAAGTGGTAGCGGATTCTTAAGCGATTTCTAAAGGTTTGCGAATCGTTAGACGCGATGAAAATGTAGGCAACGTGGAATCATTAAAAGATCCGAGTCGCTAGGTACGCCAATGTAAAGTTCTTTATACCGTCGACAATTTTTTCGTCGTCAACGAATAACTAAACGAAGCAAGATACCGAGCGATGTGTAAATGAAGCAACGAATACACGTGGAAAATGTGTTACAGTTTGGTTTTCGTAATGAAAATGTATTCAATCCACTGTATTTTCTGTATTGATTTTTAGTTTTGAGTGGTTCTCGTTGTACGCTGCTATTAATGGTTTTTGAAACGCAAAGTATCATATTATATAGAGGCGTGTACGTACGAAAATTTGCATAATAGATTCCCTGCGAAAAACTAACGACGTGTACACTCCACTTGCTCATTATACAGTTATTCAGGTTTCACTCGGTCGAAGTACGGTGTATTAACACCGCGGAATCTCGCGTTTCATAGTTTGATGAGTTTTGTTTTAACAAGCTTCTTCGTTTTTAACACCAGATTTAGCGTAAGATGCGTAAAGTTAGTGTTTAACAAATTTCAGCTTCCTGGTAACGTGCGCTATACGAACTTTGTTTTAACAAAAGATGCGTGATCTTGGCCTGAGAAAGTTTTGACGGTAATTTACCAACGACTTATACCATAGATCGTTTAGAAAATTAATCGTCGTGTTAAATACAATTATTTTGTCTTGTTTTGTTTCAACGCGTAATTATGTTCGAAACGATTTGCACGTTTATCATTCGAGATAATTCTGCTCGTATTTCCTGAAATCGGCAATTTAAAATTCTTAGTTGCGTGCAGTGGAGAATCGATTATTATAATTTTTTGTCACTTAATGGAGATTGGGAGGGCAGTATTTGCCAGGCGGTATTAATTGACCGGGTCCGGATGGTCGCGTGAGAAACCGTACTTGCAGAGGACGAGCGAAAGGCACTTGAATCTGTTGAATCCGCGAACACACTGCCACTTTATTGTACATACATATTAACGTAAGCGAATGGGAAAAAATAGTACGATGAATTGCAGATCGTTGAGATATTTGCATCGCAAATGCCCGTAAAGCATTTTAATTTACGAATATACGCGGCCGAAACGATCGCGATTCTATTAAAAACTTTCGCATTCGTCGTATCTGGACCGAATACGCACGGAATATTCGAGGGGGTGGCAATTTTTAATTAAACAACTACCAATTGTTCGCATCAATCACAGTTTCGGTCGATTCGATTCGATTTGATTCTGCGATTACATTCGATGATTAATAAAAATAAATGAAAATAAATGGTTCATATTTATATTAACGCAGTTTAATAATTTTGCAACGTTTAATCAATCCTCTTGTGTGTCTTATCTTGTTCATTTTTTCACTTTACTGCACTTTATTTGCTTTAACGTGACACGAGAAATAGCAGAAATTATTGCCTTAGATGGACTAAAGGATTAATATCTGTTTTTATTTTAATTTTTACAGAATAATATGCTTTTCTTTTAGATTTTTTGTACTTTTGTCTTCGAAAACTACATTCAGAGGCGATAATCTTTTTTCCCTAGATCGTATTATTTTAGTAATTACATCGCAGAGTACTATGTTTGAGAGTTGGCTCGATCAGAACAGAATTATAAATTGTGTTTAACTTTCGCCTTCTGTCGAAATGAAAACCCTTCAGTAGTTTGTCCGAGTTTCTTAATTTCGCAGTTCTTTAATCTCCTAACGCACTGTGTTCTCAAGTAATATTTTTCAAGCGTCGAGGATTCTCAGGCTTATTCGATAAAAATGTTCCTCTTAATCCATCCATTTATTTATAGATGAACTTTTCCGCTTACTGTTTCTACATTACGCCGAAGTTTTCCTGCTAAATTTTTCAATATCAATAGCTAGATTCGAACGGAATTTTTGTATTCTTCGTTTCTATCTTATTTTATCTCGTAGAAGGTCCCTCTAAACTTGCGACCAACTGTTGCTGAATACCCTGCACGCACACACAAAGGTTCGTTTCCTGTGAGTACACAACGAATTAATTTACAATGAAAATTCCCAGTTAATTACAGTAAATTACAATACGGCTACCAGCTATGAGCTTTGGAACAAGTTTAGAAGCTTGATTTAACCGGTTTCGTGAAAATGTCAGACTTCTCGCTAGGAAGGATATTTGAAATTGAAGTTTATAAGTTCGCGGTACACGTAAGAACGTGTCGAGAACGAAGTATCGAAGTCATTTGGCACGTAAAGACGACGATAGCTGTATTTTTTGGCGAGCCGATAAAAATATGCACACGAGCGAACTATTCCGAACTGCAAAGCTCGCCCCTTTTGCACGGCTTTTTCTTTTATTTCTTTCGCTTCAAAGCTATCGCTCTGTGGGATCTACACGTGTACATCGAGAAGAAGGATATTTTTCATGCAAAACGTTCAAGGTACTTCGGCGAGAAAACCTGCCTGGCGTAGAAACCGAGCTATTTTTCCAGCGTGGCTTGTACAAAAACCACTATCGTACGCTTGTAAGTGAATCTTTTTGCGTTACGCGATATTTGACGCTCGACATTTTGTCAACGATCGAGGAAGCGTGACAGAGGTAAAAAGGATATTTCACGGTACAAAGATAAAGATTGGCCGATCGCGTGAAAAGTAGTTAAAAGATTTATACAAATGTCGAAGAGAATCTAATAACAAAGTAGTTTTTTCAATATCTTCCTCTCTTTTTCTTTTTTGAGACTTCAACGCGTGTTACTTTCATCGTTCCAACTATAAGCAGTTATTTTGTTACTTCTGTACTCAAAGTAACACAAATAAATTTACTTGGAACAAAATCTTTTAACCTGTCAGCCTTTAACTAATATCAGGTAGATGTATCTTAATTCTTCCAATACAAATATGATATAATAATTTATATCGCTACATATATGTAGTAACTTAGGTGATGATGTTTGTTTGTTTTAGTTTCTAGAGCAAGGACAAGGAATGATGGTTATTGAGAGTTAAGTTCGTTTATTCGTGTAAGCAATGCTCAACATATAGCGGACTATAATCGTCGTGCGTCTTCTACTCGGCTTCCAGCTTCTCAACTGACTTAACTCAACTGCATAGCGTCTTCTGTACAAGTTGACTGCTTCACGTCTTCTTTTCGACTTCCCAACTGCAACTTCACGTCTTCACGTCTTCTCTTCGACTTCCCAACTGCAACTTCACGTCCTCACGTCTTCTCTTCGACTTCCCAACTGCAACTTCACGTCTTCACGTCTTCTCTTCAACTTCCCAACTCCAACTTCACGTCTTCACGTCTTCTCTTCGACTTCCCAACTCCAACTTCACGTCTTCACGTCTTCTCTTCGACTTCCCAACTCCAACTTCACGTCTTCACGTCTTCTCTTCGACTTCCCAACTCCAACTTCACGTCTTCACGTCTTCTCTTCGACTTCCCAACTCCAACTTCACGTCTTCACGTCTTCTCTTCGACTTCCCAACTCCAACTTCACGTCTTCACGTCTTCTCTTCGACTTCCCAACTCCAACTTCACGTCTTCACGTCTTCTCTTCGACTTCCCAACTCCAACTTCACGTCTTCACGTCTTCTCTTCGACTTCCCAACTGCAACTTCACGTCTTCACGTCTTCACGTCTTCTCTTCGACTTCCCAACTGCAACTTCACGTCTTCACGTCTTCTCTTCGACTTCCCAACTGCAACTCCACGTCTTCATGTCTTCTCCTCGACTTCCCAACTCCAACTCCACGACTCCTTAATATCCTCTCCTTTCACCCCCAGATGTGCCTGACCCATTTTCAGGTAGATCCCCTTTAATTATCCCGATGTTGTAATGGGCCACAGGTATGGCCCATTGTCAGGCACGTCCCTTTTCCCGATACTACATATATTATTGACATTTATCCATATTTATGATTTATATTCTAGCAGAAACGAAAGAGAGCATTGTAAAAAGTATCGTTTCATCAATTGCTTTTTTTCATGTAGCAGGTTCATTCAGAATTTAATGCTGCAAAATTGACGAATATCATAGAGACTTCTTTTCAACCAAAAAAGAACAAGCGTTCGACCAACGAATTCTCCTATTAAAATAATAATAAAAAAATAGAGGTAAAAACTTTTTGACATAGTCACCAGACGGAAACCTTTGACCTAAATAGAAGTTCTTGGCCGTATTTGCATCGCGAAATTGTTCGCGCAATCTTGCACATAGCTCGTTAATTTCTTTCGTCTATACAATAGCACGAGCCCCGATAATTTTCAGTGAGGATCGTGAATATCGAAACTCGATACTTATCCTCTTCGATTATCCGCGAAATTTATAATAGAAATCGCGATCGTACGTCCCGCATTTAGCCGTTGTCGTGATTGAAACATACAAAGACTCGACGTAATTTTCCGGAACATGGAGAAACAGGATTTTAGAGTGGTTTGTTCAAGCCCTTCCTCCCTCTCTCTTTCTCTCTCTCTCTCTCTATTTTCTTCCCTCTTCATCTCTCCTCGGCGCAGAGAATTTATAAACGTATTTGCATACGCAATTTTCACGCTTAACCTCCTGGAAACGGGATTGAATTTAAGATAATGGCGAGCCGAATATGCATGAATTCTTTTTACCGGCCGCAACAATAAATCAGCGAAAACGATATTCTAATATCCTGGTCTCGATTCATCCGTTTCCTGTCTGCTATGTACCTCGCCTCTTCGTTTCTCCGTTTCGCCATCCCGACGATTTTTACGATGCAGCTGGCCGGAGAACAAAAAACCGAATAACAAGGAAACGTTGGCCGGTAATCGCTTGGAACTGGTTGGGTCGTTGATAATCGAGAGCAACGATCGAAACACAGATTTTATTTCAATTTATTTTCAATGGCCAGTATTTATTTATATTTGTCTACAAGTATTCTTTATGAATATGTAATTTTTTACCAGACTCTTTTTTTTTTTACTCTACAACGATGACGATTAATCTCGTTCGGAGTACCACTACATCTATTCCTTGCTCACGTCGATTACAATTTCGTTTTATAAAATCGCGGTGATTTTTTGCGCCGACTTTCAAACTTTCTTTTATCCGCCAGCGCACAGTGAAGCGTTCTAGTTTTGTTCGAAAGTGAATTTACTTGTCTATTGAAATTCCACTTTATTTATCGTTTTCTCAGACGAAAGATCGCGTGGAAAGGCAGCAAGGTCCGATAGCTAACAAGCTGCACACCATGTTCGGAACAAGCTGAACACACAAGCGTGGAAAAAATGGAATTTCCAGACCATGCTGGGTCAGCTTGCTTGCCTCTATGACCCTGCAGTCTCGTCTTTGTGTCTCCGCGGAATTTTAATTGACGTCATCAAAGCCATTCAATAAATCCATTCTGACCGTTTAATCCTATCCGCCGGTGGAACATGGAAAAAGCGTTGGCGAATTCTCTCTCTCTCTCTCTCGTAACTCTCTTACAAGCATCACTCTTTTTCCGCGTGCTCGGTCACGTGTTGGCTAAATTACGTTAGCCAGCGCCACGGCACACGCGTGCAACTTTTGTCACACGTATCCTCGCTTTCCTTCCTGGCTTTTGCAGCGGAGCGCGTGTTAATACAACACACGGCTCACAATGTGCTGACCAAACCGTACGAACCAACCGTGGATTTCCGTCACGTATTGTTTTTCCGCCAATCGCGCGCTTTCTATCCCGTTGTTCCGCGACTCGTTTCAATCTGACACGTACCTAACACTCGCGTTAATAGTTTTTCTCCACCTGGACACCGCTTGATCTAGCCCGCTCGTAAACGTTTAAATTGGCGCTTTCTATCATTTTCTCTTATTTCTCGTCGCCTGATGGATAGGAATTTTCTAACGATTTTCGTGTAACGTTAATTGCTATTAGGCCACGAGTCGGGTAATTAATTGGTAAAAAGGTAGGTTTAATTTTTAATATTTATTTGTTTTTTTAATTGGAAATATTGCATTACCTTTTGTTCCTTATTGCCATCGTTGTCTTAGGCTTCGCGAGCAATTTTGATGGCGAAGGTTGTTTAGTGTTTGCGTCGATAAGCGTTGCATTCGACACGTCTTCGTTTTGTTCTAGCGAGTTTCTTTGTCGCAACAAATGTGATCACAATCGTAAGCGTGATTAGCGATGAGAATACTCTGAGAAATTATGTTTTGTCAGAGAGTATTGAAGTCTTGAAGAGAATATTTTTGATATTCGTTTGTGAGCATCGAGATTTTCATTTAAAAGACTTCCAACCACATACAGGGGACATGCCAGTTGGACATGACACTCAACGCGAAAGGTTTGACTTTATTTAAAAGAAGAATAAGGCAAGTATCAATGTGCTTCAATGTTTCAAAACATATCGATCTTTCAATTAAATTCAAACTTCACTCGAAGATCGTGTCTTTTGTACCAGTTTCTCAGTTGCTTAATTATTATCGTGGGCGTGGATATCGATTTGTAGCTTGTGATCATGAAAAAAGCATAGAAATGTACTTCAAACTATTAAAATCCGTTGGAATTTGTTTAGACTATGTTGCAATATTTATAGAAATGACTTATATTTTATCTGTAGGCTCTCAAGCTTCTCGTTTGTCACATCCCTCTGCTTAAATTCGTTATCCTCTTCAAATCAATATTTGTGTATTTTAATCCTGTATTTTATTTGTTTGCCATCTATAGCAGATTGAAGTCTTTCAGACTAGTTCTGGTATGTGAAAGAAAAAGTAGGGATTAAAAAAAAATGTATTTATTTGGGATCTATGGCAGATTGAAGTCTTTCAAACTAGTTCTGGCGTGTGAAAGAAAAAGTCAGGATTAAAAAAAAAAAAAAAAAAAAAAAAATGTATAGGAGGCTCGATTGGATGTTCAGTTTTCGATACTGATCTGACTTGCAGAGATCAGAGCAGTATTAAATTTGGTTCAAGCTCCAAGTCCGTGTGGCTATACTTATGTTTAATTCATAACCGTAGCTATCGACCAATAGACATTTAAAAGTAGTATTCTTTTGCTCGCGGAGAGCACAGGTTAACCGTGCTTGTACCGAAACACTTTGTTCCTGCCCTCAAAGAATTCTTTCCCCTCGATTTCCCAAATTTACCATAGTATTTGTTCGAATGAAACTTTAATATTTCAATACAGTTTTCCTGTAATAATGTTTCTTTGCTACGTAGCAAAGCCTGTAGTCGTTTCGTCTGTAAGTACATCTCTTCTTTGTGTTAAGATCGATAGAAAGTTCTATTTATTTAAAAGTTTCTATTTATTCGTAAATCGTTTATTAGAATAAAATATCGACGTATCCTCTGAAACATCTTTTAATGATATATACTTGAATGGTTTGTATTCTTTGTTCACTATGTACGTCTTAGTGTTAGATCTGAATTAATATATATACGTAATACATATAAGTACATAAAAGTTTCTTTCGTTTTATGAAGAAATAATAGGCGCACAAGGTTTTTTGTTTTATATTATAATACATACATTTTGTTCTGTTGAGATATACACCGAGACATTTCACAGACTTGGTTTCACGTTTGTATGAAGGTAAAAAACACGTTTGTGAAAGAAAGATACTTTCTGGACAACCTAACACGTGTATGATATGAGTACAAAGTAGATGTGAATACAGTAGGTATATTAAAACTTGCAATTAAAAATATCAAAAAACGTCTGTTTCTCAGTTACGCTTAATATTATTATGCTCAAATTCATAAAGAAACGAAATACATAATATTGTACGTATGTATACATACTTGTATGATATGAGAAAAAAGTAGAAGTGAGTACAGTAGATACATTAAAAATTGCAATTAAAAATATCAAAAGTCTGTTTCTCAGTTACGCTTAATATTTATTATTGTACTCAAATTTATATTCTTACGAACATAAAGAAACAAAATTTACAATACATATATATACATACTTGTATGATATGAGTACAAAGTAGAAGTGAGTACAGTAGATACATTAAAAATTGCAATTAAAAATATCAAAAGTCTGTTTCTCAGTTACGCTTAATATTTATTATTATACTCAAATTCATATTCTTACGAACATAAAGAAACAAAATTCATAATACATACGTATACATACTTGTATGATATGAGTACAAAGTAGAAGTGAGTACAGTAGATACATTAAAAATTGCAATTAAAAATATCAAAAGTCTGTTTCTCAGTTACGCTTAATATTTATTATTGTACTCAAATTCACATTCTTACGGACATAAAGAAACAAAATTCACAATACATATGTATACTTACTTGTATGATATGAGTACAAAGTAGAAGTGAGTACAGTAGATACATTAAAAATTGCAATTAAAAATATCAAAAGTCTGTTTCTCAGTTACGCTTAATATTTATTATTGTACTCAAATTCACATTCTTACGGACATAAAGAAACAAAATTCACAATACATATGTATACTTACTTGTATGATATGAGTACAAAGTAGAAGTGAGTACAGTAGATACATTAAAAATTGCAATTAAAAATATCAAAAGTCTGTTTCTCAGTTACGCTTAATATTTATTATTGTACTCAAATTCACATTCTTACGGACATAAAGAAACAAAATTCACAATACATATGTATACTTACTTGTATGATATGAGTACAAAGTAGAAGTGAGTACAGTAGATACATTAAAAATTGCAATTAAAAATATCAAAAGTCTGTTTCTCAGTTACGCTTAATATTTATTATTGTACTCAAATTTATATTCTTACGAACATAAAGAAACAAAATTTACAATACATATATATACATACTTGTATGATATGAGTACAAAGTAGAAGTGAGTACAGTAGATACATTAAAAATTGCAATTAAAAATATCAAAAGTCTGTTTCTCAGTTACGCTTAATATTTATTATTGTACTCAAATTCACATTCTTACGGACATAAAGAAACAAAATTCACAATACATATGTATACTTACTTGTATGATATGAGTACAAAGTAGAAGTGAGTACAGTAGATACATTAAAAATTGCAATTAAAAATATCAAAAGTCTGTTTCTCAGTTACGCTTAATATTTATTATTGTACTCAAATTCACATTCTTACGGACATAAAGAAACAAAATTCACAATACATATGTATACTTACTTGTATGATATGAGTACAAAGTAGAAGTGAGTACAGTAGATACATTAAAAATTGCAATTAAAAATATCAAAAGTCTGTTTCTCAGTTACGCTTAATATTTATTATTGTACTCAAATTCACATTCTTACGGACATAAAGAAACAAAATTCACAATACATATGTATACTTACTTGTATGATATGAGTACAAAGTAGAAGTGAGTACAGTAGATACATTAAAAATTGCAATTAAAAATATCAAAAGTCTGTTTCTCAGTTACGCTTAATATTTATTATTGTACTCAAATTCACATTCTTACGGACATAAAGAAACAAAATTCACAATACATATGTATACTTACTTGTATGATATGAGTACAAAGTAGAAGTGAGTACAGTAGATACATTAAAAATTGTAATTAAAAATATCAAAAGTCTGTTTCTCAGTTACGCTTAATATTTATTATTGTACTCAAATTCACATTCTTACGGACATAAAGAAACAAAATTCACAATACATATGTATACTTACTTGTATGATATGAGTACAAAGTAGAAGTGAGTACAGTAGATACATTAAAAATTGCAATTAAAAATATAAAAAAAACGTCTGTTCCTCAGTTACGTTTAATATTTATTATTGTACTCAAATTCATATTCTTACGAACATAAAGAAACAAAATTCACAATACATATGTATACTTACTTGTATGATATGAGAAAAAAGTAGAAGTGAGTACAGTAGATACATTAAAAATTGCAAGTAAAAATATCAAAAGTCTGTTTCTCAGTTACGCTTAATATTTATTCTTGTACTCAAATTTATATTCTTACGAACATAAAGAAACAAAATTCATAATACATACGTATACATACTTGTATGATATGAGTACAAAGTAGAAGTGAGTACAGTAAATACATTAAAAATTGCAATTAAAAATATCAAAAGTCTGTTTCTCAGTTACGCTTAATATTTATTATTGTACTCAAATTCACATTCTTACGGACATAAAGAAACAAAATTCACAATACATATGTATACTTACTTGTATGATATGAGTACAAAGTAGAAGTGAGTACAGTAGATACATTAAAAATTGTAATTAAAAATATCAAAAGTCTGTTTCTCAGTTACGCTTAATATTTATTATTGTACTCAAATTCACATTCTTACGGACATAAAGAAACAAAATTCACAATACATATGTATACTTACTTGTATGATATGAGAAAAAAGTAGAAGTGAGTACAGTAGATACATTAAAAATTGCAAGTAAAAATATCAAAAGTCTGTTTCTCAGTTACGCTTAATATTTATTATTGTACTCAAATTCACATTCTTACGGACATAAAGAAACAAAATTCACAATACATATGTATACTTACTTGTATGATATGAGTACAAAGTAGAAGTGAGTACAGTAGATACATTAAAAATTGCAAGTAAAAATATCAAAAGTCTGTTTCTCAGTTACGCTTAATATTATTGTACTCAGATTCATATGCCTACGAACATAAAGAAACGGAAGAAACACGAAGAAAAGAAAAGAACAGATCTAGATATTGCAACAAGTGCTTCACTTTGCACATTTTATAAAATATATAAAACAAATGTTCTTCTTTGAATTTCCGATGAACGTAGAAACCATAATTCACACTCTGATAATCAAAGTCCGCTGACAACTATCTCCAACAAAATTGAACGATTAACTATCGATCTCTTAAACCAATTTCCATCTCTTTTTCTTACCTCTCATCCAATACTCGAACCTCGACCAATTCGTTCCCATACAATACCCATGATTAACCCATAAAATACTGTTTACCACGCGAAAGCGATTAGACGAATCGCGTCAAGGTATACACGGATTTTCGAAACGTAGCTATCATAGTCGTAGCTTTGTTATCGTTGGTCGCACGAGAACGGATGCAATCACCGAGGATTAGCCGCGATTCCCGGTGTAGCAGAAGAAAACCAGCTGCCATGCCGGCCAACCGTTGGTAAACGCATTCGCGTCAGATATAATTGGCCCTCGGAGAATCCGGTAATTTTGTTAAGTGGCGGTGGCCCCGGTGTATCGTTTATCGGCTATTGAGTCGCGTTTCACATGCATCCTCGTGCCAAGGCGGTGCACACAGATACGCTACAATTAACATGATTACTTCACGCGGCGGAGGTGGGCGTCTAGCTTGGCCTAGTACCCGGCCGCAGTGTTCATTCCGTGTTTGCTCATCGTCGCCGCTGTGTACTTATCTCAACGTGTCCACACTGCGACGAAGGAGCGAGCAGGGAATAGTTTATCCGCAATTAGTGGTCGTGGTGAGAATATTCCTGAGGAAAACAGTGCGGTCGTGCACTCACAACTAATCTCTCTCTCTCTCTCTCTCTTTGCCTCTTCTATTCTCTTCTTTTTTCTTCTCTTCCTCTCTCTTTCTCTGTTTCTTGATTCTGTAGGAATCGTTCGATGGAAAAATATTCGTTGATGGAAAGACTCGATACGACCAACGTCTTCTTACTCCGATACCGGGTCGATCGAATCCCCTTTACCGGCATCGGCTTGAATTTGAATAACGCAAACGGCCTCGGCTACTCGCTCGGGCGGAGCGCCAGCGAATAAGCTAGCAGGTCCAGGTCTGGCTGGATCTCTGCTACAAAATTTCAAAAATAAATAGGTCCACGGAATGATAACGAGCGAAATGTATTTTTGGCGGATGTACTTTTCACAGAGCTGCCACCGGGCTTGCACACAGGGTGGCTCGTTTTTAGCACGAACGCTCGATTGCCTGGAGTTTGCGACGCACGGCTCTCTCGGTTTACTGTAATCAGAGTATTCCGTTCTTTGCGGACGATTCAATTCCTTTTTATTCGTCTACAATTTTTCTTTATTACAGTGGGTATAGTACATAGGAGTATCTTGTTTGAGCGGCAATATATTTGTGCCATTGCGTTATTAGTAGGTATTTTTTGATACGACGATTCACGTTGAAATATCAAAGGTTCTGTGCTATGAAAACTTGTAAGATACGATCTACTAACAACTTGGGTACATTTTCCGAAATCAGGACATGTATTTTGAGAAGAAAAAGATCGTAAATGTTTTGCCACATCTATTATTCGGTATCCTTCTTCCCCTTTCTCGAGCTAGATATTCAAAGTATAAAATAGAACGTGTTCTTCTTGAATCGTTGATTTCTATTTTCTCGTCTACTTTCATTCCCGAACAATCGCATACACGTCGATCGATGAAACTAATAATAATCCTACGCTGATCTTGCTGCTGACTATAATCGGAATTGTACAGAGCACCTGACATATTTTTGAAAACGAAGCTTCGTAAAATTCGTCTCGGCGGAGAATATTTGCGAGTGAGAAAATAATATCTTGGCTATGTGCCGCAGGGCAAAGACGCGATGTTTGCACTTTTCTTGTTCGCATGTAGCAAATTTGAGATTGCGACAGTTGGCGTTTTTCGTTGACCGGAAAAAAGGACGCGGAAAAGAGAGGAGAAAACGAGGAGGAAATAATCCGTTTGGCGAGCGGAGATTTCAACATAAATTTTAAACACCAGCGCCTTTCGTGATTGCCGTGTCTTTCTCTCGAAATTTCGATGTTTCTCGCTTTAATTTGTCACCGGCGTCAAAGCAAGAACTTTCCACGGGAATGTCTTCGAACTGGATAAGAATCAGTTGGACCGGTAACGAAAAATTGTTCATTAGTGTAATTTTCACTTTGTCTTCTGAAGGAGTCGAGCACCGCAGTAGCTGAGCTCGGCTAATTAAGGTCGCTGGTCACATACAGGTCTCGCAACTAGTTTCTGAAGTCGCTTCATTCCGCATTCATTTCTCTCTGCATTCAATTAAATAATTCTTCTGTAAAGCCCGGTCACCACCCGGACTAACGAACGAGTATTCTTAGAAGTCTGTTCCGCATTTAATACGTCCAACAGCTGTGGCCTGTGCTGGCAATTAAGAGATCCGTGACCCTTTGTGCCAGTTTCAATTCGAATTTTTCACACGGTATTTAGATATTGATGGATTTTACATCGCTCGTGATCGACCAAGTTAAACGAGTTAGTTAGACCAAGTTAATTGCTGGACACAGAAAAGCATTTTATGGCCCGAATGTTGGTATACGTACGTACACGGCTTAAGTTTGTAACAGAGCTTTGGATTGAGACGTACACACCTTTGTATCAGATTTAAGGTATTTATAACGCTAATTTTCTAAGTATCGTTTGTACGTAGTATCGTGCGATATAATTTGGGAAATGATGGCGAATGTAATGGCAGTTTGCAGAATTGCATATTCAGCACTGCGTTTTGTTCGTGTTTTAACTCGATAGAAACTGCACTGGAATGATCGAAACCATTGTTTATCCTTTGCTGTCGACTCTGATATATTATTCAAAATATGTAATGTAACGTCTCGACGTTAAAAGTCAGCCACTTGCTTTAAGAGTTTGCAATCCAGCAAACCTAATAATTACCAGATCAGCTAAATGAGATGTCTCTGTCAAATGAGAAGAATTCAGTGGTATCGATCGAACATTCTTAAACCATTGAAATTATCTCGATCTCTTTGAAACGAAGATTCACCCTGTTCACAAAAATACGAAACCCCTTTCCTTACCCAACAACACAGGTCCTCGAAAATTTGAAATTAAATAGCGTTCCTTTCCAGCAACTATCGAGTAATACGATCGCAGTATATTTTATAAAATTCCCTTTGTGAAATTGCATTCTTGGTTGCGTTTGTTATTACGTTAAGTGGAGCGTTCCGTAAACGTTGTACGAAGTTAGGAAAATTGTAACGCAGTTTCCACACCAATCAGGAATTCTTGCAAGGTGGCGCACGGTTTCAGACGTTATAAAGTGGTTATACTTCTTATATTATACTTGCACGATATTTCCTTTTCTCGCCGGCGGGTTGCAATGACCCGCGTTTTCGAAAATGACTTCTAATGGCGAAAATTGTAATGTTCTACCGCACGCGATCTCACGCGCCATTAAATTCCTCCATTCGTCGATGGTTTACACACGACACGTTGTGTCATATTATCGTACGGTGCATCGGCTAGGTATGTCACAACATTGCGAAACGTTTCTGTGTCAACTATAATGAAGAAACGTTCGTGCCTGTTTGAAATAATCGCGCGCTCGGGAAGACTGTGAAGGAACGAGCGATGGGAGATTAAACCACCCCTGTGTTGCGCTGCAATGTATTAGGTTGTAGAGAAACGTAATAATTATAAATAGGCGTCATAAATTGTTTTCGCCTAGTTAAGGTTTCGTTCTATTTATTTAACGCTTCTATTTACGTTCTGCGAATTTTGCACGAAAATTATACTCAAGTAGGATCTTGCATCGACATCGTCCATGAATTTACACGCGAATCATCGAATCTACGAAAATGACGAATTTTTTAGATTTATGTTCTTCACCCGTTTTCCTTTCGATAAAATTACGAGAATGATTCAATGGAAGAGTCGTTTTAGTTTGAAAAATCTACGGTATTGTTCGACCAACCATAACATCTTCCTACCGTACCTTCATTCTTCGTCTTTCAACTATTTTGAATCTAATCTGCGCTCGATACCAAATCGTACAATAGAAGTAATAGAAAATAAAGGGGGATGTACCCATTATTAAATAATAATATAAATAATAATAATATATACGTTCGATAAGTGATCATTGTTAGTTGCAATTTATGATGATTATTATTTTACATGTGCTATGATTTCGTTCTTAAAATGAAAGAATTCTTTTTGTTACACACTGAACCTCATAATATTTTTCATTATTTTCAACGAACCGCATATTCTGAGCTCGTAACGTTTTGATATTATACGTTGCAGACGAAAAACTTTGCACGCGTCATTGAGAAATTAAAGATAGTACACCTGGGCTATCTTTTTGCCGAGGAGTGTATCAATCTTAATTGAATTCATGAAAAATCTTTTACTTCGCAATATTAATTTCTCTAGGTATTTACAAATTTATCAAACACAGGAATCGATGGGAGAATAATCCTCTGTGCGTTCATCTCGTCGATCACTATTATATGAGAAACGTTCACAGGTCTGAAATTCCTTTTGACTTCGCCCCTATCATTGACATATCCTGACCGTCTATTTGCCATGGTGTACTCGGTCGTCTGTCCCCTTAGCCCAGTTTATTTTTTTCTTTTTTTGGTTTGGAGTTTCCACGAATGTCGGACGCGTTACGAAACGCGGAGTGGACACGAACACGGTGCCGATCCGGGCTGTCTATCTATGCTGGCGATCTTTTCGCGTTTAAAAGGCTGTGTATGACTTTCGTGTAATTCAACTAGCCAGTTTCAAAGAGTGTTACCAGAGCTAGATTAGGAGAAAGGTAGGGATTAGGTGGTTCGCCCGGCTGGGCCCATTTACATGGCATGTGCAAGCCGTGTTACTCTTACAGACACGCCACTATGCTTTCCACGTGTTGTATACACATGGAAGAAAGAGGACTGGACGAGAGGGATACGAGTTCCGTGCTTAGAACTGTGATTATATGGTTACCAACCCTTACGTCTTCATCTAGCAGAGGTTCTCCACCCACGTGCACCATAATGCACTCTGATAGCGTGTAATAGAGTTGCGCCACTTTCTGGTAGCGCGCGTGTGCCAGCTCGTTGGTCGCTTTCATTCGCTTGCCCGTTTGCAACCGCGGGGTATTACGAACGTCACATTGCGAACAAGACGAAGTTTGCATCGCGTATGAGATTCCGCGTTCCTATAATTTTATTTCCCACGAACGACGGCTTGTAAGCCTGAAAGGGTCTTTTAATTCTCAAGCTTCTCTTCCCTCGAGTTTGATAGACGTAACGTTAAGCGATGTCGACGAAGCTGGGATTCTATAGACAGCTACGTAGCTTAAATGAAATTTTAATTAAAGACGAGGCGATGTGACGTATTGTTTCAGAGATATCGTTTCTCGGGAATCTGAATATTTCTATTGAAGTTATTTTATTTTCTGTAGAAGCACAACGAAGGGTTTATTCGTGGAAAATGACATTGGGAAAGTATTGGTGGTTTTGTATTTGTAAGAAGCAGAGGAAAGAAGAGAAAGAAGGGTGCAAAGGGTGGCAAGAGAAGAGAACTCTTCCTGCGTGTAACTGCTATTACTTGTACCGATTTTTAGGTTCCAGCAGGAATGTGCTAGTATTTAATTAATGTAACGTGTTGAAAATGACAACGTGAGTTGGCGCTCGCTATCCATATGCAGATGCGCTGGTTACAATAAACAGTAACTAGAAGATAGTTCCAGGTATAATCGATAGGTTCAAGACATTCTTTTGTTTTTATCTCTAGTCCATGTAAGAAAGCGCAGTAAAGGTTTTTCGAAACAGAACGGTGTGATAGATTTATTCAAGGAATAAAATAATAGCTATTGTGATCCTACCTCTAAATACAGAAATAACAACATAACGTTTTAACGCCATTCTTTCTTATTACAAGAATCAACGCTATGATGTAGATTAAATCCGCTACATCCCTTAAATACACACTGTGGATTTTTCTAAATCCATAGAATTTCTCATGTGTTTTGAGAACTGCGACCGCTCCAGAGCTAAACTTTAGTTGCGTATTTCTTTCAGGACGAAGATCAAATAACAAGTTGGCACACTACTCCCATACAAATTTTATTTCTTTATTTCTTTACATATATGTCGAAGACGAAAGGACATGGGGGCCTTTCTTTTGGAATGTTTGGGAAGGTCCCCGATACTTTAGCGCAGACATTTTATTATAGTTGTATTTAAATAATAAAACTGAGAAATAGTTGTTTATGATTTAATCCGCGTATGAGTGCCCGAGAATTAATGACAGTGGGCTTAGGCTCGAAGTGACATAATGGGTCGCTGAACGTAGCCACGGTCAGGGGAGGGACGTGTATCTAACAGAGGTATGGAGTAATTAAATAGCTCTCCTTAAAAACAAAGATTGACCCGAGGGGTACAGAGACGTACGGAGAGGAGTATATAAGGGCAGTTCCACTTGGACTGACAGTCAGTCGGATAATTTTTACTTGTACCGTGGACAAGTACGTTGAGTCACAGCCGAATCGTGGATCAGTGAGTCGAGTTCGACTTAGACTGTGGAAGGAATCGCATTCGACATCCCGTTGACCGTGGATTCGTTATCGAGTCTAAGATCATTGCCATTCACATGCCGAGTATCTAATTACCACGGTTACTTGTCAAATTCTGTCACAATCATAATTGTACCAGTAAATATCTTCGCTTTTGCATAACAACAATGTCTAATCCAAAGAAAGGTTCTTTACACGCCCTAATCCCAATGTTAACCCGACCCAATGTTATTTATTTAATAAATTTTATTTATTTATTAATTAAATTTCGAAATGTTTGATATACTGCACATAATGTAGACGTAGAGTTTTCTACGATACGCGTTTAGAGACTTTGGTGTAACGACGCGCATAAAACACGTAGACGATACATCGCGCAACGATCACGGGGGAATTAAGAAGCTGCGTTAAAATCAAAGTTATTCTGATAGTCGTTAATGGAGTTGGCAAGATTGGCGAAGCGGCGTACGCTCAGCCGATGATGCATGTCACGTTGCGAAAGTTGGGCAACAAGGTTTGCATTGCATACGAGTTACGTTTGCTCGTGTCGTCGCATCAACGAACTTACCGGCAAAGTCAAGAGTCGTCGGCGTATTCGCTATAAGTTTTGCGCGTCTACGTCGAGAATTGGGGCTGAGAAGGGTGAAAAGGGTGAATTTTCGAGGAAGAAACGCGAAATGGCAAACTTTCCGATGAGTTCGCTGCGACAGAAACGCGCCGATAAGCTGTTCGTGGATCGCTTCGCTCGATTCTGACCGATCGTTACATGTTTTCCAACGATTCTTACCTGACAGACGATTGAAAGCGTGAAATTGTTATTTTATGGTTCGTTGTCGTTTCGCCAGATCAACTTCGTAGATTGAAAAATGAAGAAAAGCGACGATATTGCGAACATTATGTTCTAATTTATTTTTATCCTCCGAATTTTCCTTTAATTAAGAATTGCGATAAATAAAACGCTATTTCCTTCTTATCTTTATCTACGATTGCGTTAAATAAACTCTTATCTATAAATAAGCGTAAGGATATTCGTTCGAATAAATTCTTAACGATTAAAGAAACTTTTCCATTAAATTAATGAAAAGTAACTTTTTAACGCAGCATAATGTTGTCAAACTATATTTTACAAACGATAAACATCTCACTATCGATAAAACCATATATGAATTATATATCTCCTCTTACACAAGCAAACTACGTAATTTGTAAATATACATTTTCAACATTTTTCTAATCGCTACGTGCTTTAGCCATTTAACATATGCTGAACACTTTTTACTTGAAAAAAGAAACAGAAAAAAAAAGAAGAAAGAAAATATCAACGAACCTCTACCAAGGGATAGTTTTATCGACCTCTAGTTATCGTCGCGACCGTTTCGAAAACTCGTTTCCACGTCGGCGATTCAGCTCCTTATTATGCTTTAAAGTCACGAAACGAAAGGTTAATGGTAGAAGAAGAATATTTCCGAGTGACGTGCAATTTTTATTGCATCGTATTATTTACGGCTGTTTGGAGTGGGACGATGACCACGTTGTCGTTTCGGCTGTTCGATGACCAAAGTATAGCTCGTAAAGGATACGTCTGTGTTTCGTTTGCAAACTTGTGTTTCGTTTGCAAACTTGTGTTTCGTTTGCAAACTTGTGTTTCGTTTGCAAACTTGTGTTCCGCGAATGCATCATTTCTGTTATCCTTATCTTTCTCCGCATCCCCCTTCGATATTCGTTCGAACGCGTGTCTCTTGCATTTTCTTTGTTCAGTTTCACTTTTAATATCACCGTGTACATTGCAGCCGCCTCTCGCTTACCCCATTGTAACGTATTATCACTGTTTTCACCCTATCAATCTGTTTTGCTTATATCGAATCTATCGCATGGCTGGTTGAAACGCGATTAAAATATGAAAACTGAGTTGCTGTTAATATCGAGGGATATACGTTTATGTAACTTGGCGGCTAAGGGAGAACATTTTAACGTGACGTAGATGGAAAAAGGAAGGAAATCTGTCAGATTTTAAGATAGGAATCTTTGTAAAAATAGATGGCGAATGAAGGAAATTTGGTAAAAAATCAGGAACGGTTTTAACGTAATAATTAAACTGCGGATGTTCGTGCAATGCTTTTATGAACGTGATTGAAACAACGGCAGTCTACCTATTATTTGATTATTTAAGCTTTTCTTTTATGCACGCTCGCTTCGGAGTAACGACAGATATTTTTTATAATTATTTATCAAAATTACCCTTAAAGCAATCTTCCTGAGAAACAATTTTAAAGATATTTTGAAGAGTTTCTGTATCTATGGAAGTGAAATATTTAAATTCGAGCTATACATTGAAATTTGTTTGATTAACGCGTACATGTAAAGAAAGAACGTTTTTGATCTCTATTTATATTAATATTTTCACATTACGTTTTCACGCGAGAACACAGAGAAGGTCGATGAAGTGTTTTTCTTTAAAAAAGAGCCATTCAATGGTCCAATAAATAAACGTACTATTTATTTGAAAAAGTTACGATACAGCTGTACTGTTGTTCGGGAAAGCGTATCATATATATCACAAAAGAATTCCGATGAACTTTAAAACGTCAAAGGAAGAATTGTGTTGTCTTCTTCCCAGTTTTCCAGCGAACTTGCAGCTCTGTTCATTCACGAGATATCCTTTCCTCCTTCTACAACCTCCGCGTAAAAGCATCCAGCAAAACGTACTATGTACGTTTATAATCGTTTTGAAAGTTCGATACTTTTCTCGCTGCAACTATGAACAAGGTTTCGATAAGAAAGAGAATGAAAATTATCGCGTCAGATACGAAAATATGTGACATCATATACTGGATAATCCAGGTTACGATTATCCTTGTTCCTGCATCTTGCAGAGAAAGGTTCCTTTCACCAGTTATCACCGATAATATCTCGTAGATTTTCGCACAATCTTTTCTACGTCGTTGCGTCGCGTTTTCTCCGCCGTTCTATTTTCTTTCCTTCGTGTTGCCTACGTTCCGATCTCTCCTTCGACTTTCCCATTTTCTCGTCCGACAGTTGCCGCATTCCTTCTCCAACCTACCTTCCCCTTTTTTCTTTCTTTCTCTCTTTTTTTTTTTATATTAATCCTCGTTTCCTTTCAATTCGCTATTTTACTTTCCATTCCCGTAAAATGCACGACATGACATTTCTTTTGTGTTTCCGAGTTTACTCCTTTAACGTTATATCCAACTGCTTTTATCTTTTCATGCACTCTCCGGCTTTCCTTTCAACTTGTGTCTGCCGTACTTTTCTTCCTTCGTTTCGTAACTCGGTTCGCGTTTATATGCTCTTTCTGTCGGATTCCTCACCTCCTTCCAGATCCCCTGTCCTCCATCTGTCTCTGCCTATCTGCCTCTCCATCCCATTTTTCCTTGTTACTTCGGTGCATCTAATTTTCCTACAGAATCCTTCGCAGCATTGTCCACGACACAAAGCAACCGCGCGTTATGCTTTGGAATTTTGGCTAATTTACACGCGGATTAAGTCTGTATACTTGATCGATTAGAGATTCGTTCTAGAAATGACGATCGACCGATTCTAAACTAATTAGATTTAATAAGAAGCTTTGGATTCTGTTTTGTCACGCGAGCGCGTCTCTTAGGAAAAATTTTAATTGGTTCCATTGTACTTTACGCTGGTAGAAGTAGCCCTTAATCGATTACTTGCGGCGAAGAGCGTCTTTTCTGCTACTAGTCAGCTACTAGTCAATTTCACGGAAATTGTTTCTGCCGGCTATTTGACAATCGTAGACGATTCTAAGGATTCCTTTGCCGTTGCAACTATTTCAGATGGTCTGTATCTCGAATCGATAGTGGGAAATATAATTTATCGTTACACGGGCTGCTCTTGAGCAATGCCTTCTACGTTGATGGGAAGATTGGTGAAATTCTAGCAGCGACGGCGTAGAAATATAGTTTTGAAGGATCGAAGGATCGTAGTAGTAGAAACGGCAAGCAATATTATAGAAAAATGGGAGAAACTTTGATGGAGAGATTGAGATTTCAGCCAATCGTACAAAAGCTTGCAGATTCGTAACATTTTGCAGATAAACGAAGATACAGTTCTTGTATCGTTGCTTGAATTTACCGCGATTTTCGATATAACGTACACCCCCACTCTACGATCGTCAGGATTGTCGCTACGTTTGCTGTCAAGCTGAGAAATTTCAATGATCGAAATATACGAGACGCGTTAAAAAATTTTGCCAGAAATTTAATAATTCGCAATCTACCTTTTAAATATAGAAGTTGTACTAAAACCAAAAAAAAAAAAAAAAAAAAAAAAAACAGATGTCGAAAGGCTGTCGAAGAGGAATATCTACCAACACTTCTCCATCGAATTGCTTCGTATGAAACGAATATCAGCGTATCAACGAGATTATCCCAATAATTACACAGCTGGAGTGTCGGCCGACACGCGTTACGTCGAAACGTCGAATGAAATCCCGTGAAATCGATTCGGTGTGAGGAAAACGGATCCCGGAAATTGTGAGACGAAGGATTGAAATGGCCGATAAGCGGAAGGCTGGAGGAAACACGGACAAGGATCGTGCTTATTGATTCGGCCGCTCTTTTCCCTTCTCCTCTGTACGTGGAATCGCTTTTCCCTCTTTCGATCTTGTCAAGAGGAAGAACAATAAACGCTTTCACCTGAGCTGGCTACGTTATCCTCACTGTCGGGAAGAAGTCCGTGTTTCGAGTCAGGCTTAAAGTGGCTTGGTTCCTCGGCTTTCCTAAGGACGCAATTCCCTTGGATCCAGATTACGCCTGGATCCTCTCTCTCTCTCTCTCTCTCTCTCTCTCTCACTTTATGTACTTGCGGCGGGGTAAACGGAAAGGAAGCAATCCGGCCAGTGCAAACGACACCCCGCCACGTCAACAAGGACGCTCCGCTGTTCTGCAGATTGCCAGCGAAACCCTTGCGAAAACTTTGGCGGGGATCAAATTCTGTTTTGGTTTTCTGCTTGATGCACGAAACTCGCGCGAATACGAGTTTCTAAGTATTGTATGGAGTTTGTGAATGTTAAGAATTGTGGATCTTAATTGCCGAAATAAAAGTAAAGGAATACTAAGGTTACTCTGAGAATTCATATTAAAATAGTTTTAGATTTATTCAATAAATGATTTCCAGGATCTTCTTGGATATATTTGCGCGTGTCTCAGCACTTCCTTTGTCTCACCATCTTCCATACCAAACTGCCAACCGAACAGTTACATTCATCTGTTTTTCGGTCGCGATCTCAAGATACTCACAGTTAAAGAAGAAATATCCAAATTCAGTAACAGATAGAATATAAGAGTTAACAACAACCAAAACCCATTAGCTACTCAATTACTTGATACGACGGATCAGATCGGCAGGCTAAAAAGATATCACCCCTTTAGAGTTAAACATTAGATGCAACTAGAATCAAACATACTATAAACTCTTATAATTCAAGTTACAATACCACGCCAAAATAATTTACTTATAATTCTCAATGAGAATTGATTGTAAAATTCTTCCAAATAAAAAAATTTAACAGTTATGTATTGGATTGGCAACTAAGTGATTGCGGATTTTGTTATTACCATCTAATGACAGAATCCGCAATCATTTAGTTGCCAACCCAATATATTGAAGAATCTAAAACGCATTGTGCGTAAGTTTTCGTCTTAGAGTATTTCGAGATAAAATATGTGATATTGGTATTTGCAGTATCTGCTATGTTTATGATCATCGTTCGAAGTTAGTATTGACATTTTACTTGATTAAATTAGCAGAAAGTAAGAACGGGTTAATTCGAAATAGGAAAATTCCTCTTGCGTGGTACCGCTGAGTCTCAAAACGATCATAAAGTTTGGCTCTAGATAATTTCGCCGATAGATCGTGGGATTTCGGTAACTCCTACTCTAACTAGAATTCTACATCCAATGTACTATATTCTATGAATTAAGTGTATGCTCCCTACTCGCGTAGGATTACAGTCGATTAAATATTTCACTTTCGTAAAGCCAATGAAACTATTATGCTTACGTAGAATCCTATTATATTTTGTACACCGTCGGTTTGCTAGAAGGCCGACGTATTAAAAAAAAAAAAAAAAAAAAAAAAAAAAAAAAAAAAAAAAAATCGCCAATTTCCTGAAAACAGTCAAATACCTGCAAAAGTCAGCTCCTAATTTTAAATTATTTTTTAGAATCGAAATATAATTATTCTACCCACAGTAATATATTATGCAACAACAGGGGTCCTTGAGATTCAAACACTTTTTTAATCTGCTTCTTTGATAACAAGAGATGCAAATAAAATGCATTTTATTACAGATTTTTAGAAGTTGAAAATTATTACCCAAATTATAGGAGCAAGTAAATCTGCTCACAGGTGAATGATCGAATTATTGACAAATTAATTAGTTTTCCATTTCGAACGAACTTTTTCAACAATTTATTTCTTCTGCTTTAATTTCTAGTACCCATTTCTCTTTTACTACTCTCTTATGTTCTCTTTAGTTTAGTTCTCTTTTATGTTTGTCATATTTTTTTTTCTTTTTTTAGAAAATTGCGACATCATTTCACAAATTTTATGGAAGAAAAAGACTTTTGGAATCTATTCTAGTTAATAAAGAGTTGAGAAAATTTCCTGTTCTATTTCGTCCTAACATCGTGACGATGTTTATTAATAGCGAATTGGCTGGAGCAGCGCCGTTCATATCGGTGAAAACCAAAATTTGTCGATCGCTCGTTGCCAGAATGTAAAGATATCGCTAGCCAGCGTAAACGCAACGTGTTGTACTTGCATCGGTGTAACGATTAGCGTACTAGTAGCGTACTGCTACATTATCAATAATAAAATTAATTGTACGTTGGATCGATATGGAGCTGCTTTTATCGATTAATTGACGCGTTTATCGATGGAAAAGATGTTCGACAGTGGAAACAGAATAGTAACCTACTTCGAATTCTATGAATATGAAATGATTATAAATCAGTGACTGAAACAGGAAGGAAGATTCTAAATCCATCTTTTTAAGAGAATAGTATTTTCTCTGCGATATATAAATGCTAATTTATAGCTACGATTTTTTAATATCAAATTGTTGCATAATATGTCCTTTTATACGATGAAAGATTTTTGTTCTCTTTTTATTTGGCAGAATTTTTACAATCAATTCTCATTGAGAATTATAAGTAAATTATTTTGGCGTGGTACTGTAACTTGGATAATAAGTGTTTATAGTATGTTTGATTATAGGCGATGAACGATTGAAATGAAAATTTTTAAATGAAAAGAATCGCCTTATTTTACAAGTTTGCTAACACAATAAAAATTTGTTGGTTGGTGTTCTTGTTAGAAGGGAAGTTTATATTTACGAAGAAAAATGATTCAAAAATCGACATAGTTTACAGTTTAAAAAGAAAGTTTAAAAATCAAATAATAAGTAAATAAAAACATTTATCAATTTAAAATAACCGAAGACAATAATTATCAGGAAATTTTTCAATTTTTACGAATGGTTTACTCATACTGAGCTGATTGAATTAAAAATTTGAGAAAGAAGGAAGTAGGTAGAAAAATGCAATTAAAGTTAATGTTCTTGCCCTGTTTCTTTGAACTTTGTACTTGCGCGATAAGTGAGCTTTTACGTGTCGTTTCAATCTTTTTGCTACTTTGAAATTTGTTTCACAGTCTGAAACATTTGCATCTACAATTTACGTTGCGTATACTCGGAGTTTTTGAGACGAAAACGTGGTATTTTACTTTCTTTTTCGTATAAAATGCAACAGAACGATACCTTTTCTTTGTTTCCAACTAATTTTATTATTCTCTCCACTTTTATTATTCCCCTTTACATCTTAGAACTCGCATTTCCTTTCAGTTTTTGCTTCTCCATCTTCTTCCTCGTTTTTGTTTCCCGTTCTACTTTTTGCTTTCTCGTGTCCGTTCCTTTTGCCACATTTTTGATCTCTTGAGATTTCCCTGCACCCTTTTTCTTCTTCTTCTTCTTCCTCTTCTTCTTTCCTTAAATATTTCACGTTCCTTTGAACTCCTCCACTCCATCTCCATCTCCATCTCCATTTCTACTTCGTTTTGTAATACTTACACTGAAATACTTTTATCGTTTCTCGCTGTCTTTTTGATGTACCTCTGTACGGACAGTAGAATTTTGTACACACACCTGTACCCTTGCGAATTCACGAAATTCGCAAACTTCAATATTCACTTCAATAAACTTCAACATTTCATTAAAGGTCTACACAAATGTGCACGTGCTAAATTTACAATTAGCGGTATTATAATTTGCTTGAAAATTATTATAATCTGTAATTAAAGAATCGCTTTGAAATTCCAGATGATGTAAATTAATAAACTTCATGGACTCGCTCGATTCGAATTAACATCGATATCCTTCAGTTGAAATTTTTGCCTATTTGTAAGATATTTCAAAACATTCGATTCCGTGTTTCTGAATTGAATAAAAATTTAATTTTATTAATCTACATTGTAATATTTTCCTTATTATCCAGTCAAGTTAATTCCACTTTCCTTCTATCGTTTTGTATCATCGCCAGAAAATGCAACACACAAGCATCGCGCGGTCAAAAATTTTAAGGCCAATCGCAAACAACAACGTCTAACGACTTCAATTTCAACGGTAGCGAAAGCATCGAGCAAACAATTGGAAAAGCTTTCCACGCCAAACACATTGTATTTATCGTCGCGTCGAAGTATAAATAAGAACTTAGTTTCAACAAACCGTGCAACTGTAACTTGCCCTCCAGTTCCACCTACAATTCACCGTTGTACTTTAAATTCCGATACATCACGGATATTTCGTAGCAATGTTGTTCTGATCTAGGTCGTTGGACTCCATCGGCGATCTATACCGCAACATTTGTACGATTTGTACGAAAGTCTTCCTCCATTTAGCGGAGGCGAATGTGATCCTGTACCTAGTGAACGCCATTCTATTTATTAAATTCCTCTGTGAATTTTATGGCGATAGCCATCCAAGTGCCTGTTGGAGGGCAACTATTCACCACGATCGTCGTCAGGAAAGATTTTCATGCATTAGGTTGGCCGAAAAGTTTCTTTACTTTTTGTTAATAATTATGGATCTTTATCGTTAAAATAAAGGTATTTATTTAGTGAACGATTCCAACAATATTAAACGATACAATCTTGCGCGTGTCTCAGCACTTTCTTGTCTACACGACCTTCCATACCAGATGCCTTTACATACACGACTGAGGACAGAACAGTTTACATTCTTTTGTTTTCGAGACACAGCGGACACACATACACATACTCACATAGTTAATTTAGCATATAAAATTACACATACAGTGCTGGACAAAAGTATTGGCACAGCAAGATTGTTATGATACAAATGCTTATAACTATTAAACAAATTGATTTAAACAAAAAACTTTTTGACGTATTTATTTATTATCTATCCTAGTTTATTACATAACAAGAGCAACAATATAAATAAAATAATACGCAAAATAATAACAAAAATATATTTTTTGAACATTTTATGGGTGGACAAAAGTATTGGCACAGCATGGAACAAACAATGTATCGTCGCCGTTTTCAACGATTTCCGATCGTCATTTGGAAGTAGCGAAGGGAAATCCCCCGTTAGTCTTTTATTATAACACTCGATCAGTGAAACTGGAGACTTCAGTTATTAAACAACAAAAAACCAAGAAAGAGTAATAATGTCTAGAAAAACGAAAGAAACCACAATTGAAGAAAGAAAAATAATATTAAATTTATATAAGATGAATAAATCTTACAACGAAATTGCACAAATCATAAACAGAAGTCGTTTTACTGTGCGTTCAGTCATAAAACGCTTTAAAAGTGAAGAAAATCTAGAGAATCAAATTAGGAGTGGTCGCCCTTCTAAGGTAACAATTCGAGAAAAAAGGAAAATCGTAAATATTGTAAAGAAGGATCCAAAAACTAATTCGACTGAAATTGCTTCGATGTTAAAAGCTGAGTGTGAAAAAGAAGTAAGTACCAAAACTGTACGTAGGGTATTGAAGGATGCCGGTTATTCTGCCCGTGCAGCACGAAGAAAGCCCTACATCAGTAAAATAAACCAAAAGAAAAGAGTGGAATTCGCGAAAGAGTTTGTTACGAAAGATACTGATTTTTGGGAAAAGATCATGTTTTCAGATGAAAGTAAGTTTAATATTTTTAAATCTGACGGCAGAATATTAGTATGGCGAAAACCCAACACAGAGATGGACGAACTGAATCTGCAAGCCACCATGAAACATGGGGGTGGTGGTTTAATGGTGTGGGGATGTATGGCATCATCGGGTGTAGGAGAACTTATATTCATTGATGAGATAATGGATAAATATGTATATTTAAATATACTCAAGCAAAATCTTTTGAAAAGTACTCAAAAATTAAACCTCCCCAGGGATTTCTATTTTCAGCAGGATCGAGATCCTAAACATATGGCGTATATTGTTCGTCAGTGGATAATATATAATACTGCCCACACATTAAACACACCACCTCAAAGTCCCGATATGAATCCCATTGAGCACGTGTGGAACGAATTGGAAAAAAGAATTAGGAAACATAATATCACAAGCAAGTCTGAACTGAAGAAAGTTCTTCTGCAGGAATGGAGCAATATTGTACCTGAATTCACTAAAAAATTAGTCCACTCGATGCCCAGAAGATTAAAGGAAGTCCTTAAAAGAAAAGGACTGCCAACAAAATATTAGAAGTTTATTATGTAATTAGTTATAAGCGTAAATATTCTACTGTGCCAATAGTTTTGTCCACCCATAAAATGTTCAAAAAATATATTTTTGTTATTATTTTGCGTATTATTTTATTTATATTGTTGCTCTTGTTATGTAATAAACTAGAATAGATAATAAATAAATACGTCAAAAAGTTTTTTGTTTAAATCAATTTGTTTAGTAGTTATAAGCATTTCTATCATAACAATCATGCTGTGCCAATACTTTTGTCCAGCACTGTATCTCAACACTTTTATAAGAAAATAATAGACGCACAGTGTTCTTTGTTTTTGTTGAGGTTATTATGTGTATATGAATGCAAAGAGACGCGTGGATAAATTGTAAGATAGAAAAAATATATATTTTAAGCTGAAGTGTAAATACAAAGAAGGAATACAATATACGAGCTGTTCCAGATCCGCACGCTAGCAGTGTTACTCTATAACTGAAAAACCCTGAAGCCAACGTTGCACGTGTACCGTTTCTGGTTTGTCTTCGACAGTCTTTTGTCTATGCGCTGTCGATGGCTTCAGTGTTTGAGAAAACTAAAGACCAGATGTAGAGTTTTCTTAGAAGTGGCGACCACTTCAACAGTTTTACATTAGTTTATTGAATTATGCAGGAACATAATAATAGAAATGGAACGAAATGGATGATACCTAATTCAGTAAAATAATATAAAACAGAAATTGTTCGTCTATTATCGTCTTATGAAACGAAAGAAACTTTTCGGACAACCTAATATCTTATCTTTTTCATGAAAATGTTAATCTTCTATTTTTTATTCTTACCTTTACAGTGACGTTGATAATATCGGAATTTTGTCTTCCCTATATATTATTTTATCGTTAAAGAAGGACGAAAATAAACAGGTTATCGTATAAAGTTTGTTTGAAATAGGCAGCTTGCTCTGAAAAAAATTTTGTTTAATCAACTTTGTGAGAAATATTTTTGAGCCGCAGAGAATTAATAAGTCGAGTGAGATGTTTCTTTTCGTTTTACTTTACACCTGAATATCACCAATATACAGCTACAAACTTACACCTAAACAATGCACATATTATGCAAAAATATATAAAATATTATATTCGTTGTAATGTTTAGTTGGCAAAACAAATATCTCCTGAAGCCTCATTTTTTTTTTTTTATACTATTTACAGTAAAATGAATTTGCATGAACATCCACAATCTATTGATTTGGACTACGTCGATGATACAATGATATTTAAGACGTGAAATTTATAGCACCACGTTTGCCTGTCTCGCGAAACGTTGTTGGAACAATCGCTTGGAATCTTTCGCTCGTGAAAGCTCTCATTTCTTAATGCAACGATATTTTAGACCAGTTGGCCATAGTATCCTTATTGAATCAACCGTTAAGTTGACTCTCGACACGTTTTCTGCGTATCAAGACACAAGATGCATCAAAAACTCGTTAAAGTCGTCGATGAGTTGACCCATGGCATGGCGTTATACTCGGAAGAGGAAGAAAGAGGAAGAACGCGGCAATTACCGTGGACAGGCAGCGGCGACAGGCAGTCGCGTCGTTTCCTTTTACCCAGAGGTACCTTGAAAGATTCAGCAAACCAGAAACTTCGTGGAGGAAGAAAGGGTGGAAAGAGAGAAGCGCGCGAAACGTAGTTACGAGCTGCAAGAAAGCACAAAGCCAGCGGCACACACGACGCGACGAGCGTCGTGCAGAAGCGTGAAAAAATTTCGGATTTTAGGATCGTCGCTGGCAGAGAAAACAAACGTGGCATCGATTTGTTTGCTCGACGAGGATTCGTTTAACTTTGTATTAACATTCCCCTGGAAAACTTTTAGGAAACTTTCGCAGATTTTGCTCGCTCGGCGAAGTCTTTTCTTCGCACGAACGCGTTCAGAGTTCTTTGTTTTTTCTTCTCTTTTTTCCTCTTTTCGATGAGCTGATGGGGCTGTTTGGAAAAACATAGTGGAATTTCTCTGTAAATTCTTCCGTAACCAGTCATTGCAATGGAAAAATGAAAATTACGTGATTATTCTTTATCGTTGAGAAACAAGTTGCCTCTACTTTTTCGGACTAAGCACGCGAAAGGATTAGTTTCTATCAAACGAATTTTTCACATTTCGCAAACAGTTCTTTCGATACAAAGAACAGTTAAACACCACTGGAAGATTGTTCTTTCGTCTAGTCGCGGGGAGACGCGATCGCGATGAAGCGCGTCAACGGGAGTCGTAAATTCCCGTTACGATTACAACGATCGACACCACGAACAGGTCGATCCCCTTATTTCTTGTGGGATAATAGGGGTATTTGTTGGGGAATAAAACTGTAGTCTACAGTCTTATAATATTTATATTTTAACAACTTATTACACGGGAGGTTCCGTCGTATAGGAAGATATAATTGATAGAAGTGATGAATAATAATACACTTGCTAGATGAGTAGTATTAATAAAGAGTAGATTAAGGTAATATCACCTTGATCGTTGTGAGGACTACGTTTTAAGGAATATTGGAAGATCCGGAGTTGACTCGATTCAAGAAAGGACTGACTGCTCCAGGAGTTAGATACTTGAGTCGGCTACGCGAAGCTTGGAAGAACAGTCGTGTTGACTGCACGACGTTTGGTAGAACAGTGCTGACCCGTCTCGTTCAATTACGGAGGAAAGCTCGGTATGGGTGTCCTTTTTAATGGGAAAAACCTGCTATTTTAATAGACAAACAACCGCTTTCTCCGTAAGTTATAAGAGCGTGCGATAAACCTAAGGACTGTTTTAAGGACCATCCATAAATCGAAAATACTTATGTGAATAGAAATTAAGCTAAAAAGATTCGGTTTATGGTAGTTCCTTAGGTTTATCGAAGGTCAGTATAACGGTATGTCGACATCGGCGGTCAGACCATGAGGGCCGTCGCACGGACCGTCTTACGCGACGTAACAAAGATTCTATTAGTCATCGACGTCTCCGTTTATTTCCAAGGAACTCGAATTTTTGCCATCGAATCGAATTTATCATTATTTCGTGGTATCGCAAAAAGGAAAAGACGAAAGGAAAAGATAAAAGCTCGACCACGATGCGGACGCTTCTTGGACGATGACGCAAGCATGCAATGTTACTGTGAAAATTCCTCGATCGGATAGAATGAGATTGAAAATAGCTGTAAAGGCTTATCGGAATCGTTGAACGTTTTACGTACCGTAGATCCAAGATATATCACATTCTTCTCCTCTTTTGAGATGGAATATCTTTGGGATTATAACGACTGTTCTTTCTGACACGAAAAGATTCTACGCGTATTTTGTCGAGTATGTCATATACATTCGAATAAAATTGTTGTTTGAGGCTAATGACTCGAATAAATTGACTTTTGTGACAGTGGCCTTTGTATACTATTCGCTTGGTGTAAGGGAGTTTCTCGTTTTTAAATTAAAACTAACGAGCAGCCATGGAAGTTTGGAAACTTTTGATCAACGAGGCACTCCGGAAATGTGTTCACGCCACATAATGGTTCGAGTTTAAAGGTGTACTTTGAATTAATTAAAATTTCTTAAATTGTGATGGATCCGGTATACCAACTTATAAATAAAATATAGCGCGAAACGAATATATTAAAGCGTGAATTATTATCACACAGAGGCTAGTTGAAACGAATTGTTTTATTTGGATATAACACGTTTCTTCCCTGGCTGGTAGAAGTTTCTGAAGATATTTGTGTATACCGAGAGTACTTGAATCGCTGTATAATGATGAAAGATATGGATATCCATCGGATATTCATGGAATATCTTGTGCCGATCAGACCACGGGACACTGGAAGCGAGGGAACGTCTAAGTGTGATATACTTGTTCTCGAGGAGGAATCGATAGGAAAAAGGAAAGCCGGCCAAGAACCAGAAACCGAATATAAAAGGAAGCATAAAACGTTTGCACTTCAATTACCCGTCAATCTCGGTAAAAGCTGATTTCGAGTTAGCTGCGCTTCTCATTTGAATACGATGTTCCAAGTACTGAAACGTTAGACAAATTAATTGGATATCGCTAGCTTTTCAACGGGCGTACACGTTTCTTCGTAAATTTTCAATTATCCGTTAAAACGATTTTCCGCTTACCGATAGGAAATTTATTTTCCAAGACAACGATATTAAAAGTTTGTCTTAATCGAAGATACGACTCGCAAGACGCAAAGTACGTCGTTTTCTAATTTGAGAATCGAACTTGTTAAGATTTACAAGACGTTGGAAACGGTTGGTTGCATTAGGTTGGCCAATATTATCAACTAATGACAAAATCCGCAATCATTTAGTTTCCAACCCAAAAGCAACACGATGTCGATGCGTTAGAAGTTATCGTTAGAAAATGGGAACGTCAAAGCGAAGAAATCATCGCCGATCATCGATAGACCTGTGTAGACTTTGTGATTCGAATCACACGCGATGTAATTCGTTTTATCTACGAGGTGTTTCTTTAGAAGATCGTAGAAGACACGATACCGACCAAAGGTCTGTAAATTTGTTGCAGTCACGAGTCTTTGGACTCTCGCAACTTCGTAGACTTTAAAACTAAACGTACGGGAAGGAAGTGTATTAAACATAAACGAAACACTTGGAAACGTAGGAGGAACACAAAGAGACACGCAATCTCTTCACGCGACAAAATTTACTAGCCAGAAGCCTCGAGACGACCTTTTTTTTCTTTTTTTAAGTAGTTAAAGCTTTATACCGCTCGTCATCGTAAATGGGTGGGGGAAACTGTAACCCTTTTCGCTGAAATGGAATTCCCCACGGCGAAATCTAACTTTCTTTCGCCTTTACCCTCTCCCCTTGGTTCTTTTTTCTCCTCGTGTTTTCTCCACCGGCGAACTATAAAATAGAACAAGATCGTTTTGAAAGACTAACCTGGGCGTTCGTTAGTCCCCGGATCTTCTTTACATTTCAATTTATGCGTCGCATGATAGAAAAAGAGAACAACAGGCAACGTGTTTATTTCTGGAACACGCGCGTAAACCACGAAACTTTATTGCCCAATAAACTTGCGTTACGTTTGAATCGCGCGTTTCCCAGAAGCCTTCGCTCGGATTATACGTCCCTCTCTTATCTTCGGAATCTCCAGCGAACTTTGCTAGCATTTTTATCAATTTTATCGTTTGAAGAGCGCCGAGCGAGCGGAGGATTTATAGCGCGAAATACACCGTTTAAGTTTATGTTGAAATCGATTTTATCTCGGAATGGAACCATTCGGAAGGATGATTTTTCATTTATACGAGTTATACACCCTTTAAACGTGTGCGCAACCATCGAGTCTCTCAGTACTTTCTGAAAATTCTATACAGCTCACGATGCTACTTACATATATCTATGAAGCTTACGCGAGAAAAATATCGATTTTGTCGATTTGAATTCCAAATTTTGTTGATAAATATCGTATAATTTAAATCACGTAACATTACCAACATTTGGCTTGCTTCGCTCGTAGATATTACGTTTCTCTTGGATCTCCAAGCGTTTAAATAATAAGTCCCTTCCCCAAACCTGTAAATGTCACGAAACGAAGTGATACGTCTTCGTTACTGCTATCGCTAGTTTCATACATCCGCCGGTTAGTTATGTAACATGTTTTGCAAAATAATTCTGTCGTTGGTTAGAGTTTCTACCGAATCCAAAGCGTATTGTTAGCTAGCCTTATCGTAAATCATCGTGGTATTATGCGTAGTGAAGTTTAGTTAAACTCTATTTCTTTAATGGTATTCATGAAAAATGTGAATTTGCATAAACAACCGCCATCTACTTATTACATATAATATTTTAATACGATACGTTGTGTTAGGATAACGGAACGTTCGCATAAGAGAACAAATATTCAAATAAGTAGAATGTTTGCATAACAGAGGTTCCGCTATGTTAAAATATTCACGGTACAAAAGCAAAGGAAAGAAAAAGGCAAAAAAAAAAAAAAAAAAAAAAAAAGAAGAAAAGAAAAGAAAAAAGGAAAAGTAATTTCCAGAACTCCAAATGAAATTACTGTCACGAAAGTTTAGCACCAGTTGGAAATCGGATTTTCACACTTTACGGCAGTAATTTTGTCAGGTAAATAATTAGACTTCTTTCGGAGAAACAAGTCCGCGCGTGCGACACGAGTCGCGACCTGCACTTTTTCCATTTATCCTGTTTATACGCTAAGAGGAATTTCACCTTTAACCTTTCTAAGCTTTAGTGGACGCGGTCTGTCCCGCACAATGAAGAAGACTTAGCGGAAATTTGTCTCATGATAAATTAAGCGCTCGAGAGTGCTTAATTTCACGAGTGCTTAATGCGCTGCGAACTGGGACGCTTTTTGCGTTACGTTCCTCAGAAACGTTAAATTCGTCACTTGAAGCTCGCTGGGCTCACAGCTTCTGAAACTAAACTACGATGTTTGCTGTTTTACCACGGTAAACTCGAGTTATCTCAGATATCTTGGGATTTCATAGTTTCAGATGATCTATCGTTCTCTATGATTATTTCGCAGCATTAGCACAGCTTATTCGAATAATGTAGCATCCGTGGGACGTTTAATTAGGCTGGAAAAGTCATTGTTCAACGAACAAGTATACGTGCAGTCATCGTTAATCATCGTTATATCGCCTTTGTTTAAAATTACAGTCTGTCACACAAGAGCGTGTCTGCGATATTTCTGTAAATATTTATATATTTGTAAAAAAATTTATATGAATTGAATCTACATCTAAAACACTAATACGCTATTACTTAGTAGGGTGTCCAATCTCCTCCATTAGCGATTATAGCTTGACATCGTTTCGGCATACTCTCGACTAATTTTTGAGCGTAGGATTCTGGTAACGACCTCCATATCTTTCGAATGTGATGTACAAGTGTTCTTATTTTTGTGATACGTCTTCCTCTCAGCTTGCATTTCATTAGGGACCACACATTTTCGATAGGGTTTGCATCAGGGGACTGCGATGGCCAAGGAAGTACTGTGATGGCGTTTTTCGCTTTCCATTGGGTGCAGATGCGACTTCGATGTTTAGGGTCGTTGTCTTCTTGCAATATCCATTGGTCCTCGGTTTGGTTGAACCAACGTTTCACGGATGTGAGAAGTCCCCTTTGGTACAATTTCACCATCTTTTGTGCATTCAGATTGTCTGTAAAGACGCACAAAGTCCCAAAACCGCGTGCGTTAAAGCAACCCCAAACATGCACTTTTATAGGGTGTTTTACACTTCTTTGAATCATCCTTCTTCCATGGATAGTCCAAGCACGCCTAATAGGACACCATGCCCAAAACGAAGATTCATCAGTGAATATTATATTACTCCAATCACGATCTCTGTTTTCATTCGCCCATGCCAGACGATTTTCGACGTTTCGCGTACGCGGCACTCATATTAAAAAGCTCTGTTCCTTTCACTGTTTCAAATGAAACTGAAAGGTATTCAGCAACGCGTATTAGAGAAGTTTTCGTTTGTTTACATTCTTTTTATCTCATTCTGATTAGGTGTCAGGTTTCGCAGATATCGCAGACACGCTCTTGTGTGACAGACTGTACTTGTCATTCGTCTAGGAATCTTTTACTTTAATTTCTCTTCCAAGTTCTTCATTTTACAGAGACGCATTTGGTTTAGCTTCGATTCTTCCATTTGACGATTATTACATGCAAATTGCGTGTAGAGTTTCGAAATTTAATAGTTGCGTTCGGTAACGTATCTACGTTTCGTATAGTATTAAGTTGTCCGAAAAGTGTGTTTCTTTTACAGACACGTCTTTTACAACGACGCATCTTTATAGAAACATGAAATCGTTGTGATTTTTATTTTGATAGAACAAAATGGATCATAGGTAATTCGATAAAATAACATAAAAGGAAAAATGTACATCCATTATAAAACGAAAGAAACTTTTCGGACGACCTAATACATTGAAATTGTTACCAAGATGTAAAGAGAATCTTTTACCAAGTAAAAGGGTGCAGGAAAATGAGATGGATATTTAAAATTATTTTTTCACAGCCTTATGGCATATAAATCAGCTATTTTAGTGGTTCGTTATTTGAAAAATCATAAAGTTAAATTAAGTAGTTAGTGGAATCAAGTAGCATGCCGTTAAGTATCTAGTAAATCTATGGTGTAATTAAGCAGCCACAAAGAAAGATCATAAAACAAGGTTTTAATACACCCTTCTACCTCTTATCGACTTACTTGCTTGGAGAATATTCTTACAATTTACGCAACAACTACGTTCGAAATTCTTCTCAAGCTTTTAGATTTTCAACATTCGATGCATCTTTTGTCTCGCGAGTTTAACTAACGTCTCATCCAACCAATACCATCGCTTCGTTTCTCTGTTGCACACGGAGTATCGTAATTTGTAGCTGCGACACTCGAACGAAGCTCGCTAACGATAAAACTAACTATTAATCGCAGCCAGAAAGCATCATCGTGTGAGGGGTGGCATAAAATCGAATAACACGTTGTTACGCTTGGAAAGCATCCGTGAACTCTGCGAAATAACTCGTGTTCACGCTTGTCTCCATAGTCGTATAGGTTTGAAGCCGCGTAGCTGCCGATTCGTCAGGATAAGCCAGGCGATTTTCACTCTGCGTGCCCCATCGGCTCTAAAGAGCACGAAAGTAATGTTACAGTTAAAAAGGCGCGCACACGGGTCGATATTGACGAGGAGGGTGGGCGCACCTGTACGACGAGAAATAACAAGCTATAACCGTCGTGCAACGTCGCATAAGTTAGGTCCAATGGTGCAATTATTCTGTGCACTTCGATGCTCTATCGATGTCGGCAAAATGTAAGTGGGGCAAGTGGGTTTCGTGAGAGGTGTAAAGTCACATGATTTTGAAGTACTTCGCGGTATCAATGTCGATTTTCTAAGCCGATTAATTCCACATCCGACGCGTTGTTTATTTTGCCGGATTGGAAGGAAATGTTCTTTTGTTGTGTAAATATCGTAATAATGATAATTGTTGTGATAATATTAGGTCGTCCGAAAAGTTTCTTTCGCTTTATAAGGAAATGATGGATGCACAATATTTTCCGTTTTATATTATTGTATCTGTTGAAGTGGTTGCCACTTCTAAGAAAACTCTACATCTGGTCTTTAGTTTTCTCAAGCACTGAAACCATCGACAGCGCATAGACAAAAGACTGTCGAAGACAAACCAGAAACGGTACACGTGCAACGTTGGCTTCAGGGTTTTTCAGTTATAGAGTAACACTGCTAGCGTGCGGATCTGGACCAGCTCGTATATTGTATTCCTTCTTTGTATTTATACTTCAGCTTAAAATATGTATATTTTCTATCTTACAATTTATCCACGCGTCTCCTTGTATTCATATACACCTAATAACCTCAACAGTATCGAATTACGTATGTAGTAACTTACAAAGGTGTTTTGTCTTATCTAGAGCAAGGAGAAGAAAGGATGGTTTATTCAGAGTCAAGTTCAAGTTTATTCGTACAAGCAATAATCAACACAAAACTGACTATACTCAACTGCTACAACTCAACTCACTCTACTCAACTGACTCTCCGCAACTGACCAACTCAACTGACCCTATTCGACTGCCTCACGTCTTCAGTCTGTCCTCCAGATGTGCCTGACCCATTCCCAGGTACATCCCTTTCAATTACCCTAATGTTGTAAAGGGCCATAGGTATGACCCATTGCCTGGAACATCCCTTTTTCCCGATACTATACGTATGACCCATTTTCTTCTATCAAGATAAGGATCACAACGTTCAACAGATTAGGTTTCATGTTTGTGTAAAGATCCGTTGTTGCAAGAGACGTGTCTGTAAGAGACAGACACTTTCCGGACAACCTAATAGTTGCGACAGGAAATTTTGGTTTCGCCTGTGTAGTAAACTTTGCGATTCGAACGACAGACGATGTAATTCATTTTATCTACGAAGTGTTTCTTTGGAAGATCGTAGAAGACGCGATACCGACCAAAGGTCTGTAAATTTTCTTAAATATACGTGTTTCGCTCACTCGCGGAGAGACGCGATCGCGAAGAAGCACGTCAACGGGAGTCGTAAATTCCCGTTACGATTTGATAATCGACGCCGCGAAATGATCGATCCCCTATTTCGTTTAGGATAACAGGGGTGATTAAAGTGATTGTTACACGGATATAACAATATATAATTAACAGTTTATTCCAACAATATTGTAGTGAATAGTTACGCTGTTGCGTATGTACAAGTTGAGTATGTGACTGATCTAATGGTAGAAACTAGGTCAAAGGTGTTGACCGTTCGAAAGATGGAAAATCAGTTATGTTTGGCAATGATGCGGTGGCGGAGGAAAGCTAGCGATGGGTGGGTCCGAAGACATGAGATGAGCTGATTCGTTAAGGAATAGATTTCGTTAAAAGAGAGGGAAATAGGCTTCGTTGTCAATTGGCTGTTTGTTGGGTTCGTAGGTGAGGAAGGGTACTAGCCGCCCTCGGGATGAAGTTGCTGGTGGGAGGCTGCATACGTGAGAAGAACTAACTTTCTCGTGTCAACCCGTGATGCACAATAAGTTTAGGAAATAAATCAATGGAAGACTGTTTGTTCGGTATGAAGGACCTTTAGCTGGAAATTCCTGAGGTTTATAGAGGGTGCTTGAGACTATTGAGGGTACGCGGTAAAGACGTGAAGACATCTGGCTGCCAGCTTGTCCACGGCGTGTGGCCTGGTCTAGGAACAGAGTCGGCCGTCGTAACAATACGTATGTATAGTAGTTACGAAAAGTATCAGCGCATATGTTTATCGTACAATGAAGCGTTTTTTCTTTTTATCAGTTCGCTAGTGTACATACCTGTTATTATCTAAACGATGATTTTCTACTGGTTCTGACGAATATTTTGTCAACATTAGTGGCAACGTGATAGTAGTATCGATACGAAAGACTAGAAATCTTCTTCTACGAGACTTCTCATTTCTGTCGTTTCTATTTGCTGATTAAAAAAGTTTTTCTACCCGAATAGTCGTCGAGTCGAGCGAATGGAAAATTGTGGAACGAAGGACGTTGGCCGAGTTATTAAAATTTGCCAAAGAAAGCCAGCTAGCTACAGGTACCAAAGATACTTCTAACTCAACCGTACCTTTCGTCAGAAAAATATTATACTTTCGAAGCTCCTCGTCGAACGACTCTACGAAACGTAAAGATCTTAAAAGGATTAAGAGAAACGAGCGAAAGGAACAGTCAAAGAAATAAAATAATTTCCACGACGATCGATGGTCGCGCGTAATCGTCATCGATCATCGCTAAACCTCGTGTAAAAATAATAATACAAGAATTCAAGAAATAAATAAGAAATTCTGTTGAAAGGAGGATTAATAATATGAGATTAATTACGCGAGAAGAAAGTCGACAAGTTGTACTCCGAACTCGTGTACCGTCTTTTAAGTTGAAGGTTGAGTATAAGAAGCTCGAAAGTTAACAAGGCGATCAGACTTAATTTTCATAGGTCGCCTTCGTCTGTTCATCGTGTGGCTGTTGCTGCCTGTGGCATTCGCGTAATTCCAGTTAGAAATACGCCAGCAGAAAAGGAGGATTGCGAGGCTATCCGAGGTGTTGCTTCTGTTACTTGGAAAGTGTATATTTCAATGTCGGCGCAGAGGGGCACAACCGGCAGGGTCGGCCATTTGCAAGCTTACCGAGTAGTCTATACGGTTCAGGAATAGCGAAACAAGTATTTATAGCCCGCAGCCGGTGTGCACAGACGCTCGCAGACAAACAGAAACGAGGTACACGGACAGGGAATGAAGAAAGGATAAGGAGGCGGCGGCGGCGGTGGTGGCGTAACCGGAAGATTAATTGGAGGTGGAGTTGACTTCTGAATAAGCAGGCCCAGCTGCAGCGAGCGCTTTGCCTAAAGAACGAGAAAAAGATTAGGGGAACAATGGTGACCGCTTTTATTTTACCGGTAGCTTTAAACAAAGCTGTTACTGTTCGTCCAATACGGAGACGTTAACCGATTGCGGAAAACTGGCTAAGAAACCGACAAAAAGCTAAAAGAAAAGAAGGGAAGACGTGGCATGCGGTGGATAAGATATAGCCAGATGGTAAATTAAACGCTTTTTAAAGTTGAACATCCGGATAGACCAATGTGATATCAGGTCTACACACCGTCGTTCACGAGTAGACAGCGGGTTTTTACGCGCATTCGTATTTCCATAAAGCTACTATACTTGCGGTATTTTGTGTATTTCTGCACATTACGTGGCTCCTGTTGGTTTTTCTAATTTCAATTTCCGATAAATGCATAAAAATCCGCGATTCGTTGGTATCAGAACAATTACAGAAACCAAGATGAACTAGAAAAAGGACCATGGGCTTAGCAAAATGTCTGGGATTACTAGTTTGTTTGAAACTTTGTGATGCAAAGAGAATCTCGGCATTTGCGATGTCAGATTCTCCACTCCGCTTGTCGTCTTTTAGCTCTATTTCGTAAATGATCGACAGACTCGGATCTTTAGCTGTTTAATTCATCCGAAATTTCCACGATCAGCTTCAAAGCACAGGATCGTGGCCGTCGATATTTTGGTTTGACAACTAAGTGATTGCGAATTTTATCAATACCACCTAATGACAACATCCGCGATCGCTTAGTTGCCAACCGAATATAATTTTTAATTTATTATTTTCCCGCGATTGTCAGAAATAGATCTCGCAAATTTCATGGAATTTAAATGTCACGGGATGAAACGACCAAGTAAATTTCCCGATGGCTTCGACGGCTCGATCTTACCAATCGTTTTCTCTCTGTTTTGATTTGCAAGCAGAACCCGATGGGATTTAACCTTCGTCTGCAGAAATGAGTTCCGTTTATCATTGGAATTTTAACATGTTCCCTAGCAACATCTACAACCATAGAACTCGACGTGTTCGCGTGTGTTTTATTCGAGGCGAATCCCCATGTTTCTTTCTTGTTTCGCGTTAATCTACGTTTAGATTGTGTTTATGTTTATATAGAGTAGCAGGAGTAGCGCTTGACGATGTTTGAATTCCTTTCCGATTATGAACGTAAAATTTAAATGAACTGCGTTCGGACGCTTGATTCGGTTAATGGCGCATACCGCGAGAGCGCGCATATTTCAAGAATAAATCGAAATTGCAAATAATTGGAGCTCTATCGCGCAGCAGTTTGCACGCACATGTTAAATTCTCATTTCTCAGCTATAAATTTAAATTGTACAATTCGGTTTTTCGTATTAATTGCCGCTCCAACGATCTTTGTATTGTGTACTGGTCGATAATATACGGGAAATCGTACGTTCTCATTTTTTCCGCCGTGTTTCAATTGAAACTGAATAGCGTTGAGTTATTGACGCGTAAGTTGACATTCGATAAAAATATCGCCATGAGAAAATGGAGATTTTATAAAAAACCTAACGAGAACGAAGTATCCATTATAATTTAATTTTAATTTGTCGTTGGTTGCCAAGGGAAATTGGAGCAGAACGTGAACATCATGTTGAATTTTAATATAGTTGCAATTTTCCTCGAGCTTACTATAAATTCACAGTCACGTTGCCTTACATTGGTTTGTAGAAAACTCGATCGAGTATTTTCTCTTAGGATCAGTAATTAAAAATCAATTTTACGGTTCACCCCTTGTAAGTTAATTTACACGTTGCTAATTCGATTGCTCGGCTCGCTGACTCAAGCTACGTTAGCTTTGATTTCGAGAAATATGTGACGAACAGGTTGAAACTGCGCGGGAGTTTGATTACTAGACTGGTTTACACGAATATGATTATCCAGTTTGATAAACGAATTTGTCAAATCATACGAATAATTGTTTCGGAGTGTCTTCGCCAGAAGAAATTCAGCTCGACTACACGTCAGTCGATCGAGCGGCTGTCCATCGGATTTCCTCCTCCTATCCATCTTTTTTTTTTTTTTTCTTGGTTCGATTAAAGGGTCTCGTTAATCGAAGAATATCCAAACGATTGATTTCAGAATCATTTGTCGATCAGACATTTTTTATCGTTTCCGGCGAGTACTTTCTACGTGATTGGAAAAATTCTCCCCCGATTCTGTTGGGAATTTTGGATCTTAATTGCCGAAATAATAGTATAGGAACACTGAATTTGCACTTAGAATTTATATTAGAATAGTTCTATATTTATTTGATAAACGATTCCAAAGATATTCATCGATACACACTTGCAAGCGTCTCACCTTCTTCCATACCAGACTCTTAACTGAACAGTTTACATTCCTTTGTTTTCGAGGCGCCGCGCACACTCATACTTCCACACACTTATATTCACATATATGTAGTATCGGGAGAAGAGACGTGCCTGACAATGGGTCATACCTGTGGCCCTTTACAACATTGGGGTAATTAAAGGGGATCTACCTGGAATGGGTCAGGCACATCTGGGGGTTAGGAAGAAGACGTGAGTCGAGCAGAGCAGAGAAGACGTTAGGCAGTCGAGTGAGACAGAAAACGTGAAGCAGTTGAGTTAGACGGAAGACGTGAGAGGCAGTCGAGTTAGACGGAAGACGTGAGAGGCAGTCGAGTTAGACGGAAGACGTGAGAGGCAGTCGAGTTAGACGGAAGACGTGAGAGGCAGTCGAGTTAGACGGAAGACGTGAGAGGCAGTCGAGTTAGACGGAAGACGTGAGAGGCAGTCGAGTTAGACGGAAGACGTGAGAGGCAGTCGAGTTAGACGGAAGACGTGAGAGGCAGTCGAGTTAGACGGAAGACGTGAGAGGCAGTCGAGTTAGACGGAAGACGTGAGAGGCAGTCGAGTTAGACGGAAGACGTGAGAGGCAGTCGAGTTAGACGGAAGACGTGAGAGGCAGTCGAGTTAGACGGAAGACGTGAGAGGCAGTCGAGTTAGACGGAAGACGTGAGAGGCAGTCGAGTTAGACGGAAGACGTGAGAGGCAGTCGAGTTAGACGGAAGACGTGAGAGGCAGTCGAGTTAGACGGAAGACGTGAGAGGCAGTCGAGTTAGACGGAAGACGTGAGGCAGTCGAGTTAGACGGAAGACGTGAGGGAGTCAAGCAGAGTTGAGTTAGTCAAGTTGAGGAGAGTCAGTTGTGGAGTAGCAGTTGAGTGGAGGAGTTTGAGTTAAGTGAGTTGAGAAGTTGGAAGCCGAGTTTAAGACGTACGACGATTGTAGTCAGCTTTATGTTGAGTATTGCTTACACGAATAAACTTGAACTTAACTCTCAATAAACCATCCTTTCTTGTCCTTGCTCTAGAGAATAAAACAAACACATGTGTAGGTTACTACATACATGTATCACTACTACGCGGTCAATCTAGTCTAGCATATAAAATTATACATATCTCAATAGATTGATCAGAACGCAGATGACTAATTTCTAGATACGATCGTTTTGGTCGTTGATTGAAAGTACATACATACGATGTGCCCTATTTTTGAAGCTCCGCAATAGTAAGCGATCCTACGTATGTATTACACGAACCAATCAGACCTGTATTCCTCGCACTGGTTAACTTGCTAGTCACGAACGATGCCACAAATTGACAAATTGTTGGAGCAGTTATTTGCAATATATGGTACAGGCAGAAATTTGCCTGGCTGTTCGATGGAGGAGATTTATCATAGACAACTAAAGAGTCAATTCCCAGCTGACAATACAGAAACACAAGAAGCAAAATCGCAAGGAGAATTGCTAAGCGTCTGTTCGACCTTTGAAATCGTCAACGCGAAGTAGTAGCGCGCCTCTCGAAGGAAACGATAAGCGAAGCAGACGGTGTGTGTATACGATCCGTAGAAGCTGGCTCTGGTAGAATCAAACGAAAATAGCGTAGGAGGTTGGGTGACAGAAACGAGGTGGTTGTAGAAAGGGTGAGAGAGCGTGGGTGAGGTCGGCGTACGCGAGACGAGACGGAGGCGCGAGAGAGAGTTTGGCCCAACTTGGATCTCTGTTAATTTATATTAATGCGAGCACACGGCAGTGTCTTGCATTAGTGTCTCGTAGAGAACCGTGAAAAGCAAGGGTGCGCCCGTCTGCAAGCCAGTTTACCATCGAGGCATCGCGTGGCATCAATTATTCATTCCTACTTTGCGCGCATCAAAATCGAGCCAGAAACTACGATTTGATCGCGATACGATCTTTAGAGGCGGCGCTTTAAATACGTCGAGCCGGAGACTACGTGGCCCGCAGGCAAATCGATTTTCAGGATATACTTGTCGCGTATAATGAAACGGGTAACGCACGAAATGAGTCGAGCTATGAACATCAGTCGAGTTCCAACGAGAGATCCCTTTCGGCTTTCACTACGTGTTCTCATATATCGTCTTCTCATTCTACTTTAAGTCACTCGCTCGCGATGTGTTTCCTTCTGCAAGCATCGATGGTTGAGAAAGCGCGACACCGTGTTTTATTTGATACTAATTAATATTAACACGGCTTAAAGGGAAGCTGGCGAATTCGAATGACCTCGTTCTTCCCCGCTTCACAGTTGGAGCGAGTGCATGTTAATTACGTCGCAACGGCGGAACGTGATTTCGATGAGGATTATGCCACGGAATAATTTTAGATGGAGTTCGCTTCGGTTGGATATCACAGGTTCCTTGTTCACACTATGCCTTTGCGAATGCTTTGAAACAGTCGTGAAATCACTAGGTGGAGCGATATGGAAGATGAAACGAGTTGCAGCTTTTTTTTTAGAGCGAGTCTTCTGACGAGATTCGAGGATGATGGATAATATTTTATTTTAGGTATACGTCGATGAGACGAGAATGTGACTACTAGTTTTATATATAAATTAGCCGAACGCCGAACTGAAAAATTTTATCACGAAATAATTTTTATTTCAACGTGCGAATTTTTGTTCGTGATTACTGGGAATTTGAAAGCAGGATAACAACGTTGGACCTAGTTAATTAAGTATCTAACGCGAAACCGCATTTTGCTGGAGCACCGGGTACGTAGAAGCTACTTTACGGTATAACATGCATGCGTGTAAACTGTCAGGAAGCTCACACACGGAAGCATCGTATCGTGCTCTGCCGTACATGCGAAAGCAGGAGAATCTGATGTACACAGCGTGTTTAACTCTGACCGCAAGTAATTCAAGAACGAAACTCACTTTTGATATAAACTCCACCTATTCTGCTTTCACAATTATTCATAGAGTTTTCTATCAAATCTACATTATTATAACGTTGCCCTTGGTGAAAGGGGTCTTTGTATTATTTATGAATCGCATTCATCGTACAGATTTATCGCTTGCAGATATATAAACAAATTTTGTTTCAGATCTCTAATATTGTTTTATAATACAACATGCGATGTTGTTACGTAATTTGAGTAAAACTTGCAAATTTTACAATCAAAAGCACGCCGCCTGACCTTCCTTGGGTTCAACGAACTTTCGTTATTATTCGAAATACGAGGTCGGAAGTTTGCTACTGATTTCATTTTAAAAGCAGGAAATTAGTCGCCGCGTTATGTTATTCTACTTTTCTGATTTTTCAAAGTATCACTGAAACAAGGTAATAATTACAATTTGCAGATGAACATTATTTCAATGTAATTATCAACGTTGAATTTACCTCGAAAGTAGGATACTTTACAAAAATATTGCTTCAACGTATCTTTTTTTCAACCACGATTATTTCAATTTCGGTATTACGCATGATTATGATTAAAATATTAAACTGAATGTAGAAAATTAAAAACGTTACTATTCAAAAATCTTCATGGAAGAAAAGTTGCAAAAAGCGCTTATTGGCATTCTTCATTCTGTTTCAATATTTTTAAATTATGATTTTATACTCAGGGTACCGGATCGTATTATCGCAATCCTATCTTCACTCGTTACAAGCGAGATACTATTTGCATTTTTGATTCACATAATCCTATACTGGAAAAAGTTGCACATCAAAAGCCGTTTTTCTCTTTGACCAATACGCGTATTAAGGTAGAATGCGACGGTTATTAATATCTTTTCCGTACGTTTCTAGATGTTGAGGTTCACTGATAAAAGAACGAGTGGATGAATTTGTAATAGAAAAATATATTGAAATAAATAAAGATACAAGTATAAGTGTAACGTACAGGTTTTTGTTGATCCACATCCTTCTTACTCTATTAGTGTTACAATACAGTAGAATCGATAGGGAGCACGTTAATATACAGGGTGGTTGGTAACTGGTGGTACAAGCGAAAAGGGGGTGATTCTACGCGAAAAAAGAAGTCGAAAATATAGAATAAAAATCTTTCGTTCGAGGCTTTGTTTTCGAGAAAATCGACTTTGAATTTTCGCTGGGTACGCGTGCACTTTATCACGTCTCGTTACAACGGACCTCACTGTAGATCGTTGTCTCGATGGATGTTATCGCAGTTTAAGTTTGTTTTTGCCGTAACGGAAAATTAAGAATACATAATGAAATAATATGAAGTAATCATAAAGTTTATTATTACGAAAATTGCTGAAAATGTTGCCCATTCTGCCGAACACATACTTCTGTTCTTCTAATTAAATTTCTATGAACACTTCTATGAGATCAGTTATAACAAGACGTGATAAAGTGCACGCGTACTGAGCGAAAATTCAAAGTCGATTTTCTCGGAAACAAAGCCTTGAACGAAAAATTTTTATTCTATATTTTCGACTTCTTTTTTCGCGTAGAATCACCCCCTTTTCGCTTGTACCACCAGTTACCAGCCACCCTGTATTTATAGCAAAATTACAAAAAAAAAGTTAACCTTATAGCTCTAGCTTATTAGTTCCTTTGTTCTTAGATCTTGTAACCCAAAATATAATTTATATTCAAAGGCACAATAATATGGACCTCTCCTTATTTAGAATATTTTTGTTCCACTAAATTCTATTTTCTGCGTAACAGCAGTCTCCAGGCCACGGACATGCATAAATAAATATGTAGAGTCTTTCTTGAAGTAATTACTTCAACATTAGATATTCCGCTAACGAGACACGTATACTTTTAAATAGATTTATAATTTCACGGGAAAAGATTATTTTCAGAATTCCTTTCATTTTCTTTTACTGTTACTTATTTTTTCTCTTTTAACATTACCCTGATTGATCCATTTCTGCGCAACATTCATCCCTTGTGTCTGAACATTTATCGTCTACCTTATCACGAGCTCTAAAACACCATCGTTGTAATAGTCATCGTCACCAGTCCATTTAACTAATTGTCGAATGCAAGCCGCAGCGTATCGTCATCTCTAAAGCTCTGAAGCTTAGGGAAAAAAGTAAAAATCACTCGGAGCGAGGTCCGCGCTTTATAGCGTGGACGGTGGAAATTTCTCATCCAAAATTGTCCAACAAAGCTCGGTCTTTGGTTATTGGATTATCCTCGTATATGTCGCGTTAATTCGCCGTGTAACATAGTTTTAATTTGGTGAACGGCGCATGCTCGGCCGCGAGTATATAACTTTTATTCAGGTTGCTATAGCAAAGTTTGGCACAGAGACCCTACCGAATCCCTTGAACTGTCTAGCGTCTGTAGCTTCCGGCTGAAATTAGTTGCTGTCCATCCGCGATCGCTTTTACCGTTCCTGGAATAAAGCTACCACGCGCCGCGTTAAATGCAACTAGAACGTTGAATGGTTAGTTTACACGGAGAGGTGAGTTTCAACTAATATTAAATAGCGGGAGACAGGGAGGAATGGAACGGGATGGTATCCAGCGCTCTGCCGACCCATGAAATGAAAATTTACGTATCGCTGAAGGGATTTTCGGTTATAAACGTCGTTGCCTACCCTCTTGCCAAATGTTTATACGCGCTGTTCTTTTTTTTTTTTTTATTTACAAAATATGCTCCTAGCGAACATTGTGTAGTCGTTGATTGACACAATACGAACATCTCGAAATTTTTATAATAATATCTATAAAAATTTCTATAATGTCATCGTATAGGTGTATTAAAAATGCGTCGTAAAAAAGGAAACATTATGGACAAGCGGTTTGAAATTGTCAGACGTTTCGTCGGATCTAAGAGCGTAGAAAAAAGAACCTCAGTTTCGAAGTGTGCCAGCTCGGAAAATTCTTTCATCAAGTCGAAGTAAGGAAGTTTTAAAAATACTCTTTGCACTTAAATTTATGGCATTCGTCCGAGTTTATACGATACTTTAAGCCTCGAGTCTCAAAGTTTTAATTAGACTTGAAACTTTTTTGTCGACGAATGAATTAAGTAGCAGAGTTCACGATGATCGATAATAATACATTAACGAGTAGGATATTATGTCGGGGATGCTATGAAATCGGAGCGGATTTTCAGACACATTAAACGTGTTTCCTTCCGGGTAATCGTTAACGCGATCTTTCTCTTTCTTTCTGTTAATTTATCGTCGTTTTTGCACGTACGCAGACTTGTAAAGCGGACGCGCATAGTTGCAGTAGTAAAACAAAGCGTTTATTCGTCCACGTTGCAACAGCAATGCAACACGGTGTTTCAGCAGTTTTTACTGGCGTCGGCGTTCATGTTTTCACCGGGATGAAGGTAAAATGCCAGGAAACTTTTGCAAGACATTCGCTACGAGTAACATACACCGGAAATACGCTCGTTGGATTACTATGGCTGCTTGTCATTTACTCTAGCTCCATTCGTATTACGTTAATTTCCTAATGAAACGTCATCGCGTCTATCGTGATATCTTTCGTTTCTCTTTTCTTGTGAAATACCTCTTAGATCACGCTATATACAATGCATATAATTTTTTTTACAAAAGTGCTAACAATAAAACTGGAACATTTGAAAATTTTCATCTGCTTCTCATACAAGATATTTTGCAAACATACCCACCACGCAGAGGCTAAAGAAGGAACAGTTCATTCGGACTACCTTCCATTTCTATTGACAGAGAGGCATTTTCCTACATCCTGCATAACTAAAGAAAACAATAAACATTTTTAACGACGAAGATGAGCTGTTTGCACTAAACGTAATTGCAGGACTGACTCGCGTTACGAATGGAAAAAAATGTAACATTGGCTTATGCATTGCACTCTGCCTTGAGATTTACCATAAAATACAAAGTTATTAAATTTTCAATTTAAGATATAATTTAAATCTTTTACATTGTTCGTGTTATTATTGCTTAATGAGAAAAATGGTTATTAAGGCTTTTAAGGTCACTACATAATTTATTTTCTTAAGAGAAACGTAAATTAAATTTTAATATCTCAAATTTTTTTAAAGATACGCGTTTCTTCGTTTCTAATATGTTAGAAATCGAAACGTTTTATTAGCGATTTTTACGTTCTACGGTGTTTCGTTATCTCCCATAGCAGTTCAGAAACTGAATCCCTGAAACTCGTACATTTTGCTTTTTCTACCTTGCATACGGCCGTTGGCTCCACGGTTGTGCATGAGAACTAGTATTTCCGCAGTTTCATAAAACTTCAATCGTATATCACTTTCTGGTCCATGATGAAAGTACATATATCTTTGGAAAAAGTTGGGGCCAAGTTTTACGCGTTACACAAACAGAGAATATTGCACAATGTAAGAAAATGTAGCGAGATAACCGAGCGAGGAGGCAATAATAATGGATACTTAATAGACGCATTACGAAACGGAGTAATCTTTTCTTAGATAGAGTAAAAGAGTAGTAATTCGCTAGATAACCGACAAAGATTTTGTAATATGCTGATTCTCTTATTAGTTGGAAATTAATGCTACAGATAGTATAGTATCGTGTAGTATCGATATAGTAGTACAAATGGCCTAAGAAATATTGGGTGAACCATAAACAATATTGCGAAAATATTTTTTTTACCGAGTAGTCGTCAGCTGAAGAGTCGAGTGGTGAAGAGTCGAGTTGAGATAGTCGTGAGTTGAGAGTCGAGTCGAGTAGTCGTGAGTTGAGAGTCGAGTTGAGTAGTCGTGAGTTGAGAGTCGAGTTGAGTAGTCGTGAGTTAAGAGTCGAGTGGAATAGTTGTGAGTTGACAGTTGAATAGTGAAAAGTCAAGTTGAGATAATCGTGAGTTGAGAGTCGAGTCGAGTAGTCGTGAGTTGAGAGTCGAGTTGAGTAGTCGTGAGTTGAGAGTCGAGTCGAGTAGTCGTGAGTTGAGAGTCGAGTCGAGTAGTCGTGAGTTGAGAGTCGAGTCGAGTAGTCGTGAGTTGAGAGTCGAGTTGAGTAGTCGTGAGTTAAGAGTCGAGTGGAATAGTTGTGAGTTGACAGTTGAATAGTGAAAAGTCAAGTTGAGATAATCGTGAGTTGAGAGTCGAGTGGAACAGTTGTGAGTTGACAGTCGAGTGGTGAAGAGTCGAGTTGAGAGTCGAATGGAGTAGTCGTGAGTCGAGAGCCAAGTGGTGAGAAATCGAATCGTGAGGAGTCGAGTGTTGAGTTATCGAGTTGTTACGAGTTGTAAACTATTAGCTGCGAGTTGTGAATTAACCATTTAGTTGTCTCAGTTATAGCACATTACTGTATTTAGTTCACGTCAAATAACCATCGTTTCCTGTTTAATCCATTGTAAACAGATCTATCGATCAATAAACTTATCATATAGGATAGAAATCATTGGAAACCTTAATTTCTAATATTTCTGAATAAATAAAGAATCCTACAATAGTAAATCATAATTTTCTTTCCTTTGGTAAATTTTTCAAGTGAAAGCTTTCTCTTCCGATGCTTCTTCAATTCTTGGATTTTATGAAACGTCTACTGATCTCTAACTTTTCAGCTACCTAACTATTTTTTCCACTGAATGCGAGTGTCAAATCGATCAAATAACTGTTCCTTTAATTAATACTTGTTGTGTTGTTGATTTGACATCTACGCACCACTTAACGCAGCTTAATGCTTCCAACGAGAAAAAAAAAGCGTATCTTCTGCGATTATAATGGATTAACATTTATCGAGATTTTTATAATTTCACCGTTGTTCAAATTGATTTGTAAATTTGGTGTATGGTCGTGGTTCACGTACGAACTTGTTATTTCTCGCATCGATGTTCGATTCTTAATTAAACCGACAAGACACGACTTGATAATCGCGTCAATTACCAGTGAATCGTATTTGCGAAAACGATCGACAGTGATGGATAGAAAACAAGAAATATTCGAATCGAAGAGTTTTAATTACGTTTCGATCAAGAGTACATATCATTTGTAAGACTGACGAATGTAACAATAGTTTAAATCCGAATGTTGTAACAACGTATGATAGTTCCAACGTAGGAATATCTTCGTTACTAGTGAATATGTTTTAATTACAGACGTTCATTAACGTTTTCAATATCGTCGTTCCATTTGTTACAATTTTTCCTCCCTTTCAATTGTACAAATTTACACTAAAACGAATTTTCCATTGTTTTGTATATCTCTGACGAAATATTCGTATTACAATTTCTTTTCTTATATAGTATTATTATAATAGTATTCTTATTATATAATATTATTATTCCTTTTCACGTTAGTAATATTCGTCGAAATATCGTTTCACGTCCATCTCTTGTTTCGTCTTTAAAAAATATTTTCTCCGTGTTGCGGAAATAATTGTGGCTGTCACGTAATCATATCCATGTGAACATTTCCTACAAAGTGCACGGTTCCTGTATTTTATTATATCTCCATGTAATTGCTTAGGGGAAACTCGCCTTAACAACAATTGTTTCGCTTTCCATTTTATTCAAAATATCGATTAGAATGTGTGGTATTAACGCCAGGAAACAAGATGGAGCAGGATAAAAATCGAGACTATTTTTTCTTCGTGGCAAAAATTATTTTTACGGAAAAGATATTTTCAATCTTGTACGTAAATACTTTAACAAACTATTTGTTAAACGTCCAATACGACAATACCTGCACGCACGATAATTTCGCTTGAATATTTCACGTTACAACGTAAATTTTAGTTTCCAATCTCTCGATGATTAAACGTGCTCGCTATAATTCACATCTAGTTGAATTCTTTTCACGTTATTATAACAACCGCAATTAGCCTGATTTACTACAAAGTTTCCTACGTTGAAATCATTTTTCATATAATGCATTATTCATCCTCCGTATTTCATTAATATATTTCATTTTCATTCTTCTTGTTAAAATTAAATTTCGCTTAATAAATCGTATGTTCGCGAATAAAGAAATTTCATAACCCTGTTTCACGGTTTCCAGATGAAAATAATTCGCATATTACGTTATACGTCTGACCATCGATCAGAATCTAATTTTTCTAAAATCGTCGTGCATTTCGTCTGATTCCCTGCTGTTTAATTTCGCCTTTCTCCTTTCACGAGGCGTGTTACTTTGAATTTTATCTGTCTGTACGCCTCGCATTCCGCTCGATGCCTTTGCTATTAAACTTGTTGCTGCGAGTTTCGAACGAATTGATTTCCTTGATGCACCGTCGCAAAAAATAAAAGCGAAGAGAAGTTCCGCAACGTTCGCTCGTTCCTTGAGATAAAGTGGAGGCGAAGTCGCGTAATAAGGCAAACGAAATTCCAGCGAGGAACGTTCCGATTTTTCTCTCTTTTCCTCGATACCCATTGTGCGTTACGATATTCTTACAATATTCTTGTAGAAATGAAAAGGAAAGATGGTACACAATATCAATCTAAGTCGCTGTCTCATTAAAAGAGAATATCGAATCGTTCGATAAAACTGTAAATTTTCGTGCAACATCGAAAAATCCAATTACGTTAATGGAAAGGCGGACACGCAAATCGAAAGTTTCCGGATGATTCACATCGTTTATGAAAGTAGAAAGGAAGAAGGAGAAAGATTATGAAAATAAATACAATTTAATAGAACGTTCGAACGTTACTGTCTTAGCTTATTCTTTTTCCTTGTTCGTTAAAGGAACGTCGAATCGCAGATGCAACTGTAATGGACAGAATGCTGGTAATTTTTCTTCTTTTCTTTCTTTTTATGTCATAGTGCAGCCTTTTCCAATTGAGCTGAAACTTTTCCAATTCAGATGTCCCGGCTAGAATTTTAATAATACCATATTTTCTCTCCTAACGACCTACTTGAGCGTGTTTGGAGATCGCCAACGTGAAATAAGATAAGCTCGTTCCCTTTCGATTCGTCGTTCTATAACTTTAGAACGTGGAAATTTATTAAAAAACTTTGGGAAATTCAAGTCACATTTTAATTCGTTTTAGATAGACGCGTTTCGATTCAAACGCGTTTCAATTTACCTGCGGCCGTGCAACGATCCGTTTTACTTTGAATTAGAAATACCGTGTGGATGTTAATTTAAAAAACTGCGATAAAAGTGATTTCGATGCTTTCGATCGATGCAGATGAAATATCTACGACTTATCGACTTACCAAATTCGCGGCATTCTCGCAGTTACGACGAAAACACGAGTTAAACGCACTGGTGGCGTTAATGTGTTACATACCTGAAACAGATGAATGTTCGTTATGAAATTAATTGAGCGTATTGGGAGGGTTTAAAGCGGAAATAAAATAAATTTATTTGCGCGCGATGATGTCGAAAAATTGCAAACATTACGGTGTACCGTGTAAATGTCAACGTATGTATCTCTGGAGTTAATCACCAAAGTAAAGCAAATTGTGCAAATCGATAAATTAACAAACACCGGTTGCAGTTACTGTCTCGAAGATTATATTTGTTACGAATTAATTCATAAAAATCACAGGTTGAAATAAGCAAACTTCTGCATAGTACTTCTAACACTTGTCTAACTTATCTAACGAAATTACCATCTTGTGAAATAAACATCCGGCAAATTTGTGACAAAGTTAAATAAGCTGAAAGTTTTGTAAAAGACGTAAAAATTTACCAGAATAATGATTATAGTAATAATAATAATAATAGAAATGATAGTAATAATAATAATGTATTATCGTGGACAAATGGCCTAAAAAATATCGGGTGAATCACAAACAATATTGCGGGAAGGCCTAAGTGTCGTTAGGTCAAAAAGGCCTGGTAGTTTTACCGGCAAGTAGAGTGGTGAGAGTCGAGCTGAATTGTCGTGAGTTGAGAGTCGAGATGTGAGGAGTTGAGTAGTCGTGAGTTGAGAGTCGAGGTGTGAGGAGTTGACAAGTTGAGTTGACATTTGAGTCGTGAGAAGTCAAGTTGTGAAGAGTGCAGAGTTGAGAGTCGAGTGGTGAGAGTCAAGTTGAATTGCCGTGAGTTGAGAGTCGAGGTGTGAGGAGTTGAGTAGTGAGGAGTTGAGTAGTGAGGAGTTGAGTAGTCGTGATTTGAGAGTCGAGGTGTGACAAGTTGTGAGTTGACATTTGAGTCGTAAGAAGTCGAGTTGTGAGGAGTGGAGAGTTGAGAGTCGAGGTGTGAGGAGTTGAGTAGTCGTGAGTTGATAGTCGAAATGCGAGGAATTGAATAGTCGTGAGTTGACAGTCAAGTGGTGAGAAGCCGAATTGTGAGGAGTGTAGAGTTGAGTTGCCGAGTTATTATGAGTTGTAAACTATTAGTCGTGAGTTGTGAATTACTGTATTTAGTTCACGTTAAGTAACCATTATTTCTTGTTTAATCCATTGAAAATAGAGCTATCGATCAATAAACTTATTATATAGGAAAAGTAAAAAAATTCCTATAATAATAATTTCTGGTAGGAAACAATGGAAAAATATTTTAATTAGAATTGAATTCGGACAATTTACCAGCGGATACCACGGAAAATACTATAAAGTAAGCAACTAGATTTCCGAGGAAATGGATATAAAAATGTTTCGACTCATCGACTCGTAAATATTTTATTTTACGCTAGCAGCGGAATAGCGGCTGTAAAAGTTGTGTTACAGAGGTTACATTTTTACTGAAAAACGAGTAACTACGAAATAATGTGGCAAGTATCGAATATGCTTATTTCCGTAAAATTCACGTAACGAGGTACACGCGATGTATGTATTAGTTACCTAATTTGTTTGTTGCAGCGAATCACTTTATAATGTCGTAACGCTCAAAGGGGAAAATTTGATATGCTTCCTAAAACGAAAGACAATAATATAAAATTAGAATTTGAAATTATATCGCTAGTAAAATTATATCTGATCTCAAAGTACAGACTGAATAATTTAAATAATTTTTGCTCGTACTACAATTGCTTTGAATATCACAAACAATACATATATCGTTAGGAAAGTTACGAAGACGTACGGACATTTTTGTAGTGATTTAAAGCGCGTCCGACTATCGAAGATCTATTCCACTTGAGTAGTTTCTTTACGTTGCATGTTGTGCAATATGCTTTGTACCTACGAATGAACCGATATATTTCACTTTTATTACATGCGTTAATTATTCCCAATTTCATCTAACTTCATCTTAATTTTTTTTTCTTTGTCTTTATAACATGAAAGGTTCTTTTACCAAGCCGATGAAACACTTTACTTCATTTTTTCCAGCTATAGTGTTAGAATGTTTATTCGTTTCGTTAAAATTTTGTTAAAACTTAGGACAAGTTTTTCGTAAATGAACTATATTCTCTACTTTCTCCATTTTGTTTCATTTTATCGTAATTTCGTTTCTCGTTATTCGAAAGGCCTCTCCTGCTATACCTTCGAAGAAACATTAAGACGAAATATCACGACAGCGTCACGAATCCATTCACGATCATTTCGCTTAAGAAAACTACCGAAACATCAAGTATGCAAATGAAAGCTCGCCAGAAACGAAATCAGGAGTAACTGGAAGAAACGTATCGCGCCTTTTTTCGTGTTCCTCCCGTTTCCTTACTTCTTCCTCGCCTTTTTTCCCTCGCATCTCTCTTTGTTGCAAAACTATATTTCACGCGAACCAATGTAAATCGGGACCAACATGGAAATGAAGATATAATCGGTGTCACGGCAACATGCAATTTGCCGGGAAACATCGAAAAGAAAAGAGAGCGATGTAAAATTGCCACGTGCTTCTTTCGGCTGTACGATTGCAAATTCGCGTTGGCGTGCAATTTCTTCCGCCACGACCGGAATACACCGCACTTCCTTCTCGCGAGATAATGCAAACTTCAATCGCGAGAAACAAACGATCCCGGTCGATTCCAATTTATGCGACTCGACTGTATTTTCGGCTCATAGTTTTATTCGCTGAAGATTTGAAAATTTTCGCCTCTTCTCGCAAGTAACTAATAAATAGACTGCGGATTTTTATGCGAATTCATATTATTAAAAATTTAGCTATTCCCAATAGCTTTTTTTAGTATCCAAAAATCCTTAAAATATCCAATTTTTTAATCACAGAGATTTTTACACCATAAACCAGGCCAAACATGACTTTCTCGAAATCTTACATCTAATAAACCAAGCTCGTTTGCTTGAAAATTATTTCCAGCAGCTTTCTTTAATATCCAAAAATCCTTAAAATATCCAATTTTTTAATCACAGAGATTTTTACACCATAAGCCAGGCCAAACATGACATTCTTGTAATTAAAAAATTGGATATCTTAAGGATTTTTGGATATTAAAGAAAGCTGCTGGAAATAATTTTCAAGCAAACGAGCTTGGCTTATTAGAATGGCTAATTTGTAAGATTTCGAGAAAATCATGTTTGACCTGATTTATGGTGTTAGCTATATAACGGTACATACGATCAATCGCGAGGTTGCATGACGGGCGTAATCATCGTGCAATCAAACCGCGATAGTCACTCGAAAAACACATTCTCCAAGCATAATTGTTGTATTATAGTTCGATCATCGCCTCTTTCGCTCGCCATGTTTCGTTTCGTGTGCATCGTCTTACGCTTAATTTAACGCAGAGAATTTTAATTTCGAATCGGTCCATTTCGGTACGTAGTTAGCTATTTTTTTTCTTTTCGTACTGCTATCTCAACTAATTTTCATGGAAAATTAATTAATTCAGTGTAAAAATGTTCATGTCCCTCAAACAGATCTAGTTTCTAGGGATTTTTCTTTTGAATTTACATCGGTGATTTTTCAGATTCTGACGGATTTTAATCTCTGAATTCGTAAAAAAAAGTACGATGTACTACGTTTGATATGGATAACATTAATTCATTAACGAGCAAGAACCGAGATAATGTACAAAAATGGTACAAACGTAATGTTATCGGGAAATTTAAACGAAGTATCCCGTAATTCGATGAAAAGTTCATCATGGTGTGTTAAAAATATATTCGTTCCTTTAGCTTCATTCGTAAGTGCATAATATTGCGAGTTTTAATGAAGCAAGGAGTAACGACGAGAAAAGATATAAAAATAAAAAGTAAGAAAGAGGATCGAACAAATTTAATCCAACCGAAAAAGATTACAAATAGAATTTTTTCCGATACAACCTCTATGGATCATGTTCGACATTTTCTACAGCCTTCGCTCTGGCGAAGACAAATATCTTGTCACGACATTAATTCTACATAATTATTTTTAAATAATTCATATTAAATAATTAATTCTAAAACGGAAAACGTGTCCAGAGCGACAAAATTGGCCCTACACATTTCAATTCCTTTCTTATCCCCCCATTCCGCTTGGGATGGCTAGCCAGCTCGATTCAACTCGTGAAGGTTTCCTTTCTTGTCGAATTAACGAAGTCAGCGGAAAAAGGTGAACCGCATGATCGGTTTCGTTGGCCAAAAATCCCCAGGGGGTTGCATCAATACGCGTGGTAGCGGTCGTTGACGAATGATAAGTTCTGAAAGTAGCCGGCGAACATATTTCAAAGGGACACCATAGAGAGAGGAGGTGGGAAGCTCGAAGAAAAGCGAAGGAGAAGCCAGAAAGAAACAGAGAGGGAGCGGATCCGGCAAGTTGAATTAGGGCTGGAAGTAAGGGCGAGAGAAGAGAAAAAAGCAGGCACAAAGCCAGAGAGCCAGAAATAGAGTTAGATTAATTTATAAAGTCGGAGAAAGAAATAAGAACGGAGGTAGAGAAATGGATGGGCAAAAGTAATGAAGAGCCGCGAGAGACAAGAAAAAAACGTAGCCACCACACTAGCCACGTGATGACCGAAGTAGCAACATACTGTGTGAGCTTTCCTTTATCACCTGATTATCTGTTGTCACGCAATGCATAAGATTTGTTGATCCCAACGTGTCTTTTAGCGGCACTAGGTTTGATAATCGTCAGTTTAGAAAGCGATTACGGATAGAAGAAAGTTTGTTATTCAGCTTTGCTACTAATTTTCGTTGAAACTATTAGATCGTGCGAAAAATTTCTTTCGTCTTAAAAGGAAATAATGGACAACATTTTTCGTTTTATATTATTTTCTCGAATTACGTATGATCCGTTTTATTTTATCAAATTAAAAATCACAACGTTCAACAGATTAGGTTTCATGTTTGTATAAAGATGCGTCGTTATAAAAGACGTATTTGTAAAAAAAAGACACTTAATATTATTCCAAGTATCTTAGGCATCATTTTATAACTACTATGGAAACGAGAAAATTACTTGAATATTTCATACTCTCGATCGATTCTCGTAACTTCCTGCCGTATATTCTATAATATTTTAGTTTCGAATCAATCTCGTATAAAATGTACTAAATATCCTCGTACCGTGTGTAGGCATAAACTCGTGGTACGTCAAAGCATTTGCGAAAACGGAACGTTAGAAATAAATATTAATAAATTGAGAAGTAACGCATTCTCAGAATCGAGTAACTACTATTCGCGGATCTAATTTCAACATTCGCGAACACGAAAGATCGAAGTAATTCTCTTTGGAATCAACGGAGGGCAATTGGTTTAAAAGAAAGTTAAAAAATTGTTGGTTTCAACACGAGTACCCAGAGATGGTCGGATAACTGGAAATTAATTCCCAAGTACGTTATGATCCGCGTGAGTGTTGGACAAACGTATTCACGTTACCAAGTAGATGATCGGTACAAGCTTTGCAGGAAAAATAAGGGGCTATCTCAGCGCTACTAACTCTTAGGGGTTGAAACGTTTTGACCGCAGATCGTGAGCGAGCTCGGATTACTTTCAGTTCATATTAACTCGTAGCAGACTGGCGTTCTGTTCCATCCCTTCTGCCCTGTCCCACAGGCTCAATTTAATTCTCCAAAAGTAATTAAGAAAACAGGCACTACCTCAAATTGCCTGGCTTATTTTACTTTTACGACTGAGTTACTTTTATTCAGGCCAGACCTAGCTTTTCGTTTCCACCGATATTCGCAAATAATTTTAATTGCCGCCTCGGTGTTCGTGTTACGCGAACATTTAGCAGTACGTTCAGCTGGTTACATTCTATCGGGACGGTTTTGTTCGTACGTCGAACGAAGCATGGTTTGCCGCGAATCGAAAGTAAATATCGAGTTTTATCGTTTAATCAAACGGGGCTTAATTTTATGTGCCGATGATACTCACATTCCAACCACTCCAAGTTTCTTCGGTGCTTGAACAAGATGGAAAGAAATTTTGATCTCACGTATCTTGTGTTCTTCTTGGCATTGCGTTTAGTGAGTTGACGTTACGTTTACGCATCTATGTTTCTACAGATACAGAGATTACCACGACCAGATATCGTTGCGTACAAAAGGAAGTTCGTAATCTGCACGTTAGAAGAAGTCTCGGTAGAATCTAAATAATCCAATTAGTTCATCAGCCGTCTACTACGTTATTCGATAATTCTGATTAAAAGAAGTTCCTGTAATTTCCATTTATTCCTGTTGAAAAGAAAAAAAGAAGAAGAAAACGAAAAAAGAAGAAGAGAACTCGGACGATTAGTCTGTCCCAGCTGATGGGAACAAAGTAGCGACCGTACGTCTTCTCCGCTGACTTCTTCTTATGGGTCAGCGCGATAAGCATTCGATTTCGTTGCACAAATATACGACGACTATCGCGTTTAATTTTCCGGGCCCAACCTTATGACTTATCCAACGACGACGATTCAAGCGAACTCCTATTCTGCTCGCCTTACCTGTGTGCCAGTCTCCACGATTCTTATTACCGACTCCTTGCAACTTCCTCTTTGTCCAATTTTAAGAATACTTCGGCACCCTCTGCTCCTTCTCTGACCGCCTCTAAGGACATCACGCTGCCTTTCTTTTGTTCAATTTTCAGGATTTTCCAAGATCTTCTCTCATCTTTTACCTCTGTCCAGTCTCGAGGATTTTTTGGCCCCTCTCGACCCTCTCTTCGCTCTTATCCATGTCCGTTTGTCTTAAAAATCGTTTCGCTCTCTACTCTCGCCTCTTTTCTTCTTCCATCCCCTTAGGTTTTAAGAATCTTATGTTTCTCGCTTTTCCGTTCCGTCTCTCCAAAGACCTTACGTTTTCGCTTTCACGTCTTCTTTTCACAGATCTGGCTTTGTAAGTCGATAGAAAAATCTTGTGGCACTGTAGCAGGTTAGAGGTATTGCGCTAAGGGTAGGATTATTTAGACGATGCCAGAGATTGATTTTAAATCATCTTTTTGCACGACGAATTGGAGATTAGCTGTATCTTGTTTTTCGTTTAATGCAATGTCGTTGTATCGTTCGATGCGAGTTACAGCGGCGGAGGAAAGAAAATTTGAAACGTGGAAAATATAGTCGTTTTACGAATGAATAATGATGGACCAGAGTAATAAATGTTATATACTGTAATAACGTTATATCTTTATATATAACTATAATAATTATAATAAACGTTTACGACTGAAAACGTTTAGAAAGTTAGAATATACGCACGAGCTTGATACTTCCATTACTTTGTCTCATAAAAATTTCTTACGATCTATTTATCAAAGTTCTCGTCTCATCCATACAAAAGGACGATAATCTCGTATATTTGTTATCGCTTCAAATTTTCACCGAAACGTCGATTAACCGATACAAAATACCAAGAAATAATTTACGTCAGAAAAAGAGCTGAAAGTGTCGAGTGGAACTTGCTCCAACTAACTACCCTGCTTCAGCATCATACAGAAGGGGTGGTTCTTTCGAACGTCATAAGTCGCAGGCTATCTTTTCTCATTCTCCGCTAACCACCTCTTAATGATATTTTCTCTCTTCTCCTGTTTGTTCTTTCTTGTCTCTTATCTTACTTATTTGTATCGCTTTTAGTCGATATTTATTGCTATCGTCTCTCTCTCTCTCTCTTGCTCATTTCACCGCTCGTTTCCAGATGCGAGAAACGATCGACCGATCGTTTGATGAAATTACGAATAAACCGCAGTTATTTATGCAAATTCGTACTTTTGTGAAGATAATAAATGCGAAATGAAACACGGATGAACAGCATAAAGGGTACTGTATTTGGAATATTTTATAGATTTGTGCATATTCCCCGCGTTCTGTGTATTTCTGTACATTCCTATAGGTGCATAAAAATTGGCAGTTCAATTCTGAGAAATCCGCAAGCTGCAACGTATTCCAGGATGCCGTATGTTAGTGCATTATCGTGAATCATAAACACCCTCGATACAGCACGCCTACTCTCGCATACGCGTTTACAGAATTCTCTTTTCGGTAGCACTGGAAACCCGGAACTCTATTTAGAATCTTGAACGATGTATTACACAAGCCTTGCGTGTGTCGATGGATCAAGAATCGCATTAGCGATTCACGCTGTACGTTGAAAAGGACCACGAGTGGAAATGTAATGCCGATACGAGGGCTTTCAGTACGAGCTACTCGTATATTCGTAGTTCTCCCTTTGTACCTTCGATTCAGTAAGTTATTTATCATCGTGGTGAATCGTTTGCTTGTGATAATGAATGCGATCGTAATTTGTCTTGCTCTTTGTGGTTTTCTTTTATCAACCGAATTTGTGATTCGTGTAAATGTAAAATGTTACTGTTAGCTAAGATCTAAAAGAAATGGTGAAATATCAGTAGTGTATATACGTGTGCTTATTTTCCAACAAAGCGCATTTTCATCAGATTCTACGTTTCAATGTTACGATATTACATCTTTCCAGTCATATGAAAGTACTCATAATTACTTAAATACAAAATTGAATACCCTTGCTGTTGAAAATGACAACGTAGGTTCGCGCTCGCCATCCATATACAGATGCGCTAGTTACAATAAATAGTAACTAAAAGGTAGTTCTAGATATAATCGATAGGTTTAAGATATTCTTTTGTTTTTATCTCTAATCCATATAAGAATGTGCAATAAAGGTTATTCGCTCAAAATGCTGTGATAGATATATCCGAAGAATAAACTAATAGCTATCGTGATATTACCTCTAAATACAGAAATAACAACACTTGTATCCAAATTAATTAATATGTAAATACCCTAACAAATACAATGTAAGTATTTCTCGTAGCCAGCGTGCATTACAGGTAACATTCTCAATCAATGCAATTCTTGTTCAACTGAAAAAAGGGAAAGGAAACGTGCAATTTTAAAGTAGCGTCATAAATAAATGCCTAATCATCGATTCTCCTCATTTACACCCATCGACTTCTCCTTCTATAAACTACACCGTCCATGACCCATCTCTAAACGTAGCTCTGCAAGATCTTTGAGGTCGATCCATTTGCAGCCCCCTTGCTTCCCCCCTTCACGCATTCGTTCGAACCAGCATTCATCGTAAGGACGAATCATTCGATTCATATACACACATCGAACTGCGGCAAGATACGAAAAGGCATTCCGATCAGGCAGCTAGACGACGATTCCCTGCGCCTTCCTCTCTCTCTCTCTCTCTCTCTCTCTCTCTCTCTCTCTTTTCCACATACATACTCTTTCCCCAGTGAACGGTGACCTCGCGTTTCGCCTGCTGTTCGACGACCTATATAAGGTATCGATCGGCCGTCACCGCTCGTATTTCTTTGCTTCCTTTATTCCCTATTTCCCTATCCCTGACATTGCTATTAGACTATCTCCGTTGCTACGTATCCAACCCTGACGTTGCGTCACCGTCGTGACTTTATAGATTTCATTTCTTACCGGATCCATTCTACTCTTTCTTCTTGCTCTGCCTGCTTTATTCCTCGTTGTATCCGGGCCAAATTTCCTCTCCTTTCTCAAGCTCCTGCTACCATCACGCGTCCTTCATCGACTTCTTTGTTTCACTGACGCTCCGCCGTATCGTATGAAAATTTCGATCGTATGAATAATATTACCATCTTAGAATAGAGAGACTATCTTGTATCTCGTTCCTTTTTCTCTACTTTTTGTACTCTTGTTCTCTACTTTTCCGCTGCTTATCTGGCGCGTACGCGCGCGCTACCCACGACTCGATCGCAACGATCCCGGTTCCGGGTGAACGTCAGATTTTCTGGAATATGCTTCGCTCGGTTTGCGTTACCAGCCAACGACTGATTTGCCTTGAAAATAACCACCGTTTCGTAACGCTTTGCGCCTCCAAGTTGCTAGATATCGGGTGAACGTTTAACATGTACCGTCACGATGGTCGATTTTTTTGAACGAGCTTGGAAAATGTCACAGTTGTTCCTTTGTATCTTTGGAATTTTCCCTTGAAATAGCTTGCTTTCGAATTTACAATCTCGAGTGATTCCCTTGGAATACGTTTGGAGCAGCAACTTTCAAGTTAGATATAATCTGTACGTGATAATATTAGATTGTCCGAAAAGTCTATTTCGTTTCATAAGGTGATAATAGATGATGAATAATTTCTGTTTTATATTATCTTATTGAATTAGATGATCCATTTTGTTCTATTTCTGTTATTATGTTCCTGCATAATTCAATAAACAAAATATAAAACAAAAAACAATGCGTGTCTATTATAAAACGAAAGAAACTTTTAGGGCAACCTAATAGTTTTATAGGAAATGTTGGGTAATATCGAACTAACTGATTTAATTCGTTTTCTCACTTTCTCCAAGAGCGAGGTAAGAGGTGACGGGATTTTTAATGAACTCTGTATATTTTACAGCCGGATAATAGATTTATATAGATTTTTCGAATCTTTATATTCGCATCATTCAAAGAAATATAAAATGCTAGAAAAATGTGGGTGGATACCATTAATTTTGAGGAAGATACAGTGTCTTTCTTAGGAAAAATAATTTAGCGATTATAGAGAAGCGACATTTCTGGCACTGCAGCATAGACGCAACGTCAGAAAAGGACAGATTTTTTTTTATTATTTAACTTGTACTCTACAATTTGTCCAGCTGGACATTTGGTAAATTTTTCTAACTTAATTGCTAAATAACGTGTGGATGGCTACCCCCAGCGAGATACCATCTTCGAGTACGTTTTACTTTTTTTTTTTTTAAGAATGTTAAAGATCGTTACTTTTGAAGTTAAATTTTAGATTTACATATCTAACCATGGATCTAATATTTTGTAAATAGATCAGATATTTAGATTTACGTTTCTTGTTTTTTCATAAAGAAATTCCGATACGTGTGCTTTTTACGTTCTTTAAATTGTTCAAAGCAATTACGCACGATCTAACACTTGTTACAAATATCGTTTATTTTTATTATTTAATTTGTACTTTAAAACTTGTCCAGCTGAACATTTGGTAAATTTTTCTAACTTAATTGCTAAATAACGTGTGGATGGCTACCCCCAGCGGGATATTATCTTCGAATTTGACTATTTTATTTCTTTAACGAGGTCAATGAGGTGTTTTCTTCTTAATCTTCTTTCTATGAGATTTTTGCTCGCTTCAGCAGCCAACTGGTTTGGATGTGTTGCCGTTCTTTGCTTGTATTTTTATTAAGGACAGATTTAACAAGACTTTAGAATTGAATGAGGTAAGCATCGCTTACAAAAACATCGTAAGTGTCGCGGGTACGACGAGAGTTGCTTTACGAATTACGTTGCAAAGAGAAACAAGCGTATTAATAGTAATTGAATTTTCTCATTATCAAGTGTCTTTGCGTGGAGCTGGTGAAGTAACAGCGGAGCTCTTCTTCCTTTCAAAGGGAAGAAGAATCCTCGCGATCGATGTAACTAATTCTTTTAAAAAAGGAAATCGCGTTTCCAATGGAAATATCCTTGGTACGTCTCCTCAATTTATGTAATTCCTCATTAACTTAATAAGGATGTTTCAATTAAAAAGAGACCACCGCCCCTTTACTTTCCACTCGGTTGATAAAAGTACGAAAAACCTGATGAACTTAAGCCATTATATTTTTTAATCGCTTTAACCTTTGAGGGGGAGACGCCGCGCGGATGTTTCTTTCGGGTTAGTTTTAATTTTACGGCGAGTTGAAATCATGCCAAAGCTCCTTACTAATGAACAACCTTTTAAACGTACTAATCACCGATAATTAAGCAATTATACGAGTTCTGTGTGAAAATAATCACGGCAGCCCGGTTAACGACTAGACGTTGCGATTCAACCGCGGCAACGGACGTCATTAATTAAATTTTTACAGGTTCCCCTATGCTTTGCCGCTTCTTCTTCGGCCGTTTCTTCAAAGAATCACGGCATTTTTCAAGCGAAATTTCGTTTGAACAGCAACGTTCGAGGCGTGTCACCTGCGAGTGACAAATTTAATAAATCTTGTAAATAGGAGGCAAACGTTTCTCATAAAGAGACATTTGACGTATTACGCGATAAAATTCAAAGTTTGCAAAGTATGAAAATTTTTAAAAATACACGAAAGAGAGTATTACGAAAGGTTACGGGTGTATTATAATTATTCCTTCTTTTTTTTATTATTTAATTTGTACTTTACAATTTGTCCAGCCGGACATTTGCTAAATTTTTCTAACTTAATTGCTAAATAACACGTGGATGGCTACCCTCAGCGGGATACCATTTTCGAGTGTGACTATTTTATTTCTTTACTCAGTGGGGTGTTTTCTTTTTAGTCTTCTTTCTATGAGAAGTATGATAATTTGATAAAATTACTTTCGATATAATATTGAATTTAGCTTTAATCGACAATTAATTCACGATTTTAAAGCATATAATTCACTAGTAATGATCATAAATTGTCGTTTGCCAGCATGTTCTTTAGATTAAAAACCGTCGCTCAATGTCTCCGACTGAGTCCGGAAATTTCAAGGGGAAAGTTTCTCATTGTGCGCGCACAATGTCGCGTTTATCGATTCAGGAAGCGAGCCGCCACTTCGTCCGACTAAAACTGGAATTTAAATATTCATTCTTGTCGCGACACGTACCAAACGGGTACCACTTTCATTTTCCTTCGCCGACTGCTTCAAACTCACGTATTATTCTCCTCGGGAATTTCACTCCAATCTGATCCGCATATTTATCGTTCGATATGACAATAAAAATAACAAGGCGAAGGAAAGAAAGAGAACGATGTGCTTCGAAATTGGAACATTTAAAATTTCATATCGACCGCCTGTAAGTTCCGTTATATTCCACAAAGAATATTGGCAGCGAAAGGTGGCTACGAAAAATACATCGCTTATTACGTTTCAACGATGCCAATGGTGAAAATAGAAGCAGCCGAGTCCTATAATTTGTCCATGTCTTTCCTTAATATCTTTTCCACTTTTTTTCTTTTTTTTGTCAAAGTAATGGCACCGATCGTTTCTGTGAAATCATCGTTAAATTTACAATAGTAATTGTCTCATTTTTCAGTTATATATTTCTGTTTGAAATTATGCGAAAACACGTTTAAACGATTAAATCTGCAGCGGGACGATATACGGCAGTTGGGTCACTTTAATTTATGTAAATCCAAATAAAATGAAATTATATTTATCGCGCCGTTTGTTAATCGATGCACACTATTCGTTTGCAGATATCTCGCATGGATGTCAGTAACAAATGAAACGATATTAAAAACGAGTCGATATTAAACGACCCTCTTTTCTTCCTTGTTTTTTTTTTTTTTTTTTTTTTACGTGTAAATTATACAAATTCCGGTAAATTCGCACGCATCACTTTTCTTAATAATATTTTACTTTCGATTAGTAGGATATTTTCATTAGATTTCAATGCGATGTAATTGTACGCTGGAATATTTGAAAATTAAACGAAACTATAAATGAATTTCTTCGGTGTGGAATAGTTTTTCGGAAAATGGCCGAGCTGTATCCCATGGCGCATTGGCGTTTGTGGCTTACCTAATATAGCATTGCCTGTTTCGTATGCAAGGTGCAACGATGTTAATTCCGCTACTATATGCATTGCATGTATTATGGTCAAAAGCCGTGTCTAAAGCTTCTAATTTCTCTTCGAGACAGTTCACGATATTCGCCAACAAACAAATAAATAACACTTTTTATCGCGCCTATTCTTGTAATTCGCGTGAAATAATACGTCGAATGTACGATAGATTTCTAGTAATTGTCCAAAAAATAAAACATTACGCAGATGATCTGCTTGAAGAACTATTAATTCAAAATAGATATGTTTCCTCGTATCTATTTAAATTAATTCATTAAGAAAACTCCTATTTATATATTTGGTTTTCTTTTTTCTAATCCGATCGTATATATTTGTTAATGACAGTCTACAAACGCTTGAACCACCTGTTATCAGTTACAAAATTCCAATATACTTTTAATCGATTAAATATCACCAGAGACCTCCCGCACAATAAAATTAATACACGTTACACAAGTATATTTCGGATATGCTCGATATATCAAATATACAATTTTACACAATAGTTGCACAGGTACGTTTTATATATCGTAAGATAGCCCGCTGTTGTATTTGTTGCTTTTCATTTACGCGCTGTTGCTTGAAATTTATAAAATTGTAGAAATTTTTTATATAATAGAATTCTACGAGCTATAGCTCGTTACTTCTCGAGGATGGTATCCCGCTGAGGGTAGCCATCCATACGTTATTTAGCAATTAAGTTAGAAAAATTTACCAAATGTCCAGCTGGACAAATTGTAAAGTACAAATTAAATAATAATAATAAAAAAAGAAATAGTTCGTAGCTTGACGGATCGCCGTACGAGAGGTCCAATTTCGTTTAATTTCATCGTAATGGATTAGCTGTACCACTGTTGCGAAATAAATTAATAAGTTAACTAAATAAAAAGAAAAATAGTAAGAAAATAGGAGAAATTGTTTGACACAACGTTTAGTTGGTTTCGCTGGAAAATAATAGAGCGGAATCGAGAACGAGGGAACAGCGATTGGAGATACGGTAACGAAATGTAATTGGCAAGTCTTAATTAAAATAATGGCGTCGCGACGCGAATCCGGTAAACCGGGACGAGAAACATGGCAGCTAATTCGTGCTATGCAGTATCCACTCTGCAAATTGCCCGTGTAAAATTAAATAAAGCAAACGGGGGCGGTGACCCCCGTGACGATCCGGTCGAAATGAATTTTTTCGTCGCTCTTCAAAGGATCTACCACGGCCCGTCGAAATTTCACCCCGACAAGGATACAACGAATTAAATTACGCGAAACTCGTGCGTTACGGATACACGGGGAGGGTTTGGTGTTCGTTTGGCGGTTCATAGTATACTTATATTATACTTATACATTGTACTTACAAGCATATAATGGTAAAATAATAATAAATTGACGATATAAGACAACGTTCTTCCCCAATGGACCGTTTATCCTATTGGTGGTAACGATTTCAATAACATTTAACAATGAAAACTAACTTGCGTAATGGACGTCTATGAGCCAGAGAATTGTCGTTTGTCGATTTATGGATATCTTCAAGCTGCAGATTTAACACTTTGACTGCCACGCCGAAGTCACACGTTTCGCTGAGGACGCCACGGGAGTATTTTTATTATTCAAAGCATATAATGGCAAAATAATAATAAATTGACGATGTAAGACAACATTCTTCTCCAATGGACCGTTTATCCTATTGGTGGTAACTGATGACCACCGTGGCGCCTTGGTAACAGTCGATAGCGACATATTACAACAAGGCTTCGTTTATTTCAACAAACCATTCGCATTCGTCGTTTCGTCGCAAGCAAAACGTGCAGAATATATTGCTGAAACGTGTAGATGATATTAGTAGACAGTACTTGCTCATTCTATCTATAACAGTAAGGTATGTTCACACTTTTAACTTCAATTATATGATTATAAAGCAGCATTTACGATTATTTTCTAAGGTGTGTTTATAATAATATTCGTAGATTATTTCTCAAAGATATGGATACAAACACAGTGCACCGTTAGATGCAAGATTTGTTCTCATTTTTTTTTTATTGATGTTCTAATAAAAATGTTTAACTGCTCAATGGTGCACTTTTTATTTCAAAGTATCTTCTATTTATCGGTTATATTCAAAATGCCCTAACTGTCAATTTTCATTCAATTTTTACAATTGTAAGAAGTTGAAGCCAAAGAAAGAAGTTCAGTCAAAGTGTTTTATAAATATATTTTTCTATTATACATTCATCCACGCATTTCCTCTTTCTGTCTATTACGAGATAAAACCTGAACATGTTTGAAGTTAATCTTATTTCTGATGATAATAACGACGATTGTTATCATCTACAGCTGTAGATGTTCTCGTTGATCTGTTTATTCTTATAAGTTCGGCACGGCCATTGGCGAAACGTAGCGTACATTCTACGATAAAAAATGGTCGAGTGTCGCGCGGAAAGAGGGTTGATGAGGATACGACGAGTGCAAGGACTTGAAACTTTACGGCGGGAACTTTAAACAAATCGAAGATTTCGCGAATCTCGACGAGAAAGGACGACGAAACGAGAGTTTCGAGGGTCCACGACGAGCGAAAAATCTCAACGAGCGACAAATCTCGACGAGTTGTTTCCAAGAATTCCTCCGAACGTAGGTCGAACTTAAACGAGCTTCTCGATTGGCACGACGAATATAAATAACAATAAAATTTCCGCCGAAATCGCGGTTTCCCTACGAAATCCTTCCACGTAGGCTGCTAACAAATTCGAACGCTTTCGAACGACAATCACGTTGATTTCTTCGGCCGTTCGATTTTATTGATTTTACGATCGTTTCAGCAAACGATTTGTCAGAAACGACGAAGGATCTAGCAGAAGTTGTCCAACGATCGAATCTTTGTCCTCGAGGATTTCACGAGTTTTCAACTTTTGGTAATTCAATGAGAGACGGTTCTGTTTTCCTGATTTTTCCGACGAGCAAGTAACGACGAAAACCATAATCCTTAAAGACAGAATTCATTCATTTAAATTGCAAACGAAGCGTTTACGTACTATGAAATTTTGATCACGTGCATAAGAATCGTGAGATCTGTTTACGTCGTCAAATTATTCCAATAATTTCGTTATATCCGATAACTTTTAGTTTATTCTCTTACAAAACTTTATTTCCGTTTGCATAGTGCGGTTACAGTTTTCTCCCCTGCTATTCAACCCTCCGTTGAAAATTTATCTTGTCAAATTACAGCTCCAGAACTCTATTCCATCAGGCTGTAAAGTAGCACGCTTTATCAAGAGTGTATGACAAAGACGTTTTCTCGTCGACTGCACTCTTAAGGTATAATTCGCAGTAACATGTCTTTAATCACTTGTCGTTAGAATGCGTTTCGAGGCATGCGTCCCGCCCATTGTGGAATTAGCATCGCTAAATTTTCTCCCATAAAGTTCAATTTTGCCCTTAATCGAGTTTCGTCTTTGCCACTTGTCGTCCTTTTAATGCAATCGAGTCTCGCCAATCCGTATAATTCCGCCAGCAATTTACAGAAATTCCGTTTCTTTCTATTTCTACGCGTTTCTGTATCTCGTTATTAGAGCCTCATTATATTCTAATAATAAAATTATTCCAGTCGATATTCCGTACGGGTGTAGTAATACGTCGATGCAGATAATTCGTCGCGTTGATATTCAATTTCACGTGTTGACGACAATTTTCTGCGATAAAAATTGAATGCGTTATTGCGACCTCGTTTCGACTTCGCGAAATACGATTCTCAACATTGCGAATTCGGTTACGCGTTGTACTCTACCATATTTACAATCATGCAGAATCGTATACGCGTGGTATAAAAAATGTTATAAAATAGCAAACAGTCTACGAACGTATGGAATTCCATGTTTCCGTGACTTTCCGTGACTACATTTTATTCAGAAATTATAGTCTTATTTTATTCTATTTTACTTTCGTCGAGTGTTCGTGTATCGACTGTTTGGTAATTATTATTATTGAAAAGACAGTAAACGCGTTGAAAACCGTAGGAAAAATTCCTTCTAATTTACGACGAAAGATTTAATAGAAATAATCGATCTGGAAGGTTGCAAGGAAAATCGCGTTCTATACAAGAGCGACCATCGTAATAAATATTCAACGGCCAGGTTAAAAATAATCTTGACACGAGATTTTAAATTACGAACGCTTTATTTTCTCCAATAAAGCTCGAGGGACTTTATTTTGTACGGAACGACGGCGGAAGGTAGAACCGCACGTTTCCTTGTACACACCGCAAGAATTTCTTTTTCGCGCTTGTATCGGTTACCAATCACTAAAAGGGTGCATGAAAAATTGCAGTCGACCTGACCGTCCCCTCTGGAAATTTTATAAAGTTGTACACTGTGCAATATGCCTTGCTAGCGGCACGCGATGAAATCGTTCTTCAAGAGAAAATTACGCGACAGTTAACGCGTCTACTATCACGGGTTTATAGCTCGTGTGTAACCGTCTTGATTACGTGGACCGATCAAGATGAAGTCTTATCGAATAATAGGAGAGCCAACGAATAAACCGACCGACACCTCGTAATTTATACGAGAAACGTGGTTTTATAATTCCAGCCGTCGAGAACGCTGTTAATTCGGCTCGAATGAAATATGAAGTCGACTGAAATGCGAATTTATTCTCGTACGAATGTTGTTAACACCGTGATTTATTAGTATACGATACATTATTCTTCTTTACTTTGTTCGTAGCCAACGGTATCATTTATATTTCCACGTTCGCATGGTTTAGTAGGATTTTATCGAGTTATCGTTCAGCTTTCGTTTTAGGTCATTTTTCTCCGATTATTATACCGTCGAATTAACGTACTATCGATGTAATATTATTTCTGTTACGGCAAATATTTATATATCCCAATTCCGCTCTTGTTTTAACAGGTGGCAAGACTCGAAGTTTTAGGGAAAAATTTCATGGAACGTTAAATATTTTCGTATTTCCTTGCAACAGTTTAAAGAACGTAAAAAAACACATAGGAATTTCTTTATAAAAGAACAAGAAACGTAAATCTAAATATCTGATATATTTACAAAATATTGGATCCATGGTTAGATACGTAAATCTTTTTTAAAAGTAACAATCTATAATGCTCTTTAAAAAAATAAAAAAAGAAGAGAACATAAAACGTTAAATATTTTCATATTTCCTTGGAAAGACGACGGAGAACCAAATAATTGCAGCACGCCGTAAGATTATGCACGATTGAAGACCGAGTTTGAAGCTTAATATACTTTGACACGATATTTGTACTAAAAAGAAAACACCCCATTGACCTGGCTAAGGAAATAAAATAGTCAAACTCGAAGACGGTATCCCTCTGGGGGTAGCCATCCACATGTTATTTGGCAATTAAGTTGGAAAAATTTACCAAATGTCCAGCTGAACAAATTGTAAAGTACAAATTAAATAATAAAAATAAACGATATTTGTAAAACGTGTTAAATCGTGCGTAATTACTTTGAACAATTTAAAGAACGTAAACAGCACACGTATCGGAATTTCTTTATGAAAGAATAAGAAACGTCAATCTAGGTACCTGATCTATTTAAAAAATATTAGATCCATGGTTAGATATGTAAATCTAAAATTTAACTTTGAAAATAACAATCTTTAACACTTTAAAAAAAAAAGGAGTGGAACGTACTCGAAGACGGTATCCCTTTGGGGGTAGCCATCGACATGTTATTTGGCAATTAAGTTGGAAAAATTTACCAACTGTCCAGCTGAACAAATTATAAAGTACCAATTAAATAATAAAAATAAACGATATTTGTAAAACGTGTTAAATCGTGCGTAATTACTTTGAACAATTTAAACAACATAAAAAACACACGTATCGGAATTTCTTTATAAAAGAACAAGAAACGTAAATCTAAGTATCTGATCTATTTACAAAATATTAGATCCATGATTAGATATGTAAATCTTCTTTAAAAGTAACAATCTTTAACACACTTAAAAAAAAAAAAAATGTAAACGAACCTCGAACATCGTAAAATCTCACGACGAAGATCCGATACGAAACTGTCTATCAACGATGGTGTTCGGATGCTAAAGCCTGCGTTTATTTCTTCAACGGAATTTCCTTCGTCCCCTGTCAATGGAATATCGCGAAACGCAAACAGCTTGTTATCTCTGGCCATTTAATTACATAATTCTCCGATCGAACGCGATCTAACCAGCCGCGAAATATTTTGCGATCTCGAACACTCGGCCGATTTCATACGTTTCTCGATTCGTTGGAAGCTCGCGACCACGCTCGTTGGTTCGTTTACCGGTCACCGAAATTTACTGGTGAACCGGCGTCGCGTCGTTGGCGTCATTAAAAGGACCAGCGCGCCATTGTTAGATGCGAATCGAATTTATATCACGAGGAAAATGTTGCACGAAATCACGACTGATACGCGTTGTATTTGGTCTAAATTACCTTTTGTGTGTGTAGAAGAGTTTGCATGAAAGAGATATAAATGTCATCGTCATTCTTTTGTACTCTACAGAGGCAACAGCTTGTGTTCTAGCAACGCAATATATGGGACGCTTTTGCGCGAAAGAGAATTTAAAAAGATGAAAAGATCATCAAAATTCTGTGCGTATATCGGATAATAAAAATTACAAAACCGAATCTTCTTTACTGTTACTAATTGTAATAAATAAAAAATTGCTAAAAATAAATACCTGTGCCTTCGTTCGGTACTTTTGTTCGTCCTTTTATCTTTCCTATATCTATGTAACTTTTTCAACAATAATGTTGCCGCCTTGTGACTATAAAAGACTGTCTTATCAGAAAATTATATAGCTGTCTGCTCTGTTTGTCTTTTCGTAACTTGATGCCTCTGGAGAGTGTAATGAAAGTAACTACGAAACAGGTATTACCGTTTGGCCATTTTTGATATCGTTTGACAAAGTTTTCACGAATTCTATCAGTTTCGATGCAATGGTTAGCGAAGTTTTTGCTGGAAACCGTAGAAGGGTATTGAGAATTTTGTTGAGCAAGTCTGCGCTTGGTATGCTTTGCGGTATGCTTTCGGTATATCTTTAGGAAAAGTTTCCCTAAAGTTTCGACAACTAGTTCCATATTCTTATCCATTTCATATATGCAGAGTACGCGATGCCGTTGGAACATTTTCTAAAATTCTACAGCTTATTACATGTGGAAGAAATGTTTTTATTTAGTTATAACTTTCCTAAATTCGGAAGCAAACGCTGTGAAAAGAAGAACAGGATATTCCTACGAAAAAAAATGTCTGTTCTTCTTCTCTCTATTTCTCCTTTGTCAATAGCGATACACTTTCCGAGGAGAAGATAAGCTTCGTTACAACTAGCTAATTGAATAACGAACGAAACCTTTGTTGTATTTTCATTTTGGTAATGCAGGAGATTTAAATGTGGCCGCTGAACGACGAAAACGTGGCACGATTCGAAACGGTTGACGTTAAACGAGTGAAACTGTGAGCGCGGATTGAATTAAGCAAAAATAAAACGAAAATGTTGTACCGCACGTGGTACAGCGTCCGTGCGGCGATGGCATCGGCAAAATGACAATTCGTAAATTAATATTAAACGACCGATACAAAATTTTCACATAAATCTGAAAAAGAGGAAAACAAATTTCTTTGATATTAATTTTTTTCTTTTTTATTTTTTAATTCATACTTTACAATTTTTCCAGCTTGACATTTGGTAAATTGATATTAACGACCATATTCAACTACGAATAAAGTCGGACGATTATAATCTGATTATATTTAATAAAAAACGAATTTCCAACGATATTTGCTTTGAAAATAAACGCGCTACTGATTTCTGCCTTATTGAAAACTCTCAGACACGTTAACTTCTCAGGCAAATTTCCTCTCGAGTTTTACAATATTAAAAATTCACCGACTTTCTCTGTTTTAACAAAGTTGAAGGTTTCCAGGTTACTTCAATTTCCAACGCACGCTGGCTTGCTTCGATTAATCTCAAGAAACGCACGATTATTTTTTCCTCTCCTTTACCTTTAACAGGAAATGAAAAAATGGGACAAACATCGAAAGGAGAAGGGAGATTGAAAGGAAATAGAAGATTTTTTGTCAAAAACATCAGCTAAAAATATTAGCCGCTAAATGGACTAAAAAGTATCTGAAAGGACTACTCGTTAAAAAGTACCAAATGATTTTTATTTTATTTCTATTTCATTTACACGCATATGCAACAACAATTAGATCGCCCATTTACTAACTAAACAGCATGCTAACGTATATCGCAATCTTCTCGAAGGCGGTGCAAAATTAAAAATGTTTCTAACGTATAGTATATATAACGTATATCTTCTCCATTTTTATCGCGTAATCCAATCGGCAACTTAAAAATCGAGATCTTAAGCTAATGACAAGCTTTTGCTCTGTGTATAATTCCATTAACGCTGTAATTTGCGTTTTTCTTTTCATCGTCACAATATGATACAACGCAACGCAAATTGCGTATTTTCTTTCCATAATCGTTTGGTGTTCCATTCCGCAAACTTGCTACAGCGCGCGTGCGATTTTCTTTAAAAACTTCGTTCTGTAAATGTAGTAACCCAATAGCACAAAGAAATAACGTGTTCTAATCGTAGTTGTAATTTATTCGACGCTGTATGACGTACAGTGTGCTACAAAATAATCTCTAGCGTCCTTAGCAAAGAAACGAAGAAACGCGCGAAACCGACAAGCGAGAATGGAATTCGCGCGCGTAAAGCCATTTATGCTAACATTCCAATTGACTTTGAAGGCGCGTGCGCGGCTGAAAACCACCGCGTCTTGCCTGCAGGTAACTTCGATAAGCCTTTAATTAGATAAAACTTGTTGAACCGCTACTAATTATCTCGCAATTCTCGTACGTAATTCACTTAAGTTTTCTTGCATAGACAGTGGGACCTGGAGGATCTAATTGGCCGCCTCCGCCAGCCCGTGGACGGCGTAAACAATTTAAGAGTGATTAACAGTTTAACAAACGGCGGCTTTAATGAAACGACCAACGCCCTCTCTCGTCGTACCGCTTCCGGCTACAAAATATTTTTGATCCTCCCTCTTCCCTTCGTCCTCTTGCCTCGCATAATTTCATCTTCCACCTCTCCAAGCCCAACTATTCCCCTCTTCCTGCCATAAAACCCCCGGCCCTTTTGACAGAAACTTTCTTAAGAAATCATTAAAGGAGAATTATGAAAGTTTGCTCTTGCTCGTTACAACTTTCGTCCTGGGAGCGCGCGCGTTTCGAATATTTCTCGCGCGTCCACGTCAAAGAAGAAGAAGTCGTCTTGTTAGCATCGCGTTACAAACGAACGTACGCTCCAACGTGTACGTTCTTCTCTGACAGACTGCGTCTCTCCTCTACCCTTTCTCTCCCCCTCCGCCTATTTCCCTCTCTTTTTTCTTCGTTTTCCAACTTTATACTTTGTGCGTATCGACGTGCGCAGCACGAGATTTCAACACTTTGATTATACACAGCAACTGCTGGGTTTTGTGTGGATCTGCGCGTAGCTCTTGGAGGCTCGTTCTTTTGAAGCATTGTACGGCAAGCTTGATTCTCTTTTTTCTTCTTTCTTCATTTTTTGTTCCTTTTTTTCGCTTGTGCGTATTCTGTTCTTTTTCCATAGAAGGTATATTATTTTCTCGAACAGGATCTTTTGAAATTCTAGGTGGAATTCAGGGCGAACGTGTATGCAGATGGAAAAAGTGACTGGAGATTTCGATTTATCTCATTCATGTTTCGCGACGTGCGGCTGAAGGTTAAATGTGGTTAATGTGCGACACAAGTAGGAAATGTAAAAAATTTTTGGAAATAAAAAATTTGACGATTATTAACACACAAACTCACATAAAGTATGTGAAATACAATGCTTGTTACAATAATGAGTTACGATAAAAGTATAATACACGTTACTCGATGAAGCGAGTCCTGTATCGTCGATCGTGTTCATTCGCATAAAAATATTGCGCATATTTTCGTAAAATATCAACAGCCTAATTCTGAATTATTCAACTGTTCAACTAGAAACATTTCCTTTTTTCTATAATCTTGAAGAATTCGCTACAATAGCCCGTAATGAGAAAAGACAAATTTAACGTGTTCCAAGATAAATAAACGGCACTTTTATAGAGCCGATAAATCAGGAAAATACACGGTGATCAATTTAGTAAATAGACAAGACAGCTTGCCGATTAAGATGCAGAGAAAGAAGGACAAATAAATCGATGGAAGAAGGTATGGGCAGACAGAAACAGATAGTTGCGAACACAAAAATATAACAAAGAAAATGGAAGCTTTTAAACGACTGTCAATCGAATCTCTGTAAGTCATCGAAGAAGAAGCTTTAACTATACTTTTCCCTCCTAGAATTTCAACAGCAAGTCGATTCGTTTCTCTAGCAGACGCGCCATTGAACTAGATACGAAAATAGAATATCTGGGAAAAATTGTTAAGTCTTTCAGCTCTGGAGTTTGTGTTTCCTATAAACGGACTGACAAACTCATGAAATCGGACAGTCTTCCGCCAACTTTTATCAATTCAACTGAAATTGTTGCTTCAGTTTTACCATTTTTCGAAAGATCGATTTCGTAGCTGTAATGTTTGATTTCGACTTTGTCAGGTTATTTTCTGTAAAGAAGAAATTAACGTTAAAGCGTAACCTCGAGACGTAGAACAAGACGGTTCCATAGTGCCTTTTATATATATTTTTTTTATTTATTTATAAAATTTACAATCAATTCTCGCTTTGAGAATTTTTAGTATTTTTTTCTGGCGTGGCGCCGTGACATGTCTAAATTATTTGCAATAAGTTAACTTATTATAAATATGCATAATTTTGGATAAAGAATAAAGACTAGTTGAATCTGGAGCTTAGGTCTAACGGGTAGTGTCTCTTCAGCCTGCGGATTTGGTCCGATGTATCGAGTAATCCAGTAATTAAGGGGTTTCGATGTTTGTTGACTCTTTTATTGTATCTGGTGCTATATTTAGCTATTTCCTCTTTGACTGTAAGTATCTTGAGGTCGCGATGTATTACTTCGTTGGTGACATACCAGGGTGCATTCAATATGGATCTTAGGGTTTTCGATTGGAAACGTTGAAGTATTTCGATGTTGGAGTTGCTTGCTGTTCCCCATAGTTGGATTCCATAGGTCCAGACAGGTTTTATTACGGTCTTATAGAGGGTAATTTTGTTCTGTGTGCTTAGGTTGGAGCGTCGGCCAGTGAGCCAATAGAGTTTTTTAAGTTTGTCCTTGAGTTGACACTTCAGTATTTAAAATATATTTTCTACCTTACAATTTATCCACGCGTTCCTTTGTATTCACATACATCTAACAACCTCAACAGAAAGAATCTCTTATATCGTCATATTAGATTTGTTGAATCACTGCAGTTTGATTTCAAATTAACGATTATTAAATTATTTATTATTGATATCGTTATTGCGCAGGAAATGCATTCGTGTCTCGCAACAGACTCGCGTAAATCGTCTTTCGCGATAAAGCAGACTTTTTTTTTCTCCCGCGAGAAAGAAAATCACAGCGTTACGTATATAACGCTATGGAAGAAACTCGTTGTCTAACTAACACATTTCCCACGAAACAAGGAAAATTTATAGAATTATCATCCGCTCAGCTCGGCCCACTTTGATTTATCCCCGCGGAACGGCCCTGTCTAGATAAGCTCGCGACAGATGGACTTTCTTGTTCAAAAGTTTTAGTGTCGTGATACGAGATCAGATAGAAGTATGTTTCACACGGCGGACGACAAAGCTGTACCGTACCGTCACTCGTGTTCCACGGGATCAGACTTAATATTTAAACTTCCATCTCGACGATATTACCGCACGAGAAATATTTACAGTATCATTTCACGGGTGTAAAATTTATGTAGAAAACGGCTGATATACTGCCGAGACGAACCGTTCGGGAACTGAAATTCGCGAAATAAACGCGCCTATAAAAAATTCAAATATTCCTCGCTGTATCTCGTCATAGCGGCCAGCCGAACTGCTTTTGTCTGATGCATTATTTTCCACTTCGGCCGGAACTTACGACGATAATCTCCCGGCGAATCGTTGTGCATCTTTAAACGCTTCATGGGCTCTACGTCTCTCGGTTTAGTTAGTTCGGATTATTAGAGATTCGAAATGCCAAATTCTACGCGTCGAACGCCTTTATGAAATTGTCAGTTTGCAGCGCGCAACGAAACGAAATTGACGGTACAGTGAGAGGAACTCTGGACACTTGTGAAATTACAAAAAGTTTCGCAAGTGCGCCACTGTGCTGGTGGAGAGATGCCGCTGCTGGAAAATACAGTGGTCCGCTGGATGCGTCAAGTTCTCGGTCGCAGCGGTGTCAAAAGTAAGAAAATATTTGTCTGTCTAGGATTGCGGTGTAAAATTGGAGTTTTAGTTGCATACGGATGATCTTAGATGTATTTGTTTCCAACGAAAGTTAGAGGAACGTTAACTCCTTGTACTTTGAGAATTTTGTACGTGTTTGATCATCAAGTAGAACGTACTACTAGAAAGATGGTACTACGCTGGAAGTAGCCATGCACATGTTATTTAGCAATTAAGTTAGAAAAATTTACCCAGTGTCCAGCTGGACAAATTGTAAGGTTCAAATAATAATAAAATAATAATTAAAAAAAATAGAACGCAGTTTTACTGTTTGATTGTTTTTTAAGATAACGAGATAAATAATTAATTTGATATTAATTATGGTAGGTAATGGTAATAAATATGGGACTGTGAGATACGTTCGTCCCATTTTCTGCGTTTGTACGATACGTATTACGTTGTCCGGAAGGTATCTTCCTTTCGCAAACGTGTTTTTTATAACAATGCACCTTCGTGCAAATGTGAAAGCGAGTGTGTGAAATGTCGCGGTGTTTATTTCAACAGAACAAAATGGATCGACGTAATTCGACAAAATAATATAAAACAAAAAACATTGTGCGTCTATTATTTCTTCATAAAACGAAAGAAACTTGTCGGACAACTTAATATAAAAAGAAGACCAACTCAGGTTACAACTTACAAACAGCAACATTTGTACATTTTTAAATTATTTGTAGATTAACGTAGGCAATGAAATGAAGAAATTAAGAAAGAAATAAGTCGATCAATTGGGTTTCTCAGTGGCTTCATTAATAAATACATCGCAAGAAACGATGAAGTATCATACAAGGCACACAACGTTGCTTCTACGTCGCGTCAAATCGACGCAGGTAGTGAAACAGCCTTGAGAAATGTTTTTCACGCAAGCTAGATATTTTTGGTCTTTTGTAGTACACATTGTGAAATCTGTTACTGTCAATAAATGTAAGTGACTAAGGTGTTCCGATAAAAGTTGCATCGAAACGGTGAAAAATGTCGAGTGCCATAATTTTCATCGTGCAATACAAACTATCCGATGTACGCGCGACAGGATCGATCCTAAATGTAAATTGCTCCGGTGGAAAGTTTCCCGTGATCGTAAATCGGCCGAAATTTCCACTCGGTTTCTTTGGTTTGGTGGCTGTGACACGCGGAAAACACAGTGGAACGGCGGTTCCGCCCGGTGGTATTGCCCTCGTACGCTGTCAGACCGTCTTCCATGCTGAAAGAACGCTTGTACGCAACGTCGACGCAGCCTTCCAATTTGCAGTAAATAAATTCGAATCCGCTTAAGTGATACACCGAAATCGATATTATTGCATAGCAAATAGCTGCGAAATTCTCTAGATTTTTAGCGAAATACTTGCGCGCTATGCTGTTAACCGTTTAGGTAAAATTTCAGCCCGTGTTTTGCGCTCATTCTGTTGCGCCTGTTCTTCTGAACGTCTAACAACTTGGTAATTACGAAGAAACGATAAACGAGTCCCAGAGCTGGATAAGTTACACCGTGTAGAGATACGTCACACGCAGTCCGCTTGATATTTTGATCAACCCTGTTGTCGGCTGTAGAGAACAACTTTTAACGCTGGAAATATTAACGTACGCGTTCAACGTGTGACAACAGTGAAAAATAATGAAATAAACGATATGGCTTCGAGATATGTTACACAGAATTGTTACATTCGTTTGTTTATTCAAATAAAAGTGGTAATATCTGGTGAAAAAAGCCAAAACTGATTTCGGTCGGTACTGTACATAGGTCGCTGCTACACGGCTCTCTGCTGATATAATATTTCATGCTACGTGATTTAAATAGGAATGTTACACCATGAAAGTTTTAAAGATACCCTTTATTTACGAGATTCTCGACAAAACTATTTTACTCCATTTTGCTTCACGATATATGTAACGAGGAACATAGAGGAAGGGTTAATATTCATATAGTCGGAATACGGTTCTCAAATATCAAATATTAGTACCGGTACCTTAGATCTTATTCTCGTGATATTAATATTGGTTTTTGTAAAAGTAATTACCTTAAAATAATCTTCAGATATTAATTACACCTTACCCCTCGCCAACGTCCTCCGCCACGGACGCGTTTCACGGATTTTCTTTCTCGTTTTCGCTTTGTACAATTTCACGAGGTTATAATTTCGCGTGGTATAGAGTCGTGGAATATTATTACATCTCATTAAAATTTAATTTCCGCGTGCCAACCGCCAGATAAATTTCCTTCGTTTCATTAAAATCCCGTTATTCAGTGCAGTTTGATAAAGTACGTTTATACGGAACAAAAAGAGATACACAATATGTCTTTGGTATTTTATTAAAACTGACCCATTCAACGCATTTTATGAAATGTAAAACGGCCATAAAAAGAAGCAACACAACGCCGGTGATCCATTAACGAGATAGGAATCATTAGCTGGTTAATAAGATTTCGTACGGTTTATTAATATTGCTTTATCGGTGCCGCTCACTAAAAAGGAAACTAGCGGCACGAGATCGAAGAATACAAATTAACGAATACGTTAAATTTTAATTCATTAAATGCATTTATTTCTATCAAAACTGTATAAAAAAAATTTCTAATTCTTCTTTTATCGGATCTTCTAAGAAATAAGATTCATTAGGGATGTTATATTATTATCGTTGTTACATTCGATTTATTCTAAACTCTGTGGAAATATTAAAATTCCGATATACGGTAGTGAAAGTTAAAAGATATCGTCTATTTCTAATCTTTATATTATATCATATTCGTAATTAAGAATATTTATAATTTCTTAAAATGTCAGATTTATTAAAACCTAGTCTCTCGAACGTTATGATCTTTACTTTGATAGAACAAAATGGATGATAGGTAATTCGATAAAATAATATAAAACGGAAAACCAGAAGCCTTATCGTATTTATTAAATGATTTAAATCTACTTTTCTATTGATCGATGCGATTCCAATTCTACTTTCGCGTCCCTTCTTTCGACAATTATTAGGTTGTCCGAAAAGTTTCTTTCGTTTTATTTTTATTTTTATTAGAATTATTATTTATTAGAATTAGATATGATCCTGTAGAGGACTTTTTTAGAGGTTCGTGAGATTTATTAGATGAGATTGCTCGCCGTTGAAACTGTCGAATATATTTAAGAATAATTAAATAAATTAGTACACAAACAATATTCGCTGAGACGCTCATACAGTGTATAAGTTGTAAAATAAGGTAGCTAATAAATATTCGATAGATGCTCGTAGGTACTGATCGATAACTGTTAGATAACTGGTTGATAACTGCTCAATAACTGAACTCTTTTCGGTTGCGTCCGTTTATTTATACTGCCCGGGGGAGAGTCGGAAAATACAAACTCGTCTTTGTTCGACGATTGCACGTAGCGACAACTACTTTTGTCCGGAGTTCATTTATTATTACATTACGTGTATCCTAACGATCTTGATTTCGTTATATTTCTATTATTATATTCGTGCATAATTCAATAAACTAATACGAAACAAAAAGCATTGTGCATCCATTATTTCCTTATAAAACTGAAGAAACCTCTCGGACGACCTAATACAATGTTATATTTTTCTTAATTTTATAAAATGTATCGCACGATAGGCAGCAACGTGATGAAAATAATTTTTATATTTTATACGTTATTCTAGAGAGAGAGAGAGAGAGAGAGAGAGAGAGAGAGGAGAGAGAGACGGCGAAAAGACTCATTTCCTTCGTACAATTGCGATCACCGATTTTTCGGGCGAGTCGAACGCGAAAAATCTGCTTGCAGTCGAACTTAGTTTGCGCTTCAATTTCCTTTACGCGATGCATTTGAACGTACCGGGGAGAAAAAAGGATTCAGTGAATTCGAATCGGTGAAATGTTTCCGATGCTTCGTTAACATCGGTGCAACTAACCCTGAGCTAACATGATTTCCCCTATTTATTTAGTTTCCTCGTTTTATTCCCTCTCCTCCTATCTCTCTCTCTCTCTCTTCTTCCTGCTCTACTATCCTTCTCTTTTTTCCTTCGTTTTTTTCAATTGACATTCACTACAGCTATCGGGAAACTGGGATTTCAACGCGACAACAAGTGCTACGTCCACGAAAACTGGCTATATATTTATGTGGATCGATCATTTAATCTCTTTTCATAGATTTTCGCGTATTTTGTCGCTGGTATTGTTCGATCGTAACGCGGAGAATCTTAAAGCGCTGTTGGACATTAAACGACTTGGTGCTTTTCTTTTCGTTCTCGAGCGAAAGCAGAGAATTTCAAGGAATTCGGATAAGGAGATTTCAAACGTATATTTTTCACATATCTCGAAAGTATTGGAATGCCGGTACTTGTTGCAACATTCGGGAATTTCTTTATCACCATCGTGTTCATGTTCGATAATTTAAAGAATGCAAAAATATTGACTGAGGAATTTTTAGAAAAGCACAGAAGCTTTGAAACGGTGGGGTAAGTCGATTACTCGATCTACTTGCAAAATACGATAGAACAATAATACACATGTAATAAAAATAAAATAAATAAAAATGATAGTCTTTTAAACAAACGCGAATAAACTTGTTACACGATATTCAACGAAAACCACTAAAGATCTACGAAAGAATTATTTTGATCATTTTTTCTTACCACTGCTACTACCCAAACTAATATTAGGTTGTCCAAAAAGTTTCTTTCGTTTTATAAGGAAATAATAAACGCACAGTGTTTCTTGTTTTATATTAGTTTATCGAATTATGCATGAATATAATAATAGAAAAAGAACGAAATGTATCATACCTATACATTGAGAATGTATAATTTTATGTGCTAGATTGACTGTGTAGTATACGAGTATGGATATGTGTGTGCGCGGCGTCTCTAAGAACAGATGACTGTGATTGTAACGTGGGCAGTCTGGTATAGAGGGTAGTGAGAAAAGGAAGTGCCGAGACACGTGCAAGAATGTATCGATTAATATTTTTGGAATCGTTCACTAAATAAATGTATAATTATTTTAATATGAATCTTAAGTGTATATTTAGTGTTTCTATACCTTTATTTCAGCAGTCAAGATCGAAAATTATCAACAACCTAATTCAATAAAACAATATAAAACAGGAATTGTTGTTCATCTGTCGTCATCTTATAAAACGCACAGTGTTTCTTGTTTTATATTAGTTTATCGAATTATGCATGAATATAATAATAGAAAAAGAACGAAATGTATCATACCTATACATTGAGAATGTATAATTTTATGTGCTAGATTGACTGTGTAGTATACGAGTATGGATATGTGTGTGCGCGGCGTCTCGAAGAACAGATGACTGTGATTGTAACGTGGGCAGTCTGGTATAGAGGGTAGTGAGAAAAGGAAGTGCCGAGACACGTGCAAGAATGTATCGATTAATATTTTTGGAATCGTTCACTAAATAAATGTATAATTATTTTAATATGAATCTTAAGTGTATATTTAGTGTTTCTATACCTTTATTTCAGCAGTCAAGATCGAAAATTATCAACAACCTAATTCAATAAAACAATATAAAACAGGAATTGTTGTTCATCTGTCGTCATCTTATAAAACGCACAGTGTTTCTTGTTTTATATTAGTTTATCGAATTATGCATGAATATAATAATAGAAAAAGAACGAAATGTATCATACCTATACATTGAGAATGTATAATTTTATGTGCTAGATTGACTGTGTAGTATACGAGTATGGATATGTGTGTGCGCGGCGTCTCGAAGAACAGATGACTGTGATTGTTCCGTGGGCAGTCTGGTATAGAGGGTAGTGAGAAAAGGAAGTGCCGAGACACGTGCAAGAATGTATCGATTAATATTTTTGGAATCGTTCACTAAATAAATGTATAATTATTTTAATATGAATCTTAAGTGTATAATTAGTGTTTCTATACCTTTATTTCAGCAGTGAAGATCGAAAATTATCAAAAACCTAATTCAATAAAACAATATAAAACAGGAATTGTTGTTCATCTATCGTCATCTTATAAAACGCACAGTGTTTCTTGTTTTATATTAGTTTATCGAATTATGCATGAATATAATAATAGAAAAAGAACGAAATGTATCATACCTATATTGAGATATGTATAATTTTATGTGCTAGATTGACTGTGTAGTATACGAGTATGGATATGTGTGTGCGCGGCGTCTCGAAGAACAGATGACTGTGATTGTTCTGTGGGCAGTCTGGTATAGAGGGTAGTGAGAAAAGGAAGTGCCGAGACACGTGCAAGAATGTATCGATTAATATTTTTGGAATCGTTCACTAAATAAATGTATAATTATTTTAATATGAATCTTAAGTGTATAATTAGTGTTTCTATACCTTTATTCCAGCAGTCAAGATCGAAAATTATCAACAACCTAATTCATTAAAATAATATGAAACAGGAATTGTTGTTCATCTATTGTTATCTTATAAAACGAAAGAAACTTTTCGGACAATCTAATAATTCTCTAAAGAAGACACGCGAAAGTAGAATTGAAATCGCATCGAACAATAAGAAAGTAGATTTAAATCACTTAACAAATACGATAAGACTTCTGGTTCTTGTACGTCGCAGAGATCATAGCACGGAAAGGAAACGTTCTTATTCCCGATGCGGTTCTATCGACTTGGCGTTACGTTGATAAAGATATAATTTCCGCTCGTTGCGAGGAAGAGAAGCGACAAAACGAAATAGAAACCCCGAAGACGAAGCTTCTTTGAAGCGAGCTTTCGTGGCCCCAGGGGAACCGCGTTAAAAGCTGATGCTTCACTTTCGATCGAATAATCAGATTTGCGGTGGGAAGAGAGAAAGAAGAAGAAGAAGGGGACTGTCGCGCTCGAATGTTTGGCGCCGTATGCAAAGAGCAATACGCTTCAAGTCACTGGAATTCTATCGGACAATCGCTCGAACGGAAGTGTATTGTGAGCAACTGGTCGAACTCGAGACTGCCGGCGGAAACAAAATGGCCAACTTTATTCGATAAAAGGAAAGTCCTGCTTGAAAGCGGGACAACGAGCGCCTGTCTGTGGCGAAACTAAAGAAATTTGGACGAGAAAAGTCTTTCTCCAGGTAATTCTTTTTTGTTAATTTCGTAAATGTGAACGATAGTTGGTCAGGTTGAAACGTCTTTCGCATGACATCGTTGTTAAATTAGTAGACAGTTTAACTAAAAATTGGATGGTTACGCAATGCTTGCAAACGGAAAAACAATATCACGTTTTAATAAAAAGGAGAAACGAGATGTTAGAAATATGTGAGAAATGTTATTTGTTTCACATGCAGAGAACTGGGAACGCGAACGTTGAAACAAATTAATTTCCACCTTGTTAATCGCATTATGTCACAGGTTACGAGTTATCGATATTAAGAAATACCCCTGCACAAGTGACGAAACTTTGACACTGAAGTAAATAAAATTTGACAAGTAAATTTCAACCAGCTACGTAATTAAATGATAGTCTTATTTGACGAATACATTTACGAAATTGTAAATGAGAAATTTATGATGGAAAATTCGTCGCTTATCAATTTAACGATATAAACGAACGTTGTTTGTGGTATTTAATGTCATTCTTTGTTACGCTTGTTATTGTAATAATTTTTATTACAAGAAGTATAAAATACAAAATAATGTTAAAAGGCTAAAATTTCGCAACCTGATTGAAACTGTGTTAAATTCATCTTTAATCTAAGTTGCGTAAAAACTGAATATCGATATTACGTTTAATTGTGAGTAATTTAGAAATATCGGTTTATCAGATGCTCTACGAGAGTATAATCGACCTAATTCGTAAAGCTTTGCTGAAGGCAATATATCGTAGACATAGTATCGCAATTGCATGTTGTTTAACTGTTGAACACTGTTACCGAATTCTTGGGGAAACACCATAGGTGTTGTTCAGGCCACAACACGGTCCCTTATGATCACAGGCTTGATCGTTGCTCTGAATATTGTACGACAGGGAGTTGTGTGGCGTTCGAGGGACCACTTAAGGAATCTTGGCAACAGAGATGGTAATCGACCCTCACAATGCATATTTTAACGGTGTAACTAAATGAAATGCGAAAGTAACTAGACAAACACGTACGTTTCGCTATAGTTGTGGCATGCGAGATAAATTTAATTAATTAAAATATTATCGCATCTCTTAAATCTCGAGGAACATATATTTATTTACAAGAAGTAAAAACGTAAAACACAGACGATTAACGTACTTTATTCTTGTGGAAAATATATCTATAATTGTTTTAGCTATATTCCATCAGTTGCTAATGTCGAGAACGTGAGATTTGGTGAAATACGAACTTGTTAGAAATATTTGGTTGACAACCAAGTGTCATTAAGTGTCATTACCATTTTGTCATTAGGTGGTAGTGATAAAATCCGCAATCACTTAGTTGCCAACTCAATAGATAGACACGCGTTTGAGTATTCTCCGAAATTCGACTCCTAAAGAGCGTATCAAACAGAGGGTAGCTAATAAATATAAATTGTTTTAGAAACAAATGCAGTGTAACTGAGGTCGCGGACGGGCAGCTAGTATAAAATATTTTGCAAAATACTGCAAGCCTTTCAAAGAAGATTATTCTATCGAATAACGCGTAATGTAATTACAAGAGGCATTTAATTGTAAAATTTGAAATCCACAATTCGTCAGATAAAACAAAGAAAAGATTTAAGGTGATTTTAAAGCGAAATTTTTCCAAACACTCTTTGTCTTTACGAGTATAATATTAGTATTGGAGAAAAAACTCGATCCTGTTGCTTTCCTGTCGATGCTTTGCTTTCTAAATCAGAAACTTATTTCCGAGTATCGACAGCTATTTGGCGAGTAATCGATTCCGGTTATTTAATTCCATGGTTTCGATCTCATAAACTGACAACATAAATACCGATCGAGGTTCAAACTTGACGGAACTTGCGGCGCACTAAGAAGAAGCCCTTTGTCAGTGAATAAAAGTTTCGTGGAAACGGATGGGACGAGAGCAGAGGGCGAAACAATCCCCTTAATGTTCCGTTGCGCTTTCACACGATAACGAACAAGTTTTCACCGGTGGAATAGCAAGAGAGAAAGAACACGAAGTGCTGTTAAATAAAAATTACAGTCTCTAAGAGATTTTACACCGTCACGTCGTACTTTGCCGTTGTACTTCCTATTGTGCTTCGTATTGTACTTGGCCACCGTTATTATTTCCGCACTCTTAAGGAAATCTCCTTGTATCTGGTAACATTGCACCATGTTTTTACGCCTCAACTGGAAACTATCATTTTTTTCCTTTCTCTTCTCCCGTCTACTTTCTCCCGTACCGGTTTCTCGCCTCGCAGTTGTTGAATGATTGCCAGATAAAGCAGCTAGAAGTTGCGAAGTTGACAAGTGGATCGTTGCAAACATAGACCGGGCTTCGTAAATTCGGTGCCATTGTTTTAAGTTTTGTTTTATCGCGTACCCTATGGTATACGAAGCGAGATACATTTAACGACACTGCTGTTTTCAAAAGCTTTTTTCGAAACAAGCTTCGCGAATCTTCCTGGACGATTGTACTTTTCATTTTTCCACAGGCGGTAGTGATAACGATCGATAAAAACGATAGAAAAGAAACAAATTTCACGACAATTTACCGTCACATTTAGATGGATATTCTTGTCAATTTGAGCAGGAAATTTGGCCACACGTTTTGCATGTTATAATCTGTACATTGTCTTCTCGAGTCTAAATACAGTCTGTCACACAAGAGCGTGTCTGCGATATCTGCGAAACCTGACACCTAATCAGAATGAGATAAAAAGAATGTAAACAAACGAAAACTTCTCTAATACGCGTTGCTGAATACCTTTCAATTTCATTTGAAACAGTGAAAGGAACAGAGCTTTTTAATATGAGTGCCGCGTACGCGAAACGTCGAAAATCGTCTGGCATGGGCGAATGAAAACAGAGATCGTGATTGGAGTAATATAATATTCACTGATGAATCTTCGTTTTGGGCATGGTGTCCTATTAGGCAAGCTGAGAGGAAGACGTATCACAAAAATAAGAACACTTGTACATCACATTCGAAAGATATGGAGGTCGTTACCAGAATCCTACGCTCAAAAATTAGTCGAGAGTATGCCGAAACGATGTCAAGCTATAATCGCTAATGGAGGAGATTGGAAACCCTACTGTAATAGCGTATTAGTGTTTTAGATGTAGATTCAATTCATATAAATTTTTTTACAAATATATAAATATTTACAGAAATATCGCAGACACGCTCTTGTGTGACAGACTGTATTATTAGGTTGTCCGAAAAGTTTCTTTCGTTTCACAAAGAAACAATAGACGCACAACATCTTTTGTTTTATATTCTTTTGATCCATTATATTTTTTTATCCTACTATTTACATTGTATTATCTATTTTGCATTACCTGCAGTATATTAATACGCGTAAGAAAATATAATATAGAAATGTTTCGCATCTATTGTTCCCTTCTAAAACGAAAGAAACTTTCCAGACAACCTAATACACGCAGACGTTCAAGGTTATTTCATCATCGATGAATGTTATTTTAGGCTGATTATTTTACAAATAGAAATTTATCGTCATATGTCTTTGTATAATTCAGCTAGAGTATTGAACATATGGAATTTAACTTTGAGCAACGAAATGATCATGGAATGAAGTCTTGTATTGTATTATCAATGCGGTATCATCAATACGATATTGATAATACAATTGAAATAATTATTATTTGAATACACTGAAACAGTTATTATTTGAATACAATGAAACAGTTATACAATTGTGTATTACCGACTCTTTGATTAACCAGGATTGTAGAGAAACGATCGTACAGGAACAAAAGGATCTTCAATTAATGAATAATGAATAACAAACGTTGTCAGTATAGATGAAAAATTATCCGTCGCCGAAATTTACCTGTTAATTGGCACGTTGTTGCTGATGTTTCGTCCTTTACGTAATTATTTGTGAATTTAAAATTTCCAGATAAAGGCACGAACAATTGATAATTTTATCTAACTGTCATATTTCAATGCTGTTATCAAAATCAACGATACGATTTATCATTTTATAATATATTACTTGTTACGGAGCGTCGAACTTTTAACAAATACCACTGATTCGATGTTAAGTAAATAATTACTTGATTATAGGGCAGCATCGTTTCACACGAACATTTTGTCGTTGCATCATTGGATGTGCACTACGTTTTTTAATATTTGCGGATAAAATTAGAATTTGCGTGCTTTTTGCGTCTAGATTACATGTTTCAGACTTTTATAGAAAAATGAAATTCGTGAAACTGAAAATGAGACTGTGGCTCGTGAAAGGTACACGAAAGTAGGAGCATTTACTATAGAAAAATTGAATGCAAAATTTCCTATAAGCTCCTGTAAGCTAAAATCTCTTTTCACTTTTAATATTTCCAACAAGCGAAATATTGCGTTGCATAATTTAAATTGCAATCATTAGCCGCTATTAACCGCAAACGCATCAAGTGATTGCCAACTGGTGATATTTCAACGCTCCTCACGGCTGAAAGAACGTATTCAAAATTCGCCAAACCAACGATTTGCCTAGCTTTTTCGAACTCGCGTGCACCACTCAAACGTCACCGAACTCTGTCAAATCAACAGACCGTTTCATCGAGAAAAGGCCCGTCAAAATTGTCCATTTGGTCGCTAACCACTGACTAGTCGAACGCAGGATTTTTGCGCTGGACGCGTGTGCCCACGATCGTTGATGATTTGTCGATGATGCCATTTCCCGCGGACGCCGCACGGCGTCGACCGTGCCACGCATGCCGTTAACCGACAGTTGTTGTGGTCTATAATGTGACTGATGAAGTAATACATCACATTTAACTAGAACCACGCCAGTATCGGGGCCCGAAATCAAATTTCCTGCCACTTAATAAGATGTGACAAGCGGTCACGTGACTTTAATGAGAGTGGCGCGCGCCTGTTACCATCGAGTCATTTGTAGGTGCACACCGAACAATAAGGTGGTGTTTCAAGGGTCTGACTTCGCATCGCGTGAATCGCGTCATTAAACCAGCTGCCGAGAACTGCCTTGCAAGTTGTGTACGCGGCGTAAGAGAGGGACCATTACCCGCTGGTACTTAGCTCTTTGTGTGTCTCGTAAAAAGTCGCCCCGAGTCGCATCGAATCATCCATCAGAATGCCTTATCGGTACCTAGCTACATGGTTGTTCGAGCGAGAAAAGAGAAAGAGAGAGAGAGAGAGAGAGAGAGAGAGAGAGAGAGAAGACAAAGGGGAGTCGGAGCGATGTTAACGATGATACCGTGCGCCCTTATCCGACTGTATCGGAGACGACTAGAGACGAGTAAATTAAATTGCGAGTTACTTTTTGCACCTGAAAATATTTCGATCGTAAGAGTATCGTCATTATAAATATTCAATCAATATGATATCAATTTGATAGTCTGATCGAGTATTAAACCATTTAGATAACGTTATAGCGTAATGGTTTTATGATTCAATTGTTCCTTCGTATGGAGTATCGATAAGAAATGTTATCTTAAACGAAGCTAGTAATAAAAGTAAAGATATTATCTGTATAAATCGTGGAAAGACTCGTTCACACACGGCCAATAGTTTGACTATGTCCAGCTGGACAAATTGTAAAGTACAAATTAAATAAAAAAAGAAATAAAAAATAGTTTGGTAATAGTGTTTCACCATCAATGATCATTGTGGTCGATTCATCGGAAGAACCTCGTTTTCATCCTCGTTAATCCGTCAGAGAGAACAGCGTAAATTCGTCTTTGGTTCCTACTTGACTGAATTACGTGCACTGAGCCAGCCTTTAAGCGGAAAACGAATAGGATGGAACACAACGGAATAAAAATATGTGCAAATGTAAACGAGTAAATATGTGTGTTATTTATTCGTGCTTAGTTGCTACATAGCATGGGAAACATACCAACGTGTAAATATTTGGAATATTTTCCAAACGATAAACGATTCAAAAGTTGGAAGAATAATCGGCTATCTCCGCGTATTTTCTGTTATTTTCTATTATTTTATTTTGTTTTATTTTATTTTATTTTACTTGGAAAATTATCGTAATTACGGTCTAGTAATATTTCACGGTCAGTATAAATAACGTTTTATTCACGCTTCAGTCCATGGGTGTCATTTCTATCGGTGACGCGGCTTTAGATATGGTCCGTTGAAATATCCTCGTAAAATATGAGTAAAACCGGATGTAAAATTCGTGGAAACACAAGTCATAAGCCAGATATAATACAACTGGGTAATCAAGGATTGTCCTTCCTTTTATACTTCTATATTTACGACCACAACAGTAATCATTCGATGGATATTTGTAAAATTTCCAAATCCCCCTCAAAATGTATATATAATGGTGTTGTAATTTTTACAAAAAATGTCCAAAAAATTGCTTTCCACGTCGATCATCCAATGGAGAATAATTCAGTGCATGTCAAAACGTAAATTTTCAAGCCATTTTACGGTTGTATGCTTTCGAACATTTACTTTTAACGGTAATGCGCTGTTGTATTTTCGATGAATATAAAATGTGGTCAAGACCTGCCTTCTTTTATGTACACAATTCTGTGACATTTTATGACAGTATGGAAATGTTTATGGATATCAATAAATAAAGACTACGTTTATTCGTTCGTTTTATAATACGTTGGGATATAAATTGCAATAATTTCAATATTGTACAATTTTTATAATTTCGATATTGACAATCTCTTATTCATAACTGGGATTCATGCGAAACATCAAGTATAATTCTGTTTAAATCGAAAATTCTTCGATTAATTAATTTTCCATAATTTCATTCCATTCGTTCATCTTTAGCTTCTCTCCAAAAATTCTTCAATCATATAACATTCCCGTTCCATATTAAACATCCAAAATAGAACAAATAAACAATTACATTTTATAAATACTCAAACGAGTCATTCAGAAATCAATACTGATTAACTTTATATATTAGGTTAACCCAAAAAGCTTCTTTCATTTCATAAGGTGATAATAGATGAACAACAATTTCTGTTTTATAATATTTTACTGAATTAGGTATCATCCATTTCGTTATATCTTTACTATTATGTTCATGTATAATTCAATAAACTAATATAAAACAAAAAAACATTGTACGTCTATTATTTCTTTATAAAACGAAAGAAACTTCTCGAACAACCTAATATTAAAAATTAGAAAAACGTGACAACCACATAAACAATACGAAAAATTTATTTTGATCTTAATTCGTCCTGATCCTTCGCCGATTACTTATGCCACATATATTTGCGACAAAGAAAGCTACGACAGAAAATTTCTCTCTCGACGAACCGAATATCAACGAAATCTTCAAATTGATGGAAAACGGAGCTGATTAATTTCGCTGCTGATGCCAGAGTCTCCGATAAAAATGAAAACAGAAATTCGAGAAACTACCGAACTATACGTAATCGCCAGTTTTCAAAGACTTTTGAACAACGCTGTAAATTTCGTTTAACTGGCAGAAAGAAGAGAAACCCTCGCAAGAAAACAACCCTTGCACAAGCTCGATATTATTGCCGGGCATATATCGTGGGTTGATCGTGGCGGCATGAATTGGCAAAATTGCAGCTAATAGCCAGACTATCGCGCGTTCGATCGGAACGATTTTAACCTGGCGTTACGTGGAATTCCCAACAAAGTATTGGTGGAATTGCTGCAACGGTAATCCTCCTGGGTGTGTATAGCCGGGGCTGCAGAAACTGGGATATAGCCAGAGGCTTACGGAACTTGGAGCGGCCTAAACTTTTCCAAGCTTATTTTTAATTCATCGAGACTTGTATCCTAGCTACGCGAGAAGATGCTGGAGGACATCCTCGCGTGGTGATCGCGTCCATACATGCGCGTCTCGCTGCTTCCAAAGCTATTTACCCTACGTCATCGCTGACAGAAACAAGGTGATCCTAGTTGCTTTGACTTTACAATGGAAAATTTCCGAATAAATCGAACAGTCGCTGCGCTATTTTCGTTCCTCGGAAGCTTTACGTTTTCACGACGCTGGACGAAACATTTACATTTTGCAGTTACCAGCTGATACACTGGTTTCTCATTAGCTGCAAGTCTGCGTTTCTTCACCGGTTCTCTTCGTTTTGCAGATTATCCGTAAAGATATAGATATTATTGAGATATATGTAATTTTGTGTGGCACTAGATTAGCCACGTAGTAGTGACATATAAGAGTATAAGTGTATGGAAGTATGTACGTGTACAGCGTCTCGTAGAACAGTGAATGCAACTGCTCCGTTAGTAGTGTGGTATAGAAGATGATGAGCCAAAGATCGTGTAAATTACATATTAAATAAATCTGAAACTGTTTCTAAGTATCAATTCTAAGTGTTCCTATACGTTTATTTCGGGGATTAAGATTCACAATTCTCAACAGATATCGTACGTACACTTCGAGAGGAAAATGAAACATTAAATAAAAGCATCGTGGAAATTAAATTTTGCTTCTAGAACGTTGTTCCTCGCAGAGAATTTTCGAAACTTATTTATCGCCACTGAAATTTCCATTTAAACTTTGACTACTACGTTGGTCATTTATGACCGGCCACGGTTTTTCCTGTGACACCACGGTGGTCATTGGTAACCAGAATGCTTGAAATTCTTACAATTGTAAAAATTGTATGAAAATTGACAGCTAGGGCAGTTTGAATATAACCAATAAATAGAAGATACTTTGAAATAAAAAGTGCACCATTGAGCAGATAAACATTTTTATTAGAACATGAATAAAAAAAAAAAAAATGAGAACAAATCTTGCATCTAACGGTGCACTGTGTTTGCATCCATATCTTTGAGGGGTAATCTACGAATATTATTATAAACACACCTTAGAAAATAATCGTAAATGTTGCTTTATAATCATATAATTGAAGTTACAAGTGTGAACATACCTTACTATTATATGTAGAATGAGCAAATACCGTTTACTAATATCTTCTACACGTTTGAATAATATATTTTAGACGTTTTGCTTACGACGAAACGACGAATGCGAATGGTTTGTTGAAATAAACAAAGCCTTGTTGTAATATGTCGCTATCGACTGTTACCAAGGCGCCACGGTGGTCACCAGTGACCGCCAATAAGATAAACGGTCCATTGGAGAAGAATGTTGTCTTACATCGTCAATTTATTATTATTTTGCCATTATATGCTTTGAATAATAAAAATACTCCCGTGGCGTCCTCAGCGAAACGTGTTACTTCGGCGTGGCAGTCAAAGTGTTAAATCTGCAGCTTGAAGATATCCATAAATCGACAAACGACAATTCTCTGGCTCATAGACGTCCATTACGCAAGTTAGTTTTCGTTGTTAAATGTTATTGAAATCGTTTCTTACGTTAAATCGGTAGAATGGTTTTCAACAGAGAATTGAAGAAAATCTAGAAATCAAATTGTACGACAGTATTCTCGTCGTGACGCGCCTAGAAAAACGACGACGCGACGTGATGATGAAGGGGTGGAACCGAGGGATGTCAGCTCGACGCTCTTTTCGCTTCACGAAATGCCAGTAGGGGAAAAACGAAAGGTACGCAAAATGACCGTCAACCCAGAGGGGTGGACTGATTTTATCGAAAGGTCGCCAGCGGCGTGAGTATTACGAGCTTGTTCGCCGCCTCGGTTCTTTTTTACGGTTGCCTATGCGGCGAGTATATTGTCACTATTCCATAGATAAGTCCAGAATTCGTTGAGTAGCCGGCAAACAGGCGAGTGCCGTATAAAGATTTCATATAAAATGGCTTGTATCAGCCATAGAAACATCCTGGGTCAAGTTATGGTCCTTCTGAGCTGAAAAAATGCCAAGAATAAAATTTACCAACTTAGGAATTTCATTCTCTTCTGCAGTCGCTTTCTCGAAAATTCTGCACGTTATAACTAGGAGAACGAAGCAATGTAAATTGGTATAAAGCCATGAAATTAACTCAAATTAACTTAAACGCAAGTCTCTCGAGTAAAGTTGCATCGTTGTATATTATAGTTTCGTTATTTATCGTCGAATTAATTCAGTGATTACGGACAGCGTTTTTATCAGATTCTACGTCCTATTCTTATAACAGTCCATTTCTGTAGTCATATGAAGATACTAAATGAAAATATGAAACGATACAAAATTTAATATATTTCGATGTACTAAATGCTACAATGAACACGGTGCCGCGTACATGTCATTGTAATCGTTCTACGAATCATTTGATATTTCCTGTGTCTCTTATTTTACGTTATTACATATATTATTTAATGTTATTATATCACTACCATAGCCTGTTTCTCTTATTTTATTAAACCATTTTATGGATCTTGCCACGGGCAATTTCGAAATTTTACGTTCCAATGTTTCTTTCGTACGAATAAAGTTTCAAAACAACGTTGAATGCGTTAAGAAAAGCTTTTAGCGGAAAATTGAAACTAGAAATCATGCACTTCAGAAGTTTGACATGGGAAAGTTTAATACAGAAAACGCGATAAAAAACGCAATCGGAAGAAAAATGATTCACGAGACGTAATAGCGTTAAGTTTATATAGTTTGCTCTTCCTATTACAATTGTAAACGACGAATAAAAAGTACTTTACGAGCTCATCAGAACGAGCTGCATTTGGCTTTACGAACACCGAGACGAGTCGACCAGAGAAGGAGAGAGAGGGAGATTTGCAGGATGCTTTGAACTACGCCAGCCCTTCGTTAAGAATCTTTTGGATGTACAACGTTATACGAATCATGATACTAGCAGTTTAAGGAAACTCCTTGTAAAAGTTATGGGACACGTCGACGCTGTAAAGAAACAGGGGGAAACGGCAGGGACTGACTGCAGATAAATTGATAATGATATGAAATGCTTAAGGGAATAGTGGTACGAAGGACGGGATTAATGGTGTCGTATATCGCGTTGACGAGGTTGCGTATGTGGTTGTACGTTGGTGATTGAGTAGCTCTTTCAAAGGGGATGTTACGTGGCTAGATAGTTGGTTTTTTAGATAGTCATGTCGAATATCGCGGTTCTTTTCGTGCCTCTTATGGCAATTGCGGAATTATACGCGAGCGTTACACGTAGAAACCTTGAACGAGTAATCCAAGCAAAGTAAAGAATTCGTGGTTTTAATATAAATGTTATTTTAATAGCTTTCTCTGTCAAGACTTTGAAACTCTTATTAATTTCAAATCTTAACGTTTAATAGAATATTATCAGACAGTTTATAGAAATCCTGAGCGAATAATTTAAGAAGATTAGAATTCGTAGTTTTAATATTAAAGAATTCTCTGAAAGATTTCTTTCACCGAAAATTTAAAAATAATCTAATAATCTAAGAAGATGAATCTATCGTAAGAAGATAGAATTCGCAGTTTTCATATCAAAAACTTTCTTTCTTTGACAAATTTTTACGAACGCGACGAGTGTGAAGGCGTTTTAGCGCTTGTTAAAATTTTTTCTTGCGATGTACGTGAATTCGGATGATCTGGAAAAACGAGATGAAAAATTATCGTGCGTTCCACGTGAAAACAGATTCTAATGAATATTTCACTTCTACTCGAATCTTCTATAATACGGTATATCATCTCAGAGGATAAACTTCCTTTATTGAACCACCTTATCGTCTAGCACTCTAAGTAAAACAGATATCCCGAAGATGGGATAGAATATGATTTTATTGTAAGAAAAGATGGAAGAAGGTAAACAGTGAAAAGCGTGGTATAATTTTCCCTATCTGTATTAGGTAGACTCTGGTCATACAAAAGCATTTGAAAAGACGTTGCAACTTGCGTGAAAATCGACTTACAAAATCAATTCTCGGCTAATGTGAAGAATCAATGCTAGGAATCTTTGAATGCCATCTGTTAAATATCGTACTTTTATCCTTTCCCCTAACTTCTTCTTTCTCTCTCCTTCAAGTTAAACATTTACCAAGCACAAAATCCAATAGCTACTTCTTATCTCAATATTGGAAGAGAATTATGAACAAAAATTAGCAATTGATAAACTTTTGTCCCATCTTCCGACCATTAGCTATCTCAATTAGCTTTCATCGTAATCAGATTGCGTTCTACTGATTTTAATTATTTTTCCGCCCTGTAAAACTTAGAAAAACAGAAAATGTTACTTATCGTGTTCTTTCTTTGTACTCGTCAAATATAAACGGAAGAATATTTTGTAATTCAATCGTTTTCTTTCTTAAAAAAAAAAATCCAAAAGTTTGTCTTTTTTTCGCAGAACGATTCTCAATTGAACTTTATAAATAGAACCGTGTTATTAATGCGAATTTTACCTATCCGTCAATCAGAATTACCTTCAAACTTTAAACGTCGCTTAAAATATTTTATCAAGTGGATAACAGTAAGGAAATATAGGATAAAGAAGGTAAGAAGTACATTGATAGGACGCGACATGGTAAATAATGACTCTATCATATCGCTATCATAAATTCATAAGTCGCGACATAGCGAGTTTCCTGGTTCGAGGAAAATGCAAGAAGGGTTATATCTTATTGATCCATTTCAAATGCTTTCGTTATATGCGATAATGCGCCTCCTAAATTGGTAACACCGTCTTGAAATATTTATACTCGTTCCTGTCACTTTTGCGAAGTTCCGACTGGTACACCTTCGTGCAACCGTGAATTATTATTCCGCATCTTTAGGACAAATTCTCTGGTGATATATGCGCCATAAATATAGAATACACTCTCCTCGTCTTTCACGATTTATCGCGATAATATTGACGACCAACTGCGAGTTAAATTCCAATTGACATTTTGGCAGTTTCATTTTCCACTTCCAACTTCGATCGTTTACAAATAACGAAGATAGTCTCTGGCAATTGTGAAAAGCGGTTTGCGTTGCTTTTTTCGTAAAACGTTGTGAATTTTTTTATCGAATAATTACAAGTTACCGTTTACAATTGTTATACTTTTAGTATAATCGTAGTAATTGTTATATTTAAGGCGTAATATGTGGCGAGTGATAGTACTACACTACTGCTGGCTGTAGAAGCCGAGATAGGTTCTGTTGCTGGTGTAGATGTTGCTGGAGTGCTGCTGCTTTTCTTGTCATTTTTATATTGTGGAAGAAAAATTGGACTACGATATCGCTGGATTTGAACCCGGGTCACAAACGTTCGTAACCTAAGGCGCTAACCACTACGCTGTCGACGTTTGATTTCAATTGGCGTCGAGTGCCGCTACATATTACATAGCTTACGATTTAATTACAATAGTTATAATTGATGAAATTCTTAATGACCCAACAATATCAGAGTTAATAATTCGTATAAATATTTCAGCAATTTGTATTATGGTAATCTACTTTAATCGAATGGTCGGTTTTCACAAAAGATCGATATGTTAAAATTATATCTCGAAAGACAATACGGTGCAAAAATAACGTGGCTTGTATAAAACATATAAATTGTTAAAAAGGGACTTTAGTTAAGGTACATAAAGTTAAGAACGCAACGAAATGAAAAAAACAAAAGCCACGACAAAAAACGTAAACGTACGGATAGATACTCAATGCTCAGCCGCAGTATTCAGAAAATACCAACGAGCAAATATTTAAACTACTTGCAGAAACAACAAACAGCGCGAAACCGAAAACAAAAATCCGCATAGTCTGCGTGTATTTCTTTCCTTAAATATGAACAGTCTATCAAAAGTGCACATCGATATTTACACGCACAAAAAAAAAAAAAAAAAGAAATGCGTATCAAGGGAATGAAACGATAAGGTTCGGCGAAATTTTCCACGAGAAAGAAAAGAACAAATAATCTCAGGCAAATGTAAAACTGCTTTTTAGTCAAGAATTTCGGATTTCTGTTTTCTTTCGGATCTGTACTGTTTTCGCGATGAATTAAAACGAAACAAGAAGAAGAAGAAGAAGAAGAAAAAAAGGGACAGAAGAGAGAACAAAAGAGGAATAAAAAGAAGAGAAATTTTTCTCCATCCTGCTAGACACGGCGGTACTTGCATGGCTGATTTGAATATCCAATATTTAAATGCACGGTCGACCTGTTCGAATTGGAATTATTCACGTGCGTCTCTATTCCAGCCAACGTAAGTTGGATACGATACGTTGACCGTGGATGGGAGCGAGTGTGTTAAGTCTATTTGTCCATGTTCGGTTTAATCGCAATTCGTTGCAACCGCCAACCGAGCAATTCCGGATAGGTTACGAGACATTTTCGTGACTGTTAACGTCTGGTCGTTTCGGCCAAATTTATTTCCATTTTCTTGCTTGATCAGTGGACTATCGTGAAATAAATGGTATTAAAGGGTTGCGTTCGAATTATTCCACCACTCTACCGCTTGATTAGTTGCGACCGCGAGACTGGCAATTTTTACGAGCTTCACAGTTTTATAATTGTAATAATAAATCTCTGTTCTCCTTTTTAAGACAAAAATGACAGATGGTAATTATAGTTGAAATAAATGTTTTCTCCACGTTTCTTAACGTTCCATCGACCGATAATTTAAAAATGTTGACATCCCAGATGTATAGTATGGAGAATGCTATAAAAAGTGGAATGAATTAAACTCGAAAACAAGCAGTTTCTCTAATCTCTATCTAAATGTACAACGTGTAATTAATTGTAATTACGACAGTATGGTGAAAAGAAAATAGGAACGTATATTTTGATCGGAATAAAAATGTCGACGTTAATCTTGACTAAAATATTTAACACGCCCTTGACGATCGTAAAAAGGAAAATAACGGAATTTGAAACTCGCTGGTAGCTCTGCTATTGATCCAGAAAGAAAGAAAAGAACAGCCAACCATGGACTTGCGATGTTCATGAAAAATCACACGATTACAGTGATTATAATAATAGCGTGTCGTTTACAGTGCTCAGTTTTCTCTGATTATTCTAATGGATTCAGAATTAATTAGAACGCCGGTAATCTACGATATACCGGTTTCTTTTTGTTTCCTCGGTGAATTAAACCGCGGCGTATAGATCAGCACGCCAACGTTCGCGTCAATTCAAACATCACGCGATACGGGAAACAGGTGCATAATAAAATAGCGGAGGTCAACACGGAAACAGTTTGCGCCGACAAAGAAGTTGGAAAAACTGGCCGCAAGCGAGAGAGGATCGTTTGTCCGGACGATTAAGTCGAAGGAGAAAATAATCGACAGAACGTTTGGCAAATTGATCAGCTGAAATGGAAGCAGTGGTCGTTGCTCGTGTCTCGCTATCCATTTCGGAGCTTGCTCCAGCCTGGAAGGAAAACCTGCGGGCGAAATGAAAGAATATCAACCGTAATGGAATGGTCGCGTGCAGCTATAACTGTTTTAATTAGTTCTACGGCGTTGGTTCGATTCGCGTGATTCTTTTCGTCAACTTTGCCGAGCTTCGATTCGCGGAGATGTTTGCCAACTTGTATCGCGAAGATGAACTTTCCACGAATCTATCGTACGCTGCTTTAACAATGAAATTGATTTTCCAGTTTCTTCGTTTTCTCTCGAAGAATATGTTTCGTAAACAGATTGATGAAATTAGCGTGCTGGTTCGATGGAACATTTTTACTGACAATAATACCGTTCCCTTTGGCTACACAACGTTTTACGTATGAATTTTTTCAATTTTTCAGCAGTTTTCAGATATTTAGAGCTTCAGGTGGTTTTGTTATCTTTAAGAGAAATTGGAACGTTCAAGCGGCTATTTTAGCGTTTTATACAGGTGTAGTAGAAATTGCTCAATTTATCTGTCGTAATTCGTGATAGAAATACACTCAATACGAGGTAATTTAATTTAGCTGAAATAATTTAATTGTAAATTTGTTGCTCGTACGTGTTGTTTGAACTTTCGTAGACTGTTTACGAGATAAATCTGAAAACTTAACGAATGAGAAGAAAGACGACATCAGGAAAATTATAAAGCTCGTTTTTCTCGGCTTTTGTAAAAACTAGTCAGGATAATTAAGCTCGCGCTATATGTTGGTCTTTTAATATAATTAAGTCTTTAGTATAACAGTTTTATACATTAAGGAAGCGAGGAGAAACATGGAAAAAATAATTCTAAACTCCTGTGCCTTCGTAATTCAAATTAAATGAACACAGTTTCGCACTTACAGGCTCGAAAGGATTAGCGAAACTAACTTTCCAACTTGAGAATGTGACACCTAAGCAACAATCGATACGTACAATACGTCTAGAATTGGAATAAGTCATGTTATTTTGATGTCGTCGTATGACGAGAGAGAAGCAATCCGTAGCGATCTAGTCTGTGTACCATCAGATTTGGCACTGACAAACCTTCTTTCCGAAAGGCGAAAGGTAAGACGTGCACCAAGAAGCAGATACTATCGATTTTTCTAACATTCGACAGACTATATATAATTCGAACAGTCGAGCAATCCTTCAAATCAATTTTTCACGCTACGTAGACAAACTGCACTGCTTATGTGCAATCCTAAGATTTTTACACTTCTAAAAGAAAAAAGTGGAAGGAATTCTCGGGATGTTGGTGAAAAATTCTAATTTCTACGAACGCGACCAATAATTAATTACAACGAGCACACTGTCCTTTGAATATTTTTTTACTTGCTTTTATTCCAATGTTATGTAGTATCGTGATACCTACAGGTCTTTTTCTTTTTTCATTTTGTAGACTTTTTACAATCAATTCTTTTACAATCAATTCAATTGAAAATTATAAGTAAGACCTACAGTTAAAGAAGAAATATCCAAATTCGGTAATAGATATAACGTAAGAATTGACAACCACCAAAACCCACTAGTTACTCAATTACTTGACACGACGGATCAGATCCGCAGGCTAAAAAGACATTACCCTCTAAATTTAAACATTAGATTCAGCTAGAATCAAACATACGATAATCACTTATTATTCACGTTATAGTACCACGCCAGAATAATTTACTTATAATTCTCAATGAGAATTGATTGTAAACTACTTCTAAATTAAAAAAACAATGTAGTATCGTGGACGAAAGGTCTAAGAGATATCGGCTCAACTATAAACAATGCCGCGAGAAAGTCTAAGTGCTGACAGGCCCATCAATGTATCGTCGATCCTTCGATCGGATAGTTAAGCGAAGAAAAGGCCTACTTGACCCTGGCCACGAACGGTTGCGGAACACGTGCTGGTGGCGGGGCTACGAAAAAAGACAAAGGGATGCTAAGGGAGAAAGACAAAGTAACAGTCAGTGTGAGTTGAGAAATCAGAGAGTGCGAATCGCGTTGTCGTGAGAGTGTTGCTAGTGTCACATAGGAGACACAAGAAATCTCGAAAATGACAGATCATCGCTGATCATCGGTGATCTCCTCGCGTCGCAGTTCGAACGTTTCACAAATAAGGTGAAGAAATTGAACTTTATATATGGTAATAGAATTTATTATGCAAATCCAACAGAGTGACGGTTCAAAATGTTACAACAGAATTATCTCGAGCGCTAATTTGGGAGGGTTTTTATACCGAGATTTTAGTCCCTCTGCAGGGATTGTCGTTTGGTGCATATCAGAGGCGACTATTCCGTTACTATTTGGTTATTGTTTAGATAGCTGTGGCATGCAGGATGTTTGACTTAACCTATTGCTCCTTCCGAACGTGTGACCTTGTTGAGCGTATAACCTTCTTGAGTGTGTGGCACTAGCGTCGTCGAGAGAGTGAGGTCCGCGTGAGAGAGGGCGTTGGAACCGTGGTGATGAGAGTTGCAAATTAACTATTTAGTTGTCTTAATTATAGCACGTTATTTATTTAGTTCATCTTAAATAAGCATCGTTTCCTGTTTAATCAACACCTATTTAATCCATTAAGATCCTACAGTTATTTTTCTCACGATATTTCAGATTACCGTTAAAATTTCATATCTCTTCCTGAGGGTCGTGATACGAAAGCTTTCAATACTAAAATTATCCTAAGTTTTAAATGCTTCTTGATCTACAGCGAGCAACGTGTTATTCAACAGGCGTATGATGTAATTCATAAGCCGGTACGCTTCATTTCCATGCAGACGGTGAACTATAGTAGAGCACAGGTTAGTCTTGAATCCCAGCAATATCATTGAAACTTGATAACAAGATACGATGGTACTCGATAGCGGAGTTGCGTCAATGGGCTTATGATCTTTCTGTTCCGGGCGAATTCAATCGGTTGCAACGCTAAATACACTAAATTGGCCTACTAGATTAACTTGCACGTCAAATGCAATCTCGCTTACGTATCAAACGGATCTAATTAATAAGCTCATTACTGAATATCCAGTGGTGGATTTCCTTTGGATGGTACACAGCTGCATGTACAATGTTACCCTGTTTGTCGACCGATCGCAATGTCTTGATTACCAGCTACGATCGATGATCTACCGATAGCGAAAATTGTATAGAAATTCCCGATGATTCGATGGAAATGTGGTTTTTGAGATTCTGGCATTGTGCACGCTGCTTCGTACGAATTAAGGATTATTGTTCGATTCTCTGTTTCGATCAAGATTTACGGGGACTTGGAACTGCCTTGTTTCCGAAAGTGCTGGAATCTTTGGAATACGTTCGATTATCTTTCAATCGAAAACCGATCCTTTTAGTTCAACATCGGATATTCCACCGCCTGTGTTTCAAAGATTCGAGTATTTTCTAGTTCCGAAAGCTACACTTTTTGCCCTGTTGTATATTTACAGGATTTCATTGAATCGTAAAGCAGCGATCGTGGAAATAACTAGCATTTGAGCGCAACGTGCGGACAGCCAGCCCTAATGAAGAAATACGAAATTTCTCAAACAATTTAATGGGTACAGTTGAAGTAATTCCATGAGCGGAGAGTATCTGAAACTTCTTCGTGTGGCATTTCTCTCGTTGCAGCGGAAATCGCAATACCTGGAATTTTACAACTGTATTCGACGTAAACGTACACATTGTATGTTACAGCTTCTCGTATAATTTCGTACATTGATGGTAATAAGCGGTAAATTAACAGAAATAACACGTCCATATGCAATGCTGCGTAATTGCATAAAAACAATACCTTCATTCGTCGAGAATGTTTCGTCGATGAATTAAAAAATGACGAGAACAGAAACAAAATGGAAGATTACTCGGTGAGTGAAATTATTTTGTTTATAATTTTTCCTACCACACTTTCTGTCTTCCTTTCTCTTCTCTTTTAAAGAGATCAAACGAATTACATTATAACGACGTACATATTAGGTCGTCCGGAAAGTTTCTTTCGTTTTATAAAGAAATTTTATCGTTTTATATTACTTTATCGAATTACGTATGATGCATTTTGCTTTATCAAGATAAAGATCACAACGTTTGGCGGATTAGGTTTCATGTTTGTATAAAAATGCATTGTTGTAAAAGACGTATCAGTAAAAGAAAGACACTTTTCGGACAACCTAATACATAGTCAAGATAATCGTTGAACTTCATAACATTCGCAAAAGATTGCCTCGAGTTAGAATGTTAAATTAATTTGAAGTTGACGTTAATCTTCTTTCTTCTTCTCTTGCAGATTTTGGTTTTACCAATTTCATGTGATTCGTCTTTCCTTTTTGCTCTTCGAAAGTCAACTGTAGTATCTCCGTCAATGTGGATGATCATTGGGCAGCAAATGTTCGATTAGTAAGCTGATTATCGTATTTCCAGTAAAGGATTTACATCGAATGCATTACCCACCCGTTGTGCATGTACGCTCGTTCATTAAAATGATGTTTACCTCTAATGCCTGACGTATTGTTCGAAGGTGTGTCGAAACGGTTATCACAGGTCATTTGTTGCCATTTACATCATACTGTGCTTTACCAAAAGCTTTGTTCAGCTTATAAACAGTACTATCATCCTTCCTCGTACATGTATACAATAACTTAACAGCTCGCCTATTGTTCGAAAAGTACACGTTGCGCAGAGCAAAACTTTCCTTCCAATGGCAAGTACAATCGTTGCGTTCTTCTTATTAGAATTTTCGCGAATAAGAAGAATTCAGATTATTTGACAATTTTCTAGAGAACAAATGCTTCAGGATGACACGCGGCGACGTTCAGCGACTGCGTTTTGAGGCGAAATTTCGATGCTTGGCTGGAAGCAAAAACACGATCCGCGTAGAATGATATTCTGTTGCGCAAGAACGATACATATTCCTGTCAAAATCGTCGTGTTACCGTGACTACCGTAAGGCAAGTTACGTGATTTGTTCGCGTCAAAGCCAGTTCTTGTTTCTTGAACCATGTCTCCGAATAATTCGCCAGCCAAGTCGATTTACATCTATTCTTGTCGAAGTTGCATTATCAAGAATGCTATCAACTAGTCTTTTCTGGTATCGTAGAAAATAAAACGCAAACGCTTGAAACGATGCTTGCTTGCTCAGAAATACGATATACCTCGAGATGTATGAAAAGATTCAACCAAAAACTAGACAACTGACAGTTTAGACGTACGTGGAACGATGTTGATCGTTCACGAGAGAAAAAAATAGCGGATTTGCTATTACGTAACTAAAGAAGCGGAATTTATCGGGTTGGCAACTAAGTAATTGCAGATTTTGTCAATAGGTAGTATTTTGTAATTTATTTGTTCGTTCATGAAATTTCATAGATTTGCTTTAAAAATAAAGAAGCTTTAAAAACATTCTTTCCCTACTTCGTTCAATTACCAACTATACTGGTGTTTCGTTCACTCGTGGAGAGACGCGATCGCGAGGAAGCGAGTCAACGGGACTCGTAAATTCCCGTTACGATTAGACAGTCGACACTGCGAAATGATCGATCTCCCATTCCGGTTAGGATAATGGTGGTAGTTAAATTGAATATGACACTGATATAACAAATTATAAGTTACAGTTTGTTCCAACAACTTTGTAATGAAGATAGTTAAGTATGTATAAATATGTATACGTAGGTGACTGATCTAAAGGTGGAAACCCGGTCAAAGGTGTTGACCGTTCGAAAGATGGAAAATCAGTGGAGTTGGGTAACGATGTTGTGGTGGAGGAAAGCTAAGGATGGGTATGTCTAGCGCACGGAACCATCGGATTTGTTGATGACAATTTTGGCTAAGAAAGTGAGGACAATAGACATTGATTCTGATTGGACAATGAGACGGCTGGTGGACTAGGAAGGATCTTAGCCACCCTCGAGAGAAAGTCGCTAACGGAAGATACTGAACGTGAGAAAAACCAACTTTCCCGTATCTTCCCGTAGTAGACAATAAACTATTCGGTAAAAGAATATTTGTTCGGTCTGAAGGACCTTAACTAGAAAATGCCTGAGTTTTATGGAGGGTATTTGAGACTATTGAGGGTACTCGGCAAGGATGTGAAGACATCTAGTTGCCATCTTGCCCGCGATGTGTGGTCTGGTATAGATAGAGAGTCGGCTGACGTAACAACGGGATTAAAAGAAACTAGCTAGCACCCACCGAATTGCGATAGGTGGTATTGACAAAATCTGTAATCATTTAGTTGTCAATAAATGGAGATTTGTTTCGTCGTGATAAATACTCTATTTGGAATAATTCATATCGTTGCTATAGTTGTTCGTGTGTATAAATAGATGGATTGAGTCGTCATATATACGTATCGTACACATATAGCGTACTTACATTCTTCAACTATTGTAAACACACGTATATTCTTGAGCTATTACTTAGTTACAGTGCACGCAGCTTTTAAAAGCTGTTACACGCCACGTTTCACCGTGAATGTATTAATCGTTTCATGAATTCCAACGACTTCAGCTGCTTGCCTTCTTTTTCAATTCTCGCGTACGTTGCCTTAAAACGAGTTAGAGGAAAAAGGATTGAAAAGAATAAATAGAGAGAGAGAGAGAGAGAGAGAGAGAGAGAGTTTTTCATCGTACGTTTCGGCTATTTAGAGCGAGCACTCGATTCCGCGATGGCCTCTAAGTTTATGACATTGATATAGCATTTGAACTCGCTGCGAAGTATACGAAAGTTCTTTTATTTATTTTAGTTATTATTTATGTGCGACGAAAGCACGGCAACTGGAAGTTTTGAGAGCTTTATAAATATAAAGAAGAATCCTTTAAGATTATTTTCACGATGGCGTTAAAAGTTTCCATTCAATTAATGTATTTGTACCGCAGATATATTTTTAGATCTCGATCGATACGTTCAAGCACTCTAGTTTCCATTCTACGTATTATTTCATGGTTATTATCTTAGACTTTTAAATGTTTACGATATAAGATTCGAAGAGTTAGAAATGTAAAATTCGGAAGATCGGCCGGGAAGGGAAGTCTTCTCGCTGCTCGAACGATTTCATCTTCATTCGTAACTTTTTAAGTACACTTCCGAGAGAGAAATGATAACTCAGAGGAAGTTTTATTGGCAGTGAAATCCAGCGAGTAAGTCTTCTAACTATTGCGCCCTTAAATTAAAAAACTGTGGATTTTATAATGTATACGATCCTTAGAATCTCATCGTCCCCGATTCAATGAACTTTGCACTTCGGCAGATGCTAGCTAGTTTCTTTTAATCCCGTATAGTTGATAATTGAACGAAGTAGGGAAAGAATGTTTTACGATTTCTTACTTCGACGAGTAATCTTCTTTATTTTTAAAGCAAATCTATGAAATTTCATTAACGTACAAATAAATTACAAAAGGATGCAGGGAAACAGGAAAAGAATCACAATAAAACAGAATTTTAATGAAAGATTTCCTCTTATATAAAAATATAAAAGGAATATAAAAGTTGGGGGAATGCAACGGGATTAATCTCTGTAAACCAAAACCATCTGTTTTCTATGCGTAAATCTATCCAATTGTAAATATACATTCACAATGCACAAGCAATATTTCTCTCAGCCAGTTAATTTACAATGATTCACCGTGTACACGTAATTCCGTGCGATTTCCACGGAGAGACGAATACGGAATCATCCGGCGTTCTCGATTCAAACCTTTTAACAAGAATCTTCCATCTAAGATCTACGATATAAACGGCGAGCTGAAAATTCAATTTCACCGCCGTTACGCTGCTAAATTATTTACGCGGCGCGTTAATGATGCGCGAATAAATTAAGATTGTCTCGCGAGACGAAGGAAGATCTTCCTCCTAGTGAACTCCTAGAGAAGCAAAATGGTGGCAGAGGTGCCATTTCGTGACGGGCTGAGTCTTCGTGAGACGAGAACACGCGGTTCTGAACGCGTTTCATTCTCTTTGAAAACTACTTTCGACCAAGGTAACTCGAACTGCTGCTCGTTGCCGGGTTATGGAATTAACAGAAGCAGTTGGAAAGGAATTACGTGTCCCGTTGAAAAATTAATTCGATTGCCTCGTCATATTACGAAGACGCTGTCTTTCATTTACGTCGACCAGTTCGGGTTTCCTTGTATTTGAATGGAATTCGTGGTTCTAAAGAGACGAAAGTATTTCTTCGCCGAGCGTCAGATAGTAATTAACTCCCAATATGCGATTTAGATAATAATTAACTAACTTGATTTACTTCTCGAGTCGGTATAATTCGAAATGCATGTTACAATTACACTGGTTGTTACCGAACTGATGGCACGAGTCAAAAGGAGGCGACTGTACGCGAAGAAAGAAGTTTTTTTTATTATTTATTTGTTTGAATTTTACAATTTACAATGTCCAGAAGGACATTTGGTAAAATGTTATAACTTGAAAAATATAGCATGTGGATGGTTACCCCCAGCGGGGTTCCATCTTCCAGGTTGTTTATTGTATTTCTATTGCGAGGTCTGCGGGATGCTTCTTCTTCAGTCTTCTTTCTATTACGGTTTCATTTGTTTTAGCTACAAGCTGGTTTGGGTGTGTTGCAAGTCTTTCTTTGTACTTTTTTGCGTATCTAGCGATTTCCTCTTTGACTGTTGGAATTTTTAGATCTTTTCGTATATCTTCATTTCTGACGTACCATGGAGCGTTAACTATTGTTCTAAGAATTTTGGCTTGCATCGTCTAAAGAAAGAAGTGGAATCAAATTTTGCCAAAGAATGCTTTTATTTTTGAGAAAAATATATTTGAGAATTTATTATGCGCATGTACCGGGCTAGTTCTTAACTAGATATATTTAAATTTCATTTTCTTGGAAACATAGTCTGAAACGGAAAAATTGTATTTCACATTTTTCATTTGCAAACTCAATTTCCTAAAAAACGAAGCGTCGTATGAAAAATATTTTACAGTATATTTTTATCTTGTTTTCTCATATAGATTTACTTCTTTTCGGCTCGTACACCAATTTGCCAACATTCTGTATGTCATAAATATTACTCAAAAATAAATAGTTTTTAAATAGTTTTTGCTCTCGGTATTTGATATAATTTTACTATATATCTGTGTAAATTTTACTCGCTACCTTTACAGCAAAACATCGATATATTGCTCTATTTTTCGAACTTTCAAAAATACCCTCATATATACGACACAACCTACTGTCTTTTTCTTCCCTGCTATTCAAATATTAAAAGTATCCAATATCGACTCGAAGGTTAACAGTTCGATCATTTTTACATAACAAGGAATGTCATCTTCCGATTCACGAATAATTAATAATTAACAAAGTCTGTGTTATCGATAGAACGAAAACAATTTATTCTTCTGTCAATAACATAAATTAATTCTCTACCTTGAATAACGTTTGATCCGCGCGATTGCGTCTATTAAGATCATAATTTCACGCTGTGTGACGTTTAACGTCACTGTTAATCATTGAGAATAAAGAATTTGCCCATTAATGTACTCTACGCCCTTCTCATTACATTTCCACCCCCTCGAATGTAAATAAATCATTCATCTTAACGGAAGGTGTAATCGAAACTGATGAAACGTGGAATAACGCATGGTCTAAAATGCATCGCGGTTTGCCTCCTGAAATGATCATTCGCGCGTTTAGTTTAGTCGCTCGTGCCTTTGACTGGCGTGATCGAAATGGGCAAATAATTGAGCGAATTATTGCGTATGCAAAGCGTTCTAGATGGGAAGGCCTCGTCTGGGCTAATATTAATGCAACTCACGCGGCCATTACTGTTCCGCATTTTGGTCACTACTATCATCATAGCTGCCGTGTTCCCATTGTTTCGTCAGCTTCTCTTCGCGCGTTCAACCGATCGACAATGAAAAATGGTCTCTAAGGCGACGACAGAATTAATAGTGTTTGATAAATTGGCTTGCTGGGTGTTGTTTTATGGGAGGATCGAAGATGAATGTATTTTATGGACTTCCGTATAAATTATTATTCGAAGGAAATTTTTTACCACCGCTTCAAAATTGTATATCTTATATTTTTTAAGGCTCATTTCGTATACTTATCAAAGGAGCGCAGATTTTTCTGCAAAATTCTATTTTTACCAATACGAGTGATGGAATGGAATGGAAAGGCAGATTTAAGTATTACAACGAGTACCGGGTTTTGGATATTTTATATATTTTTCCGTATTATCCTGCACTCTTTAAATTTCTTTTCTATTATGTTACACATTTATTATAAATTGTTGAATTTATATATAGAGAAACACAACGAATTTACAAAAACACCCGTAGTTTAATCATTATTTTATTTCTTTCTTTTACCGTTTCATTTGAATAATATATCGTTGCATTGCAGTCGAACAATCTGTCTGTTTATTTATCTAAATATTGATTTTTCATTCTTTCGTCAGAATAAAATTGTTCTTTTTTTTTCTATTTATATAATCGGTTTCATCGAAAAAGCAAACAATTATATTGCAAGGAATTAATCTATATTAATGGGATTAATGCAATGATAGATCGTTTCTGTTCTGTATTATTTTGTTTATTTGAGTATCAGTGCTTATTTAAATAAAAAGCTGTACGAAATAAATTATTGCTGGTGTCATAATTCTAGGATATTTTTTCGCCTCGAGAGGAAAAAGTGAATCAACCGGTATACATCCTGAAATATGTACATACTTGAAACACGTATATGTAGGATATAGATCCTATGTTGATAGAGATAGAGTTTCGAGATGGAAAAAGGGTCAATGTTTTATCGATGCTGGCGAACGATAGCATGAAGTATTCTTCGTTGTTGTTGGAAGAATATAATACAAGAAGATTATCCCAAACTAACTTTCTTCATCTCGCGGATATATTTTCTAGTTTTTTTTTTATTTTTCAAATTCATTTCATTTCCCAATATATCTGTATTTCTATATTTGCTATCTAATTTGCAACATCCCCCGGAATATAGCAATTAAATAAAGTATATAAATTAAATATAAAGATCAATGAATTATCGATCTGCTTGAAACGGCAAGAAACGGCGAACTGATGTTACTTTCGTTTATGAACCATAAATATTACGAATGATTTTTTAATCATTTCTGTTATATAATCTGCAACATCGTTCGTAATATACAAATTAAATAAACTGTACAAATCAAATATAGAGATCAATGAATTATCGAACTGCTTGAAACGGCAAACTGATTGTTACTTTCGTTTATGAACCATAAATATTACGAATGATTTTTTAATCATTTCTGTTATATAATCTGCAACATCGTTCGTAATATACAAATTAAATAAACTGTACAAATCAAATATAGAGATCAATGAATTATCGAACTACTTGAAACAGCAAGAAATGGCGAACTGATTGTTACTTTCGTTTATGAACCATAAATATTACGAATGATTTTTTAATCATTTCTGTTATATAATCTGCAACATCGTTCGTAATATACAAATTAAATAAACTGTACAAATCAAATATAGAGATCAATGAATTATCGAACTACTTGAAACAGCAAGAAACGGCGAACTGATTGTTACTTTCGTTTATGAACCGTAAATATTACGAATGATTTCTGAACGGTAGCGTATACGTCGCATATTATATGTATTAAATTGCCTACGGTGACAAGAATCGCTCGAACGAATTCACATTCGACGGTTCATGCATGAAACTTTACGTCGATTCTATCTTTATATAATTTCAAGGAATGCTTAAAAATAAAGCTGTGCTCCCAATTTTCATTTATGAGCTCTCCCACCCTGCGAGCACGCATTCCGCCCTACATACAAACGGTTCTATCTCACCTCGAAGTTTCAACTAGGAATCAAGTTGGAATTTACGGCCAGTTGGTCCAAGAATTATTTTTGCCTGTTGTATTCCGGACTTACGTCGCGCTACGTATTCCATGGAACGCGCTGAACCATGGATTCTCAAAGCAAGCGGCGTGCGAGCCTCGATAAGTCGCCAGTAACTCGAATCGAGGACTCGTAAGACCCGGCGGAAGTGCTCCTAAAAGAAGCGAAGCACGAACCGGATCGCCCCTCGAGACTCACATCATAATGTTATTGATTTTCCTTTCTTTTCTTTTCTTTTCTTCCTCGAGATGACGAACAGGTTCGTACCGCAAAAAAAAAAAAAAAAAACAGAAAAGGAAAAAGGAAAAAAGGAAAAGAATAATTCAGCCCTCCAACTCTTTACTGCGGTTATTTCGTGTTTGTTCGTTTTCACGCTATCGTTCGAAAAACTGAAACGTTATCTGGTTACAATGTTTCATCGTTAACCGAAGTTTCTTCGGTTTTTGGTAGAAGTGGTGAAATTGAACGAATATGAGATTTTAGCGATAACGAAGCTAGCAATGACGTTAAAAGGGCAGGAAGAGAAGTTGGAATTTGCGAAGCTGTTTTGAACGAGCGAACGTCAGATTCGATTATTTGGATCGGTTTATGGGAATTTTTACATCGAAACTTTGCCAAGATGTAATATATTTTCTTTCGAACAAATTTGTAGAAAATTCTACACAGAATCGGCAAACCTAATAATTCTGTTTCTTTCCTTTTTACCGATTATCATAATCATCGTTACCGATATTAAAATTTTCATCCGATTTTGTCTGAATCCACTGTTGCAAGTGAAAGATATTTCTAAATACCTTAGAACAGAAGAAATTTCAATTAGAACCTTAAGTCTCCTAATTCGAGATACGTCTTGATCTAAAATAAGAAATTTCAAGCGACAATAAAAAAAATAATAGATTTTTCAAATAAATTGAATTAACGAACGCAAGGCAAAAAATATTAATCGATGAATTTACAACAGTAAATGGAACGTTGTCCGTTTAATTCGTTTCTTTAGCCAAGGGAATTTGCGAGTCGTTGTAACCGGCTTTTTCTGCTTCTCTCGATCGAGCAAAATTCTCCGTGTTGTTCATATTTCACACGTTTACGGAATTAATAGTTTTAATCAGTGTGGGGTCCGTCGGAATTTTCGCGTTATTACACCGAGCCGCGAAATTACAAAGCTTGAGAAGCACTGCGCCGAAGAATGCGGTTCTTGCACTCCCAGTGGGCGGTTTCGTGAAAGATTTGGAGCACCTAGACGCATTCCCTTTGGTATTACGACGAAACACGATCGATCTGGACTCTGGACGTTCGCCGAATATAATAAAACATCCTCCGAAACATCGGTAAAACGTATATGTCCGCAAGAAAAAAAAAAAAAAAAAGAAGAACCAAGTAGCATCTGTATAATGTCGTATTTCGAATGGACGTTACGATATGGCGTTATGCTATTGGCGATCAAGAGTTTTATTCATCGTAAACTGTCGCGTACGGAATGCGTGCTTTTAATTTTACACGCAACAGCATATAGCACAAGAAGGACGTCTTGGATGAAGAAGATAAATAAAAAATTTGTGGAGATATATAAAATACCATAAATGAAATTCTTACTTTAATGTACAGTTAGTAGATAATATCGATTGAAAATTATAGATCATATTGATTAGTATGAATAAACGAGCAATGATGAAAAACAAACGAAAATTGAGCAAATGCAAGCTATTGGAATATTTATCATAAAAATGAGTCTGTATATTTCAAGAGTACAGAATCAATCAATCAAGTAGTATAATCGATTAATGATCAGACACGTCGAGTCTTACGTACAGTCTGTCACACAAGAGCGTGTCTGCGATATCTGCGAAACCTGACACCTAATCAGAATGAGATAAAAAGAATGTAAACAAACGAAAACTTCTCTAATACGCGTTGCTGAATACCTTTCAGTTTCATTTGAAACAGTGAAAGGAACAGAGCTTTTTAATATGAGTGCCGCGTACGCGAAACGTCGAAAATCGTCTGGCATGGGCGAATGAAAACAGAGATCGTGATTGGAGTAATATAATATTCACTGATGAATCTTCGTTTTGGGCATGGTGTCCTATTAGGCGTGCTTGGACTATCCATGGAAGAAGGATGATTCAAAGAAGTGTAAAACACCCTATAAAAGTGCATGTTTGGGGTTGCTTTAACGCACGCGGTTTTGGGACTTTGTGCGTCTTTACAGACAATCTGAATGCACAAAAGATGGTGAAATTGTACCAAAGGGGACTTCTCACATCCGTGAAACGTTGGTTCAACCAAACCGAGGACCAATGGATATTGCAAGAAGACAACGACCCTAAACATCGAAGTCGCATCTGCACCCAATGGAAAGCGAAAAACGCCATCACAGTACTTCCTTGGCCATCGCAGTCCCCTGATGCAAACCCTATCGAAAATGTGTGGTCCCTAATGAAATGCAAGCTGAGAGGAAGACGTATCACAAAAATAAGAACACTTGTACATCACATTCGAAAGATATGGAGGTCGTTACCAGAATCCTACGCTCAAAAATTAGTCGAGAGTATGCCGAAACGATGTCAAGCTATAATCGCTAATGGAGGAGATTGGACACCCTACTAAGTAATAGCGTATTAGTGTTTTAGATGTAGATTCAATTCATATAAATTTTTTTACAAATATATAAATATTTACAGAAATATCGCAGACACGCTCTTGTGTGACAGACTGTATTACTGCGCTACCGAATATCTCGAAATGTTGCTTATAGCACGCACGACACATATTCATGAAAGTTGTTTTTACGAGTGTTGGAACACTTTTGTCAACTATTGTTTGCCTGGCGAAATAAAGAAACGGTAGATGGAAGATTGCAACTAAGAGGAGCAGCTCGGCTAGTTTCATAATGCCACGTAGCCACGCGTCGTATCGTTGGGCCGCTAAAGCTCGGATCCACTTATCCAAAACTTGTCCGCGCCATTTCCTGCGAGTTTTGGCGTATGCCGCACACGTTTTCATTTGTAATTTGCCGCGACTCAACCCCGTAGCTTTGTTCGTCTTCCGCGCGATGGAACGACCGGCTTATTAAACCCGATCTTTCCTCGGGAATTTCAACAAAACACGTACTTTGGAATTGGCGACGACAAGCGGAGCACGGAACGACTGTACGTACAGGGCCAGGTTCCGCCGGAAGAACATTGTTACGTGCTTCATTGGCAACTTTCATGGTTCTGTCGTGGAAATTTGTCGCGAGCAAGAGAAGATTGATCTCGGTGAATTAGTTTCGAGTTTTTGATGAGTTCAGAAGGGACGTGGAACTGTTTTGGAGCGAGGTGCGAAGCAACGGAGAATAAATGAACGAAGACGTTTGGTTGTATCGCTTTACGTCGATTAAATTTCTTTGACGATGGTAATTAACGTTCGATGATACGTCAACGAGGAAAGGAGAAGCGCCCCACCTTGGGGCTTTTTACGTTGCGCTGTATTAACCCTTTGCACTTGGAATTTTATTTCAATTTCGTTAGCAGAAGCTGCCAACGCTTTTTTAAGTGTTTTATTTGAAATTTTCTTCAACTAAAAAATAAGACAATTTAAATAAATAAAGGAAGAAAGAAATTCGCTTAAATAACAGTTTTATTCACACTTTTGTTGTATTTTGTAATTGTTCAATGTATGATATATCTTGAAACAATTTCCAGCATCCAATCCTGCTTTTCTTTCGCACGTTTCACAAAAAAAGGTGGACATGAAAGAATGTCGAGTGGAACTCGACAAAGGAGCTCCTGAGATAAAAACTGACGTCGAGTCACACTCGACAAACGAGTGCAAATGGTTAAGGCTATTTAAGAATTTTATTATTATCGGGGTAGATGGTTACACGGGCTTCGAGTATTTTTATTATTATTATTATTATTATTATTATTATTATTATTATTTCAATTAATTTTTCTTTGAAAATACAAACAAGTATAACTTATATGTAATAAGAAATAGGTAGAAGTTTGAGTTTTGACAAAGACCAGAGAATAAGTTGGAGCGAACGATGAATATATTATAGTTTCTAGACAATGAAACGCGAAGTAAACTTGTAAGCGGATCTATCGACTGGATCGTTGATTTTTAACGAAGGAACATCGCAATTAGGATCAGGCTGTCTTTATACATCACTTTGTTTGACACGTTGCGTGCGATGCAAGTGACCGATAAACTCGAGTAAACTTTCACCTTAGACTACCGTTTTATTATTAATTCTAATAGCAACGTCATTCTCCTCATATCGTAGTGAATGTTTAATGGAAAAGCAGAATAAATGGTTGTAAAATTTTCAATGATAAATTGCACACATTTCCAGATATATTTTCTCAATTCGGTATGTTGAACGTTTTATTTTATTTTTGCAAATATTATTTTTACAAGCATTTTTTTTTAACTAATTCCATGTAAAATTCACTCGACGTTGAACGCAATATAATTCGATTTATTATACAACTGGTCGTTACAAAAATGTTTATTAAAAATACAGTTACATCTCTGTGCGTAGTAAAAAATGATTCTTCGATAATCTCGTTAGAAGACAAACGCGTTAGACAGAAGTGAATGGAGAATCAAGATTTTGAACACGCAAAGTGTCGCAAGAAAAAAACGTGTTTGCTAAAATTGTTGAATTTTTAATATACACAATGTATTTTCACGAAAATATTCCAATACTTTTCCATCACCTTCTACGCCGCACTAATGGATACTGCATATTTTAATTCCAAATTCCTCCATTCGTGTTCACCGTTTTAATATGTACCTCTTCTCTCCTGTGTATATTCTTCCCCCTCTAGATTCCTTTTTTGCACGTTTTATTTTTTTTTTTTTTTTCTTTTGCCTTTTCACTTTCGTAAAATGTATTTTCGTTCGTACCGTCTCTGTCCGACTCGGAACGTTCTCCTCTCGTACAAATGAAAAAGCAACGTTTCGCGTGTGACAAACAAGAAGAGGGCGAAATTGGAAAAGCAATCTTAGTAACGGCGTTCTAAAGCCACTTATGTATTTCTTTTTCCCAGGGCCCTTCAATTACATTACGCGAATTGCATCCGCCGCCTATTAGTAGATTGCCTGCAAATTGACCGACCCTCCGTTGTTTCTCACGGGATCCTTAAAAATCGTTGAATCTTTATTACATGGAAACTTTGAAATCGTTACTGCGCGCTTTTATTATGTGTAAAGCTGGTGCCGGATTAAACCGATTCCATCGAATTACTATTATCAAATTAAATTGAATCGTCGAACTTGAAGGGGAGAAGCGTTGAAGTGGTTGCTCTAATTATTAAATATTTTTATTACGTTAATGAAATTAGAATCCATGAACGATACACAACGTGCTATTGAATTTAGTATAATTATATTGTAATATCGATAATTAAATCGATTGGATAACGGGTTAAATATGTTTCAAGTATCGTTCGAGCACCAAGGTTCCACTATCGTAATAAAAGTAATTGTAATACAAGTTACGACTAACAGTAGACAACTTGGTTAACCCCTTAACCTACGGTATCGTGCGAGAGACGTAGCACGTCGATTTCATTCATTTATTATTTACTTCAAGATAATAAATCTTTCCTATTCAATGATACATTAATAGCAATTATTTATCAAACGTGTTGCAAAATAAAATTAGTCGTACCTTACACATGCATTTAGGTATCAAAATACACGTGCGATTTGCACAACTTCGAACGTTTAGCCAAACCGTGAAATGGCTCGACGCGTGACCGACCGTGTTGTTGCTTATGGCACACGCTATTGCAACTTAAATGGTAAAGCAAAGATTTGAGAGAACCTTAGACACGTGTACTTCTTACGTGATAGGTACTGCTGGTGTATACGATTTTGTCTTCATCCAGGTTTCCTTCTTCTTAGTTAGGAATTGTGTTCGTAGAAGAGCGCGCGCGCGCGTTCGTCCGAAGGGGGAAAAAAAAAAACAGGCCGTCAAGCCGGGGAGGGTCTGGGTCCCTGCCCGGAATTGCACGACGGCGCCACGGAACGCCGGCGCCGCGGGGGCTGGTGGTCACCCCCCGGCTGCCAAGAAGAGAAAGAAGAGGATGTCCCCCTGCGAAAAATCTCGCGGGGGAGCGACGAGGGAGCGCCCTGGACCGAGAGCTTCGAGACAGGAAACGGGACGCTCCCGAGAACCGTCACGGCGACCATCGTGGGGTTTTAGTCGGTAAGAGTCCGACACTACCCGCCGCCGCCTCCCAGAGGGCGGCCGGGTGTCCATGAGGATTTCCCCACGTATAAAAAAAAAAAAAAAAAAGTTAGGAATTGTGTAAAAAAGAGGACTGTGAGTGCCGGGATTCAAACACCTGCTCTTGAACGTTCGTAACCAACTGCGCTAACCACAGTTCTACCGTCGTGCGGTCGAGGATAGCGTCTTTGTGTAGCAAGTCACGAGACAGAAAACTGTTGGAAAGTTTCGCTGTCGAGTGCCGCTACAGATATATAGCCAGCGAGAAAAATAAACGGAAAAATAATGGAAATATGTATCAACTATGAGTTTCTTTGTAATACTGTCTTACCTATCTCCACTACTTGTTCACCTATTTTTATCCTCACACGTATGTCCCGTATATCTAACAATAAACCTGATCCATGACAGGTGGCGGATTCACGAAATCGCTGGTACGCTGCCTTTCGTCGCGTCGGCTTAGTTATGCCGGTGGCCGATTGCGAATCCGTCTTCAGGTATCCTGCAACATGCACACTGTCGATACATGGGCAAGGGGTGTGCATAATTTCAAGCACGGCGAGTGGAGTCCCGCGGCCCCCCTACAGCTCGAATCCGATTCTGTGGTCAGCTTATTCAAGCTTTGGTCGCGCAATTGGAGACGGATTGGACGTGCCGGCTGCTGACAAGGAACTCTGATAATAGAGGCAAGCTTCAGAGGAACTGGAATGTACAGTACACTGTCTGTTCAGAGGGAAATTCGGTATTGACGTAATTAGACTACATGCTAGCAGACGTTCCACATGCCGTGACACCATCCGTTCCCAAACCCCCACCCAACACCCGTAGACCGTGCAGCGCCGCTCCGCTCCGCGCCGCGCCGCCTGGGATTTAATACGGGCTAACTCATATCTCGGGGGCAGCTGGCTTGTCCGTAATTTCATCCTTTGAAAATTAAATTAATCATCGATCCGTGTCCCCTCCATTATTTGCCGCTAACCCCGGCTTCTCGCGTTTCGCTATTATCCGGTCACGTATTTAACAGGCATCACTTAAATTTGCATTCGGCCACGACCGTTTGTCAAATTGTAAAATTGTTGGAAATTGTCAATAGGCAGCTACGAAATGTCAACTGGTTGAATCGCTTGGGCGACCATAGGATTCTGAAGCTGCGGAAGTCATGTTCCTCACAGTGTGTATCACACTTGATAATGATATTCGAAGCATGTGTGCACAGTCGTTGCTTAGCGACTTGCAGGAATTTTCAGCGAATCCTCCTTCATTCGATTAACTGCGATCTACTTGGACTTTCGCAGTTAGTCGCTGAAATAAGTATATAGGAACACTCATATTACACGTAGAAATGATATTAAAATAGTTTCATATTTATTTGATATGTGATTTACAAGATATTCGTGGATACACATTGCACGTGTCTCAGCTCTCTTTCTGTCTCAGCATCTCCCTACCACTATGCGTACGGAACAGTTACATTCTTCTGTTTTGCGAGACGCTGCGCAAGCACGTACTCCCACACACACTCAACTCATATATGCGCAACAATACTACGCGACTAGTCCGGTGTAGCACACAACATTACATAGATCTGAATAGTTCTTTCTGGACGGTGCAGAGGAACCTCAGTGGGGTTCCTTAGAAAGTGGAGCTAATTTGTTTTAAAAAATTATGCGATATTGTCGGGTGATTCTTCGGAGAATCCTCTCAAAGTATCAATTCGCTAAGAACCGAAGGAAGAGGAATAATTTGTCCCGTGCAACTTCCTCTGTATGAGACAGACATTTCTCGTAAAATATAGCGATTTATGTTCACGCGATACTATAACGTAGCCACGTTAAAACAAATAACAGTAAAAATCTTCAGTTAAAAATCATAGGGACTCTGCAGAGAATATCTCGTGGTCCCCCAGATGGTCGCAACCCACAAGTTGAACACCCGAGTGCCAGACTAATTGTTAAGCTGGCAACTTGAGACTGGTCAGTCTGGTTTTATTTCAAACAGAGAGGATTCTTGAAACGTCCAGACAGATGGTCCTAGTAAGGACTTCGTTTGAGCCTCGCGGTTTGATGAGTTTGGAAGAGTCTGGGTGAGGCTTCGATGAGTTGGAAAATAAATTGATTGTCGCGTCGATGGAGCCAGCGGTGCGGAGAGACGCGGAATTGATCACTGTTAAGTGGGTTTTACAAACTAATAATTGTCTCTTTTTTCCTTTCGACGATTGGCTATGGCGAGTGTAGCGCTACGATACGTTTTATGAAGACTTTGTTGGAAAAATTGAATAGTTCTATTCAGTTGTTCGAGGAAGTGTAAGTTTCAAATTTTCGAGATACTGTAAATCGGACGATACGATCGTCCAAGTGTACTTAACATACAATTCGTATAAACCAGGGAAGAGTGATTCAAACTCAGCCTTGAGTTCTGATACCTGTTTCGAGACTGTATCTTTGCATCTCACGAGGACCCTTTGAACCTCTGCGGTCCGAATAGCATCCGACAGCTTGTTTCTACTGATTCATATTCAAGAAATCAGCTTCAGAAATTGTTCACAATTGTTCACCATCTTTTATGATACTTTTAAACATAATTTTATTCCTTTCCCGTTTGACATTTTAATCGAACGTATTGATTAAATATCAACTAATCCTCGATCTTCTGCTTTTCGTTTTTGTCTTGCTTTTCGTAAGAGATTTGACAAATAGCGTATTTAAATAAAGAACTACTCCTTCTATCGCTCTTTATATTTTTAAAGACGAATTCGAGGATCGTTTCTATCAGACGAACAGAGTGTTCTCTTCGAAGGAAACGCACGACGAATCGAGAACATGGAGGTGGAAAGAAAAATCATAAAAATTGTAGTAGACGGCGATCAAATAGAGCGACGTTATCCTACTAAAAGCCGCTGCCAATAACAGTTCTCGTTACGCGGACTTTCTGAACTTTCAGACTGGACCTGTCAGGCCGTGTATCAAGCCACGAATCGCGATCAATTATGTTCACGCGAGGAAGCTTGCTTTTCTCAACTAATCCGGCACACAGACTGTCGCGTCGTCCTTGTCGCGCCAATTAGTCTACATTTATGGCGGTAGAAAGCAACAGGAGGTCTTGATTACAGGATAATCGGTTGCTACGTTCTCTATTAGGTTTCATGCGTTGCTGTACTGAACTCGTCGACTAAAACGGATAGCAGATTTACCTTCACCGAAGATTCCCTGTATACGTATACGTCTAACAAGAGAATAGTTTCACGAGCTACGAACAATGGTATTAAAATAGTTGAGAGTAGTTGGCAAGATTCATGACTGACTCGTTTCAGCGAAATTGACGATTTTATTACTGAAATCGAGGATTTACTGTCGTACCAATAATTTTCAAGTGGATATTAGTGTTCGATTTTGGCGAATTTTGCACGAGACAGGACCTTTATCAGATACGAAAGGAACTAAAGTAGAGAAATATTCGAGGGAAAAAGGATTTTTCATTCGTCCGAGGAAACGATTAATATCGTGTTTAAATTGGCAATAAATTGAAATAATTGGAGAAAGAAAAGGACAACGTTACGTTGCCTATGAATAGCACTTACAATGCATTTTATTAATATTGTTAATTAATTACGCATTTATAGCGAGTTTAGTAAAGAGGCTCGAACTCTTTTTAATTCCTTTCTGTTTTATTTACTCATATTGCTGGAAAATTAAACTGATTACTCGTAAAAAGATAGAACTAAAATGAATAGAAAGATTCATGGAGAATCTACTTTGATGCAATCGAATAAAATAAATATATTTAGAAATATTGGAATATGTTAAACGAAATAGACATTGCATCGGAAGTAACGGAAAACGAAATTAAAAGAGTTGAACGACAATTTCAAAGCAGTTAAGGCAAATGATGGTAGACGTTACGATTCTGTGGTACATTCGAATGAGACATTTTCGCCAAGTTGCGAATAACAGAAGCGGGACGAAAACAGCGAGTTCCTTGTCCGGACGAGATCGATCGTGATTATATAATTTCGGATTGAAAATAATAGCAGATTCAGGCAGCGTACCTGATTGTGGATACTTAGCTCGTGCTTCAAATTGCACGGTATCTCGTTACTCTAAAACCAAGAACGCCGTTCCAATTTAGGAAACCGTTCGAATTAAGGTCGTTTGCCTGCCATTTACGTAACCAAGTCGTACTTCTTGTCACGTGAACCTCTGTCACGCGGACGCACAGATCGAGTTTTAGAAACGCACGTGAATGGAAAACAGTAACGCGGAGAAGTGACGTTACGTAAGTTTCGAATAAGAATATATGACTGCCGCGTTAATTGATTAATATCAAATTAAATAATTATGTAACCTATTCAATCATAAAACATTCAGTCATAATTTCGATCATCTATATTCGACGATATTTATGGAATATCGATTTGTAATCTCTTTATAATTCAGAGAAGCTGGACATTTGTTACTTTGTTCACTTATGAAGTGACTTACGGTTCATTGGTTAGGGCCAACGTGTCGGACAAAACTTACAACATTGGCATTATTAATTAAAAATAGTATTTAATACTATAATAATTATACTGCGTATATTTTAATTGTGTGAGAATTTATGAAACAATAGCTTTTAGTATTATATATTATAATAATATTGCACACAAAAATATATTTTCGTTGGATCTTAATAGATCGATTTGCTAAATCGATTATCGGGACGATCGTTAAAATGTAATTTCCCCTGGTCATTTTGAGATACACCGACATACAAAGAAAAATAGGCCGTCGCGTTATGGAAAGAAACACGAATAATAAAGAAACGCAAAGACAAAATTACCGAGACAGCGAGAGAAATATCGCACGGCACTCCCGGTTCATCTTCGAAATCGTTCCGAAACTTGACGATTTCTTTTCAACGATTAATCCAGAATTCATTATCCGAGAACCGCCGTCACGCTGGAACGATTTCCATTATCGTTCATGGAAAAAGTCCGTTTTATACATTTTCTAAAATGATTTTCCATTACGCGGCCGTAAGTCCGCGGTATTATTTCGGTTTTCCTGGCGGCGCATTCCGCGTGCCGCTTCACTTTCTCAACATCTTTACGCCGAGACCGGCAGAAAACCGACAAAACCAAATGCGCCACGTAATGCAGCGTCCAACGACTTTGAAACCTTTTTCGTTTCCTCTTTTCTCTCCATCTTACTCTTCTCTCTTCCTAACGCCTCGTCGTTTACCGTTGGCTTAAAGAAAAATTCATTCTCCCACGATCCTCCGCAATTACCTAGAAAATTGCGCGATTTTTAAAACGGACCGTCGCGCGTATTTATTTTCCTCTTCTCTTTCTTTCTTTTTTCCCTTCTTTCACCGACGCATCCGCGTATTTTACTACTTGCAATCGAAACTTCGGCTATGATACTAGTGGAGAAAATTGACAAACTGTGTCTATTCAAAGCGATTGTCTAATTTTCTATGCGTATAACGCGAGCGATATAACTTGCTGGTCGTTTATCGAGAATTGAAAAACTAGCTTTACGAGTTAAGAAAATATCACATGATAAATCTACTCATTCGTGTAATGAATACCACAACACATGTTACCATCTAATATTTGACACGTTCGTCGCCATGTCGCACATATCTATGCGACGGGTATACTTCCGTGGGGGCCCCGTCACCAATGTATAGTGACGCTCTTCTTGTTCGAGTTAATTAAATATACGATATTATATATAGGATATACAACATAAAAATATTCAAAACACATTATACCATACTTTTTATTAATTTATATTCTGGATAATATATTACATTATTCCATATCGCGTGGTATTCTTTAAAACATTCCAAACACATTTGGGGTGATTTTGGGCACTTCGAAAAATAGTTATAGACTCCGTCATCGCTACTCTCCCCACTTTCAAATATATTTTCACGCTGTTTACTGAACATTTTGAGGAGGAAAAAATCACCGACGTACGTCTCACAAGTATGCTTCTCGACTAAATGAAAGATCCGAGATATCTGCCATGAAATCCCTCGGAATACTCTAACTGGAAAGCTTATCGCTTTCTCCATTTCAGAAATAAATAATCTTCTCATTACAATGAATCGATGGGGATAAACGATTAATCGAAGGCGATAAACGATGAATTCCTGTGTCGCTCTATTTACATTCTGCGTATCGGCGGTCGGATTTGCGCCCTGCAGGAAACTTAGTCGAATCACGCTGGGCGACGAACGTGTTAATAACGCGAAATATATCTAATTAGAAAGATTGGGTTACATCTATTGAGTTGACAAGAAAGTAATTGCGGATTTCGTCATTAGGTGGTATTGACAAAATCAGCAATCACTTAGTTGTCAATCCAATAGAACGATTCTATTTTGTGGCATACGCGCGTTATATTTGTTCGTTTTGCCGGTTAAATGTATTTTGTAAAATTATCGTGTCCTTTTATATCTCTTGTTTTACACGTTTTCCTTTCTTCGCTACTATAATTCCAAAGGTAATGAATTTGGCAAAGTTTAGTGAGAGCGCCAAGAGTTCCAATTAAATTTATATACGCGAATTATTGCAGAAGTATTGGATATGATTCGAAATACGCTGAACATACGATTTTCAAGAGGTGGATAAGAAGATATCGATAGACAGTAATGAACAACGATATTCCAGCGAACTCCTTCACGACAAGGATCATAACCTAATAAGCAATAAGTAAAACCCTGGCAGATGTCGGGGATTAATTGAAGGATCAGCTTTTAAATTCATCGTGATCGAATTTTAGGAGTCGTTAAAACCGATAATTGCCAAGCCACCTCAAGTGCATGAAGAGTCGCATTCCCCGATGTGTCCTTAAAATCCTTCCGAATATCAGGTGTTTGCGTTCGATATCCATTTGACGTATTTATAAAAATATTGATCAAACGTTAAATGCCATTAAAATCTATCACATGTAATAATGCAAATATTCCATGTTATATTTCCCTGAAAAATATCATTTCGAAATAAACGTGAAAGTAATTGATCAATGAAGATTTGCGAGTTTCCAGCTCCGGATGTAAAAATTGTTCATTTTCAATTTCAAATGTTCTGTTTCTTTCGCACGATTACAATTTCGTCTAAAAAAAAAAAAAAAAAAAAAAAAAAAAAAATAAAAAAAACAAAAAAACAAAATAAAAGACAATTTTGTAAAACACGTTGAAGCTGAAAATTGCTGGACTCACGGGTCGTAACGTTAGCGAAAATATCGCGTTCGCTTAATGAATCGTTCTGATTAAGCGATACTGTAAACTGCCAGCGGGATGTTTTACAAGAGATTTAATTTCTATCCAGGACAAAGGATGCGCTCGAGAGATTCCCTTAATGGCGTGACACGGTAAATTTCGTGAATGCAGCATCTCGAGCAGCTGGTTTAAGTACAGTATCGGTCGATTACGTGATTGAAACGCGGACGAATTTCTCGGCTACGCCGAATAAAAGCAATCTTACCAATTTCTCACGAAATAATGAGCGAGCCAGATCAATTTTCTCTCCGCCGTTTCTTCTCAGTCGATCGATCGAACTTCGTTGAAATGTTTCGTCTTTTCCTACCTCGCTTTAACTTCAATTGTTTCCAACCAGTTGTTTTCCAACCAAGTTAAACGATCTGAGGAAGGTGTCTTGGACATGTCTGATTGATATTAATAGATAATTGGAAATAGCTTCCCTTTCGATTTTATTGTTGGATATTGTCAATAGAAGTAATTATCGCTTGATATTGACGACGTTAAAATTTTATTATTCCTGCTTGAGATTTGATTTGTTGCATAATTAAACGGTTGTTTGGTAAATCGAGGAGCATAGTAAAATGATAATAATACATTTTTATTCACTATGAATATTATATTTTAAATTAATAAAATAAATTGGAATCTACGATTATTTATAACACTTTCGTATGTACATATATACAGCATAATAATTAATAAAGCGCAAGCCTAATTTCATTGCTATCCTTGATACGCCAGACATTGGTAACTCGTCGTATGAATAAATAGCGTTCCTGTCGTTCGTAGAATTTTCACTATACTCCGTTACATAACGAATTAGAAAAATTATACTTGAGGTTTCCAACAGCAAACGGTATCAACAAAGCTATATCGCCTTCTTTATAAATTCTCCCATAGCGCATGATTGAAAAATCCTACTCGCGTCGCATAACCCCTGTGAGGTTTCCACGAAGCCCGTGTAACGTTCAATGAAAACTCATCGATTAGATATGGCGCGACTTCGTGTACATACACATACATACGTAGGTGTACGTAACTTCCGGAAGCGCAATCCCAACAAGGATCTTGAACGTGGTGGAAAACCGCAGGCGGCGGCTGCCGCGAGACTCTGAAGCGACGTCGTGAAAACGATTCGCGCGGTTTAACGAGACTTCGAGGGTTGCAGTCGCTGCTAGACAGCATTAGACAGCGTTAAGTAAATTTATGGTGGTTGTGAGCAGCAGCTGAAAGACTATACGAGGCTCGATCGTTCCGAGTCAATTAAACAAAAAGGTAAATACGAAGGTAACGACACCGGTTGAACCGACGCAATGGGACTAATGACGATTTATTATGGAAATGCGAAAGTCGGCCGAACCGTGGGCGCATGTTGAAGAAATCGATAGGAGTTTTTAATTAAAGTGGCAATAATGTTCCCGCTAAGCCGATCCCGACAGCGAATGACTGCGATTGAATTTCATTTCCTCGGAAAAGAAACGTGGCTTGCTTCGAGAAGCCCTACGATTTCTCCGTGCAAAAATATTTAAATTAATCCGACTGAAATGTTACATCCTTTTGCGATGCTTCCCACGTGAATATACGGCGAAACAAGCGTTTGGAACGGTATTTTGCAGTTTTCTCTAAATTTCCTTTTATTACATTTATTTCTCTGCTTTCCGAATAAATCGACAGCTGTTAATGAATACAACAGACACGTGTAAGAAATATACTTGATCTATTGGACTGGCAACTAAGTGATTGCGGATTCTGTTATTAGGTGGTAGCGACAATGCAGTAAATTATCAGAGAAATGATTAATCGGCTACAATTTTATATCCCTGTAAACGAACATACATTACAAGTTTCTAGAAGCTACTTCCAAGAATTATAAATAAATAATGCTATTTATATGTGTGTAAATAGATTTATTCTTTTATCGATCGATAAGGCTTCCGACGAATTAAGTAGAACGTCAATGAAACGCTCCTATCGCCAGGGTACGTAAGAAAACTTCGCCTTCGTCATTTCACTCGCGAACAATGTCCCATTCGATAGTCATGTTTCACCGTTTTCCGATGTCTAGTAGTAATAGCGAGTGGCAAGTGTTTCTTCGCAGACAGTACTTACGAACGTCGATGCACAGGATCTCGCAGAACGAGCTTCGTGTACGAGCGAACTTTAGTCTACCACGAAGACGTAGAATCGCACGGAACGAGCCATAATGGCGGTGTAATTGGATTTAGCGATATAAAGTCGGGTTTAGTCGGCTCGAAGTCACTTGCTGCTCGACAACCGTCACGTCGTTCATTGCTACGATATGTTCATTAAAAGTTGGTTACGTACTTTGACACGGCCTGGTTTAACGAACGTGTCGATGTGATCGAACGACGTCACAGACGAATAAAAATCCACACCTTTTACATTCGACGCGGATCGATCGAACGTTTGATGACCTGCTCTCGCGACTGATCGCTCCCCACTGTTTAACAAGCTGCGACTTTTCGTTTACTTTGCGAATCCCATACGTTCGTTCTTCTCTCGTATATTCTTTACTTTTTGATTTTTCGTTTGAGTAAGGAACCTCCTACGTTGATGGCAAATTTTTAGAGAAATCGAAAGGAACAACTTTTCTTCGCGTTTGAATTTCCCATGATTTCATTTCGCGATTACCAAAGACAGCAGAGTTTGGCGAATTAATCGGGCAACTGCGATTTTTTGCTGCCAACGCGTTACGCATAAATGAAGAAGTATCTAGTATTCTAGTATTCTACTATCGTAACTAGTATTCTATCGTGTTTTAACAAGATATCTCGGGTTGTACGTATTAAGAGCAATTACGAATCGATCAGTTAGAAGGTTTTCGCTGACCCGTCGTGCGAATTCATTTTTCGTTTAATTCGTCTGTTTGATTATACACACAGAGAGAGAGAGAGAGAGAGAGAGTTAGAAAAGTTTTGGGACGTTAGTTTCAGCGAGTAAACAAAATCCTATCCCGTTTTCACAAACTCCATTACGACCGGTCCTATGGATACGCTATAAATCGTGATGGAAGCGTGTTTACGCGCGAGAACCTGTAACGTTTGGAAATTCCCATTTCGCGTTATTTTATCGTTTCCAAATTGAATGAAAACGAAATTCGACGGCGTTGCAAAACGTGGAACTGGATTCGTTCGTAGGTACAGTAGCTCGCGAAAGTATTTGAACGCTTATCATAGAAAATTTCTATGCATACATTGTGTGTGTTAGTGTGTCTGTGTGTTGCATCAAACATTTTTAAACTTCGTCAGAATTATAATGAGACACGACTATCGTGCTTATTTGAAACCAAACTGAAGATCTATATAAAAAGTCAGAAGATATTCTTCAGAAACGTGTATTTAATAACGAATTAATATTCCTCGTGAACAAGCTTATATAATAATTAAACAATACAATAGGTATTTGTTTTAGACTTTACCAACAATTACGACAAATACATACACGGTGGTTTAAAAGCTCTCAAGCGAGTTGCTTTCTAAATAACATCTTTATATTCGGTAGCGTGAATATTTTACGAAATATGTAGGACGATAAAGACTGTACAGAAACGAACAAATAGAATGTATCATTGGTTAGATACATGATGATAGTCAAATTTTATCACAGCGCTAATGAAATTTCACGCGCAACCAGATTCCGCATATTTATCCACTTAGGGGCATTTATGCAAATATACATAAAACATTATACGATGCTCGTTATACAATTTGGAGATGTAAAAATGCACAGAACGTACGCAACGTGCAAAAATATCTCGAATATTCAAGACACACTACCAGTTACGATATTTAGTAGGTAACAAGATTTTTCACCATTTTTTCCATCTTTTCTAATCAGACCCGCACAGATGTTCGAATACTGTCGCAAGCAACTGTATTTCACTTGGTGTGTCTGGCATTTCGTATGGTAAACGTTAACAAGAACGTGCAAGTTCTCTGTATCCTCCACTTCTCTTTCACCGAGATACAGCGGTTTCCGACCTCGTCAGACGCCCTTTAATTTGTTTTCGCGTAATTGCTCGTTGCTGTTGATTCAGCATCGGATAGCCGATATTCCTCCTCCTCGTTTGGCTGTCCACTGTCCATTCTTAACTCGTAACTGGAATACGTATTTTTTGTTCAGTGTGTAACTTGAACCGTGATTCGATATCGATTCGGTGGTGGCCCTTTTTAAAGATTGGAAGGAACTTTGATTACGTGTTAATTTGGGTTGAAAAAAAAAAAAAATGCTTTCGTCGATAGGAACCACGACAAATTTAAAGGGAAAAGTTTGAAGCGAAGTTTTCAAGATAGAAATTTGCGAAATAGAGCGCAGAAATGTTAACGTTTAGAATTTTCCTCTTTCCTCGTTCTTATCGATCTTATGAGAAAGAAAAGGTTGCGAATTTTAATAGACGGTTTGAAAACATTTACGTAATTTATAGATTATGTACTGTAAATGTTTCTTTGCAAATATTATATTGTTACCATTAAATATTAAATTCTCAGTTACTGCACACGTTTGGTATAAACATCATTTGCAACGTCATATCATTTGCCCTTTTATCTCTGATTCGAATAAATACCAAGTTATCAGTATGTTTCCAACTCACAAGATGCGTACGTTTGTGTAATATAAATATATTTGTGAAATAAATCTCCTTCGAGTGATTTCAGATGCTCATCAGAAAGCTGTAAATTCCAATGAATCTAAAACTTGAAAATGTATACCACGAAATAGATTTTGGCTTTCGATAATTTCAAGTTTTGAAGCAATTCTAAAATTTTAAGCTATTTATATTCTTTTTATTCACTGAGAGTGCAGGGACTTATAAGTTATACATAAAAAAAATAAAATGGAAAATGCTCGAGCATTTAATTGCCAATAACGTTGCCCGGGCAAAAGCGCATTAATCATTGGTGGGAAATAGAAAGATATATGTATTTTGCAATTTTCACCTAGAACGAGAACGGTTCCACGTCGACGAATAACGTTTTCACTTTTTTCCGAAGGGATTCGATTACCCAAGTTACGTCCGATCGCGTTGATCGACATTTTTGACGTCACGTCAGTGAGATGATTAACCCGTCGTTAATTAAAAACGGAACGTTGCCCTTTTGTAATTTAGCGTACTAGAATTTGCACTTCACCGAGATATTTGTGCCCCATAATGAGCACACCTCATGACGATTAATTGATACGATTAATTCAATTTTCATCGTAAACGGGTTAAAGTGGAAATGCTCGTACCGTTACAGATCGATCAACGACAAGCTATACCTATTTTTTACGTCGCTTTTATCATTTATTCTTTATTTATGAGAATAATAAAAGTACGCGGAATCAATGATTTTACTTTGCTCTTAAATTATTTGCCATATTTTATTACCGCTTCATTATTATATTCGTTAATTTGTAGATATTTAAAGAAGGAGATATCTCGTAGATGTATTATTGTACGATATCGTTATAATAGTAACGAGCAGATAAACTATATCGTATTATCATAATTTCAATTAGACGCGTTATTGCCACAACAGTTTAACGAGTTAATCATTTTATAACGAACGAATTATAAAATGTTTGTTCGAAACTTCATTTTGTACATGTTCCTGATTGCAATCTGCCCGATGACGAAATATCGTAATTGCTAGTTATTATACATTAATTAGTTCACGATAAATTTATTATTATAATGGAATAAACGAATGTGTAACCCAAATGTACAGTGAATTTTTCGGACCGATAATAATTGGACATGCCGCGGATATTTATAGTAAATACACGCGGTGAATATTACACGGAAACTGTTTTCCAACGAATAACAAAAGTTACCTTTGACTATGAATTTGCTAGGCAAAACCATATTCAAATTGTATCCTAGAACATCGTTGTAATACATATTTAGCGAAAGTAAATGAATGTTACCGCATGTGAATAGAAGCTCACGTCCAGGCAAGTGAACTCAACCAGCAAAAGTTCAGTTAATCGGGCATTAAATAGAATCTCGTTTCGATCAGTAGAATTTAAATAAATGTTATAGGTCTGCTGTACTTTGCTTATACGATATTTTATAAATTTCTGTACTTCTGCCCGTCCTTGTAAATACATATATCTTTTAACATTCAGCCAACAGTGCACGCCACAGCGAACTATAGGTTTCCACCGCGTTTGGACAAGCCAACCTATACGCTGTCCATCGCGCATTTTTCCAAATATCGAGGGCTAATATTCACAATTTAAAAAACAAAGAAGTCTAAAAATTATTTCAGTGGTCAATTATATTTTGCGGTAATGATTTTGTATAACGATTTCACATATTGTTTGTAGAAAACATCAAATTAAAAGTATATATTAAAAGTATAAAAAATATAGGTAAAGACATTAAAGATAACTAAAGATAAATAATAGTACTTGAACGTGAAATTAAAAATTCATAATGCATTTTAATATCTTTTTACAGTGTGGTATCTTTCGATTATAACATTATTTAATCGTAACTGATAGCGTAACTTTTGAATTAATTTTAACACCACTAAATTCGTGTATTTTATTACACACTGTACTTTATAAAAGCAGAAAAAGTGACGCAATTAATTGAGAACAATTCCAGTTAAACAATAACTGATAACAACAAAAAAAAAAAAAAAAAAAAGAAAGAAAACGCGTTGCTGAAGTCAAAAAGGGAGATCTCCCCGTTTGGTCACACAGCAATGTCCTTCACAGAGGGGAGATTTGCCTATTCAGTGGGCTAAGTATTAATATTCATACTTTTCACGAATAAACAAGTATCCGTTGTCTATCATCTCTTTCTCGTCCCAAGTAAAATATTAATTTCTCCTTGAAGACGCTTAATTATCCCTGGCGCCAACGAGATTCGAGGCCAAAGGAACGTTTCACGGCATACGATTTCACATGGAACGGCTTATGAAGCGTTTTCCCACCGAACAAACGACGCCAAGTTTCCCAGTTCCGAGTTGTTGAAATTCAACGCTCCGATAATCGGCGGAGAACTCGATCGAGCAGATAGCAAGAAGCACGGAGACGTTACAGACGCCGATTTCGGCTTTGCTTAAGAACCGAATCCCAGAGATGATTTAGTTACGCGAAACGCCGACGGCCATTACGAACGTCTCCATTATCGCGACTGTTTCGCGCTGAATAGACCCAATGATGTTCCCTTCGATCACCAAGATTCTGCTGATGGAGGAGAAACGTCAACGCCGATGCCTTTAATCGCGTTCATCGATCTCCTATTCTAGCCATAGCGTTCCAACTCGGACTACGAGATTGATCGTTTCGCGGATTTTTATTCCTAGATCGATTCGAATCGATTCGGAACCGATTCGATCTGATTTGGCGCAGATTGCGTTCGCCAATATACTGTGTATATCTATAGGTATACAGAGTGTTGTACGCAACTGGGACAAGCTATTAACTCTGAAACGACGTAGGAGAGACAGGAAAGAGTTTTATTAATATAAAATTAAAGAATTTGTAGAGGACAACGGTATTGCGTTATTAAGGCAAGCAGTAGTTTAATATTGGCTTGGCAATTAAATAATTGCGGATTTTATCATTAGATGGTATTGACAAAATCCGCAATCACTTAGTTGCCAACTCAATATGTTCGTTGTTTTTTAAATGTCGTAGGAGATGAGAAACATGTTGTTTAGTTCTGAAATGAAATAAATGGACGTTTGTAGCGTGTTTGGAGATCAAATTAAAAGACGAAAGACGATCGACAACGCATTGAATTTTGAAACTGCTTCTCTGTAAAAAATGGGAAATGTAATTTATCGTGTTCTCTTAGCGAGTCCTCGTATACCGTTGGTTTGAAACGAAAACGTAATAAGCAATAAAGGCGAAGTTTTTTACAAAATCGGCTTAAAACGGAAAGTTTGAAGTAGGAACGAGAAGTTTGTTTTGTTTCACTGTCTTGCTTGCAATTTGTAATTAGTTTAATCCAGATGATAGATATTTGATGGTACGTTTTATGTGTCGATTTTACTAGTCGCAAAACGAATACAAAATGCAAACTACTTCGCGAACTTTCATATCGAGGAAATGATTTTGTATGGATGTGTAATAAAAGTATGAGGCTGCTAGAGTCCATACCGTGCAATGTTACTTGTTTCTTTTGACGACTTTACGACTCTGCATCCTATTTATTACTTCGATTTCGATAGTTTCAAAACTCGTCGAATAGTTTGTTCGAATGTGCTTCTGTTTGTGTGGAAATCTATGTACGTATATATGAATGTAGAATATATAGCGGAATTTTTTAAAGGAAAGGTTTGATAAAAGTGTGTCGGTCTTTTCTATGAAAATTCACACGAACCGATAATTTTACCTGGTTTTCATACTAATTTTCGAAACTTGATGTCAGCTCCGAGTTACGTGAGTCGAATATTCAAACAGTTACCTGAAACACAAGATAAATTCCATGTTATTCGTGCTTACCTGTCTTTACAAAATTAAATGAAATTACTGCAAAACATCTTGTTTTACGTTACGATGAATTTTTCGCTGTTAAATTATACTACAATATTAATTTTCCCCATATAAAGGATAATTGTCTCTCGAAAAATTCAAACGAAATATTGCAAGCGTGGACATTTTTTAAACAAACGAATTTTATCGTTGATAAATCGCTCAAGCGAACGATACCTCGCTGACGCTTCCTTTCTCAGATGATTATTTTCTCAACGATTCAACGTATTAGGTTGTCCCAAAAGTTTCTTTCGTTTCATAAGTGAAATAATAGATACACAACATTTTTTATTTTATATTATTTCATGAATCTATGTATGATCCATTTTGTAATAATAGAACAAAATGGATCAAAAGTAATTCGATAAAATAACATAAAACAAAATATGCTGTGCATCTACTTCTTCCTTATAAAACGAAAGGAACTTTTGGGGCAACCTAATACATTAGAGGAACACTAAGTTAACTATACAGTGGTAGCCAGTTAAGTCGTATGGATTAATTGTCGCAATTGATGGTGAAATTGTAGAAAGTATCTAACTACCCTGCCATTTCGATGGGGTACGTGGCATTTAAGCTCGTCCACCTCTCGTTTATAAACAGAAGATAAACTGCCAACGACTTGGCAACCGATACTCGCGCATACGCTGCCACAGACACGCAACTATAGACAGGGTTTAATTTGCTGGTACCTACAATTTTTGACGAATATCTTGTAAACCAAGCGAATCCGCACTTGATACGTATAGGAAAAAATTGTTCAAAATGTCGAATTTTACAATATATCCGAAAAAAATCATCAACATCGGTGGATGTCTTGCTTTTTCACAGTTTTGGTAATAAAATTTTATTCAACGTTGGCCCATTTCTTTATCAACTTACACTACCAAATACACGATGGAAAAAATAGTGAAAATTTGAAGTAATCTCGACGAAGATTAGTTGAGAATGTGTTCTTGAAAGCGTGTCTGATTTCGAGTCGGATAGCTCATTAGTCGGTTATCGACATATTGGACTTCGAAGCTCGTTGTTTAAAATGTACACAGCGTGGCGATTGATGACCGAAATTCTGCCGGTCACTGAAAATATCGTGACCCATCTTTTTTCCTGGAAATGCGTACGCTGCGAGTAATGGTAAAAAACGCCGCTGATTCAGCGTCTGTCGCTGACCAGCGTAGCGCCTGGAGAGTGGAATAGGTCAGTGAATGCGCGCGATGGAAAGGCCAGTGCCTGCGAGAGAGACATTTCCATATGGAAACATTAAAAATTGCGGGTTCTCTTTAAACGACGATTTCTCTGGAACGGGAAGTGGTATCGATATGAGTGAAAAAGCGTTGTGAAGTCAGAGGTCTTCTGCTTCTAACGATGCCCATTTCAATGTATTTAAATAACGTAGTTCTGTGGTCAAAGGAAGTTGAATTTCTGGTTCGTGAAATGATATGTATGTTCTTGTATTAGTCCTGTTCCTAATGATATTAATGAAAAGATATTGGATGAACGTACGTATTCGTTCTGCTTTTACCTTTACTCGCAAACAGATAAAACGTTAATTATAAAAAATGTAATATTAGAAAATATTACAACTTGATGCAAGGATAATGTAAATATTTGTCGTAAAATAGAGGTGGATTATAGTAGAGGATGATATTGTTTCCTTTTATTTTGTATCTACATTCATAAAAGGAACCAGAGTATTTAAATATTTATATTTAGCTTACATGTAAAATTATATTTTCTCATAGTAACTTATTTATAAATCACAGTAAAGAAGAAAATGAGGAATAATAGGAATAATCAAATGTACGATAATTGTGAATAAAAATAGGAGTTAAAATCGTTTCTCTGTCGATTATATATTTAATTTTGCAACTCTATAATATCCGTTGGACAATTAGATTTAGAATCGCGAAGAAAGTTTGCGATATTCGGCGAGATGTTGACGCAGGCGACAGTGACGACTGGAAAATATTTCGAGAATCTTAACATCTGCGCCTGATTGACGCGTATAATAACTTCGTTAACAACGCACATTACGCTGAAGAAGAAGCTTCACGCAGTGCGCGCAACGAGGATTCACAGTTGTTCCTTCGTTACGCAGTACTCCAAAATTTCTCCCATTCTCTTTACAACTTCAATTAAATACCAAAGGACCGGTCGTTTTTTAGAAAAAGAGATAGAATGGTCATGTTTTGGATGCATATACCGTAAACAGTGTTTCACGAACAAGTACATTAATAGTATGGTTAAAAATTGTTTCGATTCAATCTTTTTATGCGATGCATTACTTAGAATATTACATATCATCGAATTATTCAATACAATTGCGAAAAGATTTTAGTTTCGAATGGAAGCGCGTATGGATTTTGCACGAGACAGGAAAAAATGAAAACGATACTTTCTGAATATTTATTCGTACGCTGTAAATACGTCATATCTCGCCTTCTTTATTTGCAAAATTTACATGGAACAATCGTAAATAAAGTGCGCCAGCTGCTGTAAATCAGTTTTTATTCCATAAAGTATTTAGTAAAATACGACGAAACATTTGAAGAAACATATTAAACATAGAAATTAATCCAACATTTATTTGACATTATAGCGATGTATATTTAATATTGTAAATTTCGTTTAGGTAATTGCATATAATATCGCATTTCAAAATTAACGCTATTCGATATTGTTGGATATATTATCATCGTGTTTAAGCAGGACAATGTTGAATCACGTTCGATTACTTAACGAGGATTACTTAACGAAGAATTATTCGAAGATTATCGTCTGTTTAAAAAATATTTTTGTCATACTGTACGTATAATTTTGATATCCGTAGATAAAAATTAGCCCGATGGACATTTTTCATATTTGCTGTTGAAGAAGATAGACAAATTAAAGGCTGTTCGATATTTTATATATTTTATTGCTTTATACTCATCATTCTGTTCTATGTATTAGATTGTCCAAAAAGTGTCTTTCTTTTACAGACACGTCTTTTGTTGAGGTTATTAGATGTATGTGAATACAAAGGAACACGTGAACAAATTGTAAAGTAGAAAAAATATATTTTAAAATACTAAATTGTAAATACAAGTCGGAATATAATATGAGCTAATCCAGATCCGCATGCTAGCAGTGTTACCCTATGATTGAAAACCCTGAAGCTGTCACGTAAAGTAAAAAAAAGTAAATCGAAGATGTAAATAAAAGATAAAAGTAATATAAAAATAAAAAAGAAAATTTATTTCTTAACACTTGGTTTACACTAGCTACAATTTACTTCTGAACTCTAGGCGCGACTTCTCAAGACTGAAGCTCTTACAACTTGACTTTCGGCGGAATCCGATTCTTTTTCTTTGTCATCCTTCAATATCCCCATTATCTACGCGTTTGTTAGACGTTCTGGAACATTCGGTGAAAGGACCATTGGGATATAGAGGGTTCATTAGGCTCATAGCTTCGGCCACATACATTGTCGATGGCTTCAGTGCTTGAGAAAACTAAAAGACCAGATGTAGAGTTTTCTTGGAAGTGATGACCACTTCAACATCTTTTACAACAACGTATCTTTATATAAACATGAAATCTAATCTGTCGAACTTTGTGATCTTTATCTTGATAAAATAAAATGGATCATGCGTAATTCGATAAAATAATATAAAATGAAAGAAACTTTACGGGCGACCTAATACAATACTAAATTCTTTTCTATTTTAAGGAAGAAAGACAGTTGTTTTTGAGAATTTTAATGAGAAATCAAGTTGGAAAATACGGAACATTATCACAGGAGATACATATGTATCGGTGTGTTTAATAATTTTGATCGCATCAGTCGATGAACGTCTATTGAGAAACGATCGATTACACTCTTCACGTCTTCGCATTAAAAATACAAAACATGTTACGGTGCATAATGTCCAGCCCGTTCTATTTTGGAGATATCGAAGCCGTAAAATATCGATGAGGCGAAACTTCGTTCACTTTATAGGCAATAAGTTGTGCTGCAAGTTGTCCCATCGTATCGTTGGCGAGCTTAACATGTTTGAAAATCAGTTAAAATTATGCTTGGTATATTCAAAACTAACGTTAAAATCTTCAGTTAATAGATTGATATTTTACTCAAGACCATAAAAGCGATCTTTTATCCCTTTAATGAAATTTCTGTTCCCATCGCGTTTCAAATAAAATCAAGTCGTTGGTATTCCTGTCAGTTTCTCCAAGATTTTCATGGAGAATGGAATGTGTTAGAGCGTAAATTAAAAATTTAATGTCAGTAATGTTCGAAAGTAGCCCTTTCTATTTACAGAATTTTTAACATATAAGAAATTTTTCAGTCTCGGCCAAGAATTTCAAGAATTTATAAATTCGAAATAATTCGAAATAAATAAATGACAATTTTTATGAATCTTGAATAATGAAACTAGGAGACTACATTGAATCATATGGACGTCATTTTCATTAAATACATTTTCAACAAACCACCTATGAATGCTTACAGTTTTATTTACCGACTTAACCATTTCTTTAATTATCAGTCAATTAAACGATAAGGATGCTTGCTTCTGGCGAAGCTAATGTGATGGCAACCACATGAGAGACCAGGCCGCGCTTCGGAACCAATAGGGTGATGACGGAAATAAAAGATGTGGCGGCACTCGGCACTAAGTGCCGAATGAACCCTCAATATCCCAATGGTCCTTTCGCCGAATGTTTCAGAACGCTTAACAAACGCGTGGATAGTGGGGATATTGAGGGATGACAAAGAAAAAGAATCGGATTCCGCCGAAAGTCAAGTTGTAAGAGCTTCAATCTTGGAACGTCATGGCTGGAGTTCGGAGGTAAACCGTCATTCGTGTAAACCAAGCGTTAAGAAATAAATTCTCTTGTTTTTTTATTTTCATCTCCGATCTCCTTTTTTTATTTTACGTGACACTAACTTGAAATTTTAACGCGTTGTGTCTTCTAAAAAATATCACTAAAGGTGTCTCTCCATTATTAATAATCGATAAATAGAAGAGCTTTACCACACGAGTGAAAGAAAATTCGATCCTGAAGAGATGGAGGAAAAAATTCCTATTAATCCACTCTGAAATCGAGTATATACATATAATGCTATCATCAAATATAACGAGGTGATCCTTAGGATCCTGACAGATCCGTGCTTCTAATCTCCTAACAGCGAACACCGAAGAAACTTCAACCTTCTGAAAACTACGAGCCGGGCCATTGTTTGCCATCGCCTTTAAGACAAATTTCAATTACAATTTTCCCGATCCTATTCAAAGACCTTCGCTTTCCAAACCTTCGAAATTATCCGAACATAGACGGAAGTGGCGTCAGTGAGAGAATAAGAGGAGAGCAGATGCGGATAGAGAGTAGATCCCGAAGGATGTTTTCACGTTGCACTAGCTCTCTGCGAGCTAAACTAAAATTTGTAGAGTGATAGAATCGCGCGATCGCGAAACTTCGCAAACGTCGAACTATTAGTTAGGCCAGGCGATCGCGTTTCACAGGATGGCCCGACTTTACTTTTCCGCGCCCAACAGACGATTTATGTCAACGTCCGCGAGAAATCGATGCTCCAGAGAGGCGGACAGAACCTCGAGAACCGTGATGCCTTTAACCAACCTCCCTCCTCTTATCCGTTTCGCCTTCACCCTCGGCAAACAACCGTATCGATTCTTGTGCCACGAGGTGACGCAAATGGATCGCTGGAGCTATTAAATCGCCCTTGCTATTTCCTCCAGAGATTGTTGACGACCAGATGTCTCGCTACGCTAAACATCAGACAATAACTCGCTCCTCTAATCGTCCTATTCTCCCCTTTCAGCTTCATTTATAATCCTTTGCCATATATTTTTTCTCTGTTTTTTTTTTTTATTCGCCTTCTTTCTTTCATTGCTTGAAGTTCGAATATTATAATATAGGCTGTTGCACGCGACTGGGACAAACTGTAACTCTGAAACGGTAAAAGTTGGAAAGTTTCATCGGATAAAATGAAATTTCGAATAATGTGCGACCCGGTGTATGCGTCTACTCTGGAAGCGATGGCGTTTTAAGAATTTTCGTCTTTAATTTTGTTAGATATAACTATAGAACTACGCGTTATATTGTATATCGATCGACACATTCTTTGACTGCCTGTAGAAAAATATCAGCGTACTTATGCCTGAAAATGCTTTGTTTAAAAGATATTTCGAATTTAATTTCATGAAATTTAGTTTATGGAAGGCAAGCGTAACGTTAACTGGAAAACTGGTTTCGTACGCAAAATTGTACAAAATTGAAACTGAAATATTTTTTTCAATCAGTCAATCTCCGACCTAAAATTCCTTAACATTCCCATTTTCTTTTCTTTTTTTTTTTTTTTTTTATTGTAAGTAATACAAAGATCCAACGATTGACTTGCGAAAAAAAGTTTGTCGTTCCATCTGAAAAAGTAGAGACGACTTTAAAATGTTCGAAACACCATCGTTTTTGAACTGGACGACAAAGTTGATACTAGAGACCGTACGTTACACGACACTGTCTAATTTTGTCTAACGAAATTCTTTTCCATCTTATACCGTGTCAGTGTCGTAGTTCGTCCCAATTGCCTAGGACATCCTGTATACAAGGCAGAAGGAAGGAGTTAGTGGTAGGTCGTGGTGCAACCGATGAGACGACGAGTTATTAAACGCGGGCGAATCAGTGCGTGCGAGAAACTGGAACGAGTGAAGGTTGGAAAATGGAAGTTTAACGAAGCGTGTGAGTCTTTAAGTTATGTCGAAGGCTCGGGTTATTAGGAACGTAAGCGATGCTGCGGAGATGGAGCGGCAAACGGTGAATAATTGGTCCTCTCCACCAACCCCTGCCTTCCTATCTTTAATGGCCTATGAATTTTGAGTTCAGCGGCTTTTTCCATCATTGAAATCTACGCTGTGTAACGAACGAAGGATGTTTGATAATGTTGGTAATATCGTGCGATGAAATTTACAATGCAGGTAGTTTTGTTTACTTTGTTTTAGAAACGAAACACTTGGTCAAACGCTTCGTGGATAATTTTTGTCTTTAAAAAAGAGGAAGAAGATTCAAATAGATTTACTTTATCGTTAAGTGAGTATTTCTGTTCTTGCCTGTCGTAAAGACAAGCAATGCTTCTGATAATTAATTTACCATCAATTTGTACATTTGAATAAAATTACAGGTAATGGTAACTGTAAATGGAAAATTTCAAAGGAAGATTATACATAATATCGTTTCTTCTTAACGAGAAAGACAAGTTTAGACCGAGATACCCGATAATTAAATGCAAAAACGAAATCGGAGTTCGATATTGGCGGCTGGCGACGGTTGAGAGAGCAAAACTCATCAAACGTTAATATGAAACGAACGATCGCAGAGAAAGCAAATTACGTGTTTTATCGCCAGCTTAATTATAATTTTTAATAACAGCCGCGATCGTCTCTCATTGCTCCAACGCTTTATCCCGCCGTCCTTTCTTCCTTCATCTTTCAACTCTCTCTTTTGCCCTGTTCTTGTCTCATCTTGCTGCTTGAAAGGAGCGTGGCAAAAAGTTTTTATTAGTTTATAAACTCAAGCGTGCGTAAAGTAGCGCTGAAGCTCGTTTCTTATAAATATAAATTCACGATGTGCTTGCTGCCATGCATCCTTTTCTTTCGTGCAACCAGCAATTTTTGTCAGGCAGCGAAACAGGTAAAGAAAAAGCGAGAAACACGGAACTAGTAGAACGGAGAAAGAGAGTCGACGGTGAAAGGTAGAAGAATAAAAATATAATAAAACTCGATCGTGTCTGAAACACAACAGGGTAAAGCTGCAACCTTGCCAGCTGTTATTACGGTAGCTGAGAATATGTTAAAACCTTGCGTATGATATTGAATTAAGGCCCTCTCACCTAAACTCTCGCTAACTTTTCAACGTGCAAATGAATTTCACGATGCGCGCGAGAACTTGTTACTTATTTGCCTAAACCTTTGGGTTACACGTGAGAACAGCTTTTCAGCCAGTTAACGCAGCCAAATTAAGCGCGCGTTCGAAAGTCGTTGTTTTTCGTCCTGTATCAACGGATAAATGATTAATCCACGATAAATGATAAATTTAGTGAGTTAGAAAAGTAAGGTATAGAGAGGATTTGGACAAACAAATAGTTTAAAATTTATTTACAAATTATTCCACTCTATATGTACGTTACTTTCCGAAGGACTCGATAACCTACTCACTTGGTTGTTTGTTTTCTACCGATTATTCTAATCACTTCTAATGGCTTTTAAATAACTTCTAACCGCTTTTAATCGCTTTTGTCTCAACTGAGACCTGGACATCCTTCAACGCTCACATACACTTTACACTTACAGTATAAATGTAGTATCGGGAAAAGGGAGGTATACACTGGGCCTGTTGTAAAGAGAGTGAGGGAGTGGGAGATCCGGATGGGTCATACCTGTGGCCCTTTACAACATTGGGTAATTGAAAGGGATGTACTTGACAATGGGTCATGCACATCTGTAGAATATAAGGAGGAATACGAAAATCGTGGGACGAAGGCGTTAGTCGGTTGAGTAGAGTCAGTTGAGTGGAGCAGTTGAGTTGAGGCAGTTGGGTTGTAGCAGTTGAGTTAAGCAGCTGAGTTAAGCAGTTGAGTTTGAGCAGTTGAGTTGGGCAGCTGAGTCGAGCAGTTGAGAAGTTGGAAGCCGAGTGTTAAGACGTACGACGATATTGTAGTCAGTTTTGTTTTGAGTATTGCTTGTACGAATAAACCTGAACTTAACTTTGAATAAACCATCCTTTTCTTGTTCTTGCTCTAGACAACACAACACATTTGTAAGTTACTACATAAATGTATCATCTACTTACAGTCTGTCACACAAGAGCGTGTCTGCGATATCTGCGAAACCTGACACCTAATCAGAATGAGATAAAAAGAATGTAAACAAACGAAAACTTCTCTAATACGCGTTGCTGAATACCTTTCAGTTTCATTTGAAACAGTGAAAGGAACAGAGCTTTTTAATATGAGTGCCGCGTACGCAAAACGTCGAAAATTGTCTGGCATGGGCGAATGAAAACAGAGATCGTGATTGGAGTAATATAATATTCACTGATGAATCTTCGTTTTGGGCATGGTGTCCTATTAGGCAAGCTGAGAGGAAGACGTATCACAAAAATAAGAACACTTGTACATCACATTCGAAAGATATGGAGGTCGTTACCAGAATCCTACGCTCAAAAATTAGTCGAGAGTATGCCGAAACGATGTCAAGCTATAATCGCTAATGGAGGAGATTGGACACCCTACTGTAATAGCGTATTAGTGTTTTAAATGTAGATTCAATTCATATAAATTTTTTTACAAATATATAAATATTTACAGAAATATCGCAGACACGCTCTTGTGTGACAGACTGTAACACTGTTGCAATAAAAATCAATATAAATCAAGGTAAAAGGTAATCGAGTAAAATAATAATCCAAATTCAGTGACTTGGTCAGGTTTGTTAATTCTCGTACCAATCACAACGATAATTCTCACTTCAACTATTGCTGTTTATAAATTTTGCAGTGTTGTTGTGCTGCTTATGTCGCGTCGCGTAGTTGTACACAGCGAATCATTCTTCGATAATACAATGATATTTATTGATATTTAAGGTATGGTAATTCTACGTACTAGAATTTCTCTATGGATCGTTCATATCTTATATTACGTCAGAATCTTGCATGATAAAATTGAAGCTACGCATATTGTTTCAAAAGTTAGCGTGATTTTGCCACTGGTTTGCAAACGCTTGAAATTTTCTCGAAGTTCGTTACGAAGTTAGTGAGCCAAATTTCGGTCGGTTCGGGTCAAAGTTTCCTTTCCATGAATAACTAAATTGAAGAGTGCCGAGGCAAAAGAGCACACAAATTTTAAATCTCAAAAATTGCGAGTAAGTCACGTTCGTGTTATAAAGCACTACCTTATCGCAGTCCTTAACAGATGATATTCCAGAGATTCGCAAATAAGATTAAACTAATGAAGTACGCTAAACTTTAATGTGATAATTTACACATCTTGCAAATTACGAACTTTTAATTTGTGAAAAGAATAAATAATATCAAATTGAATAACTTGTTGTTGGAAACGTGGAAGCAATAATTATTCGAAACAATTTTCAATTACCAATGAAATTAATTACGAATGAATTTGTAACAGAGAAAAACTATAGCAATCGATCGTTTATCGTATCAGAATATTTCGTACTCGAAGACAAGAACGAGAAGAAATGAAAAAAATTGTTAAAGAAATGGAAAAAGAAAAATATTACATACAAAACACCTATATTTACATAAAAGGCACTAATCTCCGTGAAAGATTAAATTCTTGGATATACAAGAAAATCAAAAATCATACCAGCGCAGTTACGAAAAAAAAAAAAAAAAAAAAATTAAAGGGAGAGAAATGGAAAACGTAGACGACCCAATTTTATTTTGTTTCGTACTTTGTCTTCGTTTCAGAATATAAATGATATCATGTGAAATTTTGCGTTGCAAATTTAATTTTCTTCGACAGAATGTGAAATTTGCACTGGTACTCTCTTTCTATTTAACGATTTCAAAATAACGCCAGGAATAAGCATGTGATTCCATTTTTCTCCTCGTCGCTCAACTACTGACAACAGCAAAGTAGATTTAAATTAAAATGGTATCCTTTTCTTCAGTTGATTAATTGCTTTTGCTGCTCTAAAATCAATTTGTATTCGAAAAAATTGAGCTTGTCGATAAAAAAGATTTTTTAAGTAGCATTATAAAATATTCGCTGGTATCAAATACAATGGCTTTCTCTTTTAACTTTCCATTAACTATCGCAATAAAATCTTTGGGCCAAACTACGATCGATAATGTTTGCAAAGTAAATTGTTCATTAATCCAACAAACATATTCTTTTTTAATATTTATATATATCGAAGATGAAAGGACATCGGAGCCTTCCTTTCGGAATGTTTGGGAAAGTCGCAAATACTTTAGTCCAGACTTTTTATTATGGCCGTACTTAAACAATAAAACTGAGAAATAGCTGTTCATGAGCTAAGTCAATTATGATTATCCGAGATTTATGACAGTGGGCTTGGGCTCGAAATGACATAATGGGTCACTGAACGTAGCCGCGGTCACGGGAGGGACGTGTACCTAACAAACGTACAAAGTAATTGAATAAATCTCCTTAAAACAGGGATTGACACGAGGAATACGGAGAGGAGTATATAAGGGCAGTTCCACTTGGACTGAGGGTTCAGTTCCGGGTCTCTTCCGCGCGTCTTTTATGCGTTCAGTTCCGCGTTCCGGCTTAGTTCTGCTTTCCGGTACCGGGCACCGTATTGTTACGGTGCCTATATATTTTTTCGGGCACCTCTGCAGCATCACGATGACGGGGAGACACATTCTTGTATGATCTCGTCCGCGAGTGGGACGGCGTCTTTACGATCGGTGGATATTTCACGTACGGAGTTTGACTTGGACTTTTGAGGGGGGGGGGTATATTCGTTGTCCCGTTGACCGCGGATTCGTTATCGAACTTAGGATCATTGTCATTAGTATCTCGAGTATCTAGTTACCATGGCTACTTGTCAAATTCTGTAATGATCATATCCGTACGATACCTTCTCTATTGCGTAGGCGCGATGGCTAATTCCAGAGAGTATTCATTACACGCCCCTAACCCTAATCTTAATGTTAATCCGACACATATATATATATATATAGCTAGTGAGAGACTCAAATTTGTCAGCACAGTGATCATTCTTCATTGGGAATCTTCTAACTGTTTCGTAATTAAATACCAAAGTACGATCAATTAAAATTCATTCATAATCAATTTAACCAACATGTAGTTTTTACGTGACTTAAAAAATATTCCACCCTGCGATCTCTCAGCTCAGATTTCTTTTACAACAGACATACTAAAGAGTAAATAAATAGGAAAAACAATGTTACCCATTAATCGTTAACCCTTTTCCTGATAGTGTTCTATGCCCCCGCTTTTCCCCTATTTTCTACCAAGAAACTCTTCCGTTTCAACCCCGTCTTCGAGCGTCTGCTTCTCCTCGTAGCCACCCTCTTTCCTTCTCTTTTTCACTCTCTGTGCTCTCACCCCACTGCATCGGTTAGAGACTCCAGTTAAGCGTCCATTGCTCGACGCTCTCTACGATTTAAGGGATAACGTGATTTCGAGCGATTTCTAACTACATTTAAGCCCAGACTAATGTCCTTCGGTGCAAAAGGGAAAGGGGGTGAAACGCGGGTTACGTGAGTAATGCGTTTAAGTCGCGAGCGATTTTTCTGCCGGCTCGCGCCGCTAACCTTCTCCGCCTCGGGGATACAGGCGAAGCACGTCGCTCGAAAATTGCCGATGAAACGATTCGATCGGGATCGATGCCCGAGACGAGGATGGTTGGCGTCGATCTATCGGATAGAGGACTCAAGAATCCTGTAATTAGCGCGACGCAGGCCGATAGATTTGCCTTCGCGTACTCCTTTCGGACGGATTATCACCCGGCAGAGCGGTTTCCGGCTTACGAAACTTGGAAAAATTGATTTCTCAGGTGAGTGGCGTTTCTAGGTCCGCCATTCTTCTTTCTTTGGTTCTTAAGAACGAATGTTGACACTGGTTAAATTACTTCGCAAAGTTGCAGGGGTAATCGAAAGTAGGTTTTTCTTGGGGAAAGTGACGTAATTTCTTTTTACGTGCATGTTAAATTCGAAAATTGCGAAAATAGGTTTCACTTTTTCTTTTTTCGAACGTGTTAAGAAAGTAGTATCAATGCGGCGTTTTGAAAACAAATGAATGTAAATTGTTCAGTCGTTGAACAGTCGGGTATGAAAGAAAGTGCTGAGACGCGTGCAAGAGTGTCTCGAAGAATATCTTCGAAATCGTTTATCAAATAAATATATAACTATTCTAATATAAATTCCAAGTGTAAATTTAGTGTTTCAAAACCATTATTTCGGCTATTAAGATCCAAAATTCTCAACAGATATAAAGGTATCAGCGGTGAGACGAAAATTTACAAAATTGGAAAAACCATTTAAAAAGACAGGTGTTGTAAAAATTACAATTTCCGAGCAGAAGACGCGAAATGACTGTATTCTTTTCGCTAGCTTCGAATTCTAATTACGTTTAACTACCTATGTCTGGAATTATCCGAAAATCGTGAAATTGTCAGAATGCGACGAATTCGACGAGTTTTCGGAAAACTCGAACGATTTGCAAATGAAGTGGCTGAAATTCCCGGAATATTCCGACACCTTCGGCGGGTAATAACAGAACTGGATGGTCGATGGATGTCTTTTACGAAGTTGCGATCAAAATCGTGGACAGGACGATTCTCGAGCGTAAACTTCTGTTGAAACAAAATGCCAATTAACAGGGACAATACCAGCCAAACTAGGGCGCGAATCTAAGCTCTCGGAAGGTCTTGCGACAAAGGAGTAAAATTTTAATTAATCCCGACGTCAGTTAATCACGGATCAATTAGGGCCTGTTAATATTGTAACTGGAGAAGATGAAGAGAGATTTATAGCAAAGTTAACGAACCCGGACACCGAAAGCATCCTGCATAAAAGACAATGACGCGAATAACGTAGAAAATCTTTTTCGGAGAAATACTTATTCCACGTTTTATTTCGTATTTTATATTTCACTATCGAATAATATCTTGCACGATAACATTATTATCTAGCGAGTTGATAAAGTTGAAGTTGTAGATCGTAGATTTCTACCGCATGAACAATACTTGCAATTTTAACAAGTACAAACAAATAAATGTATTACTTATTATTTCTAAAAATCAACAATGTTGTAGATCGTAGATTTCTACCGCATGAACAATACTTGCAATTCTAAGAAGTACAAGCAAATAAATGTATTATTTATTATCTATAAAAATCAACAATGTTGTAGATCGCAGATTTCTACCGCATGAACAATACTTGCAATTTTAACAAGTACAAACAAATAAATGTATTACTTATTATTTCTAAAAATCAACAATGTTGTAGATCGTAGATTTCTACCGCATGAACAATACTTGCAATTTTAAGAAGTACAAGCAAATAAATGTATTATTTATTATCTATAAAAATCAACAATGTTGTAGATCGTAGAATTCTACCGCATGAACAATACTTACAATTTTAAGAAATACAAGCAAATAAGTGTGTTGCTTATTATTTATAAAAATCAACAATGCTATCGATAGGTTTCATAAATATTCGTTAAGCATATGTTTTTGTATGATCTATATTTTCTGAAGACTGTCATGATTAATCTTTTACTAACATGAAATCGCTAATTTCTTGTTACGCATATTTGCTTTAATATAACTAAGACATTTACTTATTTCAATAGCAAACTTGCTACTGTGACACAAGAAAATAAAATTTTACAAAATATTTAGAAGTTTAGAAATTGCAAATGAACAAATGTTCTCGGCACGTTAATTTATCTAACTTATAAAATCTTATTTCCATGAGATTGTTATTTAACGAAACTTGCAAAGTTTCAGGATTACCGATGTCCATGATCTGTTTCGATCGTTTCCGAAGTTTGCGAACACCGATTAATCAGAGATTCAAAAGTATAGAGTACCCATCAATAACCATCCAATTTAATTACGACGTTCAACGAGTTCAATGGTCGGGGTGCTTACGTAAAGTTTAAGTGGATCCACCATGAACCATAATAGCATGGGATTAAAAGTACAGTTAATTATCGTTCTGAATATACGAACGTCGATGATACAACGTGCTCAAATATCGAAATTAACGTACACGGCCCGGCATTCGTCTGTGCATTCTGTTAAATGGAAATACGAGGATTATAGAATTTGCAGAATTTCCTCTAGACCGTTTTCATCGAATTGTTTAAAAATTATTACTAATAGAAGCTCGGCCTTGTATTAGGTTGTCCGAAAAGTTTCTTTCGTTTCATAAGGTGATAATAGATGAACAACAATTTCTGTTTTATATTATTTTATTGAATTACGTATGATCTATTTCGTTATATTTCTATTATTATGTTTGTGCAGAATTCGATAAACTAATATAAAACAAAAAACATTGTGCGATTATTATTTATTTATAAAAAGAAACTTTTCGGACAATGTAATACTTTAATCCTTGTAACAATTAATTTTCAAGTACGTTGTATCGTAGGCAATGTTTAAAAATACACGATGAGAATTTTCTGATTTTTCGAAAATTGGAATGTATCAGTTTATGTTATACATATATAGGTATTAATAATATAATAAAAAATATAATATTAATTGTGAAATTGGAATAATCCTTAAATTTCAGCGACACGTATAAGTTAGATTTAATATTGAAGCATAGAAGAAGACAAGAAATTAATACTATGAATAAGGATATCCTTTTCCATCAAGTTTAAGCTAAGTTTATAACTAAACTAAAGGTATAGTAATTATTTCGAAAAACTATCAATTAAAGCAGAAAAATAGTTACCTAGTTTCTAAATTTATAATCAGATTTATATCTAAATTAAGAGTTTAATGAGAAATTTGTAAGAAGGCCTAAGATCTCATTTCTTTTAGCGTTTCTTCCTTTTTGTTTTTCTTGCAAGTTTACGTGTCACAAAGTCACGACGCGACACGCGTAATTAGTGACCCTAATCGAGTTGCAGCTGTTGAATCCAGTTCTTAATAACATTTCGCGTGGCAAACCCACCCACTGATCGTCTGTGGCAACCTGGATAGGCTTTACGATACAAGAAAAATTGCGCAATTTCGAACAATTCGTTCGCTTATACTTTACATCGTAACTTTGTTTTCACGCGATCTTTGTGTATCGTGCGGCCACGGGAAACATGTTCAAAGTTATGTTAAATGAAACTCGTGTAATGACCAATGACACGAACACCAACACTTCCTTAATTTTGGAAATATTCAACTGTTTTTTTTTTTTTTTTTAATCATTTAAAAACTTCTTTCTAACTTGACAATCCTCGGAAAACGAACTTTTACACTGTTCTTCTTTTTTTTCTATCGTATTATTTTGTCAGGAACACGAGATTGACATTATTCATCACGATTTTAGAAATTATCGAACATTATACGCCATGTTTCGCGCTGTTCGCAGCTATCGCAAAAATCTAATAAACATTCGTCACTTGCTTTTTCGACAGTACCATCTGTTCAATAACGGATTGACGTATCATAACGACGTGTTCAATACCGTTGAACAGACATGCACACAGCCATGCCGGATCCTTGGATTAGCAGGTTGATTAATTAGAATCCCTTGGTACGATTCTGTCCTGCATACCTAACAGATCCTCCAAGGGAGAATACAGAACACCTGATACAATTGAAAAAGTCCAAATGTAAAATTATCACATTATCTGCTGTCTCTTTTGCACCGGCAAAACTGAATAGAAGATAAAACGATATAAAATGAGATTTTTTATTTGTTTAATAGTCAGATTACAGAAGAATATTCACGGTTATCTATGGCTAGCAGTTACAAACATAGGGAAACTTTATGCGAGATGTGTAACTCGGTTTTATTATAATACCAAGCTTCGCGTTAAAAGTGGCTCGTTTGGTAGAATAACGACTAGTATTCCGTTGGAATAGTATTTAACAGTTGGTGAAAGCTGGTTGTAGGTGTTAATAAGTGAAACTAGTAGCTGCAGTATTCTTGCGGTTATTCGCCACTGCAAAGTTTTCCGTATGTTTCCTTCTCAGTTTTCTTATCGCTTAAATGCCCCTGTATCGTTTATAGATCGCCATAGGGGAGTTATATAGGCGAAAAGACACTATAATTATAGGAAACTCGACGGAATTGGAATATTTACAGCGCTGATAAAATAATCTTTCTTTTCTGAATTACGGGAATCTTAATTGTGTCATTTTATTTTCTAGTTTATTTTCATAGCTCAACGAAGCAATATATAGGCCACTCGAGTTTTCTAATAACGTTAGGAACTTGAGTAATTTTATGTTTCGCTGTTTGATCCTTAGTGGCTCGATGCCTGACAAAGGTAAATCATTGTTGAAGTGGTCACAACTTGTAAGAAAACTCTACATCTGGTTTTAGTTTTCTTAAGCATTGAAGCCATCGGCAGCGATAGACAAAAGATTGGGACGAAGGCAAACCATAAACATTAGATATGCGACGTTGGCTTCAGGTTTCTTTTTTTTTTTCAGTTATAGAGTAACACTGCTAGCGTGTGGATCTGAGCCAGCTCCAATTATATTGCTACTTGTATTTACACTCCAGCTTAAAATATATATATTTTCTATCTTACAATTTATCCACGCGTCTCTTTGCATTCATATACACCTAATAACCTCAACAATCATAAATCATGAAAACAGAACAAAATGGACACGAATGAAAATAAACAGAGCGTAGAGTATATCTGGGAATTTTTGTGAAAAATTGGTGGGTTTATTTATGGAGAGGCGGAAAAGACATGTAGTCACGTCGAAACAGAGGATGTACCTATCCCTGAAAATAGATCGACAGCTGTATGTGAGCTGGTTCGCGTACACGTACACACGGTATCCTGTTATTCGATTCCGTGAAATCGTTTTCGAAGTGTTATGTGTAACTGTTACGTAAACAAGTAGGTGCAATTAAGTTTTGTCCGATGCGGTGGCTGTCGTGTTCCTTGAAATAGTCACGTTCGGTAAATTTGGGTTTCGACTGTTTTCGTGTTTTATGGGAAACGAGGACCGGAGATCCGCCGGCAAATTGTTGACGAAATGAAACTTGGACACGAACTAGACGGGAACTATAGATTCAGGAGCGTACACAACGACCAAAAGATTCATTTCGCGATGTTCTCTCGAGCGTTTCCTTCGGGACTGTGCTTTGGCTATAGCGAAATTACACGCGAACAATAAAACAGATTTCACTCTATAGAAACGTATTTCGTTGGTATTTATCGTGTTTTTAAAAAGTTTCGAACGATAGCCTGAGTGAGATTCAAAATTGTATCATCAATTCGTGTACTTATATGTTCTTTGCTCTTGAGTAATTTTTTTTTATTTATTTTTTTTATTACTCTTTATGTAAATAAAACATATTATTGGAAGATACTAAGGATGAGAATGTGATGGTTACGATTGGGATCGATACATTGGTGAAATAAACCGATAAACGTAGTGAGTTGTAATAAATCTAGTAGTACAAGTCAACGAGTAATCGGACACCAGTGAAAACATTGAAATAATCTTCTAACGCTGTTCTTTCCGTAAGTGTACAGTTTTAAGATAGTTAAAGAAGTTATACGTAACAGCGGTAATACAGATGGCATGCCAATTTCATGTACGTGTAGAATTTGAAGTAGATTTCGAGTCTGTCTGATTGAAAATTAATCCCTTTATTTTCCCATTCTGATAGCTTCGCTTTAATCAAGCGTACCGATACACGGTCTTCAAATTTGTGATTTTATTATATGAAATAAGAATCATAGGATGCAGAAGGTGGAAAAAATAATAAAACAAAGCATCGACAAGTTTCTAGCAATGGCAGCCGATAATCGCAAAGCTGTATATATGTACTTTGATATAATCGCGTGTTTCGCTTTTGAGAAATATTTTAATCATTTTTTCAATTACTGCAAACGTAATCTCAAAAGCTACTCCCTACAAAAATGTCTATTTTATCTTATACTTAATTGTCTCTGTGCTTTAATAAAATAAGACTATATACTTCAATAATATGAAACTATTGCTACACTTTTCACGAATTTCGCTTGTTACGAACAACGAATACCAAGCATTCCAGAATAAAGAACAATCGACTAACTTTCAGATATCAGAAACTCTGCTATTTAGTAAAAATTTAAGCCATCAGTGTAAAAAGTAAGCGTAGTCCACTTGTTTCTATCCGATCAATTCATCCACAGTTGGTCGTCTTGTTTTTCACGTTACATCGGGATGTCTAAATCTGCGAATTATCAGATTTAATCCGAAAGAGCAATCGCGGTCGTGTGCCCTGAACTTGACACTGGTTTTCACGAGAAATCGATTCTGCTGGATCCAAAGTCGTGATGGGATCGAACCATGTCCGGTGGAAATAGAACGAGAACGAGGGAATGGTGCGCGCAGCGAAATTTAGTAATCGACGAGTTCGTATTCTGGGTTACCGGGAAACGTACCGCGGTGATTTTAATGAAACTTCTCGCTGATTAATCAGCGACTTCAATAGCGCGATTCGATTGCTAATTGAAGGGTCCGCAGGCGAACGGCAGCAACTCTATTTTTGTTCAATTTCCAGTTACACCGGGTGTACCCATGGAAAATGCAAATTGCGACAGTCAAAGACTGCTTGGCAATCAATGGATTTCATGCAAACGTTGAGTTCCTAATCATTCTTTCTTTCTTCCCAATTTTTTTTTCTCTTATTAGAACGTATCTTGTGCGTTCGTTAATGAATAATTCGTAACATTCGTACGATACAAATGTAGTATCGGGAAAAGGGACGTGCCTGACAATGGGCCATACCTGGGGCCCTTTACAACATCGGGGTAATTAAAGGGGATCTACCTGACAATCGGCCATACCTGGGGCCCTTTACAACATCGTTGCAATTAAAGGGGATCTATCTGAAAATGGGTCAGGCACATCTGGGGGTGAAAGGAGAGGACATTAAGGAGTCGGGCAGTTGCAGTTGGAGAGTCGAAGGGAAGACGTGAAGACGTGGAATTGGAGTTGGGGAGTCGATGGGAAGACGTGAAGACGTGAAGACGTGGAGTTGAAGCTGGAAGCCGAGTAGAAGACGCACGACGATTACAGTCAGCTATATGTTGAGCATTGCTTATACGAATAAACACCACATCACCTAAGTTACTACACAAATGAGAAATAAAATTCCAATTGACCGTAGAATTTGTAAGACGTCTGTTCTGTCGATACTTAATATTTTCTGGTAATATTCAGTGAAATTTGGCGCAGATTTTATTCATTTAAACAATTGTTTGTTTTACGAAAAAGATATTTGCGTAGATTCTGTTATGGTTGGTTTTTTCGGAATGTTGGTACGCGGTCGAAATAAGATTGGAAATAGAGTATGGACGCAACGGCACAGTAATATCGACTTCAATATACGTCTGACTACATACAATCCACTTCTCCTTGAGCTCCGTTCTTATCCCATTCTTTACTCCGTGTTTTCACTCCATTTGCCATATCTTGTTCGTTTCTTACGTTCTTCTGTAAATTTCGATATTTCGTACACCGCTTCCCCATAAAAATTATGTAAAATACGGGAGTTTATAAATATTTTTAGTAGCACTTTGTTCTTTGCAGGATACTTAAAAATTATACTTGTAGCAAATAAAGAAAGGACAGAAATACTCTTTTATGCAATAGTCTTCTCCGAAACTTCGGTACAAAAATCATCCATCAAATACAGAAATTCAACTATTCCAAGTATCATCCTACAAGACAATTTCGCTGTAATAAATAGGCTGCGAGGTTTTATGCAAATTTACATTTTTATAAACGTTTTATTCGTTTACCTCATTAAAAACGAGTGTTCTATTTTACGTGTTCTCTACAATTTCGTATATTGTACGTATTCTGTATATTTTCGCATCTTCGATAAACGCACGAAGATACGTAGTTTGATAACAAACAATACGAGACGCGTCACTTCGCGAGAAGTTGAAAAATTTCTTTATTTCGGATCTTGTCGCTCATACCGTCTCCCAGCGACAATTCTTCGAGTTGATTCTTCCGAATTCTAGAAACGTGTCCCGCTCGACTCGATCGAATCAGTGAGAAAATTGAATCGCGACAATTTCGTTGGACGGAAAGCAATCCCCTTGCAAAGGAATCCGCGGCTCGTGTCACGCACGCATGGCCACGTTTGCATGTAAGACTTCCGCTACCAACAATGGAATCTGTCACGGGTATTAAGCAAGATATATCAGTATCAGGGCCGCTGTCAAGCATCGCTAATGAATTTTCGATGTTGGACAACCTTACTTGCAGCTATTAGCGAACAATGGCATCGCACCCCTTAAGCTACACGTGCCGGTACCGCTTGCACCCTGGCCGAATGACTGATCGTATCTGCTGACAGCCATTCAACGGTGTCTCTTGTAACTTTCCAATCGAGTCTGTCGACGAATCTTTATTATTGATCGTATCCTGGATTTTTCTGACCTCGCCAAGGATTGCATTGAATACAGCACGCGTATTTTAGACACCTTTTAAAACTACTGCAACGGAAGATATTCTGAGCACCAGCTGCGAGTTGATGATATTCCGAGCTTCGTCGTGCGTCCATTGCCTGCTTCCACGATATTGCCGTGTTTGTCTAAGAGCAGGATAAAGGAATTTGGATTCAAAGAAGATTTCCTGAACTGTACTAACGCGTTCGATATAACGTGCTTTTTAGAATCGTTCGCAGTTAATTAATTTTTTTATAGAAGTAGTATCACACGACAATGAAATTCATCAACGCGTTAGGAAGCGGATAACGCGTGTTTACGCGACGTTGTGTCGATTTTAGCGGAGAATACGAACCAGAAAGCACGAAATTGCAAGACACCGTTTTAAATTATTCATTTTAAACGCATACGCGAAGTTTTACGATATAAAGACAGACGTTTTATAGAGATTGTCTGTTGAACATCTGTGTCACAGCGAACGTGTGAACACATCGTACACGGGTTTAATATAATTCTGACGAGAACAAAGTCCATATTTTATTACACATCTCTGACTTGTTATCTGATTTACCAAGTACAGGCTGTTTAATGAAATCAATAAACATCAAATGTAACTTTCTCTGCAATTGCACAGCTTTTCATCTTTCGTTTTGTTGACTCTCGATGCCTCGAAAAAAAAAAAAAAATTCCATTGCGTTCTACTATTGGAAGCATCCATACAATTTTTCAACCAAAGTAGAGAAGAACCACTTGTTCTCTCCGTTCTACAGCGGAAATACAAACATGAAAAAAAGATGCGTGTTCCAGCCAGAATTTTCAGCCGCGTTATTAATTCCATCGCAACAAGTAACGCAGGACTAGCCGTAAAGGATGCACAATCGCGAGTTTACGAGTTGGTTGGGAGTAAAGCGACCGCTTAAAACCGCCAGCATTTTACTGTGTGCTCGTCGTTCCGCGAAAACGACTTGTTCTTGTCGGCTCGTGCAAACTTTCGTCTTTCTCTCATCGCGACATATCGCATTCAAATCGCGTGGTCTCTTTCTTTTTTTATGCGTTCGTTGCCCAAAGTTTTTACAAAATCACATCGTGTTATTTGATAAAAAAATCGTGTTACATAGACAGTTATCATAAGCAAGCGATACTGAACTATAATATCGTTAAATCTAGGGGTCCTTGTTATTTACTTGCAACTAGACATTTTTGTGTATTTATGAACATAACTAGAGAAATGCCGTATAAATGGAAATTTATTTCATCCGCTAAATATCATAATAAACACCCTGCTCTGCACATTTTACATATCTACGTTGTTTCTGATCTGTATGTATGTTTTTTTTTTTTTTTACTATTTTTGGTTACGAAAATTTGCAAAACGGAATGAATGATTTTATAAGTATTATTTTTCAGAATTTCTTCCAGTTTGCGACTATCCTTTTACAGTAAATAAACATATGGATCTAAGTCTTTCACTTTTGACGAGTCAGTCTCGATTCTACTACTGTCAGCAACTGTATACGAATGTATTAGGTCGTCCGAAAAGTTTCCTTCGTTTTATAATGGATGCACATTTTTCGTTTTATATTATTTTATCGCATGTTTCATTTTGTTCTATGAAAATAAAGATCACAACGTTCGACAGATTAGGTTTCATATTTGTATAAATATTCATCGTTGTAAAAGACGTGTCTGTAAAAGAAAGACACTTCTCAGACAACCTAATATATGCTACGTGTATTTTTCACCCCTTAAATTTCCCGCAAATGCATAAAAATCCGCAGTATACTTGTAGCTAATGTTACTTGTAAATAGCATTAAATTCATTTTCGTAATAATTGTTGGCCGGATCATGTGGCACGACAATTTTTATTTCAGTACGTGGAATCGTCTTGTACCGCTAAACGAGGATGGATGTGCGTCCTTCGATCGATTTGTCAGTCCAGCATTGATCCTATTAACCAGCGACGCGCTCGTAAGCATTCGTGAACGTGTGCACGAGAATGGCACGCCTGAAATTTTTCCACGTGCAACCTGTCAGGCTTTGGTTTACGTTCACGAAGGTATTCCGGGTCGATGTTCCAGTCCTTTTTTGATGTAACGGGTGCTAATTGTGGTTGGAAGATAAAAACAGATGCGAGGTTGGGGTGGAATTAAATGAGATAATATTTAACTGAAATTAGTGGCGTTCATTGTAGAGATAGGTGATACTTGCGTGTGTTTAATTTTATATGCATAATTGTAGTTACTATTAAAAAATGTTGATCTTCTGATGAAATGTGGAAATACAGGTTTGTATAGTTGAGCTATGCAGCTGTATTAAAAATATGATTTCTAATATTTCCAGTATAAAATCTTGTAATTTTTCTCCCTTCAAATATATGTAGCGTTGGAGGAAGAAAATTATGGAGCAGCGAAAACTGTTTTCCAGACTTGAACCCAGGCCTACTTTATTACGGGCAGAACATTACGGATACCCTGTTTGTCCCCTTTTACATTTTCCTCGTATTTAGGTTACACGAATTCCCCATATCCTGTGCGATATCGTAAATATCGGGAAAATCAGAAGACTTAACATATGAAATAACTTTCTAAGGTTAAAGGTTTACTTTAATGTTTTTCCAGAAGAAAGGCAAAAAAGGTGAAAGAAATTTAGAATCTCTGTTTGCTAGATTAATATTAATTCAATTAATTCAAAGATAATTTAAAGATTTCAATCGAATCGCTACTAACCCATTGTAATAATCGATCCAACTATAAACAACCAATTAAAAATTAATTTATAACTATTTCGTAAACTATTCCGTGAATTTTACAACGATTAATTATAATCGTTCGAATGACGATAACATTACCCATTAATTTTCTTTTCGCAATAAAACGATATCTTCTACCCATTTCTATTTATGTTTCATAATATAATATAATCGATGTGATTTATAATTAGCTCGTTCATCCTTATCGGTTCTTATCAGTCGCCCCTTGGCTGGCTACAAAGCGGCGATAGAAATTACTTGATGAACATCGAACAATTAATTCCCTGTCAGCGTATGACGTAATGAATGGTAGATTAGCCACAGCGATCGATGAACCTTTGGGGCCTGGTTCTATCATTAAAATCTGGGCACGACGATCCTGGAATAGGTTCGAATTAAGGACGAACATCGAATGCATAATTCTATGAATTTCATATGTATGATCATTCAGCTTTCAAATCACTCCCAGTACTGTTTGTCACTCAATCGATCCAGCTATAATTCGTCTCTGGCTTTCCGAAACTCTCTGATCGCTTATAACGAACGATCTTATGATCTTTGTTCCCGCGAAAATTAAAAAATGATTTCTCTCGTATTAATCGATACACACAGTACCATCGCAGTTCTTGAACTTTTACGTTGTAACGATTTTAGCAAACAAAGCTTTGTGTGTCATAAGAAAAACTTAGTCGCTATTTGCATATTAAATTGTCTCTTAAACCGTAGAAAATCTTTTTCTTTGGTAAAGTTATTCATAACGTTGAGCAAATTGTTTGTTACACTCGTGTTTCTTATATCCTTGAAAAACTTAAGTTCACGAAAAATATAAAAATAGCACGCAGCTAATTATTCTTTAACGAGATAGAAACCAGACTGACATAGACTACGTCGGAAGTAACTCGAGCGATTGCACGAACCAGAATTAAAATTTATCAATGCCAATTCATTGAACTTTTGTCGGTATTACGAACAAAAGGTGTTGTCAAAGTATTCTGACATTTCTTTCTATAGATTAATAATATTTTACGAACATTCTTGTTCGCTGAGAAAAATATGCTGGCAATTATTATTCCTCTCCTTGATATTTTCTTATCTCAAGACTTCCTCAGAATTGAACATAGTATTTCTGCCCGCTTTTCTTTTCTTTTCCCGAATATAGGAATGTTCTAAAGAATTTCTACTTGAAAAAATATCGATTATCTTCTGTTTAAAATTTCATTAAAATTCTATACGGTGTCCTACTTTTTGTTCTTCCAATAATGAGAGAAATACGTTTTATTCGAGGAAAGTATAATGGCTATAATAATAAATTTTCTTTAACGTTAGTCAAGCGGAAGAACTCCATTATAAAGAATAGCTCCGGTAATTTTAATAAAATTTATGGTTGCAAAATGTAATATTATCTCCTTCTTCCCATGGAGCATTCGAAACCTCAATGGAGAGTTATTTCAACTATGCTACGTGTTCCATGAAATTCAAGAAATGAAAAGTTAGCTTGGAATTTTGTGTTAGGAAATTCTTTCGTGAAAAATCTACGAAACTACAGGAAGTTCCTAATAATATTCTTAACATTAATAAAAACGTGTAGAATATTCAATACAGATTCGATCGAGAAAATAATTCCAAATTTTTTTTATCACGACGGGATAAAAGATGTAAAAACAGAGAAATTTCCATCTTCTAACTTTCATATAAATAATATTTTTTTACGTCTGCGCAATAAAATATTTATACGTGCGTAAATTACAGTCTTGTAAAAGAGACAAAATACAAATAATACGCCATAACGTTTGATGTTTCGACCGTCGATTCTACATTATATCAAAGGATAATTGGCACCTTTCTTTCTCTCTGAAAATTCCGAATTAAAACGTTACATCGTTGACTCTACGCAATTAAATATTATATTCCCCCGATATTTTATCGAAAGAGGAAAAGTATATGAATTGAATATTAAAAAGTCAAGGATAGCGTAGAAGAAACTATACTCGATCGAGTCATCCATTCAAGCTGCGTTCAGTAAGCGAGTCACGCAAATAACTTTCCATAAAGAATAAGATGGGTGAAGACGCAAACTTAACTTCCTCGCAGTAAAAACGTCAGTGAACTCGTAGAAAGAAAATTTACGGGAGTGAGTACGGTTGTGCTCTTAAAGAATGGTCGGTACGGCTTAAAAAACGAATAAACACTTTCGCAGCGGCGCTGTGTTTTAAGTTAGGTAGGGGGATAGAGTTAAATGGTCAGGCGGAAGCTCGAATATTTCATCAACCGATTTCGCCCGCGTCTGGTAAAAGCACGGTTGGTATCAAAATTTCAACTGTTCACCGGAACGTACAATTTATTTGTTACCTTTGCGTCTCATTCCATGAATTCTATCGTGTATAATGTTTTACACCGTACGCTTTCGCCATATTGAAAGCAGAATTTCCTAAAATTCTTACGCAGAAAATTTTATGAATAGTTTCATTTATTTCTAGTTTCCATATCTGGTCTCCAATTTTATACAAACCATATGTAAATTCGTTTATTATATTTTTCACTTCACCTCTTCCATGTTATCTCTTCCATGACGAACGAGACAAAAGCTCCACCCGTAACGTTTAACATTAAATCTGTTACAGCCCTCGAATTTTTATATTTCGATAATATTCGCCGAGTGTTCACCGAATCTGCTACCAGAGACTCAGAAGCATACAAAGATAATTATTTTCTATATCGTTCGTACGAAATTCGTAATCATTTTATTACACTGTCCAAGGGTTAGATACAACTTGTTATGGGATTAACTTTATGAGACGAACGAAAACAGACGGCAGATGAATCCCATAAAGGACAGGCACGGCTTTAGATGTAGGTCGACTTTAATCTCGCAAGTGGTGACCCTATTTTCACAGACGATTCCGGTTTTACGTAAGTTTTACGCGAAGAATTCGATTGGTCGCGGGAATCTCGCAACACAATCGCGTTTCCGCAGCTTTCGATACGAAACGCGCGTCGCTCGAGCGACACACTTTCGATATTCTGGTCGCGCGCGCTCCGCTACGTCGGAAGTCGCTCGGTTTGAGCTTCGTATTCGAGTTTCGTGTCGATCAGCGAGCCGAGAAGAGACCCACGGTGAAGATCATATTCCTGTTTTGTGGCTGTTTCGAGGCAACGGGTAACTTTCATACACACGGACGGACTTTCAGCTTTTCTTTCGGGATCGTATACGCGCCTTTTCCAGAGAATGAAAAATTTCCTTTGCCAGCGTATCGGGACAAAGAAATCGCGATACTTTTCGTAGCGAGTGGTGTACAATGTTCTTCTCCGAAGAAAAAGGGGAATATGGGATATACAATGGGTCAGAAAATTATTCCAATACTTGTCGTAGATTTTTTTTTATGAAATTTCATCCATTTTGAATTTTAGCAACGGAGCCGCGATAATCGAAGCTTGCTACAGTGCTCGTGAGATGTCAAAATGTTTTATGCAATAAATACATAAAACTACTCTGTAGATTTAAACATTAGATTCAGCTAGAACCAAACATACGTTATAGTACCACGCCAGATTAATTTACTTACAATTCTCAATGAGAATCGATTATAAACTACTTCCAAATAAATAAAAAATAACAAAAATAAAAAATACACAAAAGGTTTACAGTATCGTTCGAATACTTTTATGGGATTATTTTATAGAGTAAATGTATTAGGTTGTCCGAAGAGATTCTCTCGTTTTAAAGGAAATAATAGATGCACATTTTCTATATTGTTTTATTGAATTATCTATGATTGTTACAATAGAACGAAATAATAAAGTTAACGTATTAAAAGAAGAAGAATATGTATGAAAAAAATAAAAGACAAAATGTTGTGCATCTATTATTTCCTTGTAAAACGAGAGAAACTTTTGGGACAACCTAATAAATATGGGAATAAATAAAATAGAAGGCACATCTGTTATTGAACAAGAAAATTGAGAAGATTCGTATAAAACATAGTGTGGTCACCATCGATTCTCAACTTTATTGTTCTCTCGTGGGGTGTTCATTATTCAACCTTACCCAAATTGTTCTCTCGTGGCATGAACCAGACAAACTTCGCAATAAAAAGATCATTGCTAGAATCTGGTCCGTAGTCACCGTAACAACGCATTACTCGAGAGGTACAATTTTTCATAATTCCCGATTATCAAACAAAAATTGCAACGCTATAATTTTCTCGTGAAAATGATCATTTCATATCAAATTGTTGTAACTGTACATGAAAGTACTACCGAATGATACGAAATTCGATATCATATACTCGGGCCTAATTAATTAGTACGCGATTGCTGTAATAAGCGCAATGATGTGCAAATATCTTTTGAGCCACCGTATATAGTAAGAACAATAACCCATCGAACGTTAACTGGAATGAAAAATAAATTTCAAAAATACATAATATCCTAGCCTTAATGAAGAAAGTAATTCAAAAATATCACTTCAACCTAGTTCACGTTCAGAGTCATTAAATTGCCGTCGAAGGCGATTTCATTGGCGTAAAAAATTGCGTTAAATTTTTCTAACCGGGTCTCTCTTGAAAACACCGCGACGTAATTACGTCGTTTCAGCAGCGTCGTAGAGGAGAAGAAAGGAGAGGAAACGAGAGGAAGGAGGAGGCGAGGCCGTGGCAGCAGCTGCCGCGAAAATATTTCTTTCACTTAAAATACTTGCTACACCGAGACAGCAAACACAAAGCACGAATTCAATTAGAATCTTTCCTTTTATGACCCTGACCGCTGGCCGAGGTCCTGTCAGGCTACCCGTCACATACGATACTAGCGTTGCTCGCATACGTAATTAAGCCAGGATGACCGCACGTCTCGCTTTTAACCCGCGTCACGCGGTATCTAACTTTTCTCTTCTCCAGTTCTCTCCTCCTTTTCTACCTTTTCCCCTCCCCTTGTTTTTCTTACTGCTCTCTTTCCTTCTTTTTCTGTTTTATCCCCTTTTCTTTTAGATCTTTTTACTAGCCACCATGTAACATTCTCTCGGTGTTTTTACATACATAGCGAATAGAATTACATATTATTATTCCTCGGTTAAGTCGAATGGTTAATTCCTGACCGTGATACATCGACTTACGGGTATCAATGGTTCGCTTTTTATCCTCTGTTTTGTGACGTAGAAGGTAAAATATGGTAATTGTTGCTGGAAAGATTGCAGTTTCTGTAGTGGCTTAAGTGGTAGACACAGATGGGGCTCGGCTTATGGATATATCCTGATAATTATCGTCGAATTCTATTGCTAAACGATATAAGCAAAAAAGGAGAGATAAAGAATAATCTTTTTAGCGAAAAAATTCTTTTTTTTTTTTTTAGTATAGAAAGAGGTAGTAAACTTGTTGCTGTATAACGTGATAGAATAATCGTGACGTTTAAAAATGATATTTACTGGAACACAATTTTTCTCAGAATAATGTAGTTCGATATAGAATAACGTAACTGCTGTAATTATTTACTCGTTCTGACAGTCGATAATTAACCAAGTTCAGGTATACGTGACAAATTTTCAAACTCAATTTTCTCGCCAACTAAGCCACACACCAAGAAATTGTACTATCTAGTTTCTTTTTATTTTTACATAACGAGTTATCTATCTTATGACTGTACATCATATTCGACCGGTCTACGTATTTAACGTCATCTGTTTAAACATCGTTGTAGCATGGTCAAGAAAGTTGTCGACCAGCGATGGCTTTGCGAAGAAGTTTGCCGCACAACAATATAAAGAGTTTTTAGATAGTTCACCCTACACTGGAGCACAGCGAACGACCCGCCCGTATTTCGCCCTACTTGTTCGGTAAAGTACGTGCATCAAGTGTAGACCCTCTCGAAACATTGTTCTACTTGTCATCCTTAACTTTACACACCGTGCTAGCCTCCACTCGAAACGAGAATCTTAGCCTTCGCTTCGTTATTTCTCGCAATTACGACCTCTATTTCTGCTTGCAGTCGATTTTCTACCGTCGCCGACACGTTTTTGGACCAGGTTTTGCTCTACTTCTCTTTTGCCTCGGTTTGTCCTTGAGTTTCTACTAAAAGAAAAGGAGAGAGAGAGAGAATACTCATCCACGTGTTGCAATTACCCGCCTAATCTTTCCAGTTTCGAAATTCGTTTGCAAATTTGTCTGCCCAATTTCCAACGTCAATTCGAATGTCGCGAGGTTTGAAAAATTGCTTAGTCGTTAAGAGCTACCGACGAACTCCGAAAAACCATTAGAGAATTTTCTCGTTCGCCGGGATCGTTAAAAGGTTCGTCTAGTTGTTAATGTAGCTCGTTCGACGTATCTATGTCGTTCGAAGATTTCCTACGTCTTTCTACGTGCAATAAGAACTCAGCCAACTAACTGCCAGCCGCGTATTACGTTGTGGTTTCGCTCAACTGTTGATGCGACTCGACGCGGAACGATTCAATGACGAAAGAACGAGACGGAAGGTATTGAGCGAGGTTTTCTTGCGTGGAGCTTCGTTTATCGAGTGGATTTCAAGTTGCGGTAATTTAATGCGCGATGCATTAGCGCAAGGATACAAACTACGGGAAATGTTCGATATGTAGCGGCACGAGACAACAAAACCTTCCAACTTTCAAAGTCGGTACAAAGTATATCACCGAAGTGTAAGGCCGACAGGCTTAATGAGCCATCGATATCCCTACGGTCCTTCCGTCGAATATTTGGGAGAAAGCGTACGTGGCAACGGTCGCGGACGCCTAACGAACGCGTGCGTAATGGGGATATTGAGCGGCGATAAAAAGGAAAAAATGGGATCAAGAAAACAGTTGAGTTGTAACCGAGAAGTGAGAATCGTCAGTTAGAATCGAGAGTTGTACGTAAAGAGTCGAAAGCGAGCATTGTTAACACTTTACCGACCGCTAGCGATTCAACAGCATACGCACGTCCGACCGACAGCTCAGGCGCAGATTCTCCCTGGCGCCCGCTCTGTTCCGGTTTAGACTCTCCAATACCATTCTTTTCAAACTGCTATAAAACTGTGGGAGCTTACAAAGCAACGCAACTGAGCAAGTTACCTTAGTACTAAATAACAAATTACTGCTCAAATAACGAGAAAGATTGTCGGCGACAAAAAACCGATTAATTGGCTATCGATTGATAAAGTGTTAATAATGTTAATACTGTTAATATTGTTGAACACTGGCGAGTACTTCTTTGGCACCCTACACATTCTACCAAAAAAATCACCTTAGATAATTGTCATAAATTCGGGACTGAAGTGTTGCAATTCTGGAGAGGCAGAAACGATTCTCGAGAATGTTGAAAGAGACGCGTGAAAACAGTGAATCCTCGATTATTGTAAAGAGCGGAGATAGAAGCGGAAATACAAAATCTTTTGCCTTATCTGAATTGTTTAACACGGATCAGTTAACAGGCATGAAAAACGAAGACTTGTGGTTTGTCGATTCCGGTGCTGCCATGCTACGGAACACAGGTGCTTCAGGAAGAAGCGGTTCAATCAAATATGAAAGAATAGGTGCAAAAAGAATATACGTTTCGCGTGGGTAGCAGTTATACGTTGAGTGTTAAAGGAAGAGGCGACATTCACGTCGAAGTGCAAAATGCCAATGGAACTCACACGCGTCATACAATCTATGGCGTATTATACGCTTCGAAATGAATATAAATTTATTACTCGATTTTATGTGCTTCCAAGAAAGGCACCAGGGTTATCTTCAAAAACAATAGACAAACCGAGTATTTTTTTTTATTTCTCTTAGGAATAACATATTGATAGTTAAGGGAAAAAAGCTTGATAATAGACGGTATAAATTAGATTTCAGGCCGATGTTCGTGACAAAAGCAAATGTGCTGACGAGTATATGTAATTCCAGAATAGCGACATGGAAGACTAGGACACGTAGACTTTTTACAGATTAGATATCGTAGATTTAAAGATGGATAACGTAATAAATGGTAACATCTATCGCGAAGGGTGTATTTACGCTGAGCATCGAACACCGTTTCCGGAAGGAGTATTTGCCAGAGCAAAATATCCAGAAAAGTGTCACGCGAATCCGCGTGGAAAATGGAGCCAGCTTTCGATCGAGGGATCGTATTATTTTTTTTTCTTTTTTTATTTTATCGAAGGACAGCTACTCAGGGTACAGCTATATTTATTTCTTAAAGGAGAAAACTCGATGTCCTTAAGTATCTGAAGCAGCTTTATACCGATGTACAAGCGGGTGGACACAGCATAAGAAGATTTAAGCTGGAGATTCACTGGCAAGCTAATCCAATCCAAGGGCATTTGCTTCGATGTATTTATATGGAACTGTTTCCATTGGCAAGCTAATCTGGACCAGCCACTTGAAAAATCGACTCTGTAGAAATATATGGAACGGTCTCCACCGAAGCCAAGTTCAAGTGCCCCGAAGGCCCATTTAGCTCGAGCTAGCACGGGATTGCCTGGTGAGCAATTTTTCCGAGACTTCCCGAAAGCCCAGCAAGCTGCCTTTTCCTCTCCGCATCGCTAGTTTATGCCAATATCGGTTGATTCGCGCTACTGCTGCTGCTTGTCTGTTGCCAGTCTACAGACTTGTTGCGATCAGTGAGCAAACTTTATTTATTTTCAATTAAAGCGATACATCTAACAGAACTTTCAATGGAAAATCGAATTCCGAGTCTGTGGAAATAGTCGAGTTTGATTGATAATGACGAAACAAGCGCTCAGAAGAAGGACAATGAAATCGATGGGGATGGATCATCGTAGCCGTGGAATAAAGACAAACATCCTCGGCAGCCGACTCAAAGAGACGTCTATCTGTTGCGTGGAAAGTGCTCGGGTGTCGACAGAAGCTCTCTTCGAAATGGCAGAAACATTCCTTGCTGCTTGCGAGCCACAAACTGTTGGAGAAGCGCTGGAAACGGAAAATTCGTGTAACTGGGTGAAAGGGACAAACGAAGAGCTTGAGTTCCCTGCAGAAAACAAAGCGTGGGTTCTGATTTCTAGACCAAGCGATATTAACCTTATTTCTAATCGCTGGATTTTCAAAAGAAACTATATAATACCATAGGAGTCGGATGGCACAATTTGCAAATACGAGACGAGACTAGTCCCAGGATACTATGCACAAAAGGATGGTTTTAATTAGAAAGGAACGCTGTTTCCGGTCCTGAAATAGGATACTGTTAAATTTGTGCTATCGGTCGCTGCTGTGAAGAACCTGAAGATGATGCACTTCGATGCCAAAACGACATTCCTGTATGATGGATCTTACGGAAGAACCAGCCGATCTCGGGTTAGATCATCGTTTCTGTTTGTCATGAAAAAATTCACCGAAACGATGGGGTAGAAGATTCGGTGAATTTATGTGAGAGTACGATCTGACACGATGTACCGCTGACGAATGTATGTATTACTTATCTTCAGATTCATGTATTACTTACGTATTACTTTAATCGTGTATGTAGCGATCTATTGGGTTGGCAACTAAGTGATTGTGAATTTTGTCATAACCACTTAATGACAAAATCCGCAATCACTTAGTTGCCGACCCAATATATCGTAAAAATGAAATATTCTGACGCTGAATACTTCGTTGGAATGTAAACACAGAGAAATGGAGAATTTCGAACTGTTAAAGTGTTTCAAAAAGCTTATACAGAGAAGATGCTAGCGAAATTTAATCGTACAGACTGTTTCTCTGTTACAGTGGTCGCAGACATTAATGTTAAGATTACAAAGCTGAAGTAAACGAAGAGAACGTTGAATCTAGCGGCGTACGGTTGGAATAATTTACACACAGGCAAGTTATCGGTGTACTCGTATTTCTTAGTGGCGTCTACGAGACCCGATCTGACGTTTATTTCTATTGTTTTAAGTGAGTTCGCGGAAAAAACAAATGGGAATCGCTGGAATGCAGTTGGACGTGTGTTTAAATATTTGAGAGAACTGGGAATTATGGTTGAGTGTGTTATCAAGCGTCAAAGGATTCAATTTAGACTGCATATTGCGACTCTGATTGAACGAGGGACTTAAATACCAGAAAGAGCACCGTTGGTTGGATTTGTCACTTGAGTGGCAGTCCCGTGGCGTGGTTATCACGTAAACAATCGACTGTTGCAACCTCAGTAACGAAAGCAGAAGCTGTTGCCTTGCCGGTAACGAAAGAAGTAATATGTTTTTTTTTTTTAATTATTTAATTTGTATTTTACAATTTGCTAAATAAGTTAATTGCTAAATAACATGAGGATGGCTACCCCCAGTGGGATATCATCTTCGAATTTGACTATTTTATTTCTTTAACGAGGTCAATGAGGTGTTTTCTTTTTAATCTTCTTTCTATGAGAGTTTTGCTCGGTTCAGCAGGCAGCTGATGAGAATATGGTTGAGAGGAATTCTTGCGAAACTGAATCGCGTTCAAAATTTACCAACGCCGATTCATTGTGATAATCAGGCTACAATTATTCTGGTAAAGAAACCGAAGTCACGTAAAAGATTCTTCTTCTTTTCTTTCACACTTAATATCTATTTCTATCGCCCTATATTTCTCACTAACAACACGATACTGTGTGTATCTGTAGATTTAGAAGAACAATTAATCGATTTGTTCGTAAAAGTCTTACCAAAGTAAAAAATTCGCAGTTTGTTCTTTTAGAATAATATTACAAAGATGTAGATATGTGTATGTAAATAGATTGTTTGATCGCGTTATGTTTTCAAAAGATATTCATCGAGTGGAAATGTTAAATACGTGAGAGACGGTTATCAATTGCGACGCGGATCGTCGGTGGATAGTCGACTTGTGATGTTAGCACACGCAACATCTATCTCGTTTATATTCCTTTCCTTTTATAAATATATCATTATATTTTAAATATGCCCTTTTACTACGCGCATTTCATACTAATTATGCCGCTAGCTATCGCAAATCACAATAATTTTTATTTGACTTGTACATGTTATAGTTCTAATAATTCATAACACTGTATCTATAATAAAAGATAAGATCCTGCTAATATCAGAGAAGAAATATAAAGAAAAGATATTTTCATAAGGAATCCATTTTCACAAGGGATGAAATATTTAATTTCAATGCTAAAGTAAAACGCGTATAGAGTTCAACTGTAATATGCAAATTTAAACGTTAATATATTATATAATTTTCTAATATACAACTTTGGATATTAAAATTCGTGGCTATATACAACGCTGTGAATAATTATAGACTTAAACACATTTTCCGCATTATCTCTTCAATATTTCCAAGAAAACATTGATCGTTCCCTGATAAGTTAAGTGAAATTGTTTTTTGCAGAGGGTAAATGAAACATTATAGGATACCAGAAGATATTACATGGCGAATGATCGCCTTTCATGGCTGAAATAGAAGACAAAAGGACAATTTTTTAACAAGACAATGCTGCCATTCATACAGCCGTCACTACGAAAAAGTGGATTCAAGATTTCGGAATGGAATTATTACCATGGCCAGTATTCAGTTGTGATCTGAATTCGATCGACGACCTGCGGGAAATTCTAGCAAGAAAAGTTTATGATCAGGAGAAGTTACCTATCCATAGAAAATATCGTTGAACTTAAAGAAAGAATAAAATCCGCATGGACGGATATTCAAGGCGAAACTTTATTATAGGCTTTATAGGCGAAAGTTTATATTGATTCAAAGCAAAAAACACAGTTTCAAGAGGAAATTTGATTTTAATTTCTCTAGGTAAATATACGTGTAGATGTTATCGTTTCTTCCATTTATTTTCTTATAAAAAATACTCTTGTATCGCTTCAATCGTGGTTCTTAACCTCATTTAACTAAAGAATCCATTGACAGTTAAATTATACTCTGCAGGAATCTGATTTATTTCAAGGATCAACGTTCCAAGGTGTACACGATCGTAATGAAAATTTAGCAAAATGCCTGCGAGTATAATGCTACAAGTCTAATGCCGCCGCCTTAAAAGAAGCATAATTTGGCAACAAGAATCCGAAGTTTTCGAGGAACCTCGGCATCGTGCCCAAAACGAATTCCAGACGTCGACGATAAGTTAAATCTTTTAATCCTGTTAGTGGCGTTTCGATGCAAAAAAAACCCCGACTTGCTCGTTTTTCGCAACAAGCTTTCACAAATAGTCGAGGAATTTCACGAAAGTATTTAAAGAATCGTTGCGTCGATACGTTCTTACCATTGTCTTCTCGTCTATTCTTTCGTCGATTCCGGAGAAGATTCCTTTCCAAGCGGAGGTAGCTTCCTTAAAACGGGATAACTATAGTTGTGAATTACTTTAGACAGCCAGATAATGGTATTTAAATAAGCAGAGCATCGAGGAAGTTTCCGACACATGGGTCATTGGCCAAGACAGTTTGTCTATTATTTTTCCCTGGTTCTTTCTCTTTTCTTACAGCGAATTATGATAAAATAGCGTGCCAAAAAGACCAGATATAACGCGTATGCAATATTCATTTAGTTCGGAAAAATTGTTCCATCGATTAATGATCTGTCTACCATGAATTTCCTTGAACACTGTTAGTAGAGTGCATAGATATTTGTGTAAATCCATATCTGTATGAATATAATTTAACGACTTTTTTATTATTATTATTTATTAATCTGTACTTTAGAATTTGTCCAGTTGGACATTTGGTAAATTTTTCTAACTTAATTGCTAAATAACACGTGGATGATTACCCCCAGCGGGATACCACCTTCGAGTTTCACTATTTTATTTTATTTATTTAATGAGTTTAGTGGGGTGCTTTCTTTTTAGTCTTCTTTCTATGAGAACTTTGCTCGCTTCAGCACCTTGTATTTTTCTGCGTACCTGCCAATTTCTTCTTTGACCATTGGTACTTTTTAAGTCTTTGCGTATATCTTCGTTTCTGACTTACCATGAGGCGTTGACTATTGTTCTCAGTATCTTCGATTGTAGCAACTCTAGTTTACTTATGTGGCTCATTGCTACTGTCCCCCATAGTGGTATTCTGCACGTCCAAATTGGTTTTATTATCGTTTTGTAGATTTTTAGTTTATCTTCTATGCTGAATTTAGAACTTTGACTAGTTAATCAGTAACTTTATCTTCTTTTTATCCTTATTTTGTCTATAATTGATTTATAATGTTGCTTCCATGTAAGTTGTGTGTCTGAGTGAAGTCCTAGGCATTTAGCTTGCCTTGTTGGTGTTATGTGCGTGCCATTCAATTAGGTATTTGGTTTTCTTAGTGTAAATGTAATATGGTTGCATTTACTGGTGTTTGCTTTTATTTGTTTACTTGTAGCCATTTTCCTATTTTTGTGATGTGCTCTTGTAGCAATGTGGCTGGTGTTTCTGAATTAGTGTGCCTAACTAATACAGCCGTGTCGTCCGCGAATGTCAGTACTTTGGTAGATGTTGGTATGTCGGCCGTGTATAATGTGTATAATATTGGGCCCAAGACGCTTCCTATTTAACGAGTGGAATCTAAAAAGAAATTTGTGTTTTACCTGCTAACTGTCGCAACAAATACTGCGCCTTGGATATTTCGTACATTCTTCCACGTTCTGTACGTTTCTGCTCCAAAATTGCCAAATTTCCCACAAATGTACAAAAGAAAGTCGCCGTCTAATGGTTCGAAAGGAAGAAAATTCAAGGAGATTCGAATGAAATCCCAGATACGACGAAATAAAATCGAACAAGAAGAAATCTTATCGTAGGCGTGGTAATATTTCATGAAAATTGAACGTCCGTTTGAACCCAGATTCGATAGGTTAATCTAACTCGGTAGCCAAACTCCAGGACCCCATTCGTCGGGGGAAGAGAGAAGGCGAAAAAGATTGATCCAACTGCGACGAGTAGAAGAAAAGACAACTGAGAAGCTAGGAAGGGGATGAATACAAGAGGCGAGACAATGGTTGGATACAGTTACACGGAGCTTCGAATCGATCAAATGGTACATGGTTCGACGTGGACGTATTTGAGGCCGGGTTCTTAGGACAATTTGAAACCGTATAAACAAGGAAACTCGCATCGAAACCGCGTCTTTTTCGACGTGTATTCGTGTAATACGTTGCCGGTATAATACAAGGAAACAAATGTGCGGAAACGCGGACGAAGTCGAAAAGATGGGGGGAAAAGTAGAGCAAAAAGGTTTCTTGGTGAAGAAAGAAGAAAAGGGAGGGGGGTAGAACGAGGGACGATAGGGTTTTTAGTGGACGAAAGGATGAGATAGGAAGACGGGAAACAGAGGATGTGTACACGTACAAATGGAAACAGAAATACCGTGTCCGAGTTTAATAAAAACGCAGCGAAATATCTTGGCGAGGAATTACGAGACAAACCGAGTGGGCGAACCTTTTCACTACGACGCAACGTTTCGCTAATAACGTTTCGCTTTTTATTTCATCGTAACGCGGCCATTTTTTTGTGGACACTTAATGCGACCGGTTGTAACGAAGTTACGTTCGCTTCTTGATAATTTAATTCCGTTTCTCTTTAGCCGCTTGTTTTCCAACAGTTTCGTTGGTGATGTTTGCTCGCTCGCCGTTAAGTGATTTTTCCGTTTCATTTTATTACCGGTTTCATTGTAATAAAATTATCGGCGAACTAGAGACTGCAACAGTAACTTTAACTTCTTTCGTTCGGTACAAAGGATTTTCTAGTAATTTCATTCTGCTTTTCGACTGTGTTCGTGATGCCTGGTTAAGCTTGCGCATTCTACGCCTCCGGGGAGTGGTCAACTTCGCTTGATAACAGCTTTAATTCACAGTATGCGAAATGGAAAAGGTTTGCGAAGAATGGAGAGTGGATTTGTGAGAAGTTCACGGGTGTGGGCAAACGATCGAATGTCCTTTTTTTCTTGCGACAGTTACGTTTGCTCTAACTGTTACGCGCTTTAGAAATTATTATATTGGGTTGGCAAATAAGTGATTGCGGATTTTGTCATTAGCTGGTATTGACAAAAGCCGCAATCACTTAGTTGCCAACCCAATATCATTATCGTACGTCTACGCGTACAAAATATTTCTTTCGTAATTACGGAACACCATTTTGGTGTCGAAATATAATTTAATGCGTATTTTAAACAGTCACTTAATTTTCAAATGGTACAATGCTATGGTAACGTCATAATTGGATTCACTCGAACCGCTACTCAAAGATAAAGGGACTTACAAAAGTATGTAAGTATGGTCGCTATTATAAAATGTTAAACAATTAAAATATACATGTTAAACTCAAGATTTGAAAGTAATATTAAAGACACTATAAGGTACAAATATCAAGATTGTACATGTAAAATTTGAAGTGAATTCGATAACATTTGTAAAAGTTACGAAACATTCATTGCAACGAAAGTTTTACAATTTGCGGTCTCTAATTTGGCTTTTATTAAAAATTTATGTCCAACTATGTCTTTTATATTTCCCCCCTCGTAAATTTATTACACTGTCATTAAATTATCACCGCGAAACTTAAGAGTACCAGCATTTAATGGCCAGTATACGAAGTTTATGGAGACCGCATAGGAATGCAACCTTCGTTATCCTTCCTTGGAGACTGTTATACACGACGTATTACAACGGTTACATGAAGCAGCATCTTGCGACGAAACGGTGAACGCAATCGAGAAATTCAAATAAATCAAAAAAGATGTCCAAAATAATATAATATGCGAACGCGTCTACTGTGTGTTCCAAAGTTCGCTCGCACAATTCAATATTTATTGATAACGTTAGGAATAAAATTTGATTAAAGCTAATGATAATGACGATTTCTCTCGTATAACAACAACAGGTTAGCGAGTAATACGAATAAATTTCTGCGAGTGAATATTACAAATTACAAGCGAATTCACCTGGTTCAGTTCGATAGAAAAATTGTAAAATTGTAAATCACAAAGATTTTACAAGTTAGTAGCGGGAATGTTAGTTTTTAAATAGAAATGAATAATAGAAAACGAGAAAGAATGCATGAATAATTAATTTTGTGTTATTTAACGTGTGTCACGCGTTTTTTTAATTTCGTATCAATCTCTTAATTTAAAGAAACGACGATATGAAATACAATTTACCAAATGATCAAATAATATTTATCTCTCGTGAGCTAACGAAACGTTGGTTACAAAGCATAAAATAAAATTTATGGAAGATGAAATATCATGCAAAGTGATGTGTCGCAAATTCATAGAGGATTGCGTAACGACGTGCAACAGATCGTGCCGCTCGTAATTCTACGTTGCTAGATTAAAACGATAGATTGTTGCGAATTACTCCCGCGACAGTGGATCCTTCTGGTTGGAAGATTTAAGACGACGCTTTAAACAGCAACGCAGTTGCACGACAGAAGGAGTTGGCGATAAAAAATCCGCCTCTCCGCGGAGGTCGATTCGCTTTTTGCGAAGCAGAAGATAAACTCGAGCCGTTAATTCGACGGTACTTGATGCTCGCTGCAATTTAAGCGAAGAGAAACAGGGGGTTGGTTTGGAAATTAATTGAAGCCCGTTTCGCAGAAAAATTTGTTCCCTTGGTTCGATGGATGATCGAGATGTTATAAATAGAGAGATATCATTGACCAACGTTGCGAAAAATATTTCGAATAATTGCAAAGGAATGTTTGTTTATCGAACCGTTAGTTACACAAAGACTATTCTTTTTTATCAGCTTTATTTAAACCTCTATTTTATCCAGTATTTTACAGGTGAAATATCGTTTAAAAAAACCTACGAATATATCGTTGAATTGTTCCGAGTTTTCTCTAAAACATAGCGTATATTTTCTTGCGTGCAGAACTTTTCAAAATCGACATCGTAAATATCGTTAGAGAAGTGTTCCTTTTTTAATAATAGTACATTACATTTGTATCGAGAAATTTTATATATTTTGTATCTTGTACACTTATCGCTTTCGTATACAAGATAGGTGAAAAATAATCATTTACTGGACTGTAGAAAATAGGAAAAATAAAATAATTTTAAAATTTCAACGTTCGAGACTAAAATCTAACGAAATTAAAGCGAATTGTGGCGACACGAATCATAGAACGAGGCGAAGCGAGAGCGACTCATGTTGTTGTTGTTGTTGTTGTTGTGCCGTGGATCACGAATACCGCTTCGACACACGAAATTAGCGCGAGATCATCTCCAGGCAAAAACAATGTCACCGTTGAGGGCAACCGTCGTTCCAAGACGAATTTAAATCTTTCGACTCCACCCGACTAGTATAAATAAGCGGACACGATCGCGAGCGAATCAATAATCAATTATCAATTATCAGTTATCAAGTGTCGAGGGATTACCGAGTTATTTTCCGAGTTATCATAAGCGAGCTATTATCGAGCTATCCTCGAGCGGTCTATTCTATTCTATTCTATTTGTCGAATACTTTGTACGAACGTCTATCGACGGTATCGATCATATTTAATTTATTTTATTGAGATATGTGTAATTTTATGTGCTAAATTGACTGCGTAGTATGTGAGTATGGGTATGTGTGTGCGCGGCGTCTAGAAAACAAAAGAATGTAAACTGTTCCGTAGTCAGTCGTGTGTGGAAAGGCATCTGGTATGGAAGGTAGTGAGAGAAGGAAGTGCTGAGACGCGTGCGAGATTGTATCGATTAATATTATTGGAATCGTTCGCTAAATAAATGCATAATTATTTTATTATGAATATTAAGTGTCTATTTAGTGTTTCTATACCTTTATTTCGGCAGTTAAGATTCAAAATCATCAACATATTTATTCTAAATAAACCGACGGTTGCAACAATCCTTCTCGTATTTGAGATACCAATACCTCCATCATCCGCCACAGAATAAAAGAATTCGCAGTTGATTAACGAAAATGATATTTTTAACGTTTACAGAATGTCAGCCGACACAGTCGATCAATAATCGATCAATGATATCTGTGAATTTATCGTGGTTTTATTTTCGTTGGTTCACACCGATTAAGAATTTAATCAGAGGAGGCAGGTCTTGCGGATAATTCTTCGCCGTTCGACAGCCAATGAAATCGCATTGCATTTCTGCGCGTCGTCGCGCTGATATTATTTGTTCCGCGATTATTCGAATTGGTCGCGTCTCTTTTAATTCCTGTAGGCTTGTTTTTCACGGAGGACCGTAACAAATCGATATTCGTTTCGTACACTCTGCTCGAACGTTAATTCATTTTACGTATCACGAGCTGTGTATCAATTGAAACGAATAAGGTTTTTGTTTCATTACTTGAATTACGCTAGAGGCAACTCCAAGGTCGATTATTTATAACTGTGCCTTGATTAAACTTCACGCTGCGTAATTAATTTCTCCGGTTATTCTTGGGAAGTGCACAGTTTTTGAAGAAAAAGGGAGAATTTTTTAATCTTCGAATTTGTATTCATATTGTCCATATTTGTACTATACGAATAAATATTTTTAGCGAGAGAAAAACATGATACTCATCTCTGTCGTATTTGTGACGTTTGATGTTTTTTGATGGTTGAAAGAGTGATAGTGTATTTTAATGTGACCCAGTTAAAAACAAAACTGGAAAAAACTTGTCATATTCAAAGATATAAAGCCTTTAGAAGATAGATAACAAATCTACAAAATTGCACGAAATTAAGCAGAAGTATTTCAACTAATTAAATATTTTATTTTAGATATTTTGCATATTTTGCACGTTCTAATCATCTGTACGTATCTGTTTAGAAATTCACAATCCTAGCTATGGAAATCGATAAGAAAATCTCGACGAGTTCCATCTTTCCCTTCTGATTGGAAATAACAGCAAATCATAATAGATCGTAAATCGTCACGTGTTTATAATCATATTCATCGCGTAACACGATTATTTTTCATTTCACTCGACAATCCGAGCTTCTCGTTCAACTTTTTCCTCCACCATTTCCACAAAAATAGAGTTAAAGTATCTTATAAGGTAGTTCAAAGAAACATTTAGTGGCATCTCGACGCCGATGTATCCTCTCGTTCGTTTTCAATTATTTTCCCATGCCTCGTGTGACACCATGTCGTAGACACCACTTAGCTCTTCCTCAAACAAAGGACGTGTACTTTTATTTCCATCAGCAATCGCTTGAAAAAAAGGAGGAATAGGGTGAAAAAAGGAAAAAGGAGAGAGGAAAGCGGGGGAAAAACAAGAGAAATTGCTTCGCTGGGAATCTCGTTCGAGCACAAAAGAAATAGGAACCGCTGGTGTAGAGACATCAATCGTTAGATAGCAATGTGAAAGTTATGTTCGACTGTCTCTTTTTCTCCTCTTTACGGTACGTACTGCGTTCCTTGTGTACCCTGTCCTCTTCTCCCTCTCTCTTCCTCTCTCTGTCTCTGTCTCTCTGTCTTCCCATTTTACTCATTTGCTGCTCGTTCAGTTACCTTGCTGTTTTCCGTTTTCACCTCCTTCTTTTTCCTCGCGACACTTCCTACCTGTCGTTCGCTTGCTCCTTTAATGATCCACTTGAGCTCAACTCATTCTTCCTGCACTCGCAATCAGCCAGCGATAGCGGCGTGAACATTCGATAGTTCGAATGCTAGCATGGTATAGACTGGAATAACTCGAAGGAGTTTCTATAGATTTTTGAGACTTTCTTTTAAGGATAGAGAGAGAAAGAGAGAGAGAGAGAGAGAGAAAAAGAGGAGAGAAGTCCAAGTACCGATCACTGGATGTTTCGAGCGCGATATTAGAACCAGATAGTCTTGTGATTGTCTATCCTCTTGTTCTTTTCAATTCATGCATAATATAAATGGTTTTCAGTAATTTACTGTATATATAATACCTGTGATATATATCTAACGGGTTAAAAGTTCGCAAACAAATCATATTTTCTAGTGTAACTATATTGGTTATTATCTAGCGTTGATCCAGCATCAGCTTATTTTTATTAGTAATTCGAAGCTAATGCTACAAGAATCAATGACAATATCCTCCTTTTGCTTTGGTAATTTTTCACCAAAGAATTTGTTTAAAAAGCAATACTTAAAGTTGACATTTTTTTAAACATTTCGGGTCAGTGGCGCTTGTAGCGGCTTTCCAATGAAATTATAGCAAATTATGTAAAATTATTAAAAACACGTTAATCGACGGTGATAGACAGAAAATCAAAATTGTCGTTAATACAAATTTTTCTTCGAAATATCGATAGTCGGACAAGGATTAGATGGATATAACGAACCGAGGGTTTACCTTTGGTTTGTTTCAAGATGGCTAATAGAGGGATTTTAATCTTGATAAGATAATTTGAAGATCGTGTTGAAATCTTTTTAAGTACAACGTGATAAATTTATTTCTTATTTTACGTGGCTTTATTTTTTTCCGGTTTAATTTGAAAGGTGAAAGAAGGTAAGAGAGATTTTGCTTATCTATTTCTGTATCTGGAAGGAAATGAGGAAGATTGCAAAGTAATTGTCTTAACGAGAATACGAAATTGATACGAATAATTTTTGCTTTTCTTTTGCCCGTTGATATCTATGAAGCGACACAAAAACAGCGACTACTTATTTTCTGTCAAACGTATTAATACTTTTCCGTCTTCTAATATATTTTCACGATTGTGTCTTCAATAATAGTGAATTATAGAGCATACTTCAGCGACAAATAACGACTCGATTATATACGATTCTTTGTGTCGTAATAAAGAACCAATTTTTTTAAATTTCCTCTGCAAAATTTATGTACTATTCGCTGCATAATTCTTGTGGAGAATCGGGAAGAATTATTACGCAAATTCGTTGCCGAAACAATTATACTTTGACACGAATAGTAAATATTTCATATTTATGCGCGAAACGATGTTTGTTTTATATTTTAGAACGGAAATATAACAACCGAGAAACTTTCCGAGATCCACAGATTTTATGGTAAGTCTATCGACGCAGAACGTATTTATTTAAATATTGAATGAAAAATTATTGGTCATGTCGAACGAAAATAAAAACATTATTCATTTTACGATGAAGTTTTTATTAGTTTTATAAATACATATAAAGAAAACTAAGTTCTTTGAGAATCATTACATACATTTACCAATTCAGAGGTATCTACCTTAACAGCTATTTGAAATTTCGTAAAATTTCATTTCATGCAAATTTTCTTTTAATATCATCGCTCTGTAATAATACCATCGCAATGTTATTATTTGTAACCCATACTGCAAGCAATATCTTTTCTATTCTTCATTTAGTATTCGGTAGTAATAAAATATTTAATACTATTTGTCTATCTTTGTGAATTATTTATTTTAGAAAATACACGTGTCGATGAAATTTCGTGTATAACAGACTTTAAGGGCTAAAAAAGCTGTACTTGAAATTTCCAACTATCTTGTTTTCCAAACGCATTTGTCGAAAAGCTCTTCAATTTATAAAATTGCAGTTCTATTGGGTTGACAACTAAGTGATTGCGGATTCTGTCATTAGATGGTAATCCAATATTATTTTATAATTTGTATAAATTTGTATTCGCTTTATATTGATACACGAGGTATCGAATAACGAGGAATTAACAGGGTTAGTAAAGGCAAATTTAATCATTATTAAATAGAGGTGCATAACTGTTATGATTAACTAACTATTAGCTAAAGAGAGCAGTTCAAGTTATGCGAGCGATGTAAAACTTTGACCAGAGGAATCGCGCAGCTACATGAAACCAAAGCATCCGGAATTACAACTTCACATAGACCATTCCCTGAAATGTTTGCCTAAAGTTCGCGTGTTTGCATGTTCTGTCTAATTGAAAGGATAAAAACTGTCACAGAAATACAGGACAGTGGATACTTCGTCTCGAGTTAGACAGCTTGAAATTTGTATGTCAGCGAGGAAACGTTTGCCAAGCTGGCTTTCTGTTCGGATTTACTTTTTAGTCGAGTATTTTCAGATGTTTTCGCGTCCAGAGGATGGACATTTTATCATCTTCCGCTATTCAATTAGATCGAATATCATATCGAATATTTACAAAGAACAGAGAAGTTCAATGTTTCTCTTAGAAAAGTTGATCGGCGATGTTCTCGCAATTCTATTTCCAAGGAAATCAATTATTAAGGAAACATATTCCTAAGAAATTCCTGAGAAACTGAGGCATCAAATTTAAGTCACATTTACGCTACTTATCGATGAGAGATACTTTCACGTTTTTATTGCGAACTAGATCATTTATTACGAAATAATCTCAAAGATTTAACTTTAGACTAACTTAGCAATCTTATATTTTATTTCCATTGGCGGTAAAAATTCGTGTCTGAAACGTTTATTATACATCGCTAAATTTACGATATTCCTTTTTCCAAAATTACCATATCGTTACACCTGCGGTCTTCGACCTTTCAAATCGAATTTCACCATTTATACGTGATCCTTTTCAATTTTAAATAAATCAAATCTTATCTACTTAAATCATTGATCAACTTAATTTCACGAAAGAACCGAATATTTAGGAAACTCCTTTAACAACTGTATTGAGTTAATAATCATTGATCTCTCGATGATATCCAGTTAAAACCGAGTATCTCTGTTTCAATGTACAACCAAGTACCAGCAATTCGAATCTTTCGGCCAATTCAATCGCGAACGATTATATTTGATCGGAAATTCTGACAGGTCCAGCACCCACGCATAGGCGTGATCGTTCATTCATCTGCACGGCTAATGTAATTCGCGCATGGTTGATGAATATGTTTGTATTGTGTGCTAATAGTTGTATATAAGGCCGCCGGATATTGAAAATTCATTATCGTCGATCGTGAAAATTCTAATGCTGCTAAATTCTGGCAAATATGGATCTGATAATGAAACGAGTTAAATATCGTCCAAGCGATGATAGAAGTTATCACGGAATCAAAGAGAAAAGTTTAAAAGCTAAAGGGGTTGTATAAATTGTTGTATTAATTAACGATATTGCGAATGATATTTTTTTCTGCCTTAATCTATATTTTAAATTAACTTGGAATATAATTGGAAGAGTAGAAAAATTATTTTTCCCAGTGGTTAGAAATATTATTTGACTATGGGGTGAAATTTTACTCGCGATAGCCATGAGTTAACACCAGCAAGTCTGGAAAAAATTCTTCATCTCGTAAATAATACAATAAAATTTCATTCGTATGAGGAATTATTTAATAAGAAATATATGGCTGTTTGTTTACAGTAGAGCGAGAAATAACTTTACTCATGGGGTAAATTAATATTTAGGAATGATAGTGTTCATTGGCGGATATAGGAACGTCGTCGACAAGCATTGTATAATTTTCCGCGAGTAACTGCGGTTAGGAACTTCGCGGAAAATTAATGTCTCGAACGAAAATTGCGATTACGTTTCGGTTGCATTTCCAGAGCTGCGTTTAATTAAAGCGCGCAGGATTATGTCTAATTGTTCCAAATATTGTGTTATAAATTGTATTACAACGACTGCATTGTCTAATTATTAGGTGGGTTATAGCGTATTCTGAATAGTTGCGAGAGACGTGTGTACAGGTAATGACTTTGACCAGAATATCGTATTCTTCGTAAAGAATTTTGTTTCCAGTGGATAATCGAGAGATATCGAAGTAATATTTAAACATTCTAAAAATGAAGCTCTCAAATTTGCAATTTAGAACAAGCAATTTAGAACAAAGTTGGACGTAATTATTCTTCTAATAAAAAGGTATCCATAGAAAAACAAATCTCTGTCGTTTAAACCAACATTTATTCAGTATTCCAATCAACCGCAGGCGATTATTTTATTTTATATTTAAACAACTTTTAGTTAATTCTCTACATTTTTTCTTTCAATTGAATATAATAACATATTCTCTGTTATTATACATATTTCTTTTAAGAATTTAAAGTGTTCAAAGTATTCAGAGTTAAAGATTCACGGTTTTGTTCGTTCAGAGAAAGTAGAAGAGAACCCCGTGTTAAACAATGAAATTAAATAACGATTAAATAACAATTAAATTCACGTCCCAGTCCTAATTGAATGACTCGTCCTGAGCAACTTCCTCTTAAGGATTCAACAATTTCCCTGTCGTTTTACTTTTCCTAAACCCAAACTCATAAGCAAATTACACAAATACTATAATCTATAATTTATATAATTTCTAATAAGGAAGGAAATTTAATATTCATCAATCTGAGAGTATATAGAAGCTGAATAGAAAATATAATATCTCATAGGATAATTTATGGCGACAGACGATAAATCATTAGCGATCCAACAAGAAGGCCGAAATATTTTCGCGTGAATTTATATCGAGACCTCGCGATAACCAATATCACGCAGATGGTTGTGGCGTGCGTGACAATACGCGAATGTTTTCGCTGGTAGAGAGAACGATTATTTCTATCGATATTCAACGGTGCCCCTTTCGTCGCTGGAAAATGTGTCAGGAATAACGAAACACCACGACCGATAAATTTAGTTGGCCGCAAAACCAGAACACTTCATTCGATTTGCATTAAACGGCGCGCCCTCGTGGCCGCTGTGCCGTTTCGTTGCGTTTCCATTTTTTGGTGACGATCGCGATTAAATTATTGGTCGATTCTTTGCGCTTGTTGACGCTATTGCGATGTTTCCACCGACAGTGTTAGTTCGAACAGCTAAATTTCCTCGAATTTGTCAATTTCGTTTCTAGCTATCGGCGGTGCTAATGTACCGTGCATCGTTTAATGAATCAATGCAATTGGGAGAATTTCACTAGAGATATTTGAAGGCAGAAACAGAGGATGGCGATGGTGCGAGGATTGTTGAAATTTATAATTGGCAGAGTAATGGAACAACAAAATTACAGCTTGTGAATGGAGCGTTGGCAAAGATTGATGAGATTAGTGGTATTTATTAATCGTTTAATGCGTACGCCTGTAATGTATCAGATGTGATAATAAAATGTCGAGAGTATCTCCTTTAAACGTTTTATTTGATAAATTAAATCAATGCGCGACAGTTGAATGTTATTCGTAACGTTTCCAGTAATTCACCTTTTATTATTTGTTTTAACAACTATGTTACGATAGTTTGAATTGCAGAAATTGATCGAGAGTATGTTCTTTTCGTTTGAGAAAATAAAAATGTGGCTAAAAAGGAGAGTACAGACGCACATAGAGGTGCAGTTTAACGTTACGATTAAATATAAATTGTAAAATTCTGCCACAGAATTTCTCTCGTTTTATTATTTCTACCGTCTCCCAATTTAAATTTATCTTTTCTTCGACTTCGTATCAGATTACGTTATCGTAAATCGGTAAATTTATTTCCATGCTGACATTTATTTTAATAATAACACCGCGCTATAAGGAACAGATATCGAGATATAAATAAATAATTTTGTTAATTTTCAGATTAAAATGTCTTCGAAAACCATAAAAACTCTTGCTAATTATACTGTCTTTTTCATAAACGATAAATATCATTTAGATGTTCAATGTATGCGAAACATTTTAATTCTACATGTACGAAATGTGGTGTACTACTTGATTTTTTATTCCAAAAGCTTTGATCGTTTCTTTACCAATAAACCGCAGAACATTTACACCTAGTTTTGTGGAGAGTCGAGAAATGAGAAAGTTCTTCGAGTAATGAAAATGGGGAATCGTTATTAATACCTACTGACTTAGCCAGTTCGTAAAAAGATTGTACTCTTAACGAAAACAGAAAGAGAAAAACAAGGTATACCTTAAATTCGAGAGACTGAACCTCTTAAAACGACCCACTACCACGACCGTAATAAAAAGCCAACACTCCGACTAACATTTAAAATTCCATTTCAACTTCCACCTTGTTTGAAGGAGCTTGGAACGCCGTTTGCAGGCCATAATACACCTTCAAATTCGATAGCTGCTAACGATCGTTTATTTATGACTGTCAACTACAGTTCTGAATTAACTATCTTCAGATGAAATGCCGATAAAATGTAAAATGAAAGTTTTCGCGGATTCTTAACGATACATTAAAGATTTATCGTACAAGTTACAACTAAGAATGGGGCAACTTTTCCTAGTAGAACAGACACATACACGTGTACATTTAACACTAAAACTACCGATAATTAACACGAAGTTATTTCTATCAAAACCAGTGAAAATGACAGGTCTTTAACAAATACGTAATAATAGAATATTTTTATATTTATTGATTTATTACTTTCTTACAGAAGGAATTCCATGTTGTGTAGTACATTTTTGATATTAATAATCCATGTGGGATCATGACTTCTAAACGAGGGTTGACACATTTATAAAATTGTAGAACCAGTCATTTTCATTGGTGTGGTGTTTCTAGTGTTACCTTCTAGCGATAGATCTGAAATTTTCCTGATAACTGATATCATATCGAATGATACGCAGTAAAAATTTAAAACGCGTCTGGGAAGTTGTACAAAACGAGGAAACTGGCTAATTGGAGTTCGATAAACAGATCGCAGGACCCTTTTACTCTTTGACAAGTACCAGCCATTTTGACTGGTATTGGTATAAGAAGCTTTGATACAAAATTATTTTCAGTTTAAATACATAAAAAGCAAAATAAAATTCGTTATATTATTCTTTTAGTGTCATTGCGAAAGTTAGTACATCATTGCGGGAAATTATAACATGAAGTAGGAATTCTAAAATAAAATTGTAAAATCAGTCAGTTTGATTGCTGTGGTAGTTCTAGTGTTAAATAGTTATTTTATTTTCAACATTTAAATGCAGGAAACGTAACGATTACTCGATATTTGTTCATACACGGCATTTGTATGAAAAAGATTGGAAAGAAATGGAATGAAAGAAGAAGAAGAAGGCAAGTAAAAACGAGATCAAGCCGGATGTGCCGTGGAAAATAAACGAAAAACTAGTCCTACGTATGCATGTCCATTGCGGAGAAAAATTACAAGGCTGAAACACGGCGGCGCACAGAGAAACGATATATTAGCAAAAGCGCTAACGACGCGGCACAGTGATTTAAGCTGAACTTTATTTTCCAACGTCAGCAGCTTATGGACATGGCCGTGCCATACAGCGAAAGAAGGGACAAGCGAAATAACGTGGTCATGACACGTACAACGCGACGCAGTCCGTGGATCCTTTTGGTTATTTGTATTCCACGCGCGCTGCAAACTGTTCCTGATATTTCAGACTGCGGATCAATAGGTATCCGTCCGTATTGTAGTCGACACGGGATCCTGTTACACCTAGCACGAGGTTATTTCTTCAAAAATCCCCTTCGACTTCTCTTGCCACCCACCGCGACCCGTTTGCGTAACTTTCGCCAGGCGCACCTTAAATATTTCGTATATTTTCCTTTGTGTTTGCACAGGAACGCGCGGGCTACCGAATGAATTCCCGCCTGACATGCTTTAAATACCCGGAAATCATAATTACGCTTCCTTTCGCGATTTTAAAGAGGCATATTTTTGTAGTAGTTGCTTTGCGCTGTTAGGTTGCGAACAAAAGATCGGAATTTAGGGGTTCGATACTTTTAATTGCGAGTTACGTTGGAAAATATAGTTAAACATTCTACTGATACTGTTGCGAGTCGTAAGTAGAACACGGATGTTTATACAAATTCATATTTTCACGAAGGCGACTAAGAGAATGAAACTTGAATAGAAGATTCTTCCCACTCTGTTAAATATTATAATTTGTAATTTGTTTTATATATGTTATGTATTTTTGCATGTTAACTACGTTCTGTAAACTTTTGCATCTTTAAACTTTTTATAAATACTATTTATACATTCTAGACACGCATAGATAGCCATGATATTGTGCATTCAGTTACCTAATTTTACGGAGTATTTCATTTTAATCTGCGCTGTATTTGCTTTTAACTCGACATGTAACAATTGCGATGAACCTTATGGCATTGCAGATGGAAGATCGGATTTTAAAGGCAGAATATTTCTAAGATATGTTAGAAGGAGTTTAATTTTCAATTTATATTGCAGGTCATGGATGCCCGTAACGATCTCAGCGTAATCTTATAGGCTAATCAATTTTATTCTACGCGATCGAGTTACTAATCACGAATGGATTTAGATACGATCTAATTATATAATCATTTCCTTCTATTCGCCCTTGCAGTGACAATGTATAAAATATATTCTCCTATTTTCTTTTTGGGTTACTCGACATTTACCATGTTGCAGGACCAGGTAGACAAAAGATTGAATTTAATTATTCAAATGTACATTTATTTATATTGTAAAGTACAAGAAGACACGCGAATATATTAGAAACACAAGAGTTTGACGCATGAAACGGTTGCACGTAAAGTTTCGTAATATTTGGCGAGTGAAATTTTTACGGCACGTTATCTTCATAGCGCAATAAAAAAAGCTGTATCGGACAGGTTCCTAAATTTCTAGTTGTTTTGGATATTCATTTCTTTATTTCATTGTTTTTTGAAATTTTACGAAGTACCACGGTTATTCCAGTATATTGTACTTTTGATATTCTATATTTCGACCTGCTCCATTTTTAAACAAATAATATAGAGGCTTTACAACGTGATATTCTTCAAATTTTTCATACCCTTTTAACCACGCAGTTTTCAATGTAACTTATCTCGCAGTAATAGAATTTTCAAATGTACGTGACAGCTGAAAAATATATATATAAAATGTTAAGAATTCATACTCTCCCCTCCCCGCACCGCTTAGGCGTTTTATTTATTTATACAGAGTTAGACCTTCCTCTCTGAATAATTAAACAACGTGACCGAATTTACGTGCCCGGAACTCGGTAAATTTGAAAACTAGAAACACAAGAAACTAAAATATTTTTTTTTTTTTTTTGAACCAACAAATATCTCCATATATTTCTATTATTTCTATAAAAAAAAAGAATTATATTCCATACAAATTTTCATTGTTATTGTATGAAATTTTTCTCGCGCCTCTGACAATTAAACAAATTTTTTCATTTCTTAAATATCTCGATCACAGCGTACTAATATTTACATTTTGACTTAATTTTCGTTAACGTACCATTCTGTCCAGTAACTGGACGGCACTCGTATTCGCGGTTAGAGAAAACGCATCGCCCACCACGCGAACATTATTATATTCTTACGTGAAATCCCGCTAAAGCTGCGATTTGGGGATTACACTACTCTTTTAAGTTTTCTTCTTTTGCCGGGTTCAGTGCTTCTCTTTTTGGCGTACCTTTCTCATGGAGACGCTGCACGTGCCGCATAATAAGAGAACTAGCGGTAGAACAATCTGTAGAAATTTCGACGACCCATGACATCGGTTCTACACACGCCTTCTTTTTTTATCTTTTTTCGTACGATCAAGTACTTGTTCTACAAATATAATAATAACAACAAGCAATGAAACTTGTCATATACAAAAAGGAAAAAGATTAAATAGAGGGAAGTAGAAGGACTCGAAATAATTTTAATCTTAAATTCCCATTTTGTGTCGAACAAGCTGCAATTTTAGTTTATATTTCGTCGATACTTCAAACCAATTACCTACGTACTAGGAATAACTCTACGAAATTCAGAACCCAATTAAACCTTCTGATAGCATCAATTTAAACCAATCTAACTCGCGTTGAAAAACAAAATTAACTTAATCGTAGAATTAATATTATATATATATATATATATATATATATATATATATATATATATATATATATATATAATATCGATAAGAAATAATAGATAAGAAACTGGAATCACAAACAAAAAGTAATTAAGAAACATAATTTGGAGAAAGATATAGAAGAGGGTCGAATGGTGATGTTTTTTACCACACGTTTCTCTGCTTCCCTGCTTTTCCATCATCTCTGACAGGCAGCTTTGCTACCCTGTCAAGCCATCGCGTTACAAGCATTCACCGGTTGCCAGCAATTGCTGATAGAATGAACAGAAGACTTTGTATTTTGACGAAATGAATTTTGACAAAGTTAATGATTATTTATTAATAAGAGAAGTGGAATAATACTTGTACTTCAATGTACAATACACTTATATACAGTAAAATAATTATAGAATGATAAGTGACTGGTTCTACCATAACAAATAACGTGATGATTTTATTCGATACATATCTTTGACGACACAATTATACAGACGGCTTTTAGCAATGGTATAATTGTTGCACAATTCCTTCGAGCGTAAAACAGTTGCATAATATGATGAACGTCTTGTAAGAAAAGAAATGAAATCTGTCGAGTGAAAATCAAACAAGTCTGTTTAGTGTATGTCTGTTTTAGTGGAAAAAGGTGAACAGTGACAGGGACCGTCTTGTTTCTTATGAACTCTCCAATTACTGGAACATAAAATAATTGACACATAAATTGCCAATAATATGTAGTTGGTTTGTTCTTTTCATCGTAGAAGCCATTGTCTAAATGGACGAGGGTCAAACGAGAATATCGTTTTCTCTCGCGTTCCATTGAGTCAACGTCGGTAACACGCTGGATCTTGTCGTAGTGCACCGCCTCTGCACGAATCGATCCGCGAAATCGCTGTGACCGATAAACTCGAATTAAACCGGTCCGCTCGCGCTCCCGGCGATGCGATGCCGAGCTTCAGATAACGCGGCTAATTTATTTTCGTTTCTGGGCTATTGATTTCGATGTCGGCGACGGTGCCACCGGGCTTTTTCGGCCATAGCGCAAGGCTGCAAAGGAGGTTGAAAAATTCCGGCACTTCTATGTTCTTGTTTCTTAACCCGAGGACCATTGATTCCAATGGCCACTTTTCAAGAATAGTAGAAAATTGATTTGAAGACTCTATTTCTGAGAGTACAAATGACGAGAAATAGGCAGCAAATTTTAGAAATTGACGTTCCCTGCCTGACATAATTGGAACATTTTTTCACATCGTATATGTGTAAATTTAGATACTCGTAGAAAATGGTACCATAGAAAATTTAAATCTAAAATCCATATAGATAATTGACTGCACAAATGATCGTTACGCTAAGAAGATTGACATAACCAAATCTATAGCGTTCGGTATAATGCTTCAAAACAAGAAAAGGAATATTTGAAACCTTGCCCATTCGATGTAGATATCGTACGTACAAATTAAATTTTATCAAATTATTTACAGCATTTTGAAAACGAATCGCGATAAAAATTCGAAATGTACGTTTCGAGATGAAATATCACTTTTCATTATTTTGTTTTACACATTTTATTACGTTATTTCCAAAGTTTCAGAAACGTGTCACGTACCAAAAGCTCAAAAAATATTACATATTTCAGGTATCATCTGTTAATATTTTCTGTATAGTTAACATATTATTTTCAGAATTTCAGTAGTGCTCGAAAATTGCACCCCAAGGTAAACTACGGAAAGAAAAAGTGATAAAATTTGTTGTAACGTATGCCAAATATCGTTTCATCATCTTCTTCCCAAAAGGATGCATATTAAAGAAAATTCATAAGAATCTGGGAGACTCGTAATTTTCCCACAGATGCTATATATATATTGTATATATACCGTATATATATCGTTGTTTCGATAATAACCACTCGTCGCCTCATCGATCTTCCATTTTTCCCCACCCTCACACTCTCTCTTTTTCTCTCTTTTTCTTTCTTTTTCTCTCTTTTGGCGCTTAGTGGAATTTTACCAAGCTCTTATTTATCTTCAAAGACTGTTTTCGACGGAATAGCAAAGAACGCGCGACTCCTTAATATTTAAGCTATGCAGATTTATTCATTCTACCCTTATCCCTTTGCCTAACGTACCTTCTTCCATAGAGTCGTTGTTTAAACGAGCTGAAAGGGTGAAAACGAGAAATCTCGCAGTTTACTTCTCGAAAATTTATAGCCAGCATTGCTCTGTTGCCTATATTATTCAATTATACAAACAATAATATTACTAATGCGTTCGTTATTTACTGATTTTCCATAGTGGATAACATCTTTTGCTTGGTTGTGTTTTACTTTATTGAATAAAATAAAATCGATCGGTAATTATGGCAACAGATGGTATAATAACGAAGAAAATATTCTAACGATTACGTTTAGTAATCTAAACTAATCTAAACTAATTTACTGTTATCTAAATGTAACGAATATAATGTGCGTATTATTTAAGTTAAATAATACTGGTTTGTAATAATAAACTTTTACGAGATTAGTAACAAGATTGTAGATCTTGGATAAATAATACCTAGCAACAATGATATAGCATTAAAACTGAATATCTTTTATTTTCTATAAAATCTTGTTGTTTGTTTAACAGCTAAGGTATAAATCATGATCTGTACGATATAATTTGATAAAACAACGTTATTCTATTCGATTTACTAACCATTTGAAGAATAATTAAGCTTCATTCGGTATTTGATCTATAGGAAAGTCTAGAATTCTAGGAATATTTGTAGAAGAATCAATACTATTGGTTGGTAACTAAGTGATTACGTGTTTTGTCATTAGGTGATATTGACAAAATCCGCAATCACTTAGTTGCCAACCCAATAGTAGTATCGAGACATTGAGTTGTTGCAAAATACTTGTAAAGGAGGACTTTTGCTGAAAAAATATACGTCGTTTATTTTTTACATGTGTACTTTTCCGCTTCACCTCTCGTTTTTATTCACGAAATTTTATAGAATCGCGATATTTATTTTGCTAAGTACGTAACACATATCAATCGATATTGTCCTTATATACGTCGTTAACAACGAACGAATAATTTTTTCTACGATAACTATCGATTTATACATTTTGAATGGCATAAAGAATTTCTTGTATTTTTTGTGCTTTATAATAAAGGTAAGCATGGCCCGGCCCTTTTGTCTTGTACGCATGAAAGAATTATAGACATGAGAAAGAATTGAAAGTCACCCGTTTCGAAAGTTAAAGGTATCTTATTGCTCTCATGGGAGACGGTCATGATTCTTACTTATTTCTCTCTTCCTCTCTTTCCCCCCCCCCTCTCTCTCTCTCTCTCTGTTGAATCTTTAACAGATCGTGGCTTCTTTCTTTATTTTTAATCAAACTTTGGCATTGTAATTTCCATGGATCTTTAATACCAGTAAATATTTTACGATGATGTTGTCATATAAAATTATCATACCTATCATTTTCTATCTAAAAAACATTGAATTTTATTCCTCCTCTGCTATTTACTAAATGAAATCAACACTTATTTTTCTAATTGTTTATAAATTGAGCTTTCACACACGAGATACGTATGATACATCTACGCAGAATGTAAGATACGAAGTAGAATATTTGATATAAATAGTTGTTGTATAATTATCTTATTTAGAAATTCTAAAGTTACATTCAATTGCTATATGTTTAGATTCACGTAAAACCGCGAATACCATTCATTTCCATCGGTGAATTCAAAAGGACGCTTCTACAAATTTCAAAGCACACGACTGTTTTTGTTGTTGAATTTCTCGATCTATTCGTTATACACCTCGTAACATTCTGAACATTCAGCATAGAATACGATGATTGGCGAAATGGTATCGTGTTGGTGTAAGAATTCGAGAAACTTTATTATTGGCAGTTTGAAGTTTGGATACAACACGTTGGCCTCTGAAACGTTTGCCCGTTGGACTTTCAATAGCCATTGACGTGTTCGAACGTTGGTACATGAAACCACAGGTCACCTTTCGAAATTGCTTGTGACACGTGCAACGTCTTCGCGTTGCATACTCTAATGCCGTAAAGTGGTCTGGGCCTCGCAATATTCGGAAACTCGGCCAAAACGATACTCTAACGTGGTTATCGATCACTGAGTACCTTCCGCTTTGATCCGTCACTCTTAAGCGGCCTTTCTTCGCTAATAAAGAGCTATAAACTTCCGTCGATAGTAGCCAAAACTTAATTAACCAAACTGTACGCAGCTTTGTTACGAACACTCTCTTCCGCCGTTTTCAATCATCTTGCGCAGCTTTTCAATTATCCTCTTATCGTTTGGTACAGTCGCTCCGAGTATTTGTCAGCGTAAATACCATACGTTTCTAAGTGATAATAAACTTACTATGTTCTACGCTTCTGTTTCGATATCGTGGAATCTGCCGCACTTTGAACATCGAACCATTCAGCCGTATTTCTATTTCAAGTATCCAGCACTTCTCTGCTTGATGAGTCAATCGCAGTTTCTGCTCTGGGATACAGAGAGTTGCATTCGTAGCGATAAAGTTAATTAGTTACGTTTCCAAATAGGTTCACGCGTGCCGCTAATTCGTCGGGTTAATCTATTCCGGTTGTTATAGGATTTTTTTACTTTGACTATCTTGGCTATTTTATTCGTATTTTAAAATGTGTAATTCATTTTGCGAACGTTGACTTGTAAGGCTTGTGAAAGCTGGATTTTCATGTATGAAATATTTCTAAATTACTTGAGCTTCGTCGATAGTTCAAAATCATTGTCATAATAAATCGACGCGATATAAAATGAATATAATGTAAAATTTCAAGAAATAGTTTTATGTCACGTATTTCTTATCTTCTACGATCTACAGTCATGTATTAGGTTGTCCGGAAAGTTCCTTTCGTTTCATAATAGATGAAGAAAAATTTCTGTTTTATATTATTTTACTGAATTATGAATGATCCATTTCGTTATATTTCTATTATTATGTTTGTACGTAATTCAATAAACTGATATAAAACCAAAAACATTGCGCGTCTATTATTTCCTTATAAAACGAAAGAGACTTTTCGGACAACCTAATAGTATAGTCAATATCATTTGAAAAATCGTACGCTAATGACAATCATCCTATCAAGTATCTATGTTTCAATTATTATTATATTATTACGATATATCTTCTAGAAATATTTCTATACTATCGTTAACTTTGTTGTTACTCTTCGTATTTAATCTGTTTGTAAAATCAATTTACGCAATAAAAGATCACTCAACTTTTGAATCTTGCTACCTGTTACTAAGTTGCAATTGTTCATGAGTACTATAGTAAGAAAATGCAAGATATCATCAACAAACTCTATAACGTTTCATCAAACCTCCGTTCTTTTAATTTTTCACAATTTCATTCTCTCTCTGCAAGAGAATTTTAATTCATAATTTCTTTGTAACCTAACTTCTACTCGACAAATTAATCCAGACGTATAATCAATTTAAACACAAGACGCAAACTTTTGAAGATCTATCGATTAAAGGGAATTCCACAATGATCATTTCCATCAAACTAGATAGATCACTGTTAATGTCAACGTAATCCGATCGTCGACTCGGGAGCTCGCTTTGTTCTTATTTCCACTCCGGATAATCTGTTTTGGTTGGTTGTTGGAAATGGCCGGATTATTCGAATTTGACGCGATAGATTAGCGTAATCCCTTTAATTCAACAAACTGGCAAAGTTTCATTATAATGTTGTCTAGTTTCGATGGCCACTGTCCTCGAAATACCGTCGCTCCAATACCAATCGTTCCGTGCCTATGCAATCCACTATACTTTTTTTTTCTTTTCTTTTTGTAGTTATCATTTATTTTTTCATTCCTTTTTTTTATCTCAGTTTCGAATGTTTCGTTGATTCGATTTCAACACGAAAAGCGTCGACCCAGCTTCGTTTTTAATTAATCGATCGCTGACTGGCAACAATTGGTTTTTTGGAGCACGTCGTCCAGTCGAAAAAACGGAGGATATATTATTTTGAAAAATAAGCAGTGTGATGTTGCATGTACGTGATATTCTTTCTTTTCTTTTTTTTTTTTTTTTTGTTTAGTAATATTTACTTGTTCAAAAATCGATCACACGTTAAAAGTATCCTTTAATATTTTGTATATTATTATACTTATTTAATAAATATTTTCCCGGTGAGAAACATGGCAAATATTATTTTCATTTTAAAATTCAGCTCAACATACAACTGTCATTCCATCTTGAGAAGATAACTAACTGTCTTAAGAATGCTGGGGAAACTATGTCTGACTGTATCGTTCCTTTTCCATTGTAGCAGATTTCCACGTTCACTGTTGGATCAATTTCCTCTATATTTTAATTATAGAATTTTATTATATGCCATTTTAATCAACCTATTCTTACAAATACTAATCACTAAATCAGTCATGAGAGTCGGAAAACCGTTTTATATTCTGTTTATGCCTTTACAAGACGGAACTGGTCGATTATAAATATAGAATTAGACCAAGAAAAATGATTTTAAGCGAATGGAGAATTTTTTCGATAAGATGCTCGTAAAAGGTTTCGAATCTATTCGATTCTGCTTAAGAGTACCTTTTTCGTTTCTCGAAATATTTATAGAGAGGTCGAATCTGTCGCGTTTAAGTTTGAATCTACTTGAAAGAACCGCTTCTTCTTTCTTTTTTTTTTTTAACTGCTTGTAAAGTATTCGAATGTGGTGGCTTAATGTTCGAACACCCACTTGTTCTGTTACTTGACGTACTTGAGCCCATCAGCGATCGAAACAACCATCGAATTGTATGTGTAGCTACGATAACACGTGTTCGACGTTCAAGGAGCTCATCGTTCTGATTTGACGCTTTAAGTTTTATCTAGATCCGCGTTTCATTTCAACTAAAATTGCCCTTCTCTATTTACTAGTGTCGGACTAAAATGCGGTTTTGCATTGCGGCTCGGTCGCCCTCTAAGGCCGAATAGTTGTAGAGCAGTTTCGACCGGCCAGGGCAGACGTTTTATCTCGACTTCTACCGCCGCGAACTTTTGCGACGAAAAAAAAAAAAAAAAAAAACTGACGCATAGAATGAAATATCGTTCGTTCGCAATACCGCGTCTTCGCGATACGATATAGATTAATTCCCATTATTCTTCGCTGTTATCGCCTCACAACAAGTATTCTACTCAAGGAAAATTTTAGGTTTTCTAAAAATTAAAGAAATCTTTCGTTGAAAAGACGCAAGATTTTTTAAATAAAATTTCGCTTATTAAGTACTTGCGAAATATAATATTTCTTGTCGGATAGCAGACGATAGTAAGTTTGTATCAAATATTTTGATTATACTGCAACAGTGTTTTGAATGGAAAATCTAAGGATCGATAATTGATAATAGTAATTGATATACAATAATAATTGATAACACAGTGACAGGCAATTAAAATAAGTTTAAACATACGCAGGATATATAAGACACATGTACATCTGTAATTTTCAAGTCACAAGGTGTTGCTGTGAAAAATAAAGTGAATCTAAATTATTATTAGGTTGCCCAAAAAGTTTCTTTCGTTTTATCAGGAAATAATGGACGCACAACATTTTTTTTTTATATTATTTTGTCGAATTACGTACGATCCGTTTTATTTTGTTCAAATAAACACCGCGACATTTTACACACTTGGTTTCACTTTTCTACGAAAGTGCATCGTTATAAAAAAACACGTTTACGAAAGAAAGACACTTTTCAACAAATGAGAAATTCTGCAATATTTCTTGCGAACGTGTTGCTTAGTAATTAATGAAAAATTGTCGGATTAAATGTAACAAAAGGCGAGTTTCTATCGAGTAAGAAAACGGTAAGCAAGAATCGCTCCAAGATAGCTCTTGTAACGAGGTAGACAGACAGCAATTGCGCTATCTAAACAGCCTAGGGTCGTCAGCTAAGGTTTCACTGTGTATACGTCTTATTCGCTAGTCACACAAGATTAAGTTGCTGTGTAACACGTAGGTTATTGCGAGCTTCACAACAATTCCGTCTTTATCCTATCTTCCGACGAATCCTCATCGCGCAACTTTTCAAACTTCGTTTTCAACTCTGTATGCGTAATACGTCGTACGGAAGATCAACGAACAGAAACCAGAAGCGAAATTACATTTTAAAAGGCATGCTTTTCAGTACAACTTGCGTCGCTCGACATTTGCCCTGTTTTCGATGTATTTTGCACGACGTGTTTTAAATGGGCTTTTGAATCTCGGTTCTTTGCCTCCTCGTCGATTAACATTTTAATCGTAGTTTTAACGATGACGAAACGGTATCAACAAAGGTATTTGCATCGACGTAAAATCGCGCAGAAAACCGGTTTCAAAGTCGCTTTGCGACCAGGTCCTTTTTTCGTGTAATTAATATTCCTTCGCAGTGTTATTAACAATATAACATGGTAAATTGACCTCGTACTAATGTGAATCGATTGAAAAACGTCGGGACAATTGATTCTCTAAAATCAGATTGTACGTTGAATTTTGATGAGAATAAATATAGAGTGGACTAGGAATATTTTGTAATTATGCACTTTGTTTTTTGCAGAGATTCATTTGAATTTAACTGTAATAATTATACGCAATTGTTCTATTGATTAGCAGAGATTCGTGTTTAAGGATTGTTAAAGGGAAATGGAAAATTGTGAGAATCGTTAGACTATCATTGCACGACCACAAAAATAATTAATGAACTTAGGAGTTCGGTTGAAACTTTGTTAACTGAGTTGGTCGATCCTTTGACGAGAACGACCCGAATTTCAAATAATTCAATCTTTCGGAGCATTTCACGGAGAGCCGTTATAACGAAAAGAGAAAATCTCTGTTCAGCATAGTAATATTCAATTATATGCATATAATAGTATCCCAAATATTCGGTTGGAATACAAAGAAATTTATGTAAGATAATATAAAGTATATAATCAAGCTTCAAAGTGATTTGGAACTAAAAAAAAAAAAAAAAAAGAATTTAATCCTGTAACAATAATACTTAACTGATATCGTTGAATTGCAAATGATCGCAACATAGTTTAGGCCAAGTTATTAGGTTATCCGAAAAGTGTCTTTCTTTTACAGACGTCTTTTACAACAACGCGTCTTTATGGAAACATAAAACCTAATCTGTCGAACGTTGTGATTTTTATTTTGATAGAACAAAATGGATCATACGTAATTTGATAAAACAATATAAAACGAAAAATGTGCATCCATTATTTCCTTATAAAACGAAAGAAACTTTTCGGACGACCTAATATTTGATTTCAAAGAAATATAACTTTATTTTATGTATTCTCTATAACATATTATTTATGTATTAATCGATCCGTAATCCATAGCGGCTTAGGATGGCTTCTGATTTATATTCTACCCGCTTACGATACGTGCTGAATCATATTTACGCTATAGTTATAACTAATAACCTTCCTCATTAAGCTATTAATCTATTACTATACTATTGTTCTATTGTACTTTCTATAACATATATAGATTCCATACTCTATAGAATAAATCGACGATCGATAAATCGCTTTTATCAAACAAAATATAAGATATAAATTGAAGTTAGATTATAGGAAAGTTAAATAACGTATCCAAATGTCGTAGTTTGTATGGCCAACAATACAGTTAAAGGTTAATTACCATGGCCCAAAGTGATCATTCAATGAATACATGGAATACAACGAAATACAAGCTTGAACGTTAAACTCGCGTGATCGATAAACAAGTTAAAAGCACACGGTCCATTTGCATAATCCTCGAAATAGTGATCATTGAGAGAATTAGATTGACGTGAAATAAACATCGTATTGTTTATAATGGTAATTCCTGATATATAATAACGATAACTGTTAAAAATAAGACTTGCGTCACTCGAGAATACTTTGCTTGCAGTTGGATGTTCTGTTTTTGATCAAAACAGGAAGGGAATACGATCAAGAAAATTACTAGGGTTTCCTACGCGAGAATCTTACAAACACGGAACCGCAACTATCTACATAACTCGGTATGTTGATCTTGCAAAGTGAAAATAAATGGTAATTTTCTAACTTTGTAACGTATTACGTCTTCCTATGTGAATACGTTCATAAATAATATTATATATATATATTAAATATTACCTCTTGTTACTTTTTATATTTAGGAAATTAAGTTAGGATAAGAGGAAAATGTTCGTCGATAACGTTTATCAATTTTATCAACTGATTTCTTTTCCTATAATATTGAAATTTATTGAATTTTCATTTGCAAGTCACTGGACAGTCAGCAAGTTGGGTACGTTGATAAATGATGTTATATGTATCTGTAAGATGAATTTAATAAACGTTTTACCTCGAGTTATCAAGTGTTCTGCTCGGTAGATTACAAACAGAAAATTGAAATCATCGCTTAAGCGTTTCATAGATCCTAACAATTTAAAAACGTACTACTTGGAATCCTCTTGGGTTGGAAAATTCTTTATCCAAGAGTCTGCCAAGACAACAAATTTACCTCTGATATCTGCAATATTAAATTCGTACTAGAATCTTCCTTTTTTACACAACAAAAGAATACCAATGACCGATCAATAAACACAATTCTCTAAATTCTTCGGTCTATCCCTGCATACTGATGTAATCGTTGGCCGATAACGTCTCGATAAAATCTCAGTGTTCGGTAAACTCGTGACGAGCACGCCAACGCGCCATAGTTCACCATTCCTTCGCGTACCGCGTCCACGTCTTCATCCTTTATCGTGCAGCGCCTTCTCTCTTAACGAATCGACATGTTTCGTGTTGTGAAACTGTTCCAAAGCAATTCAACGTCAATCCACGGTCTCTCGAGGAAAGAGACGGTTTTTCTCTCCTGTCCACTATTTTTCTAACTTCATTCAACCGACTACGATACGAAAGTGTATTAGCCACTGATTACTGTACAGAAATCAGAAGACAGACTATCTTGACATAACACGAATTCTATACCAGGTGAAAATATACACGTGATAGGGCGGTTCAATAATTGTAACAAGTCATATTTCTTGTTCTATTAAAGTTAGAGAACAACGTCTACATGAACCAATTCGTTTCTTACGATTTTATTTTCTCACAAGTGTGACAATTAATCTGCGTATTTTTATGTAAATATTCATATTCTTATGTACAGAATTAAAGAAATGATAGATCTACACGTGTAAACATCGTTTCGTCTACTAAGAATTATAACGAGTATACCACTTTGAATATTTTATACGTTCTCGTATATTATATACAGTCTGTCACACAAGAGCGTGTCTGCGATATTTCTGTAAATACTTATATATTTGTAAAAAAATTTATATGAATTGAATCTACATCTAAAACACTAATACGCTATTACAGTAGGGTGTCCAATCTCCTCCATTAGCGATTATAGCTTGACATCGTTTCGGCATACTCTCGACTAATTTTTGAGCGTAGGATTCTGGTAACGACCTCCATATCTTTCGAATGTGATGTACAAGTGTTCTTATTTTTGTGATACGTCTTCCTCTCAGCTTGCCTAATAGGACACCATGCCCAAAACGAAGATTCATCAGTGAATACTATATTACTCCAATCACGATCTCTGTTTTCATTCGCCCATGCCAGACAATTTTCGACGTTTCGCGTACGCGGCACTCATATTAAAAAGCTCTGTTCCTTTCACTGTTTCAAATGAAACTGAAAGGTATTCAGCAACGCGTATTAGAGAAGTTTTCGTTTGTTTACATTCTTTTTATCTCATTCTGATTAGGTGTCAGGTTTCGCAGATATCGCAGACACGCTCTTGTGTGACAGACTGTACATTCTGTACATTTTTGCGTCCCTAAATTTGTCACGAACGCATAAAAATCCACATTCTGGTATTACAAGAACGCACCTGAAAAATGTAGACAGAGATTTTTCACATAGTATCGGAGAACGATCAGCTAGTAGTACGGATGAAAGAGAATGATATAAAAAAAGAATGTGTCATATTTAACATAGGAGAGACAAGGAAAGACTGGGAACAATGCTTTTATAATAAGGTAGAGCGCGTATTCCCCTTGTTTTCTAGACGTTAAACATATTTCTATAAAGCACGTACGTCAATAAAGCGTCTGGGTTACAACTACATCGGCGCATGTCGCCATTTAAAGTTTTAATTTATGACCACGCTATACAATTTCCTATCTGCACAGAAACTTATACACACGAACAACTTCTTATAAAGTTTTCTAATCGTCAACTTACACGTGCAAGATAAGAGGCGGCGCATTGACGAAAAGAAAGGGTCTGTCTCGATCGGATCTCAGCCCTTTGTCAGCGAGGAAACAAATGTAGGAACAATATCAAACGACATGGCCTGTATCGCGTACGCGTTATCACGCGGCCTAAACACGAGCACGTGGTCGCCGGTTTACGCGCGTCGAGATTAACGAAACATGCTTTTGATCGAACACACGCACCCTTGCACAGCTTTTATACGTTGAGCTCGGTACACGAGAGCTGGTTACTGTGGCGTTTATGTCTACACACGTATATACGTACATACACACGGGCTCTAGGCCCCCGACAAATATGACGTCGCGTAGCACGCAAATTCGCAGATCCCAGAACCACCGGCATGAATCATGTCTTTGTTTGCCCTCGCTCGCCACCACCCATGCCGATTATTTATTATTTATCCATCCGCGGTTGAAATATCGCGACCCTGTGACCAACGCGATTATTTCTGAATTCATGCGGAGAAACGGGTCATCTACATCACGTGTACGCTCTGCTCTGTCGTTTTGTTTGTTCCAATGGACCATTCGGCAATATATTATACTTCAGCTTAGAAGGATCTATTTGCAGCGAGGAAGAATTACATCGATATAGATTGCTTTCTGAAGTTTTGTAGAAATCGTTGCGTTTATTCTAAAGATTATATATATATATGTAAATCCTCACGTGTCGTATAAAATCGAAGAGTTTGGAAGAGAGTGAATTTAAAATTCTTTGCTCTGTTCAGGTGATCAATTATCGCCGATATTTAAGGCTCTCAAGATTGTCGTACGCGAGAGATCCTCTAGACGATCGATATATCTACGTATATCGCGAATACGATGCTTGGAAACTTTAAATATCGACAATAATATCGGGGATAAGATCGATCGTCGTCAGAATTTGAACGCTGCTTAAGAAACACTCTTGTCGAGTATTTATCAAATTGATAGGTTAATGGAAATCACGTAGTTGCTGGATTTCTTTCTAACCGCGCTACTTCATTTTATTGATCAATTATTAATCAGACTGCAAACATGTTCGATCAACGTTCGATTAATTCACTGGAAACTATTACACGATTTCGCGTTTCAAATGTAGAAATCAGCGTGTAGAATGTTGCACACATTGTGCAACAAAATTTCAAATTGCTCGATTTTTTATCTTCCAAGTGACGGAGGACTTGTGTGCTCAGTGTGTTCGTTGAAATAACAACTAATAAATTCCGCGGCATGCACCGAGGGAATCACGAGCGACAGCTATCCGCGGGGATTGAAACAGCGATCCGTGGAGAGGAAGGTTTTATAAAAAATTAGAGATTAAACAGCGACGACCATCGTTGTCGAGCGATAGAGGACGAAGATCGCATCGATCTCTTTTCTCCAATTACGAATGATTTAATGAAACCATGTAATCAGAACTCGAAGAGAGAGAGACAGATAGACAGACAGATAGACAGACAGATAGAGAGAAATTGGACGACCAACGAAATGTTCATTCCTACGTATGCATGCAACGCATTTAATTCTGTTTAATCTGGTACGCTGGAATGATATTCATGAAGCACGAAATGCGCCGCTTCGTCGACAGAGTGAAAAGGGACACGGTGAACGCTAGAATATATTCTATATTTCATATTGGATGTTAAATTACTAATTTATCGTTAAACCGTCAATAAGCAGTAATAAAACTGTATTAAACAATAACGGCTCTCTACCGTTTTCAGTTCTTCGTTTGTCTGGTATTTTGCTTGACAAAGCAAGACGGAGAAATTGATTTAATCCCTTTAAATGAAATTGAAATACCTAATTGAACTTGTTTAGAATGTACATACGTGTAATCTAGATAATGGGATCTAGATTTGTGTTACGACTGTGAACAGAACGGGATTAATCGCCAATATTTACGCTAGGATTATTAAATAGGGTTATTTTGCACGTGGTCAAATCCACGTTGCGTACGACGAATTTACTTATCGATATTTTATTTTAACCACTTTGGAATTACTATTTCGGTAATATAATTTTTACATATCTCATAGATAAAATCCGCAGTTTAATCGTCCTCGTAACTAGCTTGCGTGTATTTATACAAATTCATGTTTTTATGGATACAATTAAAAAAGTGTAATATAATAGAAAAGTGTAAAATAGTGTCGGATAGAATACCTTAAGTATTTTACATATTTTTGCATATCGTGCATATTTGAATCTTTGAATTTCTCACGAAAGAATACAAATTCGCAATCTACTTGTAACTTACTTTTAACCCGATTCTCGATCAATTCTCGAGTAAATGTTCAGATTTAACATCCGAGTAGACAGATTTAGCATCCCAGTTTTTGCTAAAAATTATAATTCGTATTCAAATAATAAACAAACGAATAATAATAAATAAATAATAATAATAAATAAAGAATAAACAAACGAGTATACGAAAGACTAAACTCGCGTATAAATTTCACCAAGAAGCTTGGTGCAACTTGGCTAACATAACGTGTGTCCCTTAAGTCAGGTCATCCGTGTCGAAGAGGACGCAGCAACAACAGTCGCATTTGAAATAACGCGAGGCAACGCCTTGAAGAACACGATACAAGAAACCTTCTATGTATTATAGCCATTTTAATAATCGATCTTCCTTTCGCAAGACGAAGAAACTGTTCGTTGCTACGGAGCCAGGCGAACGTAACGTCGCAAAAGGCACGATGTTGACTTCTGTTCACGACATCAGCCTTCGAATATGCAATGTTGGACGTTGCATCAGTCGCGTGCAGTTACACGAAGGCGGGAAAACGGGTGCACGTTCTCTGCGAGGTAACTTTCTATCGTAAGGCCGCGTTCTAAGCCGGCTGCTACGGTATGAAGCAGCGCCGCAAGCTACGCGGTCAAATGCGAGCGTTTGTATGCAAGCACGACCGACGACGAGCGCTGAATTGAAAAGCGGATGCTGTTTCGACGGCGAGCTGACAGGCCACCGCGTGTTTCGATTTTCTTAGCCTGAGACATCGTTCTTTCATCGTTCTTGGAACCTCGTGATCGGGCTTTGGTTCTTTCCATCGGATAACTTTCGGTAAAATCTTTGACTTACTCGCACTTTGACCTCTATGACGATTTATGGCTATGATCGTGGTTCCATAGAGTGTTTCTTCCGCTTACCTGTAACAGAGAAAAGATTTCTTGGTTATTTGAGATTTTCTTCTTATTATTATTTAATTTGTACTTTACAATTTGTTCAGTTGGACATTTGGTAAATTTTTCTAACTTAATTGCTAACTAACACTTGGATGGCTACCCCCCGCGGGATACCATCTTCGAGTTTGACTATTTTATTTCTTTAGTAAGGTCAGTGGGATGTTTTCTTTTTAGGCTTCTTTCTATGTGATATTTGGGATGACGAATAATTTTGTAATTGTCAATAATAAGCGGCAAATAAGGACAATAAAAGTATAATTATGCGAAGGTTTCGCAGCTGCGACGAAGAGAAAATCGAAGAAGTAGATAGAATTTCATAAACAATATTACGCAAAAGGTGAGAATCAAATTAGCCTACAGTTAACGCGATAGAAACTTATCAACTATTGTGTAGCGTCACAAAAGCAACGAGAATGAAACAAAAAGAGGAAGAAAAAACAGTTTAAAAGAAACTCGATAAAATGCCACCTTTTTACGGATACGTCGTTTGCGGGATGCGAAACGAGAAAGGGAAGCTCTGGGAAATAAAACAAAGGACAAAAGAGAGGGAAAGAGAGAGAGAGGGGAAGAAACCGGAGGCTGCTTTAAAATGCGTAATGAGCGAAACACGTGTGCGTGTGATAAGAGCTGGCGTTACGTGTGCAAGAATAATTGCACGACCTGCAACAAATTGCACTGATACCGTTGCCTTCTTTACGAGGGTTAAACATTGGTATAAAGCACACTGGTTGATACACGGTTATTCGTGTGAGCTTTAAAAAAAGAAGAAAAAGTGGAAAAGATTATTTCCATTGAGAACTTGTACTATTAGAGTGCACTCTATTCTGCTACGAACTACGTGGAAAGATGATACATACATAAGTTCCTTCAGACACCTTTCTTTCGTTCTACGATATTCCATGGCGTAAAAATTTATTAAGAACACCAGAATTTCTAGTGTTTCGAAGACACGAATATTCAGACATTGTCAAATTTCATTCCACGTGGTTATGTGGTATTTATTTAATTTGAAACCGGCGATACGTTCTCGATAAATGTTGAGCGTTACTTAGCTGTATTCCATCGAAGTACTTTCTTATTGGAAAACGACACTATCCCCATCGATCAATGGCAAATTTTCCTCTTCGATTGACGCATTTCACATCCAATTGGGAAGAGGATTTGAAACAGTATATTGCAAAGACACATAATAGATAATTATCTTGAAATCTTATAAAACAACTATAACATACTAATAAACGATACGACAAATAACTGGACTATCAAAAACGCCATCAACTCCTAAAACAACCAGTAAAAACGAAAATCTCATACATCTTCCTGCAATCGAAGAAAAAACGTCTCTGATTACTTGTCAGACTGAGAAAAGCCATGGATTGTTACATTCGAAACAAACGATTCAACTAATGACGGAGAAAGTGTCGTTGATTTATTTTAAATTCGATGATTCAACGAGCAAAAAAACCGAGCACAGAGTGTTCCTGTGTTTCAGGAAGCTGACAGCGGGCGCCGTCCGTTTCGCTACGGGCGAAACAGTAGTAGCGCTCAATGAATCAGCGGTTCGTTGAAAAGCGGGAACCGGCAACGTAGAGACGTTAGCGTTAATGCGGCGTGTTCACTGCTATTCACGCGTATCGCAAGTGTCACATAGCCGCGTTGCATAGTGCGTTTGCACTTGCCGCATAGCTCTTCTAAGAGCCGTAGGCCAGGTGAACCTGTGCCGGTCTCTGAACCGCTGGAAATCCTGGCATTCCCGAGCCTCTGCACAGACGGATCCCTTCGCGCGGTTCCTACGATGCGGACTATCATAGCGAATGGCGTGCCACGGCTGGCAGAACTGCATCACTTTATTCCCTCGAATGTTTGGTATTAATTCACCTCAAACTGAGTCTGATTTTGCAATTAATGAATTTACCGGCACAGAAGACTGGAGTAGAAGATTTTATTCACAGGCTCGCGAAAACATTCCAACACATGTATACACCTTTTATGAACATGTTATGTTACGTCGCCTGACTTTCTACCTGGGTCGGGCTGCATACGGCGGGCAGGATGGCAGCCACATGTCCGCACTTCCTTGTCGCGGGCCCTCAATAGCCTCAAGGACCCGTCATAAATCTCAGAAAAATCTGTCTAAGATCCTACGAGCCGGATGTAGCATCTGCCTAACAAATGTTCACGCGTCTAGTACGGGAAAGTTATTTCGCACGTGCGATGCCTCCCACTAACAACTTTCCTCCGAGGGCAGCTAAGACCCTTCCTAGTCTACCGGTCATCTTATTAACCAATAAGAAACAGCGTTCACTACCCTCACTTTCCTAGCCAAAATTGCTATGAACAAATCACCTGATCCCATGCGCTAGACACACCCATCACTAGCTCTCCTCTGACACAGCATCGTCACTTTCAAGTAGTCGTCGTCCGTCGTCAGGACCATACACTCCGTAACGGGTTCTACCCTTACGTCTCAGTTTTCATTCGTCGTCAGAACACTAAAGTCTGTAAAGGGTTCTACCCTCAAGTAAAAGTCGTCACTCAACATTAAATCGGTCAACACGTTTGTAAAGGGTTCTATCCTTAAACTCTTACTTCATTTTGCATCGACGCATCGGAGTACCTCTGTATATTCAGTAAATTGTCATAATAAACTCAAGTTACACCTGTTAACTCAGTGTAACTTCATTCTAACCACCCCTATTATCGTAACTGAAATAAGGGGAGCGATTAGTTTCGCGGCGTCGATTGTTTAATCGTAACGGGAATTTACGACTCCCGTTGACGTGCTTCCTCGCGATCGCGTCTCTCCGCAAACGGTCGTAACATGTTATATATGTGAATACGTGTATTACACGAAAGATTTTGAGATTTCAGCAGCAGCCTTGCGAGACTCGATTATCGTCTAAATCCTGTTGCTTCTAAATATCAATATTATCCCAAACAAGCCATAACTTGGAAGAGATGGATTTGGAAAATTGTTTATTAAAAATTCTATGAAGAAGAAAGCTTTTAACGCTATGAGAATCCAGCTACAAAAATGGTTATCAGAGATAGCGGGATGAGTGGAAGAAATAAAAATAGATGAAATAATAAAATATATTACGAAACGTACGAAGCGTACTATAATGCGGTATAATGAACTAATTACGACAAAGCGTTCAATGTAACCGTCCTCGGTTACACACTTAGGGTTAAAGAAGGATTCCTAGCAAGTCCATGATCGATCCGTTCCTTGCAGCGTCTCCCTGACATTTCTCACCTAATCGTCTAACCGTTGTCCGTCAAATTGCTCCGTTCGAGGGAACAAGGAAGCGACAATGCCATCCGTTTAATCGATTGCCGGTCTGTAATCCAGCGTATACGGGAAAAGACAAGCTCTGGAACAGCGTTCGTATGACCCGTTTTGGCGTATCCGAACTAGTCGTAAAGTTGGTTGGCGAGGGCGTTTCAGTAAATTCAAATTCGAGCCGATCAGCCGCGAGCCGGCTGGCAGTGTGCCGATATCGCCGGCTGAGCTGCTCTAATGAATTTAGCACCCCGATAACCAAACCGCTTTTCAAGGGAAAAGGTAACTAGCTTGCCTCTGTTCTATTCACCTCGCGCGGCATGCAGGCCGCAGTGACAGGTACAGCTGCATCTGTTGAAATATAAGGGAACGGCGAGCAGTTCCCAGCGCGGAAAGACAGTGTGTTAATTTATGGCGAACTGCGCGGAATGAGTTATCTCAGGTTACAAGTAAAATTATTCTGTTCTCCCCTGGGGAACGTAGCGGGATATCTTGTTGTGAAATTGAAACGATTGAAACCGATGTACCGTTCTTCTGTTAATATCTGTGAGATAGATACGAGCCTGTCAGAAACCAAATCGAGTAACTTTCATTCATTTTTATCCATTTTATCAATTGTTTCAGTTGATTACCTAAGTACACGATTAACATTCAATTTTCAAGAAACCAACGATTTACTTTTGTACGTTCGTTAATCGCAAGAAGATGATACAAATGCTGGGCAATTTTAAGATAAATTTAAAGAACAGTGAAAGCGAATGAAAGTCGTAATTGTTAACTTTTTGTAACATTTATTGAAACCAAGTGAAAGTAAGAAGAATGAAATACAATGCAACGTTAACGTAGAACCGCGGAAGATTCAGATTCTAATAATTTTTTACTGGAAATGTTTTAATAGAAAAGAGACTTGTGTCCAAATTGAAAGAAGAATGGAAATCCTGATTGGCGTTGTACATTTTTATAATGTAGACCAACAATTTTTTATTCATTTCGTAAATAATCTTTATAGACGTAACATACTTTTCAAATAGTAAATGTGACGAAGAGACGAATAAGAACTTGACAACTTATTTGCTCAGTCTTTAAATAGAATGCGAACAACGAAAGATTAATTTCTATTAAATTGCAGTTTTACTACAAGCAATAACCTTTGTATTGAGAAAAGCAGAACGCGGTTCTTTATACGGCCATATGCAAGACAACTGAGTAACGAGTAATATCCACATCAGTCGTAGGCATCGTGGATGAATTTAACCGGAAACGACGTCGACTTTCCAACTACAAGTTTCGATCGGACACGGAATTCAAGGGAAGAAGACAGGGCACGGACGATCGAAGTACAACCGTGAGACACTCGTTTCGAGCGTAAGTTTTCACAGACTATACGGAAAGGATCCGTCTTTCTAGCCAGGAGGACGCGCATCCCTTCTCTACTTGACTTTCCAAAGATTATGTATGCCAAGAGCCCTCAAAAACTTCCGACTTCTACAACTCCGCAAATGGTGCTCATAAAGTTTCATCCCTGAGAGAGGAGACGGAGATAATCTCACGTTTCCTTGCGTTATATTGGCTTCTTCACTCTCGGCCGTACTTTACTTTACGCCCTTTCCAACGATAGATTTGCTCGAATCTTTCCTTTAACTTCCGACTATCGCGCGTCCAGAAACGACGATCCCCAGAAAATATTATTGGAAAATTTGGATTTTGTCTTTGGCAAGCGAGCATCGGAACGGGAACGTACTATAAAAATGCCGTAGAAACTTGAAGAAAGTCTGAACCTCGGCGTAATTAGGATTTGAGCATATAATATGACTTGTGAGGTAAGTAGCGAAAATATATCGTGAATTCCCATCGTTCTTTTATTTGTTAACACTTTGATTGCCACGTTGGTCATTGGTGAACTTCTTATACTTGTAAAAATTGAATGAAAATTGACAGTTAGGGCATTTTGAATATAATCGATAGATAAAAGATACTTTGAAACAAAAGGTGCCCTACTGAGCAATTAAACATTTCTATTAGAACATGAATAAAAAAAAAGGGAGAAGAAATCTTGCATCTAACGGTGCACTGTGTTTGCATCCATATCTTTGAGGGGTAATCTACGAATATTATTATAAACACAGCTTAGAAAATAATCGTAAATACTGCTTTATAATCATATAATTGAAGTTAGAAGTGTGAACATACCTTACTATTATATATAGATTGAGCAAATATCGTTTACTAATATCTTCTACACACACATCTTCAGCAATATATTCTGCACGTTTTGCTTACGACGAAACGACGAATGCGAATGGATTGTTGAAATAAACGAAGCCTTGTTGTAATATGTCGCTATCGACTGTTACCAAGGCGCCACGGTGGTCATCAATGACCACCAATAAGATAAACGGTGCATTGGGGAAGAATGTTGTCTTACATCGTCAATTTATTATTATTTTGCCATTATATGCTTTGAATAATAAAAATACTCCCGTGGCGTCCTCAGCGGAACATATGATTTCGGCGTGGCAGTCAAAGTATTAATAACGTGGATGGAGAATGTCGTTTGTTCTATGGGTTCGAATCGTAAACGATATTATACGCGTGTTGTTAAAATAAAATTTTCATATATAAATACATTTTAACGGTATCATACTCGCATTGTTAAAATGTTCCCGCGTGTATGAATTTATATTCATATTTCGAAAAATGTTACAAAGGGGCGTGTTTTACCGCCATGTCGATGGCAGTTGTTGATAGGGGAAATGTATTTTTCTTTTCTAAAAATATCGAATAAAAAATAAAATGATTCGAATAAGAATGTGTTTTACGCGAAACAAGTTTACATGAAAACGAAGAAGAGACCGTGTGGCAAGTCCTCGTTCCGAGAAAATGCAAAGTACATATTCGTAAATGAATTTCAATTAACTATTATTCACGAGTGAGCATCGTATTCGTCCAAACGACTGTCTCCAAAAGAAATTGTGTACATGTGATTGCTGTCTACCTTCAAATTACCTTTTACGCGACTCTGTTCGATTTATAACAGTTTAGAAATCACGTCGCTTGAAAATCAGAGTCGTGTTTCCTCTCATTGAATACTCGTACTTTTAAAACTCCATTTGTTCCATTGCATTGACTTCGATTTATTCGCGCGATGCGAAGATAGCATCGTTCGGGCGACGAGTACTTTTCTGAGATTACATACGTAACTTGCTCGAGAATAGGAACATTCTTCAAAATTTTATTCCTTTACTGGATATTTTGTATTTTTTTTCACGGGGAAACAGCTTTTTCTACGCTCTGTGACCAAATTTTATTCATTTAACAAATACACTTTAAAAACTGAAATTCTGAAAGAAACGACAGCCAATTAACATAATCCAAACGAAATGGAAACCTAATTCAAAACCTCTATAACTACAATTTTCTTTGTATATAAATAACAAATAATGGCGTAGCTAGAAACTGGAATTTACTGTTATTTAAAAGATTGACCCATTTTACAGTGTTATATAGCAACAAATAAAAAGAAAATAAATACGAACTAGCGTGTTAGAAATAAATCAAAAAATGTAATTAACTTTCCACGGTATTTCCTTTCTTTTTTTGTAACAGAATCTACGAAGATTAATAAGGAATTAGAAAATGTAGTTTAATTATGTTCTCCAGAAAATGTACCTCGTTCAGCTACATAACGAAAATATGGTAAAAGCTGAAACAAGAATTAAACGAACGGCAAATATGTACTTCGCGGAACAAACGCCAGCCCTTTGTATTCTTAACAAGGTCCAATCGGTTAATGCACGGTGAAATTGTTTGATATTCGTCTTGTTGTTCCAGAAACGAGCTTCTAATTCTGACTTTACCAAAACCCTGAATTTGTCTGTGATTTCCATTGTTCAAACTGCGTGGTGAAACCAACGGAATTATCCTCGTTTTGCCACAGTGGTATCGTAGAAAAATGAAGTATACGGGAGAGTGTGTAGAATTTTCCAAATGAATCATGTATGTAAAAATGAATCCTACCAGAACCGGATGAATAGAATACCTTTTTTTATGAATTTGGATGCAATGGTACGAAGAAATGCGTTCCGTGAGAGGCCTGCAAATGTTTGTTCCTTTGTCTGATTTAATTTTTTGATACGCAGCGAGCCGAGGAAAAATTACAAGAACGATATATTGGAGATAACTTTGAATGTTAGAATGGTCTATCAATTTTAGAAATTTTTACCAAACACATTTTTAACATTTTTATTCAATATCTCTTACGAAGCCACATTTTATTCCTCTCAAACGATCAAGACAGCTAATCGAATTATTAAAAGAAAATATCTGCACTTATTAACTTTGTAGTTGAAATTCTAAACGACGATCGTCTCGCTCTTGAGAAACTTCATCGATCTAAAAAGCCTTAAGAAGAAACCAACGATCATAATTTTTGTATTACTTTTATCTAACTGTTCCCACAGCTCTCATCCTCTCAAGTAATCCACTTATCATCATTCGCGATATATAATATTAAAGGCTTCGTTGATATTGCAAACGAGATGGAGGTTGGTTACTTTTATTCAAGTCTCTCACGAAACCACGAAGTTTATACTGTCGCAGACAATCAACTTATTAATCTACGTTTCAAATAAATTCGCCTTTCACGTACGATGTAAAAACTGTTTGGCAATTATTGAAAACCTTGCTAATCATATTGAAACCCGGGAAACACCCGACGATCACAATCATTCTACACGATCGCTTACATTCACAGATGCTCCATGAAGTGTCCAAAGTTCGTTCTTCAATAATCAATAAATCTCTCCATTTGCAGCTTCATTACACGTTACTTCTATCAATTACGCCGTCACTTATCCTACCACTCGGAGCACATTCAAATTCATAGAACTAATGCCACAAAGAACGAGTTTCTGGTGTCGAGGAAAATGATTAAATAATTAATATCCAACGTTTCTGATATGCAAGAAGACACGGAACCAGCGTAGTGTGGAGCACGGAACTGTGTTTGAAATTAAGGGAAACTTTGTGTTATACCGGTGGAAAAAAAGCTGGCGGAAAATCAAGAGGGAGAGAAAGATACCGGAAAAGAGAGAAGAATACGAGAGAGGTGAAAATGAAAAAAGGAGACACGTTTTCTGGCAAGGCCAACGCGTGCCAATGAGAAATTCCGCATCGTGCGAATTTTCGTCCGGCGTAGACGTAACGAAACGGCCCACCGTAAATTGCGAACACTTCATTAGCAAGAATTTAAATTTCAAAAGAGCACTCTCGCGCGTCTTGGCGGACGGCAGCTCGCGAACCGCTGATGAGCTCGGCGTCCTTTGTACTTGTCAGAACACGGCTTATCGGCCGTGCCCAGCTCAAGATGAAAAACTCGTACTAGACGCTCGTCCACATCCTTCTCACTCTCTGTTTGTCGAATAATAACCCTGTTTCCCTTGGAATATGATTTATTATGAATGATAATTTCGAAGAATCGCGTTAACCGTTTAGTATCAGGTTATCCGGAAAGTCTTTCTTTTACAGACACGTCTTTTACAACGATGAATCTTTATACAGGAATGAAACCTAGTCTATCGAACGTTGTGATCTTCATTTTCGTAGAACAAAATGGAACATGCGATAAAATAATATAAAACGAAAAATGTTGCGTATCCATTATTTCCTTATAAAACGAGAGAAACTTTTCGGACGACCTAATACATTCGTATACAGTGGCTGACAGTAGTAGAAGCGAGACTGACTTGTCAAAAGTAAAAGACTTAGTTCCATATGTTTATTTACTGCAAAAGGATGGTCGCAAATTGGAAGAAATTTTGAAAAATAATACAAAATCATTCGTTCCGTTTCACAACTTTCCGTAACCAAAAATAGTAACAAAAAAAAAAAAAAAAAAACATAGATATGTTGACAAAAAGATGATATTACAGTGAGTAAGACTCGTTATTCGAGTAATAAGTATATGATACTTGCCGCGTCAGTATTTGCTCGAAGCATCGTATAATATCTGCCTCTATTGTTATAACAATATATTCAGTGCGTTTGGTATACAGGTACAATCTCGACCAAAACACACAGCTTCAACGTTCAATCGAAATCGATGCTGTGCTTGGTAATCTCCTGTAAATATTTCGAACAACTCGCTTATAAATACATCGATTCTCTCGCTTACCAAACGCGTAGTTTCCAATCTCGTCGTATACCACGTTCAAAATCGGAAAAATAAACCAGTCGTCCCTTTTTTTTTTTTTTTTTCTTTCCTTTAACTAAGTATCCCTCCTGCATTTGATTTCTTTCGGTTCCTTCTCGAAAAAAGAGCGATGTAATTTATTTTCATGTAGCAACTAGCAACTTTGGGGAAATGTGAACGTTTCGAAGCAAAGGCCGAAGCAATATTAGCCGGTTTATCTGTTTTGTCTGGCCGTGAAAAAGGAAGATGTTTCATTCTGAAAATGTCAACGAGTGGTTCGCTTTCAGGGAAACGGACGCGAATTGTTTGTCGTCGTTGCGCCACGGGAATAGTTAGAAACGAAGCAGTGGTTATGCAAACTTTGGAATTTACTTTAATAGAAATTGTCTGCGTCATCGTGCGCGCAATCCAACTTCTGTACCCGATAATAAACAAACGCGCAGGCAAAGACGCGAAATTTCGGCCGAGCTTAACGGCGCGGAAGTCGAGTCCTCGGAAATACCGAGTTTCGTCGATACATTCTGTTCCGCTATGTTGATAATTCTTGTACGATATTTTAAAAATGTGATCTGAAAATCTATGTAAATCTGAAACCACCTTTTTGATGTTATCATTTGTTTGGAATAAAATTGTCCTCGAGAAATAGCAGAATTTACGACTGTCTGACTCTAAGATAACATTCCACTTAAAATAGGTGGTGTCACTAAAGCTTCTAATAGAATAGATGCCTAATATTCTAATAAAATAAAGAAATACCAGTGACAGTATATGTATGTAGTAACCTACAAATGTGTTGTTTTATTATCTAGAGCAAGGACAAGAAAGGGTGGTTTATCCAGAGTTAAGTTCAAGTTTATTCGTACAAGCAATACTCAACACAAAACTGACTAGAAATATCGCCGTACGTCTTAATACTCGGCTTCCAACTTCTCAACCGCTCAACTCAAACTCAACTGCTACATTCAACTGCCACATTCATCGGACTCTCCTCAACTGACTAACTCAACTCAGCTGACCAACTCGACGCGACTCTCTGCAACTGACCAACTCAACACGACTGCCTAACGTCTTCTGTCTGTCTCCCAGATGTGCCTGACCCATTCCCAGGTAGATCCCCTTCAATTACCCCAATGTTGTAAAGGGCCACAGGTATGACCCATTGTCTAGTAGGTCCCTTTTCCTGATACTACATGTATACAGTGACCTAGTTATTACACAAAAAATTTTACGTATCGACCGTGTGTGTTAAGTAGAAGATTTAAAATTCTCATTAGCGTTGTAACGAAACGCGACTGACACGATTACATTGATAAAACTAGAGATCAAATAAATATTTGCACGCATTAAACACGTACGATTACTATATACATTTTCAAAATTGTTTCAAATTTTACGCAAAAGTCGAGTCTCGCAATTCTCGACATTTTTCAATCAACATATCCATGTTTTTGAAATAAACTTTTAAGAAGTTCAATTACAGTCTGTCACACAAGAGCGTGTCTGCGATATCTGCGAAACCTGACACCTAATCAGAATGAGATAAAAAGAATGTAAACAAACGAAAACTTCTCTAATACGCGTTGCTGAATACCTTTCAGTTTTATTTGAAACAGTGAAAGGAACAGAGCTTTTTAATATGAGTGCCGCGTACGCGAAACGTCGAAAATCGTCTGGCATGGGCGAATGAAAACAGAGATCGTGATTGGAGTAATATAATATTCACTGATGAATCTTCGTTTTGGGCATGGTGTCCTATTAGGCAAGCTGAGAGGAAGACGTATCACAAAAATAAGAACACTTGTACATCACATTCGAAAGATATGGAGGTCGTTACCAGAATCCTACGCTCAAAAATTAGTCGAGAGTATGCCGAAACGATGTCAAGCTATAATCGCTAATGGAGGAGATTGGACACCCTACTGTAATAGCGTATTAGTGTTTTAGATGTAGATTCAATTCATATAAATTTTTTTACAAATATATAAATATTTACAGAAATATCGCAGACACGCTCTTGTGTGACAGACTGTATATTTGTGTACACCTGTACGCGTAACAGTATATCTATATATTTTGTTCAATTTCTGTTGTTATTTCTGTATTTAGAGGTAGGATCACAATAGCTATTATTTTATTCTTTGGATAAATCTGTAGTATCGTGGGAAAAAAGCCCTAAAAATAGCGGGTGAGCCATAAACATTGTCGCGAGACGAGGTGTCGATAGGCCCATCGATGTGTCGTCGGTCCCTTTACCTGAAGAGTTTCGTGGAAAAAAGGTCTGCGTGACTCTGGCCACGAGCGGTGGCGTAACACGTGCGTGATGAGACTAAGACAAAGGGACAAAAGGGATGCTAAGGCAGAGAGACAAATTCACAGTCAGTGTCAGTAGAGAGTGTCGGAGAGTGAGAATCTAGAGAAGCTAGAGAGTACGAGTTGCGTTGTTGATATAGTGTTGCTAGTGTTGTCGAGAGAGTAGGATCCGTTGTGACGAGAGTTGCAAATTAACTATTGAGTTTTTTAAAGTACAGTACGTTGTTATGATTAGTTCTGTTAGATAACCATCGTTTTCTGTCTAATCAACATCTGTATCAATCCATATATTCATTCATTGTAAATAATTTTATAATTATTTACGGAGATACTACAAATCTATCACACCGTTCTGTTTCGAAAAACCTTTACTGCACTTTCTTACATGGATTTGATATAAACACAAAAGAATATCTTAAACTTATCGATTAAATCTTGAACTATCTTCTAGTTACTATTTATTGTAACTAGCGCATCTGCATATGGATGGCGAGCGCAAACTCACATTATCATTTTCAATAATTTGAATAATATATTCTTCCATCGATGTAAGGATAAAGTGTCGGAATAAACGATCCCAATCATCTCGGTTTATTTCAACCGTTTTGTTTCAATTTTTGTGATTTTTCCATGAGAACACCTATCTCAGAATATCTGAACCGAGTAACTGGATTTCCCATTGACAGGGCTTTAATCCGACATTGAAAAAGCGGCGCGTGGTTTCGAAGCTGACAGCGGCAAGGCCTACTTTCCATAAATGCGAAAACAGCGTAAAAGTCGAAACAATTTGAACGCGGTGAAAACTGCTCGCAAGCCGAGTCGGGCCGCGCAAAAGTTCGGATAATGCAGACATTACCGAAATACCGACCAGTCGGAGTAAAACTTTCGAGGCGTGGAAATTCGTTCGCTTTCGAAAACTTTCCGCTGTTTCAAGATCCGCGTAACATTAACGTATCACATCTTGCGTGTCATTATTTTACTTTGCACGGCTGTTACAACTTTCGCATAGTCGCACCCATTGCTGTAACTTTGGCCAATTTCAGATAAACCGAAACACACGTGCGCTGTCTCGCGATCAAGCGGATTTAATCAAGTGGATTTAAATAAAACTTCTCTCAATAATCGAAGTTTGGCAAGTGACGAGGAGCTTAAAGTCTAACGAATAGAACGTGAATCTATATTTTATTATTAGGTTGTCCGAAAAGTTGCTTTCGTTTTATGAGGAAATAGTAGATGCACAACATTTTTTGTTTTATATTATTTTATTGAATTACGTTTGATTCATTTTATTTTATTACTACGAAATGGATCATACATAAATCCATAAAATAATATAAAATAAAAAATGTTGTGCATCTATTATTTCACGTATGAAACGAAAGAATCTTTTAGGGCAACCTAATACATCAGAATGGAAGTTTAAAAGAGATTCGTTTTACCTATTGCGGATTATAAAGATCAACTACGCTTTGAACATTTTGCAAGAAAGTTTCTAATTCTTGAGTCGGCGGTACACAATCGTTGAACCAGCGCAGCGTATTTTATTTCGGTATAGAGACGATACGGAAGTCTCGTATATTCTCGCGAGTTGAAACGATCCAAGTCAAACAAGCTTCTGAGAAACATAACGCGAAAACTGTCCAAGTGTTATTATATCGTCCAGATGAGCTTGAAAGTCGAAGTCTTGATGGGTAAGGTCGTTGCTAGCAGGTTCGAAAAAGTTTCCGACTTTCGAGGATTACTCGTCGACGGTTCCGTTCCAATTTTCAGTCTTCGCGAAGCTTCTTTCACGAAAGTTGCTCGACGTTTCGAACGATCCTTAATCCCTTACAAGTTCCTCGGAACCAGCCACGAATCAGAATTCCCAATCATCCTTCTCGAATTCTAAAATAGCTCGTCGTCTTTCGCTTACGCCGTAGCGAAACCGTTCGAACCCTCGCGACAAAACTTCGACACGGCATCCTTCCCATTCGAAATCGAGATTCCGCCATCAGCAAAAGAGCTACTGATCGTTTCGCGTACGAGTATTTTTTTTTTTTTTTTTTTTTTTTTTTTTATGAGACCCTCAGCGAATCCTGGACGATTACTCAACGTCACGAGCTCTCCCACCGCGGAGGTGAATACGCAAAGGACAAACTGCGCGCGCTGCTTCTACCTGAAATGTGTACTCGTTCCGTTCCATAAGTTATAATTTATGATCACGAGTAGCCAGGCATAATGTTCAGGGATTACGTGATAAATATTCGTGCCACTTGCTCCAACCGAGCCATTCACGTTCTTCCTGCTGCCATTGCTACTCGTGAAAGTGGGATTAACGCGTAAATGAATGCCCAATTCGTACGTTGCCTTTCGTTTGACGAGCAGGAACAACGATCAATTCTGTGCTTTCTAGATTTGCTGTTGTACGATGGAGTTGTGTTAGGAAGATGATACATTTACACTGTACATGTGAATGTGTGTGCAAGCGTCAGAGAGCGCTCAGGCCATAGTTGGGACAAAAGACGATTGGCAGTCGTGGAGAAGCATCTGGAAGAGTCGGTTGACAAGAAGCGTGCGTGCGAGTAGGTTTACGAGGTCTTCAGAGTATAAGATATGTGTGTAACTGTTGTGTGCTAAATAAAGTGAATTATTTGTATTTCCGAATCCCTCCTATATCTTTACAAGTTGTTTTACAGTGCGTATTGAAGTGATCACCATTTCTAAGAAAACTCTACATCTGGCCCTTTTAGTTTCCTCAAGCACCGAAGCCGTCGACAGCGCATAGACAAAAGACTGGGTCGAAGGCAGACCATAAACAGTAGACAGGGGACGATGGCTTCAGGGTTTTTAGTCATAGGGTAACACTGCTAGCGTGCGGATCGGGACCAGCTCAAATTATATTCCTATTTGTATTTACACCTTTGTATTAAAACATATTTTCTACCTTGCAATTTATCCACGCGTTCTTTTGTTCACACATCTAATAACCTCAACAGTGCGTAATTACAGTACGATAGAGTGTAGATGGATTTGAAGATGAAGAATTGGCCGGATAGAAGCGAATCGGAGGAGACGCTTTTTTTGGTGTATCGAATACGACAGATATTTTACTCGAAACAGTCGATCCGCTGTATAGAACGAAGCTCTCGGGCAACGTGCCAAGAACGAGGGCAAAATTTGACGTCGTATACGCGTTTTTTTTTCGGTCTAGTGGAACTGTCACCTTTGTTGGCGAGCGATTAAATTAACTTTGACGTTGATTCAACAGGGATACATTTTCATACTCTATGGAAACACCTCTTACGTGATCGGGAACAGTCTCGGAGAAACCTAGCGAAATATTTATCTTGGAGATGTATCGAACACTTGCTATGCAAATCGAAGGATTTCTACTCGATGTTTAATCGGTGTTGCTGATTTTATTTGGACGACTTGGCGAAAATATAGCACAAACGCATTTTTTTAAAACAAAATATAGTACGTAATATATTCATAAAACGTAGGAATAATATATTTATAGTATCGTGGACGAATGGCCTAAGAAATATCGGGTGAACCATAAACAATGTCGCGAGAAAGCCTATGTGATCATGGCTACGACGTTAAACGTTTGCGGAACACGTACGTGGTGGGACTATGAGAAAAAATAAAGGGATGTTTAACCCTTTCGCTTCGGCAGTCCAGTTCGCCGAAGTATTGTCACTGAACGGAAACGCGCGCCAGAAATACACACAGTGTGCGTGGTTGCTGTATATACGTTTTCCTAAGTCTTAAATAACAATAATTCTTGTAAGAACCGTGTATGTAGTAACCTACAAATGTGTTTTGTTTTATCTAGAGCAAGGACAAGAAAGGATGGTTTATTCAGAGTTAAGTTCAGGTTTATTCGTGTAAGCAATACTCAACACAAAGCTGACTACAAATATCGCCGTACGTCTTAACACTCGGCTTCCGACTTCTCAACTGCTCAACTCAAACTACTCCACTCAAATGCTACTACTCAACTGCTCAAACTCAACTGCCACATTCAACAGACTCTACTCAACTGACTCTCTGCAACTGACCAACTCAACTGACTCTACTCGACTGCCTAACGTCTTCCGTCTCTCCTCCAGATGTGCCTGACCCATTCCCAGGTAGATCCCCTTCGATTACCCTAATGTTGTAAAGGACCACAGGTATGACCCATTGTCAAGTACGTCCCTTTTCCCGATGCTACATATATGAAATATCGTTTCACTGTCAACGGATTTAAGATTTTTTAGCATGAAACTTTAAGAAGTGATTAATTCAATATGTCGATAAAATCAACAGAAAATGTTCTGCTGATAACGAAAAAATGTATTATTGACTACATTGTACTATAGCACTTGTATATGCATCATTTGGATGCCGGATATTTGGGGTGCCGAACTCTGGAGTCGTCGCGTGGTCGCCGCCTATAAGCAGCACTCGTACCCACAGGTCAGCTCGAAGCGAAAGGGTTAAGGGAGAAAGACGAATTAACAGTCGGTGTGAATTGAGAAGTTAGTGTGTTGTGAGTGTCACAGGCGTCTCGGAATACAGCGCTAGGATAATCACATTCTTTGCATACCATAGTCGTCAAAAATTGTAACTAAGCAGTTGCAGCATACCTATGCGACCGGCTTCCAGCGATCACCCCGCCACAGAAACTAAACAGTTAATATAAAAAACCCTCCCAAGTCAGTACTAGAGTTCTTTTCTGTTCATTTTTTGTTGTAACACTTTGAACCGTCACTCTGTTGGATTCATATAATAAAAGTCCATTTTCATATACGGAGTTTAATTTTCTTCACCCTATTCGCGAAAGAATTATTTCGTTCGAACTGGGACGCGAGGAAATTACCGGCAATCTGTTAATTTCGCGATTTCTTGTGTCTCCGACGTGACATGAGCGTCGTCGAGGAGTGTGCTCCGCGTGAAAGAGAGCGTTGGAACCGTGGTGACGAGAGTTGTAAATGAACTATTTAGTTGTCTTAGTTATAGCACATTATTGTATTTAGTTCACGTTAAATAACCATCGTTTTCTGTTTAATCCATTTTAAATAAATAAATAAGTAATAAATAAAATCCTACATATTCGTAAAAGGATTCTACAAGTGTTTTAAATACTATCGTCAGCCATTGCACACGTTACGTACAGCATCGACCATTCCAATGTTCATCCGAATTTGAATCTAAATTAAAAAAAGAAATCACTACGATGCATAAATCGAACCAGACACCAGAATTATTACGTAATCAGATACTTAATACGAATGAAGGTTCACTGGCACATGATTGATACTATTTATATCGTGACGCAGATATTTCAATAACAATACAAGCTTAACAATCCTGTACTCCAGCAGTCGTTCCTATAACGAAAATAATCTTGCGAAGTTATATCCTTTGCTTCGGATAAATCGTCGACTAACAACATTTCCAAATACGCCGGAAGTATCTTCGATTTATCACTATCGTTTACATTTGTAAAATGCAAAATGCTTGCGATGGAGGAACCGAAGAAGCGATGTTCTGATTTAAATCGTCACAGACCTCCACTTTTATTGGTAAATCTTCCTTTTCTTTCTTTAAATATTTTCAGGAATTACATTTAGTTACAAATTCGTTCGACTATTACTTAAATCGTCGGAGAATTTATTGCAACGAGTACTGCAACTTTTATGCATTTCACTGGTTACAAATGTTTATACTTGGAAGAAAGGTTAGCTAAGGAGGGCAAGTAAGCGAAAGCTAATCAACGTTACATCGGAGCAAAAGGAAAGTTCCGATGACATAATTAGGATATGTTAGCGCGATTATTGAAACGAGCACGACAGGAAAGAACGAGCTGCATAGGCGTTGTGCGACGTTGAAAAGATTATCATGGTGAATGCCAGCGCTCTAAATTTTCATTTTATATCACGCAACGATGCTCGTATTCTCTCGACCTCTAAAGTAAGAGAATTCACGGAGGAATTCTCTCTCACGAAGTCTTTGCCTCGCATTATCTACTATTCCCGTTATTCTACTTGCTCCAATATTCGTCAACTTATAACAGTCAAAGAGGACAATATGTTAGAAAAATCTTTTGTTCGAGACGTTTATTTAGGCTCACTTAACGCGGTTACAATTTTATTCTCTATTGTTGTATAATACTTTTGTCCTAGAGAAATATTCTTAAATTTGTTAACATTGTTCCAAATAATTATAGTAATATAATAAATTAGAATAATTACACTTAGCTTGGACCTATTGAAATTATTGAGAGTGGATTGAATAGGAAATTCCGCGAAGTCTATACAAAATCTGAATCTCTATCGTGAAATCATCTATAGCATGCAAAGACGATAACAACGTCTGTAATACGAATAATGTAATATACGATAAAATAAATATAATACGAATAATAATTAAAATGTCGAAATTGATAAATATAGTGATCAAACTGATAAGATTGTTACTATAATATTGAATATCCTTTAGAAACTAACGTTTCAAATGAAACAATCGCTCTTAAATGAGCTGATAATTTCCAAACGATTGTTTGGGTTTACCTAAGTGTTCAAAAGTATTTTATTACTGTAGTATCGGGAAAAGGGACGTGCCTGACAATGGGCCATACCTGGGGCCCATTACAACATCGGGGTAATTAAAGGTGATCTACCTGACAATGGACCATACCTGAGGCCCTTTACAACATAGTTGTAATTAAAGGGGATCTACCTGAAAATGGGTCAGGCACATCTGGGAGTAAAAGGAGAGTACATTAAGCAATGGGAGAGTGGCAGAGAAGACGTGAAGACGTGAAGACGTGAAGACGTGAAGACGTGGAGTTGGAGTTGGGAAGTCAAGACGTGAAGACGTGAAGACATAGAGTTGAAGTTGAAGTCGATGGGAAGACGTGAAGACGTGAAGACGTGAAGTTGAAGCTGGAAGCCGAGTAAATGACGCATGACGATCATAGTCAGTTATATGTTGAGCATTGCTCATACGAATAAACGAACTTAACTCTCAATAACCATCATTCCTTGTCCTTGCTCTAGAAACTAACACAAACACCACCATCACCTAAGTTACTACATTACTAATAAACAGTTTTATTTACTTGCGCTTTCTAGAGTGTGGTTCTATTGAACATAAATACATAGAACGTTTCAAATCTCGTCGATGTCGAATGTACCAAGACACGGAACGTACGAATTATGGGAAAAGTAAGGCAAAACATTCTTCGCCGGTCGAATGGAGAAATGGAATTAGATCTATTAACTGGCATGCGTGGGCGTTTGCAACGCGCACGTGTATTTCTTCTTTAAGCTGGCGCTATCTAAACAAATTACACGATTCCAGGAAATTTAGACGAATTACACGAGCCAACGAACTTTTTCGCTGTCGTATTAAATGTGAGGGAAACGGGAAGGATAATGGCAACCGCAGGGTGAACTTAATTTTCGGAATGGAGAGGTATTCCGTGTTTTGCGTCACGTTGTACCGAAGTATCTGAAGAATCAGCTTCACGATGCTCGCAACTATTTCGTTTCCTGAATGAGCTTGACGAGTTTTTCCGCCGTCAATTTGCCAGACTCTAAGAACCGTGGAGTTTGCGTGTGAAAATCTAATTTATGAACCCCCCGATTCGATGGAATTTTCTTTCTGTTAGGGCTAAATGAGTTTATTGCGAAATTGCGAAATTGCACAGAGTATCTAAGAAGGAGGAGAAAATTTTAACAGATTCGTAGCATGTAGGAAGAAGCTCAAAGGATATTTAGTTGGTATAGGTGAAGAACCAACAATTTTAACGTAAAGTATAATGTTTTATAACCCTGCGGGAATGTTTAACGTATTTAATTTACTCGTCTACAGCGTAGAATGAAAATTAAATTAGAAATTTGAATTAGATTTTTGAATTAGAAATTAGAAATTGAAATAATCAAAATTGATTTATTGGGTTGGTACCCAATATATACAACAATCAAAAATTGAATTAGGTGAATGAATAGTATGTAACAAAAGAAACTCGACGAAATGAAACGTTTAATTATATACATGTGTCCATTCATACATGATTATGAATGTTACATTGAAATACGAAGAAGACACACGAAACGTTTTCTAAAAAAGAGAAAATTTTGTTCGCTTCGCTTAATATATTTTCATTTTAATATGCTTATTTGCATTCAACGTGCTTCCAAGAAAAATCTTTAAACTATTCGAGAATACAAAATTACATTTCGCCCAGGTTTTATGTTGCATATTTTCTACTCTTCTCGCTGGCTTTTCGAGCTCTCAGTTGTAAGCCATTAATACCTTGGTCCTTTATTTTTTAACACCTCGTATAATAGGTGATCCTAAGTTTAAGTGTCACCTAAAAGCGATATAGAGTCTATTCCGTTCACCAGTTCGAGATTTATGCGTTCAATATAAAGTTTCTTCAGTTTGCTATCTTTTTTTGAAAGATTTATTAATTTACGAAATTGCTTTTATACGAATAGAATAATGAATAAAATACTCAGTCGCTCGTTAGCTGAAACAAAACCTGTTCAAACTTCCGGTTAATCTCAGCTTGATAATTCTGTCGTTAATTATTAACTTTCAAACTTACATTAAAAAAAAAAAAAAAAAATAGATTACGAAAGGAAAAGAAGGTGAAAGGAAGTTGCAGACAAATAAAGAGTATTTTGTCGTAAGATTTGTACAGGAATCGTAGAATAAGCATTAAGAAACGAAAAGTCTGATTAATTCATGCGTCAACTTGCTAAGAAAAACCAAGGGGCGAAGATACATGGATTATTCTTGGCTCAGACAGGGAAGAAGCGACTGTTCGTCCTGTCTAAAACTTAGCCTGCCAAGTTCCCCCTTTTCGAAGAATAGACGAACGAAACTTTCGAAACTTTATAAAAGTATGGTCTTCAAACACTTGTGAAAATTTGTACCCCTGCTCGTACTATGATCAGATGGTGACGAATCTGCCGAGCATTCGTACTTTCCACTCAGACAACTCTACTGGATTTATAATAGTCTCTCCAATCTTTTCTGCTTTTAGAAGCCTCCCGATAGCGTGTTTATCAAACTCCTCGCTTCCGAAAACTTTCATCGTGCGACAGTGAAGTCACCGAGTTTATAAATTTCGATATTTTACACGACGATATAAAACGACAAACCGTGTAATAAATCAGAACTATGTAATGTTTCATTCGCCATTGTGAAACATAAAGTCTTGATCATTTCTTTTTTTCTTTTTTTTCTTTTTACACAGAGATACAAATACATTTCGTTTCTGTTCCATTTAACTATAATTCTATACATGAAAATTAATTTCCCAAAGGAAATCGGATTATTCTCCTACCCCTCTGTCAAAATTACCCTGCTGATTGAATTTTTATCATTTTTCTACCACCACCGAGATCTATCGAGACGTGTAATTTCATTCCAAGTTCATTCTGCGTAGTATTCCATTTTGAAAATATTTATTTTAAAAGTTCAAACTATAATTTTTTTCAAACCTGAGTATATTATAACAATATCGATATTGCATCATTAAGTATATTTTTAAGAGAATTAATTCCTGCTACAAAATTTAAAGATTTTTCTTTCGGTGGGATAGGTTAAAATTTATGTCAAAACTTTCTGTCAAAATTACGTTAAAATTTCTATTTTACATTAATAATTACATTTCGTTTCACTTGTGATTTCTTCTCCGATGTTCCCTATACCTAAATCTAACTTCAAGTTTCACGAACTTACCAGGCGACTCGCGTTTGCACGCGCAATTGCAAAATAATGAAACAACACGAGCTTCCGTCTTGACTCTCCATTCGAATTTCCTTATTGTTGGTTGACTTCGATGACGAATGAAGGTACGGTCTTTCGCGTTATCCGACTGCATCAGCCGACACCGCCGTGCGGCGAAGTTTTAGTTCTGCTAGCCGCTTTGTAAGCTCGTGATCGATCGTTCTCGATTAGAACGGAGCCCGGTCTTAAAGCGAAAGCTGCTCTATCACGGAGCTTGCTTAACCAGCTCTCTGAAGACTTAAATGGAGACAAGTACATTTGACTTTGTCCAAAAACGATATTAAACTTCAAAGAAGCAATCTACGAGACTCGCTTAATCGCGAGACGTCTTGCCGGCTTCGTATCGATTCATTTGAAATCGTTAATGCAATTAAGCCCCAGGGCCGAATGCATAGAGTTTGCCCGACCTACCAATAAGCGAACGCTGGATAGAAAGATCGGTCGCAAGTGAATTTTTATTTTTAAAGTGCTTTCGCTTTTCAATAATTGCTGTTCGTTTTGCGGCGAAATAAATATAACTCGATATAGAGTAGAATCGAGAGATTCGTAATCTCTACAATTTTAAGAACGTTTAACGATCCGAGCTTATCCAATTTATGGAGAATTTATGAAAATCCTCTGCGTTTATATATCATTTTAACTGTAATATGCTTCTCAAGTTATAATAATTTCAATCGTGTTTTTTTTTTTTTAAGGAAAATATGAAAAACCATGTGCCGTAAAAGTCTCTCAGTTAATTTTTTGAAAAAGGTTAAAACATAAAAATTCGAAACAGACGTAGGAATATCCATTATGAGAATATTATAAAAAGAGAAAAAAAATGGAATGTTACATAAATGTAAACGCGAAAAAAGAAATTCTAATTACGCTCGTATAGCTATACTGAAACGTTGGAATTGTCAGATGTTTCCAAAGATATTTATGATTCTTTCGATTTCGAGTCTACGAAGAAGTCTCTGGTCTGAATTATTACCTCGAATCGGATTTGAAATTTGTAACATTTCGTTCGAAGCGAAGAGTGAAATCGAAGGTTATGAGATTCAGCACGCCAGGAGGAAACAGAGCGATTGCATTTTCAATGACGGCAGCTGACATCATTTGTTCTCGCCCACCAATGGAACCAGAATCTCGTTACACGCTTCGTGAGGTAATCGTGTACTTAGTTACGGTATACCTGGAGAACACGACGAATTACATAGAGAGTTTTCTTTGAACCAGTCTCTTTCAAATCGTATCTAAATGAATTGTTAAAAGATACTATTGTTAGTTGAAGCAATTTCTTCTTCTATGCACGCCAAGTTAGACACTTTATGTTCTGTTTGTTACGAAAGCTTCTATTTTAAGAGATAGAATTGTCAATGTTTGAGTTAAAAGAATGTTTCGATAGAAAGGTAGAATTGGTTTGTAAATATTCTTTTAATTCATTCATTCCCGTACATTCATTATTTAGGAGAGAAATTTCTGAAAATTTAAACTTGGAAGTAATCGACCTGAATTTCATTCTGTTACGTTATTTAGAATTTTATACGAAGATTTCTATAAATCGCAGTTAATCAAATTTCATATTTGCACATAGTTTTTCATTTCTGAAATATTGAACAATTTACCAATAGGTATTTCGTAGCGAACCATATGAATTTTAGATATTGCATTTTATATAAATTTCTTATGGAAAAGCTGCAATGGACAGATTTTTCCAATAGTTTAACAATTTATTCGAATGCTTATAAAATGTTTCAACAGTAAACATATAATATTGAAAACTGGATAATGGAGTTACTGCAAGTAAAATACTCCAACAACAAAGACAGACAATCGTACAACGAAAAAGGAAGAAACGGCAGAAGTTTGCGTTTAACCGATTACCTCGATCTTAGTAAAACCTCATTTATCGTATTTAAAAACACGATATACTCATCTTTGAAATAAAAATAAACCACTGGCCCGTTAAACGAAGTAACATCAAACCATGAAATCAGTCGTGAAAAATCAGCGTTTCCACACGCACTTCGTTTAAATTCGAAAATAGCCGAGTTTCATTAAATCTTCCTACGCTTTACACTTCATTATATCGTTTAATTGCTATCACGAGAGAGAGAGAGAGAGAGAGAGAGAGAGAAAGAGGAAGCTAACAAGAGGAATGAAAAGGGAATCGTGATTTTGCTCGTAACGGTTCCACTGTTGAAACCAACGGCTACCGTTTTAAAGTGTCCTCCGATTAAAAACCTATGACGTGCTTCTCTCGTAATCGCGTTTTCGAAATAAATCGGTGGGATCGGCCGGGTTTCGAAAACCGGTCCAGTCGAGTACGACAAACACCGCGTGTTTAACTGTATTCGACAGATTAACGACCATTACATTTGTCGGGGCCGTGTCGAAATGCCTGTAATAAAATTACCGAGCCGGCTAGCTGCAAGTCGACGAAACAAATATCGTCCAATTGCCGAATCGTCCAGCACATAGTGACACCGCCAGCAATCGAGAATTATTTGATTAATATTTACGAGACACGCTCGACAACCGTTTATAATGAAAAGGGTTGGTTCGAACGAGAACGTACGTGTAAACATGAATCGTTTCGATTTGTGTCGACGCTGTTTAATAAATAAAAGCAAATATTATTAGTTTCGCGCTTGCAGCAATAGTTACGCGTCCATTCGAATCGTATTCGAGTCAATGAAAATAAATGATACAAGTACAACGAATTATTATAATACTTTTTTTCTATACCGACATTGTATTATATTTGAATCAATGTGATAATATTTAGATATTTTGTTACTGCTACGTCTCTTTAAGATTTCTTTTTGTATTTCGTTTGCTTTATGTCGTTCACTTTAAAGAGGATAAATCTGTTCGTGACGTTATACAATCTAGTTTCTCTGTTAATGCTTCTTGTTCTTCTTTTATTATATCTTGCTACTCGCTTCTTCGTTTTATTTGTCAAAAGTGTTCTTTATCAAGAGAATGTATTTAAAGAACTTTTTCGTAGCATCGCGTTAGTTTGTATATTACTATGCTTCTGCTGTAATAATATCTTCATTGAATTTAATAAAGTTAAATTGTGACTTTTAGTTGTTAACGCTGTTTACTTGGCGTTAAGCTTCTTCAAAATTACAAATACGTACAACTGATATACAATTCGCCGGAACCTCTACAAAATATTTAATTAATGAATTCTTGCCTCATTTTCTTTTACACGTTTCCTCGTAGTTTTAGTTACCGATAGAGAAAAAAAAAAAAAAAAAAAAAGAAAAAGAAATAGAGAGAAAATTTTCTTCCGGGAAATATATATCGATGTCTCTGAATAAATCTTCCTTGGTACGCAATAAATAAGAATGTGCAAATATATTAAGAAAGCACAAAGCTCGAAGTTATTTCTGATATCGGTTAATATCGGAGAACATTCTTGAACGAACGAACTATACGCAGCGATTAAAAGTGTGCGATCCGTCTGAAACGTGACAGTCATATACTACTTCGCGACAGCGTTGCACGATGTAATGGCCCCCATTTTTTCTCTTGGTCGTTTTAATTAATCGTCTATGCGCAGGCTATTTGATTCCGACATTATTCAGGTGTTCCTGTGCCGCTGCTGTTCTTTTTCGGTTCCGTTATTTTATCCGGAAACTCTACCGTTAGTAGAGTTTCTCAGAAACTTTCGCTGACAAATTTAAAGACAGAGCCAAGTTTCACGAGTAATTTCGTTGCGGAATAAAGCGCGGTTACTTAATAAAATTTTAGATTTCCTTCTGTTTATTGTCATTATGAAGAAAAACAAATGTTTAGTACGACAAGCTACATTATACCAAGTAAAAGAATATGTTCTAAAAATGTTTGGTGAAATTTATTTTCTTCGAATAATCTTTCGAACCCTGTCGATTACACGTTCGGATAGAAATTAACAGGAAACTGAAATATACAACGAATAATTGTGTAATTTATAAAGCAGGAATATAGTAATTTATAATATAATATAATGATTTGTTTAACGATACACATAATTATATAAATATATAATTAATAGATAATCCTATAAATATATAATATAATCGTATAATATGCACATAATATCGTGTGATAATTTATTTATTCGCATAAATAATCATAGAAATATACCGCAAAATCTGCCAATTCTCGTAGAAATTCCTCTAAATTCAATAATAGTGAAAAAGATACATTGAACTTGTACGACATTTTTTCAAAGTCGTCGAACAGTTCGTAACATTCGCGTTTGGATAAGATTCGTTTCTCTGCTGTGGATGATTAAAAATGTATCGCGATGATTCGTCCTGGAGAAACGGGCGTACGCGATTCAGGCGTGGCTCGAGTTGATTCACGAAAGTAGTGTGAATCCATAAATAACGCGGACCCAACAGCTCGCCGTGGTATCGACGTTGCATTATTCCAACCGCATATGGATAAATAATAAACACTATGCCGGTCGGACGCGATGCAACAGTATGGCGAGCAAAGAAGTGATTTAAGCGAGCAGTTTCCGTGTTTGCGCGTTTCTGTTTGATGTATCACGCTTTCGGACGAAAAATCCACGCGTACAAGCCCACGCATATTCTAAATTTTGCTGTTATTACGTCGTGAATCCTTTACATTGCGACGGTATTTATTATTTCAATGTTAATTGTTGCCCCTTTTTCGAAATAAACGAAAGTTATACGTTTTGAGTTCTGAACAAAGCGATTACTTTGCTCGAGAAATGTACTGAAAATGCACTTACAAAGGAATAAAAGATCGAACTTTCCCTTCGATGTGGACAACAAACGATATTTGCTTCCAACTTTATTAACGTTATTCTTCTATCTATAGTTAATAATTATCTATAGTTATCCTGTAGTTAAATTTTGCGTTTTGGTTTTAGGAAACGAAAGAACGTTATTTGGGAGATGCTTTTGCGATTTTTTAATATTAACTTGAATATAGAGTAACAGGAACTTGACGCGAATATTGTTCATTTTGAAGAATTAAATATCGTTATGTAGTATCGTGTACGAAAGGCCCAACAATCGAATAGTTACGCGGAAAAAAGGCCTACTTGACCCTGGCGGTTGCGCAACACGTGCATGGTGGGATTAAGACAAAAGACAAAGGGATACTAAGGGAGAAAGACGAATTAACAATCAGTGTTAGTTGAGAAGTCAGAGAGTGTAAATCGAGAGGCCAGGAAATGCGAATTGCGTTGTCGAGAGAGTGTGGTCCGCGTGAGAGAGAACGTTGGAACCGTAGCGACGAAAGTTGCAAATCAACCATTTAGTTGTCTTAATTATAGTACGTCATTGTGATTAGTTCACGTTAAACAACCATAGTTTCCTCTTTAACCAACACCTGTTTAATCCATTTATTGTAAATAAACTAATTGTAATAAAGATCCTACAGTTACATTTGGAGAATAGTTTAAAGTATTACGTCGATGAGTTCAAGCTTTTACATGTTTGCTACGTACAGATGATTCAGGGAAATCATTTTATGAAAATAAAATTGGAAAGGTAGCGTGAAGGAAACAACCAATTGTGTAAAATAACGACGAACTTGGAGCAGATCCAAACGAACTTTTACTTCCTATTTTTCTGTTCTTTTCTTATAGCATTTCTTTGGTATGCGAATTTATAGATCGGACTAAGAGAATTTTATATGTACGAATAAAGTCTATGTAAAATTTCTTCACGTCTGTTAAAATAAGGTAAAACAATAGAAGCAGACGAAAGTAGATGTTTTATCTTCTAAATGACAATTATCTAACTATTTCATAATAAATATTGTAGAAAGAAATTGCCTTCGTATTCACATAATTCTTATTCCAAATGTGATTAATCCTAATTCAAATAAGAAGAAACTGCCGATATTACATACTTTATAGTAGCATCCACATATATTTTAAGCGCAGATTTCCTATCTTATCGTAGCACAGGTAGGAGATGCTTCTAAAATAGATCTTTCTATTAAAACATATGAAAACTCAATTATAAACAAGAAAAAGATTTAATTTATCGAGCTATCGATCGAAACGAAGAGTTAATGAGCTTGCACTCGGGTGCACGTCGTGTCGCAACGAAGTTTTCTTTTGTCTGGTGAACGTAAGCGAGTTGTTCGAGTGTCGAGGTCGTACAAGCGGTCAGAGAGCAAAGCGACAAGCGGCCAGAGAACAAAACGACAAGCGGCCAGAGAACAAAACGACAAGACGGAGTAGAAAAAAAAAAGACAGTAAAGAATGGATATCAAACAGCGACGGGTCTGCGCTGTTCGTGGTAAACACGAAAAAAAAGTGGTCGCAACACGCTTCGTCCGTGCAAATGAACGCAACGAGGCCACGAAGAATGAAGAGGTTGACGGTGCATGATAATTAGAAGTCAAAGTGTAATTACGAAAGCAGCGGTTGAACGTGGATTACGCTGGCATGCATGGCAATCCCCTCCCTGAGAAACCCGTTTATATACCGTCGTTATTTATGTATAATCTTTACATGCTGGCACGCGCACGAGCTAAGAAAACGTTCCACGCTGTATTTTAATTCCCTTAAGCGATTACTTTGCTCAAGAAATGTATCGAAAATGTACTTACGAAGGAATAAAAGATCGAATTTTTCAATCGATATCGAACGATATTTGTTTCCAACTTTATTAACGTTATTCTTCTACAGTCTGTCACACAAGAGCGTGTCTGCGATATTTCTGTAAATATTTATATATTTGTAAAAAAATTTATATGAATTGAATCTACATCTAAAACACTAATACGCTATTACTTAGTAGGGTGTCCAATCTCCTCCATTAGCGATTATAGCTTGACATCGTTTCGGCATACTCTCGACTAATTTTTGAGCGTAGGATTCTGGTAACGACCTCCATATCTTTCGAATGTGATGTACAAGTGTTCTTATTTTTGTGATACGTCTTCCTCTCAGCTTGCATTTCATTAGGGACCACACATTTTCGATAGGGTTTGCATCAGGGGACTGCGATGGCCAAGGAAGTACTGTGATGGCGTTTTTCGCTTTCCATTGGGTGCAGATGCGACTTCGATGTTTAGGGTCGTTGTCTTCTTGCAATATCCATTGGTCCTCGGTTTGGTTGAACCAACGTTTCACGGATGTGAGAAGTCCCCTTTGGTACAATTTCACCATCTTTTGTGCATTCAGATTGTCTGTAAAGACGCACAAAGTCCCAAAACCGCGTGCGTTAAAGCAACCCCAAACATGCACTTTTATAGGGTGTTTTACACTTCTTTGAATCATCCTTCTTCCATGGATAGTCCAAGCACGCCTAATAGGACACCATGCCCAAAACGAAGATTCATCAGTGAATATTATATTACTCCAATCACGATCTCTGTTTTCATTCGCCCATGCCAGACGATTTTCGACGTTTCGCGTACGCGGCACTCATATTAAAAAGCTCTGTTCCTTTCACTGTTTCAAATGAAACTGAAAGGTATTCAGCAACGCGTATTAGAGAAGTTTTCGTTTGTTTACATTCTTTTTATCTCATTCTGATTAGGTGTCAGGTTTCGCAGATATCGCAGACACGCTCTTGTGTGACAGACTGTATCTATAGTTAATAGTTATTTATAGTTATTCTGTAGTTAATCTTAGTACTTTAATATATTAAATATTTACATTTTACGTGTATTAATATTAGTAATGCTTTATGTCGATTGATACAATTTTTAGGATATAGAAAGACACATGAAATTAGACTTTGCTTATTTTAGAAACAAGAGCATGGAAGAAAATTTCATTGCATAATAGAATTACATACTGCAAGCGTGAACGATAAAACATTCAATTTTAAGGTTTTCGTTTATTTTCTCTCGTCGAAAGTAATTTTTAATAAACTTAAGATTCGTTTGCAGAGTGCATTTCTTCTTTCTCGTATAAAATCGGAAGATTATTTGAATGCGAGGTAAGATATCGTATTCCAATGACATCTTCGATTATTTCTATAAAGGCCTCGTTGAATCTGTTATTCTAGTACGCCACCTGATTCCGTTCTGGAAAGTATGATACAATATATTCAACTTCGATCCTCTTGTGTAATTGAATCAAAATATCTTCTACTCTAACAACGTTCTAAATTTTATAAATTCGATCACTGAAAATCCCTTATTCTTCTACATCAGTTGGTCAAATAACGCTGATAAATATGAATATAATAATCGAAGTACTGCTACTATTGAAATTTGAAAAAATAACAAGTTACCATCGACCAGTAAATAATACTAACAAACTTGATAATAAAACATGCAAACTTGTATAAACGAATTGTATAGAGCTATCGATTAATCTAATTTGCAAAATCTACAGAAGTCGATAACTTAAGATTTATTAATTATCGTATTATTAATATGCTGTGGCATTAAAATCCTCATAAAATATTTTCCATCATAGAAGAAGAGAGCCGAAAAAAGGAACAAAAACAAAAGATCGATAACTATATTCTTAGTCCATTTTACTCGTAAGATTCTATCCCTACTACGTTAAAATTTTACCTACACAAGCTCGTACGTAAAAGTTTGGCTGCCCTTTTTCTCAACAAGACGTTCCTTTCGATCTTCCCGTTACGATAAATTCGAAACAGAACTCTTGCGTATCCCTTCGATATGTTTATTTTGCTTCGTTTCTCCGTTATCCCCTCCTTCGATTTACTTCTTTAACGAAGGAAGAAACGCAACGCGGTAAATTGCAGTTTTTACAACGTCAGCCGGAAACGCAAGGTCCCCTTCGTGCCCCGAGAGATCGTTCGTAACGTCGCCATTCAGAGAAACGAAAGAAAGTGGTCGCAATTCAGTCGACTCGCGAACGCAACGAGCCCGTGAACACTCGACGAAGGTTCAGTCGCGTTTCTTCTTTGACGATCTAAAGGCGCGCTACGGTTAAGGGTAGGTCGCGGAGACAATTGCAGAGACAATTACGAAACCACTTTCCCATGATAATTAGTACGCCCACCCTTATAAACCGGAGATGCAATGTTGATATCAAGAAAGCACTTGTCGCGCTTATCTTTTCGCAATTAGCAGCGAAACTGTGTTTTGCGACAGTAATTTGCGGCAATCGATGTAGTTTCGCCGAATGAGACGATTCAGAAGAAGAACATTCGAGTACGTTCACCTCTCGTTGCATGGAATTTAATCGAAGATCAACGATACACACAAAGATACACTGTGGATCCATATTTATGATGTAATTGGAATCATGGAGATCTCGTGACTGGAAGTAGAACGGAAATGAAGAATAAAAAAGTTACGAGGCTCCGTTTTCGAGGAAATCGGAAAAAGAAAAAAGAAACGTAGAATGAAATTTATTCGTTTAAGACTTTGGTAAATAAATGAGATTTTACGCTAAATAATCTCGTGTTATCGTTATTTTAATGGAAATTTCAATAAATGTTTCGCTGTATAACGCGATTCTTCGCGTAGTTTGCTCGTTCATAATTAAACTGCAGATGTTCATGCAAATTCGCATCAAATAAATGGTATGTAAATAGAAATTTGTTTTTACCGAATATTCTATTTGAACGCTACTGCTTTAAAAGTCCTGTATATTTTTCTACATCATGCGCATTCTACACTTTCGCGTCTCTCCCATAACCACGCAAACATCCGCAGTGAATTCACTGACTCACAAGCTCCACCGCAATACATCCACGACGCGTGCACATACAAACGACAGCAATAACACGAAGCCGAACAAAAAGCAGGAAAAAAGGGAAAGAGAGAAAGAAAACAATTCTCGTACACGCTGTTTTAAAGGAAAAAACTTGCAGCCCCGAAACCGCCGTCCCCGTGTCACATTATTCAAATTCCCCTATCTCTGTCCGCAAAGTAGCCCGCCCCAGTTTTCAGAATCAGCCCCTGCACACGAGCAATGCAAACAGCGTGTCCCCGGGCGAGAAAGGCGGGTCCTCGGACTTTCGGGCGCTCGAACTAATTAGCCACGTCGAGCCACATCGCTAAGAGCGCGACACGCGTAAAGAAGGCGCGAACAATTAAAACTGCAAATCCTTCGCTCGCCCCGCCTCTCTTCGACCCTGTTGGATCTTCGACTTCGTTTCCGCTTTCTCTTTTCCCCTCGTAACTGCTACATCTCTACCTCTTCACCCTCCGTGATGTAACCTCGACCGGCAGTTCCCTCTTTTCTGCTTCTCTTCTCGTTCGGCCTCTTCTCATCAACCATCACCTCCAAGCAAGCCCTTTTATCAGCCGACTCCCTCGATCCTTTAGCGGCGGTCCACCTTTCTCATCCGGCTTTCTAGCCGCTGCAACCCACCCTCGCTATTTCACTCCACCCTCGGCTATCACGTTCTTACACGTACGCCGCGGCTCGTTGCATTTTTTACTTGGCCACGATCCCTCGGTCGAATCGTTTCACGCCGGCGAATCACAATTCCCTGCATCGTCCACGGTTTATTCTCGTATGCTACTCTCGCTTAAGGCAACCGCGTTTCTCTTCTTTCTTTTAGCTTTTTCCTTCTCGCTCTCTTTATTATCGCGATGCAGAACACTGGATAACGTGGCATCGCGTGCGAGAGGTATGAGTGGAGCTGATGAATGAGATTGTTTCCAGTGGGAATGGGCTAACTCCTTCTTTATTTGGACGAGGGCGAGGGTAGAAGGGTTGGAACCGTGGAATAGGCCGAGTGTAGACGGGAACTTGAACCGTTTGGAGATTTTTAACGGAATTTTGACACGTTTGGGTTTGTTTGACTTCGTGGTTGGGCATATTCGGGGTTGGTGAATTGGTGTTTAACGTTGCGAGGGTCGCGAGTTCAGAAAAGTTCGACTTCATTTCACAGATTCTTCTCTTTTACTTTTAATATTTGTTGCATATTTCTCTTGCCGTATCAATTATTTGAATATTTAGGAAATGTTTAATTTTGTTCACTTATATACATATATATATTAATTAATAATTTCCCACGTTCGATATGAACTACTCAAAATTTTTAGTTCTCATCTCAATCGTACGTGTATGTACGTGTGTACGTACAGCGAATAAAGAGATAAAAACGTAATGTAATGAACGTAGATAGTACAGTTGATTACCTGTATGTAGCGAATGTGGGTTATCTTTCCTTTAACCGAAAGTTTATGGCGTTACATTTTTCAGAAAATACGATAACAGCGTTCGTTTTATCAATAAAAGCAAATCCCATCGGTCTAACGTTATAACCAAAATCAAGTATATCGTTTACTCGATAACGAGTTTATCAAAAACACTGGTGAATTAAAGCTGCCCATGGTTCTCGTTTAAAACGCGGAACGCAATGATCGCGCGCAAAATTCTCTGAAATTAAATTATTGTAAATTCGCGAGGAGACCGCGATAAATTAGAAAATGCAACGTGGAAATGAATACCTCGTGCAACACTAACTTATTCAACATGATGGATTCTGCGAAAAATTTCTATCGGTTCAAAGTATACAGCTGATTTGTGGTTTCAGACGTGGAATTCAATCTATTGAAAATATATCGAACAACAAAAATACTATTTCAAAATATAAAATGTTCAGAATTACTTAATGTTAAGAAATGAACGTCGAGGCACTTGAGATGAGAATATTATTTAAAATGTCATTCTACGCTAATTTCGAGAAAATGGGTTGATAGATAAAATGGTGAAAGAAACAGCTAATCTTACAGTAATATCTCAGAGTCTGCATTTTTAATGGGGAATGTCTTCACTTCGTAGATAAGACAGGAAACACAGAGTTATTGGAGCAAGAAATGGAGATCTAAAGTCACTTCACGTTTACCACCTGTGAGAGATAATTTTTATGAAAACAAGTCAAGTTCCTTTCGAAGCAAGATCAGCTCGTTGTTTCAAGAATGCGTCAACTCGGAATAGATAGGCAATATTAACACAAGCGTGCTTTTTAAAGAGAAACGACATTTCGTTGTGTGCTGTGGGCTCCATAGAAATTACCACCCATCATCTTATTTTACACTGCAAGAAACATCGCCGAAACATCATATACTAATATTGATTCTTTTCTTATCACAGATGATTTGAAATATCCAAATCAGGAATTATAACTGCCAAAATTTGTCAAACAAGCAAATGTTTCTCAAAAAACTATGAAACTCGATCGACGATATTTCGATCAGTTGAAAGACATTCCTTTCTGTTGGTTAACTATACTTGACGATCGTCAATTTTGAAAGGACATCGTTGCGATCGAATAATCGTACGAAAACCTCGAATAAAGATCTATAGCACACGTTGGTCAGAATTGAATTAACAGTAAATTATATTTCTACAGTTTCTATGTATCATTTTCATACACACAGAATGCAAATATTTCGTCAGAAGGAAATGTGACGTTAAACACAAGAAGCACGTTATGATGATGTCTGAAAGTTATGGAACTGTGTAATATAACTTAAAACCCGTATCCTCTCAAAACGTGCTAAATGTGCTTTAGACTATTCTATTCGTGGTTTCCATTCAATTAACGAATCGATAGCCCAATAAAATTTTCCGATTGCTGCAGGATGAGGCAGCTAGCACAGAAGGACATATTTCATCTGCGGAAATCTGCGCACCCCTAACTCCGATCCTTGTGATACTAATCGAGCAAAACGACTCGTATTTAACTATCGCTCTGCTGATACTGCTACTCCGCAAAACTTTCAGCTTCAACATGACCCGTATGAAGCACGTCTCTACGACCACTTTCAAACTTCGGTGATTCTGTTCCGGCAGATCGTTTGCATCTCGTTTTCGCGTCTTTCCGAGCACTTTTCTCCGCTTCACATGCAAGCTTAGCCATTTTTAAGTTGCCCAACGAACAGGATTCTGATCCGTCTAGCTAGTTGCGCCAACTGCATGTTGAACTCATCCTTGCTACCACTTTTTTTCGATGTTTCTTTGCTACAATAGTTTTGCTATTACTTCGTTCTTTCCTCATAGCGATTAATTATTTATTATATTATTTGTTTGGAAGTTACACAAATAGGAATTAGTCGAAGATTCGGCCAAAAACAGGATACATGAGAAAGATTGAGATCTAATTTTCAAGGAGTTATAATCTTTATAATTAATGATATCGTCTAGGTAAGTACTTTTTCGTATGAATTATGCGTCTTTTTTCAATTCGCCATGGTGTCGATAATCCATAATTTTTATAAAATTGCGTACTAGGGAAAATCGGCTTGGTTAAAAGCTGGTTTATTTGCTGATAGGATATTATATTAAAATAAACGATCTTTTTATAGCAATTAATCCCCCTTGGGTTTGCAATTAATTACGAAGGACGAACACAAACGAATGCCTAGAGAAACTGAAGGAAGCAAATAGTAAATAATATGATATATGAATCACTTTGTAAACTGAGAAGTCTACAGATACATATGCAGTGAGACTGGTACACGAGTAAAGGAGATTTATAAAAAACATTGAATTAAAATCCATAATCAGTTATAATTTAATCACCGTCACAACTAACCAGGATTCTAGTAAAGGAACAGGAGCAATAAAAGTAAATCTAAGGAAGAAGACGTGACAAGGGCGTAAATTATTTTAATTGTTCTATGATTTATTGAAAATAAAGACGCTAACTTCGTTAACGTAATAGCATCCGTACGTCGACGCGATTCTACGTTCTTAAATTTTTTATTCTATCAATCTTTTCTGTGTTCGACGCGGAATTTTGTTCGTAAATTGGCAAATTGCGACTTATGACAGGAAGAAATTGATCCACGTGGCAAAATTCGCCGACGTGGTGAGAATTTTTCCATCGTCCCTTTCCGTTTCATAGTTCCCGCGCGCGGCTAGTTCGAAAGGCGTTGCTCGCATCGTTGGACTCGAGGATTTATAGTAGCGCGAGATCTCGTTCGACAGTAACGTGGATGGTTCCGTTTTGCCAGCGACAAACTTATATCCTGGTCTTTTACAGCCCCTCAAGCTTTACGTGGCAATCCTAAAACTTTTGAGTTGTCGAGGGGGAAAGTTCTGCGGGCTCCTGGGAATAAACGTCAGGATCTATCGAAAGCTTTGTGTTGTTTTCATACACGTGCGTCAATTCGAATTGACTAATTTTTGCGCTTTGTCTTCTTCGTTATTGCGTAATTTGAATGACTATTTCATGCTTTATCCGATCAACGGCAACGTGATATTGCTTATAATACTATCTTTAGCTCTTATTTTATTACTATTATTATTATTATTATATAATATGTGTATGTTATATTATTATTATATAATATGTGTATGTTATATTATACGTACATTTTCTTCGATGCTCGATCGTACGTGTAACGGTTTATTATAACATTTTGTGATTAACGCAACGTAGAAACAATACAATATTTTTTTTTATTATTTAATTTATACTTTAGAATTTGTCCAGTTGGTCATTCGGTAAATTTTTCTAGCTTAATTGCTAAATAACATTTGGATGGCTACTCCCAGTGGAAGACCATCTTCGAGTTTGACTATTTTATATTTTTAGTGAGGACAGTGGGGTGTTTCCTTTTTAGTCTTCTTTCTATGAGAGTTTTGCTCGCTTCAGCAGCCAGCTGGTTTGGATGTGTTGCCGTTCTTTCCTTCTATTTTCCTGCGTACCTGCCGATTTCTTCTTTGAGCGTTGGTATTTTTAAGTCTGCGTGGATTCTTGTTTCTGATATACCATGGGGCGTTGACTATCGTTCTCAGTATCTTCTTATTAATGTGGCTCATTCCTGCTGTCCCCCATAATGGTATTCCGTAAGTCCAAGTTGGTTTTATTATCGTTCTGTAGATTTTCAGTTTATTTTCTATGCTGAGTTTAGAGTTTCGACTGGTTAGCCAGTACATCTGTCTTCTTTTTATCCGTATTTTGTCTACAATTGATTTAGTATGTTGTTTCCATGTAAGTTGTGTGTTCAAGTGGAGTCTTAGGTATTTAACTTGCTTTGTTTATGTTACGTGCGTGCCATTCAATTGGATATTTGGCGGTTTCCGTTTTTTTAGTGTAAATGTAATATAATTTACAATATGAATCAACGGCTGTTTGGCACCACTAGCAACACTCAAGGAAATTCTAACGACTCTAATTGCAAGGCCGCGTGTTAGAAGACCGAGACCATTTCCACGATACTAAGACGATTCTCACGACACTAAGTTCTGTCTGAAAGCTCCTATTCCTCCTTCCTCCTGTCGTGTTACACACGTACGATGTTCTCAAACATGTACATGGAGATCTTACTAAATATCGCTAATCGTGAGCGTGTACTTTCTTTTAGTCAAGTTATCGTTTAGTTTCTTAACCATTCAAATATGGTGTAGGTATAATTGACTCGCTTTTTCTGTTTCTATCATCCTCTGTCGTTATTTCGACAAATCTCTTCTTGCTGTACTCTTTAAAGAAATCCGAGGACATAAATTTGCATAAATGTTCATGGTTCATCTGGGATTGAGAAACTTAACCGTTTGAGGAAAACTTGTTACAGCAAGAAGAGTGGAGAATAAGTATTTTATTCGTTTTTGCGTCATGAATCTTTTGGAAAATGGCAAGGCAATTAGTGGCTGAATGATCGAAGCGAAGCATGATACGAAGGGGAGGATCAAGTTGGGAATAGAATGAGAAGACGAAAAAGTATACGTTTTGCTCTAGAACTTCTAATGGATTCCACTGCCAGTAAAACCACTTAATGGACTCAAAGACATTCAATGTTAGAATCAAGGAGCCACACAAAACCCATTAAAAGATCGCCTTCGAGAGTTGAATCGCTTTTTGTTAATTCACTGTCACGTGTGTAAAAAAATTGCTGGATTCTGTCTCAAAGCCAATTGTAGTAAAACATTGAAAATCATTTCTACAAATATCAAATCGTTGTAATATTATCCTCGATTACAGATCTCATCGCTCGTCAAAACTGTCCGACAAGAATGTCACATTCCACTGTGCAAGCGTTATTGGCAGGTAGCTTGTGTTTGCCTAATCGATTATTAAAAATGGCTAACGATTCAGAAAAATCGATACACTGTTTTCTTACACAACTTAACTTATTATTATCTTATTTCTTAACTTAAAGTTAAATAAGACGTGAAATAGAAAAATTCTCTAATAACATCTCGATAGTATTATGAAAGGAATCGTTCGTAGTTTCTAGATTTGAAACTTCGCATTCAGATGTTCGTTCGCTGTTGCTACCTCTTCTTTATTCCTCCTTTATTCCCGTTAAACGCGCTTCTTGTCGATCGTCAAAGAAATTTTCCAATCGTTCGGTTCATCCCCTAGACGTTTCAGACTTTCGAATCTCTTTCGCGATAGTCGAATAGTCCAGGATCGAGAGAAACCGCGTCGCGGTCTAACCGCTCGACGTTCCTTGAAAATTGCAGTCTGCGGGTTTCTCGAGTGAACTTAATCACAAGGAACACAGCTGTTAAGCTTTTCGCCGCTACGGACGCTTTTGGGACTCGACGAATCCGTTTGCCGCTCTCTGCGAGCCTTTCAGAGGCTGCGGCAATACGTTTGTCGTTGCGTTAAGACTCCTTGTACGTACTCAACCGACATATTCCGCGTGCCTCTTGCTTCATTTACGTGACCTCGGCGACCGGAAGGGAATGTCATACTGTGAAATGTCTACCAATAAGTGGCCATTGATACCGTGCAAATAATTATTAAACCGCTAATTTATACGGTTACAGAGAACTTAAGGATGTAAGAATGTATAGAATGTACATAATATACGTATAATGCAATACATGTAAACTGTGTATTTTTTATGCATTTATGGTGAATTTGAAGCTGCAAAGATGCTCACACTGCGTATAATACACAAAAATATACAGAATATCCAAAGCAATGTATTTGTTACAATGCTTATGAATGAAACACACCTCCTGCCAAGGATTCTATCAGTTTACACGTTCATAGAAATCATCTATTTGCGCCTGCCGCAATGTTGGAACTCCACTTTTTCGAAATACTTTTTGAAATTTTTAGTTGGAAATAATTTGTAATATTTCATTGTTTCGATTATACATTCGAATCTTATTGAAAAGAAACGACGGACTCTTTAAAGTTCGACTCGGAAAAGTTGGGCGACTATTTGCTCGAAAAAGAATTCTCTCATTCGGCAGGCGCGCTTTAAGCAACCGCCCATACTTCTATTCATTATCTAGAGTCATTAACGTGAGCTTCTTCGATTTCCGTCGGATCGTTCTCAAAACGTGGCAAAGAAATACTCGGTTCACGGGACATAAGGGCATGCAGCTCGTTTGCACGCCCCAAATATGAAAGGGCACCGTCGTCTCTAATCTGAATGCCTTTGAAGTAAAACTCGATGCAAAGATGCAACGGAGAAAATCAGATGGTCTGGTTTTTATTAAAAACTTCCCATTTTTTGTGTCACCGCGTCGTTTATGCAATAATTAGAGCGATCAAACGAGAAGTTTAGCTCGTCGGGTGTACGTAATTGACACTCGTATTAATTCGTTTATCATTGACAAGTAACGTTTCATTGATCGTCTCGACGAATAAAATAGATTTGAAATATATTTATTTATTAGGTTGTCCGAAAAGTTTCTTTCGTTTCAGAAGGTGATAATAGATAAACAACAATTTCTGTTTTATATTATTTTATTGAATTATGTGTGGTCCATTTCGTTCTATTTCTATTATGATATTCGTGCATAATTCAATAAACTAATATAAAACAAAAAAACATTGTGCGTCTATTATTTCCTTATAAAACGAAAGAAACGTTTTTCGACAATCTAATATATTCAAAAATTTCAAATTTATAACTTTCTCGATTATTTCAATTATCAAATTACTTTACGATAGGTTCCTTCCATACGTCGTTTATCTAACGAAATATGACAATTCTGAAATCGGAGTCTACCTTTATTTATAAAAAATTAGTGCCGATGGAATAACCGTGCAGTTTCTAACGACAAGCATTTTAATTTTACATTATCATAACTGATTAAGATTGAAAGACGGGGAATCAAATGGAAACGGAAACCACCTTGCGTGCTGAGAACACTTTTGTTCCGTGATTTTGCGCGCATTTTATTCTCATCGAGATACGCCGGATACCAAGGTGTTTGATATGTCTCGAGATTCTTTCGTTCGTGGACGTGAAATATTTTAATTATTATTAATTTCTATAGGACGTTCTTGCTCGAGTGCTCGAAAACGTTTCAAGGATTTCTAGAACGTATTTTATATTTTTCTATCGTTGCTCATATTCATCTCATACTTAATCATATTGTAAAATTATAAATGAAATTATAAATATTTTATTTAAAAACCTCGAATGGAAAAGGTGTGTACATACAATCACTTAACACGATAAATTTTATTATTTTAGATTTTTTTCAAACGTGTTTTACATTTCTTTTGGAGAATGTTAATCGGTTTAAACTGTCAATTATGTTATTTATCTTTACAAATTGAAGAAAAAATTACAGAGAATTTAATTCGAAGCTAATAAGCAGCTAACGCTACCTGAGCCTCCTGTGTATATTGGTATTCATATTCGAAATATCATCATTAACCCGTTATTACACCCCTAGTGAACGTAGCTAAGCTTCACTGTTAATGGAATACCGAAATACTCTTTTAAGCCCTCGTTTGGAAATCTCAGACGAGACAGAATTTAAATATTTCGAATTTTATAGTCCCATATATAAAGAATAGATAGATAAAGTTCGTACGTATTCGATAAATGCATGTTATTCTTGTATGAAGCTAAAAATATATAAATTACGTAATATATATAATTTACTTGCTCCAAAGGCCTTTCACTATTTTATCTAAAAACAAGGAAAAAAACTTAAAAAAAGATTTAAGGACCCTTTTCTTTAATGCAGTTTATAACGTAAGGCAAATATCGACCGACAGTGTGGCTACAGTAGGTAAAATTGGGGGCGCGTAACAAAGAAACGACTAGCTTTATGATGAAATTCTTTTTACAAAAACGGTCCATTTAGAATTCAAGAATCACTTTCAGTACTCGTAAGAAGTACGTGTGATTTCGTCCCTCAAAATATTAATACCTTCCTTTAATATAATTTACGTTATCGAAATATCAACGTAGATCCACAAATAAGTAAACATTAATTTGACTGTGATTTTAAGCAAAACCTTATGCTCGTTCTTTTATACGTAACTTTATTGATAAACTTCGTAAGAATAACTTGGACGATAAATTAACTAAACTTGTTAAAGAACGTCGCAACTTTTGCAATGAAACTATTTAAATCAAGATATATTTTATTACAAAATACTTTCTATATCGAACATTCAGTTTCGTAGTTTCTTCTAACTTAGATCACTCCATCTCCAATCGTTTTCAAACGATACTTTCAAGTCGTGGAAATCATTCGTTGTAGATATTTAAAATCATTTTTAATGCATTGCAAATTTTTAACGCGATGTACGCTCATACAATCATTTATGAGAATCCAATCATAATTTTACGATATTCTTTATATTCTTTCGTGTTAATTTCGTATTATAATTTGTTCAATCGCACGCACAAGCATTAACTTATTTATCCCATTTCTCCGTTAATACATCAACTACATGTATGTTTTTTGTCATTCAGATACGCGTAGCTTTACGTAGCACCATTCATTTTGATAATATCCTTCGAAATAAGAATTTTAAATATGTGCGTATATTCAACAAACGTGTAAGCCACGTTATTTTTCGTTCCACTAAAACGCAACAGATTTATACCTTCCTGACGTAAATGTGTTTATGTTGCAGCCTTATTATCATCAGGGGCACGTGGCTTCCAGTTCAAACCGTGCAATTCATCGAGCGGGTGCTCCCATGTAATGCATTTCCGTTAGCAATTAACGCCATTCGCCGGATCGAAATCTATTGAATACAAATAGCGAAGCGTACCGCGCTCGATTTACAATAAACAAGAAAATTAACGTTACTAATGCTACTCGCTTTGAGAGCTGCGACTGTACTCCAAGTATCGTATTTGAATCGACTACGTTAAAGAGATTTTAATAACATGAAACGCATAAACGGAGAGAGAGGGAGAGAAAAAGAGAATGAAATCGTCTGTCGGTTCTCGATGAATGTACGCGGGTGTATGTCGCTTGTGTACGACAGCCGTTTCGGTTTAATTTGTAATTTTCACATAGTGTCTCATAGTCGTGAAAGGAATCGTATATTGAACGCGTCTCAAAAGTAAGATCATGGGATCAATATGAATTTATAATTTGTAAAGAAACGTTTAGACCAAACAAACGAACGCTCGTTCTTCCCCCACTTTAGTAAAATTGAATTGTAAACGAGCATTTTTTCGTCGTTTGGCGATCGTTCGCTGAATCAAAAAATCGAACATCAAAATGGTCTATGAATAGTTATTCTTTTATTACTTCTAATTATAATTACAGTCTCTTCGTTGTCACAAGCCCGAACGAAGGCAAACTGGAGTTACAAACCATTCTTTTAAAATTATGTATAACATATGATTTTGTATGTTCATTGAATTCTGTGCTTCTTTTTATTATGCATGTCACTGTTACGCTCGTAAACTTTAGAATCATCATGGAATACAGTCTGTCACACAAGAGCGTGTCTGCGATATTTCTGTAAATATTTATATATTTGTAAAAAAATTTATATGAATTGAATCTACATCTAAAACACTAATACGCTATTACAGTAGGGTGTCCAATCTCCTCCATTAGCGATTATAGCTTGACATCGTTTCGGCATACTCTCGACTAATTTTTGAGCGTAGGATTCTGGTAACGACCTCCATATCTTTCGAATGTGATGTACAAGTGTTCTTATTTTTGTGATACGTCTTCCTCTCAGCTTGCCTAATAGGACACCATGCCCAAAACGAAGATTCATCAGTGAATATTATATTACTCCAATCACGATCTCTGTTTTCATTCGCCCATGCCAGACAATTTTCGACGTTTCGCGTACGCGGCACTCATATTAAAAAGCTCTGTTCCTTTCACTGTTTCAAATGAAACTGAAAGGTATTCAGCAACGCGTATTAGAGAAGTTTTCGTTTGTTTACATTCTTTTTATCTCATTCTGATTAGGTGTCAGGTTTCGCAGATATCGCAGACACGCTCTTGTGTGACAGACTGTAGATCAAATACATGGCCACAAATAAAATTTGTTTAATTATCTGTACTCTAATCGTTACTTTTTTATTTTCTATTCTATTTTCCATATTTTTCTTTCCTTAGGTCGAAAGATTTGCTCGCACATATCGGGTAAATTATAAAATAAACAACCGTGTGTGCAACGTGCAATAAACTTCGATGCATTTCGCTCGTTTACTCGGTTCGATCGCACATAGTTCTTCGAGTTTTCATAGAACTGTGCTCGAAACACGTAGACACGAACCGCGGAGACACACGGAAAGTAATCGGTTTATTAGTGGAAAAGAATTTAATAGTCGAAGAAAGCATTAATTAAGTAAAATTATACGCGACCTGTTTCGCCCCTTGCCTTGCATTCATTTCCTCGTTTCCTTTTCTCCCCTGTATTTTTCATTTATTTCCTTTTCCTTTCCTTTCTTTTTTTTTTTTTTTTTTTCATTAGCAGTAGATTTCTCTGAAATTGGAGGTCGTTATAAAATCGACGGTCTTGCGAGAGGCCGCGTTAATTTAAAATGCCGCCAAGTATTGCGCAGTGTCGAGTCGACCTTTGACAAAAAATATGCCAACAGTTCGTAACCGCGGAAAAATCTCGTGGAAAGGAGCTATCGAATCTACGTAGATGTCTTATATTTAAAACGATTCTCGACGTGGTTTGTGGAATTGAACGAAAAATCGCGATGAAACTTGAATATTCCTCGGATCGGTGCAAACTCTTATTTTGTCACAGAATTCTATAAAGAATTTAATATTCTGTTTTGTACGAGTTTAATGCAAAGTTTTACGACTATGTGTTTTACTTTATGTTTCGTCATGTATATTAAAATTCAATCGCGCACAATGATACAAATTAGAGATCGAAGAAATGAATATTTCTATTAGAACTTTAAGGTATTTTCGTTTGAAGGATTACCCTCTGGGGTGTATTTATACAAAGCTTCTTACGAAGTTAAAGATTGGATCGTAAATCGAGGAAATATGAATATCGAAAATCGAACTTTCCTGTTAATTTATTAGGTTTGATGCTGCTTAATATTTTATCAGATATTTTGTCAGATTGATTAATATTATCAGATTTACGCACAAAGAGGTTTAGGAATGTGTTTTATTCCAGTAAACGTTTAACATCTTATTGCCATCGTTATACGTACTTTGCGATATATTTACGATAATTATAATATACTATTTAGGATTTACGATATATTTTATAAATAGCGCTTGATTTCTCGTAACTGGAATTTTTCTTGCTTATAAAAAGCAGAATTATCCCAGCTTCTTGCCATAATTTAAACTACCTGTCATGTCGTAACAGCGCTAAATCGATCATTGTAACGTGTAATAGATTGTCTATATACAGTTTTCAACAAAAAAAAAAAAAAAAAAGAAAAAGAAGGAAATCTTCCAAAATCGTAAAAAAGAAAAATGTAGGCAAATTCGAAAATATTCCAACAGCCACATCGCTCGCGTAGTTCAAGTAAATACTACGATAACCTGAGCAAATATAACGCGTTCGTTCCAGCACATTTTACACCGCACTCCATTCGCATTCTTGCACGTTTACGAAATTCCTGGAATAAGCATCAAACTCCATTCACGTCGTAAGAAATCATGAAATGCTTTCGTCTCAGAGCGAACGTTTCATACAGAAGGTATACAACAACTCGTCGACCGAGGGACGAGGATTTTTTAATGTTCTTTCTGGTGAATTTACGGTCGAACTAAAGGAGGAGAGCGATGCATAGCCGCGACATTTTCTTGATTGTCAGTGCCTTAATGTCAGGGCGACGATAATCGAGTCTCGGTCTGTGTAATGCCTGGGCCATTATCGTTCCAGCGGTGTCGTTCTCGTGTGACCACCGCGATACTGCTGTAGGTACTGACTTCTAAACGCTATCACGCCGCCAACACTTCGTACGACAACGTTAATTATCATGTACACGCGTGTGAATTCTGCATACCTTCGCTCGAGCACGGTGAGAGCTTTCTCGTATCTTGAATGCGAGTATAACGTCGAAGAAGAGCCAGAACGTTGAAATGGAAGAAGAACCGGATCAGTTTGTGTTTGTAAAAGTACCTTTTATAATCGTCGAAGTTTCGTTTTCGTGGATGCAGGCTATTTTAGGGCTGGAGATTTGCGAAGCTTTTCATTCGATAGAATTTCTCAGGAATCTTTATGCTAAAGAAATCCATGTGAAAATAAGGGTTCGAATATTGTTTGAGTATTGTGCTTGAGATTATTTCGTGAACGACTGGTTTTAAAATTTTGGGTGTATCGAATAACTTGTGGATGGTAAATTAACTACATCGGACGAGGAAAGGGTATGTGTGGAGAGATAAATGGAATTTTCAGGGTTTGGAATAAAAAAATATTGTACGTGTTACATAAAACATTTTGAGTAAAAGTTGTCTACAAGTATTCAAACGTTTAACATAGAACTTTTTTAATGGACATATTAAGTGTATTATATAAAACTTTTGAAATTTGTCACAGTATCGAGACACGTTAAATATTGTGGATTATTAATATAGCGAATAATTGGACTCTTCGCGTGCTTTAATGGTCTTTGCGAAGTTTATGCTTCCAATAAATATCTCGTAAACTTTTATATACGTTTTCAGGTCCGTTTCAAATATTAGCAATACGATCACGAAGGTGTAACGTCACCGAAAAGCCAGGCACCTGCCGACATCGGATATGTCGATAATACCTAGGCATGCGATAGCGATGAGAAAAGACAATAGCCGGACTCCCACCCATAAGATATGTGAATCATAATGAAGAGATAAAAACCTCAGTCCTCTAATTAGTAAGTCAGTCTGTATTCTGCAGTTAATAAAGCATACGAATGGGCTATTGCTCATTCGCCTTTTTATAAAACCTCGTCATTTATTACGTGACAATGGCTGTGTCTCGTTACAGTGTTAACAAAATTTCAAACTGTTTCATACAATACATACGTAAAAAGTTTCTAGCACTTTTCGAATACTTTCGTGGGCCATTATATATAGCCATGTTTTCTTTCCGCAATTACGAAAAACACGAAAGTGCTTTTAACGAAATGAATTCTGATTGTTATAAAGATATAAAAACGATTCTACTTAACTATTTTTTATCGTGACACATTAATTACAATCATTCATAGGACATTTAATCGGAAGACAGCGTACCAATAAATCCAGTTTTCAAAAATATATATCTACGACCGATAGCGTCCACTACGTTCTTCCATATCGTGGGAAAAAACCTAATCTGAAATGAGAGAGGGCAATGTCGCAGCGTAATTACATCGCGGATGTAAATTCATTTTTAAAATAGCGCAAGCTTCGGCCGATTTAAATTATTTCAAGATAAATATTCGTATCCGGACGACGTTAATCCTAACGGTGTAGAAAATGCAATCGTACGATGAACAAGGCCGGAAAATTGCAACGATTATACTACGTGGCCGTCAAACAAAGAGGATTAATGCCACGCGATCTGCTACTATTTTCAGATATCCGCCACTCGTGTCATCCCCAGCCGCTCTTTTCGAACGTTTGCTAATGTTCCCGTAATTACGTTAAGAAACGTTTTTCCGTGAAAAATGCATCAACCTTCCTGTTCCAGCGTAATTCCATGCAGGCTAGGATACGCGGACGGGTTTAAAAGCTCCGCTTTCCTGCTCGATGTGGTAACAGGTTTCACCGGCGAGTAATTACTGAACATCGCGGTAATGAGTTCATTGATCATCGAGCGAGATGGAATCCTACGATGGTAGGAAAGTTGGCGAACAATCGTCGCGGAATGATTATTGTGCTTCTTGCTCGGGTCGTTTAAGATAATTGTTTCCATTATTTCGTTTCGGTGTAATTGATTCGGTTAGGTGCAATGCAATTAGGTTTTGAGCGAAGGGGAGAATTGAGGATTGGCGAAATATCGTTGTTTCATTAATTGGAAGGGGATGATTGGGCTTGCATGAAATATAATATTTTTAGAGTAAATGACGGTTATGGCTTCATATTTGAGAAGATCGTTTTATAGTATGTAATATATCGAATGAAATTCTATCTTTTTATTTCGCAGACTATTATGTGATAGCGATAATATTTTCCATTACATGTAAACTACATGCAATCGTTAAATTTTTTGTAACGTATCTCATTTTCTCAACTATTCAATCAATAAAATTCTCTTGTTTTTCTTTTCCTTTATTTAACAGTTCCATTCAAATTATCGAATATTCATGTTATATTTCTACAAATCCTATTTATTTTTATTTATCACTGTCTTACATCCTCGGAGGTGCATCAAGAAACAAGCCTATCATGCTTCTATACTCCGAGCAATCTCACCAAACGAACAACATATTTTTTATAAATCCGTAATAGAAATGCCTGATCACTAAACCAGGAACATCTTTGTTATAAATTCCCGAAACAAAACTATCTCGTCAAACTAGATTTCTCAATCAGCCACTGTTCATCCTCACGATGTTCGTAGAATCAAATTGCGTAAAAATCCGTAGTTTAATTATAATCGAGCGTCTCGTAACTAATTCAAACGGACTTGTAACATAAACCAGAACATCGTTAAATTATTGCACGTGAAACGACGCAATCCTAATCGTCAAGTGATGGAAACAACATCACTCTTCTCAAAGTTTGTAGAACGTATCGAGAGCGAACAATAAGCATTCGCGAATCGCATTAAAGCGTTGCCCATGTCGCGTTACAACGCTGGCAATCCATTTTCCCGATCCGCGCTGTTATATTAAATTTTCAGTTGGGTACACACACAGGGTGGCCTGCGCATGGATATGGATATGCATAGGCACTGAGCGTAATTTGACGACGATAACGATACTACGTCCGGCCGACACCTGGCAATGAACTGTTTTCAGTTGTCAATCCGCAAACCGTATTATTCCGCCCGATAATGACGATCCAACGAATTCCAAACTGGAAAATTTCGTTACAGTCCACGATCCACCGTCGACAGTTTATTTTTCTCACTGATCTGCAACACGATGGAACGTGTTGACAGGTTGAGAACAGAGAAGGAAATGAATTTCAAGCTCTGTAGTCAGCCAACGTGTTCCTGGGTTGTTCGCTTTGGCGATATTGCGGTAAGAAGGAAGTTTCTTTGGTTTCTCAGTAAGATATATCACGAAGATATATGGCGCTTGGACGTACGTAAGAGACGTTTTAATTTGGTTAATGAGTTTGGAAATTGTTATTTGGAAATATGCAAGTTTATGCAGACTCGGTAAATAATTTGATGAAATGGAATAGAACATACACAATGTAATGTGAAGAATCGAAAGAATGTCCGAAAGGTATTACTTGATCGTAATTTTAAATGTCAGAATTCTATTTTACGAGAGCAATGAATGAAAAGATATTTGTTACAATGTTACTGTCACGTCTCGCGCTACGCAGAAACCGAATTCGAGCTTCGCAAACCGCCACATGGCGCCCCCCCCCCCCTCTTCTGCGATGGATCGGACTATAAATAAACGTAGCAAGTTGGAAGTACGATCATTATTGTTTTTCAGTTCGTTATCATTTAGATTGTGATTCAGATTATTACTCATTGTTCATTATTCAGATAATTCCTTAGTTCTGTGTGATTAGTTCCTCAGTGCTTGATTGATTCCTGGGTTCTTGGTGATCAGTTACTCAACTTTTGGCAAGTAATTTCTTGGTTTATAGCGATTAGATCTCAATTCCCCAATTCTTAACATTTCATTAACTTTACATTTTAATTCTTTAGTTCTTTAGTTCCTTAGTTCCTTAGCTCTTAGTTCCTAAGTTCTTTAATTCTTTAGTTCTTTAGTTCCTTAGTTCTTAGTTCCTAAGTTCCTTAATTCTTTAGTTCTCTAGTTTTAATTCTCTGTTTCATTTAATTCTCAGTTCTTGTCAGTTTTTGTCAATCGACGTGCTTGTATTTGTCAATTTGTAAAACGTCGAATATCACTTAAATTCGAATCTTGTAATTAGTAAAGTGTATCGCGAACGATTGTAAATTCGATTATTCTAAATAATTCTGTTAATAACCAATCAAAATCAGAATAAACTCTTGTTGTAGAAAATATTTGTTAGATTAAACGAGCATTCATTTTTGTCAATTTTAATCCTCTCCCGTGCCAGTACTCCTGCGCGTAGCGGGTTAGCAGAAACGTGGAGTTTAGTTGGTAATCGCGTTGAACATCGGTCGACGCTACTCATCGATATTTAATTGTCGATAAAATTACTAAAGGAATACGACAATTCGGGATCATCGAACTAGATAACGACAACAAAAATTTCTAATTGAAACAATCCTTAGATTGTTTCTGGTGGCAGCAGCTACTATTTACCCGAATTTAAAATTAACGGTAAAAGTAAACCGAACAATAACATCTGGAAACGTAACATTACTAATACTCGTATACGAGTTCCAATTTTATTTGACGAATACGAGAAGAGAACATGGGAAATTATATTTTTTAATTTTTTGCGATGGTGCAGTAAGATAAAATCTATTACGTTGTCGATTAATTCCGTGTTATTAATGTTATCCCTTTATTCGATTTTGGATCTGAACTTGGATGTAACACGCAGCGACCTAGTGATTCTCAAAATCGCTTCAATCAATCGAGTAGAATTTTTAAACGAACGATAGACTTTAAAGCGGCTGATTGCCTGGAGAAGCATGGAAAGCTAAAGGTACCATTAATTTTCACCCCGACTACATCGTAATCTTAATAAAATTCACCGAGCACTTGCACGAGCCCAGTTAAGTTCCAATCGCGTTAACACGCACTATCCGACCGTTCTTCGAACACAGTCACGAGTTGTTAATTGCAGAGAAAGAGAGATAAGTAGATAGATAGATCGAGAAGGAAAGTTGAAAGGAAGCGTTCAGATCGGCAAAAAATCGTATCGATGAAGAAAGAGTCTAATCCTTTGACTAGCTGAGATAGTGGCATATAAAGCTTGGCTTTTCCAAGCTTCAAACGTTTCAAACTTTTACGATTAACACTATATAAAGCTCAAGTTTTTCAAAGTCGAGCTTTAAAGGTTGAATTTTCAAGGCTTATATTATAGAATGCTGAAAGCTTTCGGAACTTTAAGATTGACATTTCAATACTCAAGTTCTCGATTTCAAAATCAACTTAAAATTCAAATAAGAAAATGAACAATAATTATGTATCTTGATAATTTCCTAATTCCAGTTAAAGACACAGAACCTTAAATTTCTTACTGATTTCTTCTTAGATTTTTCCTTTTTTCTCTTTCTGTAATTTAAGTTAGCAACTTTTCAAAATGATCGTTCACGTGAAACATTTCTAAGCAATGCGTTCATTTGTCTTTACTTCTCTCTTCGTCTTACACTTTGTTTTTTACACTTTCTCCCGTGGAATAATATCCCATGCAACAACAATTAGTTAATTTTCTTCTTACGTCTAATTAAATCTTCGCGTGCATTTTTCAAACTGTATTTCGTTTAGAACTATTATAGACATATATCAAAGAGCAATTTGGGTGGATCGAATTTTCCAGCTGAAATACTCAAACCTCGAACCTATAGAGTTTTAGTATTTATGTCTGAACTACCTCTTTTATTTGATCCGTAAAACGCTTTTGGAAACAAAAAGGTAGACTGAAACTTTTCTAGTTAAATAACTCTCATACGAGCGTAGGTACATCTTTTCATTCGATTTTCTTTGACGCATTCGGGCCCCCCCTCTCTCTCTCTCTCTTTCTCTCTCTTTCATGAAGAGAAGACTACTGAAACTTCAAGTAGGGAAAAATGTTGCTGGGACAAGGATGCAATAAGTGGCTTTGAACGAGATTTCAAGACAACAGATACTCAAATATCTCGCGGCGAGTAACCGCGTGAGCGTTTTAAACGCAAACGAAGGAACCTGCCGTATCCTTTCCAGGCATTCGAACGCGGAAATTTTAATTTCCTTTGTCGGTGGGTCGCGTGCGTTTCAAACGCGTCTATTTATTAACTTCATTCGGGCGAAATTGCGACAGAAATGCAAGATTTGCCTCGCCACTTCTTACTCCATGCGTAATGTACACGGTTTTCTCCAGTTTTCAAGTGGATGCCACCTATGGCGTTCTCCAAGAACATCCCTCTGTGCATCTTTATAGAAATTTTGCAATTCTAGCTGCTTCTGGCAAGTAATAATAATAATGTCTAACGCAGATTCGCATTATGAGTTCTTCTTTTGCGTTTACTCTTCTTTTTTTCTCTTTCCTTTTTTTTTTTTTTTTTTTTTTTAGGGATGATCTGTGAATACGAAATGGTATCGTTACGATATATGAAGTGTGCGAACTCGTTATACCGTGCGTTGAGTAATGTTTGGAATATTATTCGACGTTTTGAATAGATATATATGTGTGCGAAGAATATCCTGACGCGAACTGTCTGTGTTTGAAAGTAAAATATTTAACACAATGTAATCCTGTGCTTTTATGTTGTTACTAAAACGTTTAAAAGTTACTCAACTTCTAGCTTAGAATAATTTCTTTTTTATTCATAAGCGGTTTATCGGATTGTCAGGTGTAGAATTGTTTGTTCTGTATTTGTAGCAAATTTTTAAATTTATCTTTCACATTCATTTACATATTAGAACAATTTAGATCTTTTGATCACAGAATAAATATGTAAATATTTACGAATCCATTAATTACAATATATCAAACTTATCTCTGTGATTCAATCGTACATGTAACGGAGATAATTACACGTTCAACTCGTGGCTTTCTTCCCTGTCAATTCAGACAGATTTTCGACAAACGGGCCTCCCAAGATAGCACAAAATTTCAAGACGACTTTTTTTTTTTAAATTCTGAAATTTTTGCGAAACACGTAGCGAATCCAAGCTTCTGTATTTGTGTATGTATTTTTATCTCATTTACAATTTATAAATAGCATTAATTTGGCGAAAGATCAAACAGTCCTATATTTATATAGATCAATTGATCAGTTTATTCGTCCAGTTAAATATCTGATCCTACAGAAATTAATTGAAAGGAAGTTCACCATATTGAAAAATTATTCCTTCATTTACATTCGTTTTATTCGCAAAATGAGTTAACCGTGCAGTAAACGACTTTTTCCTAAGTTTGTACGGTCCTGTGCTCAACGACCAACGTTCATAAAAGAAAGAGAACGACAAGGAAGGACGTGGAAAATTCAACGATTCATCGTGACAGTCCATTAATATTATTTACACCGAAAGATCGTGTCCGACGTTTGGACGAGAACGTGCTCGTGCCCCTCTCGCCGTTTAAATTTCTATTAAGAACATGATTTGTGCCAGGTCCGGACGAATTAGGAGAAGGTTGAGTCGAGTTTTATGGAAGGACGCTGAACACTCTTATTCCTCGCGCTCCTTAATGACATTTTACTTCCTACCCCCTTGAGTTCAATTTACTCGAACGATTCCACCGTTTCGCGTGCACTTAACGATGCCCCGCGTGATGAATCGTTGGAAACTTTTCTCATACATATCAGAGGATACTCGGCTTTTCCTTAACGTTGTCGGAACGCGTCGTTGTAACGTAGCCTAAGCTACGTGATCGGATAATTCTGTATGGAAATATCAGCGAAGTTGACGAGCGTGGACGTTATATTGTCGGAGCCAGAGACTTCGTGTTTTTGCATTTTCAGATTTTCTGTCTGTCGCGTTAGCACGTTCGATCACTGCGGTTACTTTAATTTCCAGCTAGCAATTTCTTGTGTTTAATATCGACCAACTAAAGCAATTGACGATGATGCATAGAATAGTTGGGAAGAATCGTTGTTTCAGAAAAACGTTGCTGACACTCCAAAGAATATTCGCTGACAAACTTGTAGAACCTGTGATAATCTCGGAAGTATTTTCAGAAAGAATCCGCATATTAATCTGAAAACGTTCATTCTATCGTTACTACTTGCTTGCCCGAGATCTAGAAGATTCAGTGAAATTCCAGCTTCTGATTCACCAGACTAGACCCATTCGAGAATAATCTCTCGCCATAAACATCCAGATTCCATATAATTGAATTAATAGGGTCGTAAAGTTGGATTCACGATTATATTCGAACCGACAGGCTATGTTACAAATTAAAATGGTATCATAGATTTTGTAACGAAGAACTCGAGTCTCTCGCGTGCACAGAAAATTTCTCGTACAATTAAAACGCCACAAAGCGAAGGAGCCCGGAAATGTAACAGAGTTTGTGCTCTTTGCGTGGAGGAGATACAGTCAGAGGGAAAAATAGGTGGACTTGTTCAAATATAATAAAAATACGGTTTATTCATGCAGAAGTGTAAATATTGTAAATGTTTCGTTCCATTGTTCATTGAATAATTTACGGTCTACAAGGATATACCGCTGCTATAAGGACTCGTTTACGTACCAAAATAATTAATTTCATATTTTTAAATGTTTGGTATTTTAATGGCAACGCGCTTCATTGGTGTTTATCTTATATAATTTTTATATAAATATTAATAACGACAAAACTTGCGCGCCTTACACTGTGCAATATTAGTTTCATTAACAATTTAATATCTGGCCGCTTAGTTTTGTGCCAAACTGTAGATCCGGCATTCGAGATCCCAAGGCGGCGTCATTCTTTTTTTTTTTTTTTTTTAGGGTAATCGCATCGACAGGAAATAATCGAGCTTTTAACAGGTGTTGAACGAATCATAAGGTGTCCCTTGAACCGCGAAGCAAGGGTTAAAAATAGTTGGTTGGATCGCATTTTTCTTATTGACGGTTCTAATGGAGCTGGACGAAAAGTTGAGAAGCAAAACGGTGTAAAACTGGGAAACAACTTGGTGGCGAAACGTGTATTTGTGACTGTGACGTTGATGCAATGCCTTGGAAGAAATGAAAAGAATTGCGAGATTGTCGATGAATAGCGTGTAAAGATTGGAGAAATGGAAGTGAACGTCCCTTGACATTTTCTGATGTGAAAACGTTTAAAGATTGCAAAAGTTAAATTATCGATTAAGTAATGAGATTTTCGAGCAATGTTCTCAATCGTATTGAATTATTAAATAAAAAAGTTAACGATGGAATAAATGAAGTGATAAATTTCATTAGCTTCGTATGAACGTTTTCAATAATAAAAAACTTGTACAGTGAATATAATTCACAATTACATCGAACTTAATACAAATAAATAATTCCGACCTGCTGCAAATATCCAAAACTAGATGAAGCTTGGCAGTCAAAATTGACTAGCTGGAGATATTCGATCATAAAATTTACACTTTTGAATAAAGATGATGGACTAGAATGATCAAACAGAACGAAGGATTGAACAAACATAGCATCCAATGAATGAATAAAATCTATCGAAAGTCGTAAAGTGAAAATTCTTCTTAAAAGTGAAATCGCTAAAATTCGATACAAACGGAACTCTGTTTCATTTTTAATTCCATCGTAGATCACTTATCGTGTTCTCTATAAAACCGGCCAATCTGTGTTTTAATAATTAAGATGTGCACCATTGTATTACCATCGTACATAAAGTTTATTGCTAATAAACATCGACAATGACACGGAAAATTATACCAACTCGGTAATCTGCAGAAAAATGACTTAATTAATTTGAATAAAGAGAGCGAAACGAAAGGAACAACTTAAAATTCTGTTACACGTTTCCTTTTTTATTTTTTATTCCGTTGGAAAATTACTTAGCGATTTGAATAATTTTTCATTAGATCCTTCACGAACCAGGAACACCACGGTCAGAGGAATTGTTCAGCTTGTCCAGGGGATAAATTTTAATTGGTGGCATGCGGTGGCGTACGATAATTATACCGACTAACTCTGATGTGGTGCGCAAGTTGGCTCGGAGCAACGATTATGTCGTGTGCTGATTAATGCGTCAACTTTGTTAACCAGTTGACCGATTCGAGATTTTGCGCCTGGCTGCCAACTAAGAGACTTTGCCGGCGAACTTCAAAGCTGGAACAGGCCACGGAATTCTATTCTTCGCATAAATAGTTTCGCGAAAGGAGAAGCGTAATTATCGAACGGCGTTTCTTGCCAGCCGCAACTATTTCAATTCCGGCTCTTCTCCTCCCTTACCTATCATTTATTAAACGTCGCTGTGTTTATTACGTTCGTGAAACTTTGCGCAGGATTCTCTGTGTAAAATTTTATCCCTCTCGAAAACTAACTCCACGGCGAACGAAACGCAATTAACTGCGATCGTATCCTTTGACTTTCCTCCGTTCTTTCGGATTGTTGAGAGTCAGGAGTCTGTGATTACTCGTTGCTTTCGTAAGCAGTGCTATTTACTTTATTATTTATTTATTTATTTTTTAGCTTCTCCCGGTCTTTTTCTGATATTTATTTTCTATAACGCGTACGCGATTTTTGTATCGTTTAATAGCGTTTTATTATTACCTTTAATTGTGTGGTGTTTCGTATTAAAATTTATTGGGACGAAGCTTGTTGTTTTTAAATTGGGAATTTATAATATCTGATAATTTTTCGATATGAAAAAACAATAAAATTTTAAATGGTCAAAGTGTACATAATTTAAAATAAAATTCGTTCAAAAGTATCAAAGTAATTTTGCTTACTTTATTTCGTAAAGATGGAAATTTAAAGGAAAGGGGAAGAAAATCTCCGAAGGAAGAGAGCGGATAAACGAAGTTGAAATACGATGAATAAAACAGCATCATCGACTTTTTTTAGCTGACACGCGCAATATGCATAAAAATTGTATTAGATACCAGCGGCATTGGAAAGACATCGGCCAGACAATTATCGAGCACAGGATCGTCTAGAAAATATCCGAATAACTTGATCATACCGGCGTGTTCCACGTTGTTCGTAAATTCTGTCGAAGAATTTATTGATTTGCGGCGATCGTGGGCCACGCTATCAGCTCGTACTCTTGAACTTTTTGATAATTACTTCAAGTTCGCCGGCAAGTTCGGCAACGTGTAATTAAGTACCGCAGATACTTGGTCAGCTAAATTATCGGGAATGAAGTTGAACGAGAACAGCCGAGTTTATTATCGAGCCGAAAGCAAACTTTCCGACCACCGCCAGGTCCAGTCAACATAGCCTTTAATGTAGCCTTTTTACGCGAGACTTTTTCCCTAATCTTTTTTTTTTTTTTCTTTCTTTCTTCGTTTTACTATCAGTTCCTTAACTTCTCTGTGAGTTCCTGGGAAAACGGACATCGCTAAAACAGGAAACAGATAACCTTCGCAAAGATCAGAGAAAAATCCTTCATGCCGAAGTCGTAAAGTATTAACTGTTAGGATTCCTGTGCTCTGTGATCAGTTTTCTTTTGTTTCGTGCTATTAGTATTTTCTCCTAATCTTATAAATATTCCTCTAATCTCGATAGAAATATTCTCAATTGCATTACAGACATTCCTCTAACGAATGTAAATGCTTATCAATTTTTCGATGAAATTCCGAAAGGTCGAAATTTTTTGAAATAAAAGTAGGATATAGTCTAATTTAACAAAGTATCGACTTGTAATTGTCCAAGTCCTGACGCTTAACTTATAGAATAATACAAATTACCAAAAGTAATAAGAATACACACGACTATTATAAGCAATAAACACTCGGGTCGTGTAAAAATTTACTCTGTCGTATATTTTATAATTGTGGAGGATGGATGGCTGGTAGTGTTTTATAAATGACGAGATGATTCGATGTTGAAACCGTCAATTATATTTTAAAATAATAAATAAATAAATAATAAGAAATATGTAAATAATAAATACTAACGGATTCGCTAATGACAATGTATAATCGCTAATATAATCGCTGATACCTGACTGATAAAACTTGTATTGATTCGCACGTCTGACTGACTGATAACCGGAGAACATGGTCGTCTATTTACAGTCTGTCACACAAGAGCGTGTCTGCGATATCTGCGAAACCTGACACCTAATCAGAATGAGATAAAAAGAATGTAAACAAACGAAAACTTCTCTAATACGCGTTGCTGAATACCTTTCAGTTTCATTTGAAACAGTGAAAGGAACAGAGCTTTTTAATATGAGTGCCGCGTACGCGAAACGTCGAAAATCGTCTGGCATGGGCGAATGAAAACAGAGATCGTGATTGGAGTAATATAATATTCACTGATGAATCTTCGTTTTGGGCATGGTGTCCTATTAGGCGTGCTTGGACTATCCATGGAAGAAGGATGATTCAAAGAAGTGTAAAACACCCTATAAAAGTGCATGTTTGGGGTTGCTTTAACGCACGCGGTTTTGGGACTTTGTGCGTCTTTACAGACAATCTGAATGCACAAAAGATGGTGAAATTGTACCAAAGGGGACTTCTCACATCCGTGAAACGTTGGTTCAACCAAACCGAGGACCAATGGATATTGCAAGAAGACAACGACCCTAAACATCGAAGTCGCATCTGCACCCAATGGAAAGCGAAAAACGCCATCACAGTACTTCCTTGGCCATCGCAGTCCCCTGATGCAAACCCTATCGAAAATGTGTGGTCCCTAATGAAATGCAAGCTGAGAGGAAGACGTATCACAAAAATAAGAACACTTGTACATCACATTCGAAAGATATGGAGGTCGTTACCAGAATCCTACGCTCAAAAATTAGTCGAGAGTATGCCGAAACGATGTCAAGCTATAATCGCTAATGGAGGAGATTGGACGCCCTACTAAGTAATAGCGTATTAGTGTTTTAGATGTAGATTCAATTCATATAAATTTTTTTACAAATATATAAATATTTACAGAAATATCGCAGACACGCTCTTGTGTGACAGACTGTATACTGGTCGAGGAGTACCAGAAAATTCAAATTCGTCTTCGTTTGTCGGTGCACGTAGCAGCGACATTGTTTTGCCCGGAGTTTATTTAAAAATTGTCCTTTAGCTCATGTGCCGCTACATGATTATTCTTTATCAAAGTCCTCCCTTCAGTAAATAGATTTTATTCCAATATAACGAATCAAACAATCCACCGAATCAAACAATCTTTATCATCATCGATTTGATCTGAATGCACTAAAAAACCAAAGGTTGTTCAATTGTATATTACGTTCGTGCAATACTAATTAAAAGGATTGATGGCTTGGCAAGAATACAGCGATATTGTAGAAAAATGCTACGTCGGATAGGAAAGTGTTCGAGTTGGCTAGACACGATCAGCGAAACCTGTAATTTTCTTTCCGGATGGAATATCCCATTCGATGATGAATTACTTGTCGTCGTAGTCGAATGGCTGACACGCGAATCATGTTGCACGGCGACCGATGAACGCGATATATTTTTTCCCTGCCACTTGTTCGATAAAACGTGTTGGATAGGTGGAAATATGTTCCTTCATTTCTTGGAAATTTCAACAGCTAATGAATTTCTTATGATGAAAGATAAGGTGAGAATTGTGAGAATATGAATGGCCGTGTAACAGGTAATGTGTTTATTACAGTACGTTTCCGCGGAAACTACTTTTTCTGATTAATATATAATAACAAAATTTTGTGATTTGTTAATTCTGCATTCTTCTGTTTTTTTGAATTTCGAATTTTTGAAAAATATTTCACCGTACGTTAATTTTATTGGGTTGGCAATTAAGTGATTGCGGATTTTGTCATTAAGTGGTAATGAAAAAATCCGCAATTATTTAGTTGCCAACCCAATGAGTGTGAATATTTTAATTTTAGCCAGTGAAGAGGTCTCTATTATATTAGTTGCTTTAATATATTATTGAATATCTGTACGTACGAGAGTCAGGTTTAGCGTGAACAGGATTTGCGATTAATTAACGCTAGATTAACACTAGAACTACCAGTAGTTAGCACGAAGTTATTTCTACCAAAACCAATGAAAATAACTGGTCCTTAAAAAATACGTAATAATAGAATATTTTTATATTCATTGATTTATTACTTTCTTACAGAAGGAATTCCATGTTATCTAGTACATTTTTGATATTAATAATCCATGTGGGATCATGACTTCTAAACGAGGGTTGACACATTTATAAAATTGTAGAACAAGTCATTTTCATTGGTGTGGTGTTTCTAGTGTTACCATCTAGCGATAGATCTGAAATTTTCCTGATAACTGATATCATATCGAATGATACGCAGTAAAAATTTAAAACACGTCTGGCAAGTTGTACAAAACGAGGAAACTGGTTAATTGGGGTTCGATAAACAGATCACAGAACCCTCCTTACACTGAAAAGTACCAGTCATTTCGACTGGTGTTGTTATAAGTAGCCTCGATACAAAATTATTTTCAGTTTGTATACATAAAAAGCAAAATAAAATTTATTATATTATTCTTTTAGTTATCGTTGCGAAAGTCATTACCTCATTGTGGAAAAAAATATAACATGAAGTAGGAATTTTAAAATAAAATCGTAAAATCCATCAGTTTAACTGGTGTGTTAGTTCTAGTGTTAATACTAACATCGAGACAAGTTCAAATTAGAAGTGTTACACGTTGATGATCTTAATTGGGGAAACAAGTTTGTTATTAAATTTAAATATTACAATTCCTGAAGGTTCCAATTCGTCGTAGCATTTTTATTACCATTGCTTCGATGTTTGGAAAATTTTCAAAATATTTCCTAAGAAGCGCATTAGTTTCTTTGCAACGAATGTTCCATTGGTGTTAGTAACACGCAGAATAGTATATGAATACCGCATGAGATTCACTCATACTCGAACTACCAGTTGTACCATCCACAGACAAAATACAATCCTCTCCTGCAAACTTGGCCCATTTTCTCAAACTCACGAGCCTAAATTGCCTCGCTTGCAAACCCACCTCCCAGGAATTACCCTTTCCTTATCAGTCGTAAAATTACTCTCCCTTCACGGTGGATCCCCGTTGCGACACACGATAAGAAGAAACAAACGAAAATGACACAGAAATGATCTCGATTTCACCGCGATTCCACGCTTGTCTAACTCGCAAGTTCGGTCGAACGTGTGATTCGAGAGACGCAAAGAACCGGAAATTACTGTCTATGAAGAACCTCGTGTCTCTGGTTAACGACGGGAATAGTAACGTTACAAATGGTTACTATGCTTTTGAAAATATTTCAAAAAAGTTTTTTTTTTAATAATTTCGTCCTTCTTAATGAAAGCACATATATGTATACGCCTATGTCATCAACGTAACATTGCTCAACTCAATAAACTAAGGACTACAGAAGAATGACAATGTTACAAAGACTGTTCTTTTTATTTTTGTAGCTTTATATATTTATTTCATAAATTACTAATTTTGCATTATTTACCCGGCTCATATCTATGTATTAGGTTGTCCGAAAAGTTCCTTTCGTTTTATAACGAAATAATAGATGCACAATGTTTCTTGTTTTATATTAGTTTATTGAGCTATGCACGAACATAATAATAAAAATAGATCGAAATGGATCATACCAAATTCAATAAAATAATATAAAATAGAAATTCTTGTTCATCTATTGTCACCTTATGAAACGAAAGAAACTTTTCAAACAACCTAATACACATATCTATATACACGAAACACAGAAGCTCCACTAGAAAGTTACATATTTCGTCGCATGTTTCAAGTAAAAATATTAAATCACAATTGGTTTAAATATATAATATAACTGGTGTGAAAGTTTCCAGGTAGCGTGTATATGGTATTATCGAGTGGTGTTTAATAATGGACAAGCAGATGCGTTCGTTGATCGAGCAGGGACGATTATTGAATCGGTCCCGTTGGCAGCGTTGCGTTAAGCAGGTCATCGATTATAAGTCAAAGCATCATCTATCAAGCGGTGAAACGTATGGCGTACAGCACGTGTCTAGGGGGACTGAATATGCACCGAACTGTGAAGTTTTCTTTGCTTCGGTGCAACAGTTTCCTTCGTTCCAACGGATCGCCATGGCCCGTGCCTTTACACCTGGCTGCATGCGATGATAGCCTGGATAATACTTGGCCAACCGGAAGTTATAGTTCACAGTAGTCTGCCTCGAAATCGCTCGTTGCAAGACATATTAAAAAAGGGGCATGCGTGTCTCGTCCGCAAGAAGCCTCTCTGTGGCTCGAATTGCTTCAATCGTTATCGACTTATTTATTTAAACACAGGATGTTCACTTTGTCCCGATTGGTAATTTGCGATGATTTAAGTCCGTTGATTGTTCTCGCTTTTTCTACGCGTTTGTATCGCTACAGATATCTTCTTCGTTCGGATTAATTCATTCGTAAAAAGTATGAAATATACGAAAAGTAGTAGAATAATATCGAAGACAAAAATCAAATATTTTGGATAATTTTGTTGCATTAGAAACGTTAGTTTTTAAATTTACTTAAAAAGTTACTATTATTCGCAAGTTATCTTCTTCAAAGAAAGAAGCTTACAAACAGAAGTGTTTTGTTTCTCGACAATTACAAATTAATCGTGTATTTATATAATGAAATTGAACAAAAAGTGGAGTCGATCGGTTCTCGGTTTCTACATGTAGCTGTACATATAAAAAATTAGCTTGCAAGTTGATAAAGACTTGCGCTACGTATGTTACTCTTTTTTATTTTCAAAATCTAATGTTATATTATAATTCCTACAGATATGTGCCTACTCTACAAGGTTGCATTTTTAACTTTATAAAAGCAGTTAGAAGCAATAAAACTCCGTATGACAACGTCGAAGCTGTTAGAACGATTCAAACCTATAGAATGATCTATGTAATATTCATTGTGCGCATTGTACTGCGATTTTTTCGCGTAAACAACAATGTTGCGTGTCGCGTATCAATGGCATTGTCATACATACGATGAATGGTGATAAAATTGCGCCGGAGTCTGACGGCCACGTGGGAAATTCAGTTCGTGTCAGTCCACGCTTGTCACACAGCTGATGCTCCAATATGTGTACGTACCTGAAACACATCATAATCCGTAAAACTTTTAAACGTGTTCCGTGGAAACGCCATACGAAATCGGAATACGGAACGTTTTGACAGTCAGCGTACGTACATGAACAAAGAGTATCATTAAATGGAAAATGGGTTGGAATTTTGATGAAAGACAGAGAACACGACAGGGAATATATAGAATAATGATGAAAGAGGTGGAAAAATAGGGTATTCGATGATTCACGTTTGCGGAAACGCGATGGAAATTGAAAAAAGGAATTTTCATTTGCGTTGCGGAACACGTACGTACGTTTTGTCATCGAATCGATTGAAGGGATATTCCAGTTTTGTGGAAAATGGATATTTGGAAATGGGATTATATCGACCTTCTGTGATTTTTGCAACGAATAATTCTTTAGGGAATTGCAAATTCTCGTTACGGAAATTTTTCATTTTCAACTTTCGAAGATTAAAATTGTTACGTTCGAATTCGAAAAATTGCAAATTTGAACGTGCCGACTTAAAAATTAAAAGAATCGTACGCTTCGACTTGAGACTTTCGAAATTTCGTATGTTTCAATCGGAAAATTTGAGAACTCGATTGTTTCAACCTAAAAATATCGAAATCCTTAAGCGTTTGATTTAAAGGATTCGAAATAATTTTGGATGTTTGAATTAAGAAACTTGAAGTCTCGAATGTTTAAACTCAATTTGAAACTTTTCAATTTCAACACATTTTTCCCGCATATTTTCAATTCAAGACATTTATTCCAATTTCCAAAGTAAAACTCGTTCGATCGCTTATTTAATGGTTACTACACCCATTTCCTTGTGTCGAACAATCGATAGAGCTAACTATCAACCTAGAAATTCTATATGGAAATCCAATATCTTTAAACGACGTATCTATATACAGTACAGAGAATATCGAATGTCCAGATGGAAAACAATTAATCGAAAGTTGTGCAAGATAATCTTTTATGTTTTATGCGCTGAAAACGAAGGAACTGGACGTGAAAGGAAAAAGAAAGAGTATGAATAAACGAGTAATCAAAAAGCATTGTTTCTTTTCCCATAAAAGCCGATAAGAGAACCAAGCAATCTGCTTTTCTTCAGAAATTTCATCGCTCTTTCAAGTCCTCAGCATTGTGATACGACGAATTGTTGTCTCGCGTACCGAAAAGTCATTCCTGCCAACAATTCTTTCATAGACGTATTTTCGGGATAACATCGATCGCTCTTCTCCCTTTCTTTACTACTTGTTTTTTTGTCTTCCACGATCCTTGAATAAGACATCGTCAAAGGATAGCGTCTTTGTGACAATGACTTTTGAGAACGTGAAAATGAAACAAGTATCGAATTGGATCTCAACGTGGAATTCGGAATAAGAGAGAACAAAAAGAAAGAAATTTAAGTGGAAGAACAAAATTCAAAATGTCCGAATATACTCGCTGAGACTCGCTGAGTGATTGTAACATAATGTTCATGTTTTCATTATTTTATTATTAGCGTTCGTTTGTTATAGGATTCGAAACTGCAAAAGCATATGTAATTTCGTGAAATTTCTACGATGTTGAAAGATATCCAAGTTCGCTAATTACACGATATTTTTAAGGCTCTTAATTTTGTTTTGCGATTCTATATCGGATATCGCAAACCATTTTCCAATAGAAAATTCCAACAGCTTATAACGATAGTGTTCGTTTTTCAACAACATGCATGAAGATGTAATACAGGTTTTGAAGAAAAGACCACACAATGCCTGCATTGTGATCCAATTCCAAACGCTTTTCTCGTTCAAAAAGCACAGAGCACGTTTTATCTCCGTATATTACGAAGATCGTCGATTTCGAAAAATTAGAAAAATTGAAGATCTAAGGTATGTGGAACGAAAATTATAATTTAATGCAGTAATAATAATTTTATTCGTATTTCATTTATTTTTATGTAACGAGGGGATAAGTTATAAGATCCTACAACAAAATTCGATTCTAGATTTTAAATTAAACTCTACCATTGCAGATTATATTTTTTAAATCCAAAGTAAAAATTAATATACGCCAAGAAATATAGGAAAAAAATATCTATTAGAACATTCACCAGTGAGGAGCACATAAAAGCTTTCTATCATTCATATGCATCTTATTAATAACGAAAGTGCGCTCATGTTAAATGTTAAATGAATTCTATCGGAATCACGTCGATAATCATAAAATTTCAACGAAATGGAAATTGAATGAATGAAGTTACTAATACACTTGAATATTACCTAGAACATGACTGATTTAGAGTATGGCCTTTCACGCATTTATGGTAAATTTAAAGGTACAAAAATGTAGCAAATATACGCAATATGTAAAAATATAAAAAGTACTCGAAGCGAAATATTTGTCATAATATTTAATGGAAGAAATAAATTTTTATACAGGTTCCGTTTCGTTGATTCTATTAACAAAAGTATGGAAAGTATTATATAAAAATCCTGATCCTGAAATTTATCCATTATCCCGCATTTATCGTCAAATTCTAACAGAATGAAACCGATAAAAATTTCATATAAAATCTCACAAAAAACTAAACAGTTCGAATAGACCTGCGACCTTTTATATCCAGGTTGAACGAACCTGGGCGTTATTAATAGACGTTCCTGTGCACTTGTTGCACGCATAAAAAGCTTCAATTCGTGGACGCAGCAATAGGATAAGTTTTAATGCGCGCGAAAGTGACACGAGTGAGAGAGAGAGAGAGAGAGAGAGAGAGAGAGAGAGAGAGAGAGAGATCAAACTGAAAACGGCAGGTTTCTAAGTTTTTATTCGGTCAAGAGGAAAGGGAAAAGTAAGGTGGACAGTGAAAAAGAAAGAAAGAGGATTATATCTCAATACTCCTACTTATGAACGTTAAGCTCTTCTCTCTCTCTCTTTTTCGGTGACTGGTGTAGAACACTTGAGGATGGTCTTGAGCCAGGATTTCTTCTTTCTTTAAAATAAAGTTCAAGAAGAGAAAGTGAAAAGAAAATGATTTTCCAAACGTGGTAAAGAGGAGAAACTGGAGAAAAAAGAGCATGGCAACAGCTGGGAGAAGTGAAACTTGCGCAAAGTAATTAGAAGCTGTTCGAAGGAAAGGGAAGTTCGAAAGTTTCGCATCCTCGTTTGACCATGGTTAGACGTACACCTGAAGACGCACAACGCTTTAGATATTGTACAGTCATAGAAGTATATGTGCAGATCTTAAATGTGAAATATTATAGAGAAAACTTAGTTTGACGTAGCAATATATTTGGCATCAAATTTTGCGTTAATTAAATTTAAACGTACGTTTAGAAAATCATGCAAAATACGCCTCAGCGATAGCTATATGAAGTTATATCTTCATAGAGTTATAAGAAAAAGAGATTTCATATGAAATGGAAGATAAGTTGGTCTCCATCTGTTGTATCATGGAATTTGTTATTGTCTTATACGAAAGAATTGATTAATATTATAAAATTTCATTAATAATGTTTAGTGACTAGCCATAAACGATAGGTGTGACGTCGAGATAAATGTCGTAATCTCTTCGTCGGAAAAGACGCGTTCAATGACATCTCATTTTGTTAAATGTCCAGCGATAAACGAGATTTGTCTCGCTAGTTTTTACGTAACGTGTTCGATTTCCAGTGTAAGTCACGGAATCCCTGAACGAAAATTTTCCCGGTCGTTCGCTGACTCTATTGAGAATACCGTTGCTTCAATTTTTCCCTCAAAAATAGTATCTTATTAGTTATTATTTAATTAAAAGGACTATGGGAATGCTGATAGCGAAATATTTCTAGCCGGCAAGTTTGATTATCCTTTTCGATATTTCGAGCGCGAAATGTCGAAAAATATGACATGTATAGTAATCGAAGAGAATGAAAGGAAATAGATTTATGGATTTTTGGATTTTTCAATTTTCATGTAACTTGATGGCGAGAAAGAAGCACTCCACTATGACGCAAGTTGAAAAGTTGAAGCGATTAGTTAGGTCCAAAAATACAAGAATGATGATCAATTCACATATTCATATTGATTAATTGTATACGATTAAAAAATTTACCGAGAGATTTATTTCGTCTAATAAATATTATAACAAATACTGTCTTTTCGATATTTTGTATATTTCTACGTGTTGTACGTGTTCTATGTATTTTTGTTTCTTTCAGTTTCCTATTGTTGAGGTTATTAGATGTATGTGAATACAAAGGAACGCGTGGATAAATTGTAAGCTAGAAAGTATATATATTAAAACTAGAGTGTAAATACAAAGTTCGGAATATAATATGAGCTGATCCAGATTCACACGCTAGCAGTGTTACCCTATGACTGAAAACCCTGAAGCCAACGTCGCCTATCTACTGTTTATGGTTTGCCTTTGACGCAGTCTTTTGTCTATACACTGTTGATGGCTTCAGTGCTTGAGAAAACTAAAGACTAGATGCAGAGTTTTCTTAGAAGTGGTGACCACTTCAACACCTATAAATACATCAAAATCCGCAGTATAATCATCATGTTCCATCTATCAAAATTGACTCGATACCAATTCCGTCGCAAAAGCTTTAATTAACGATAAATACGTGGATGGCCGATCTCAATTCTAACGATAATTTGTCGTTCGTCCAACCAACTTTCTCTCACATCCATTAAACTAAGAGCAACGACAATAGAAGAGAACGATAGAAACTGAAAGAAATGAGAAAAACGAGGAAGGTTGGTACGAGGGTTGATCTGTCGTCGATAATGCCGCTACGTGTCTCGAATAGCGAAACGATTGAAAATACGCATCGAGGTTCGGCACGAAACGAGGAAAGAGCGAGAACTGTTTGCACGCGTGCAACGCATTCATTGAATATGCAGAAAGTGCGTGCTTCATACGGAAACAAACGGTTCATCGAATTTGCACGTGGCTCGCCTGATACGGGCTCGTGCAACTGTGAATCGTACTCGCTACGCACTTCTCTGTCTTTCGTTTCACGACAGAGGTTCGCAAACTGTACCCCAGTATAGAAAACCGTATTGTTTGGATGGTGGTAAAATTTCAGAGGAGAATTGATGGAATTTCGCTGGTTGTTTTTCCTTTTCGAATCGTGCAGCTCCTTGTTTTCATTCTTCTATGGTAGAAGTACGAATACAGAAGCTTTTGTGAACTATACAGACCTTTTTACCATATTTTTTTCCTGCCTAATTATATCAGCGAATTAACAAGTTTTAGTAGACTGTGTGTCATAGTCTCCTAGTAATTTTACAATTTTACGGTTACAATTATTTATAATTTTAATTTAGATAATTATAACATATAATTTTGCAATTTTATGAAACAAGATAGGCAAAATGCTGCTGTACAATTGGAATAATTTTATTAACAGACTAAAGGAATTCTTCTAGTAATTTTACAATTTTACGAATACAATTATATGTAATTTTAATTTAGATAATTATAATATATAATTTTGCAATTTTATGAAACAAGATAAGCAAAATGCTGCTGTACAATTGAAATAATTTTATTAATAGATTAAAGGAATACAACTTATGTGGGAGATTCGTTTCGCTCAATGAATATTACGATGATTAGTGGGTTTCCGATTTTCAATTTCTTCCTTAATGCATGAACATCCGCAGTCTAAGCATCAGCAAGATTTTACGACGAACAAGTTTGCAAATCAACAAATACCGCTTCACAAAAGCCACATTCAAATAAAATAAAATGAAGTTTTATTTAATTTATCGTTACACCTGCTGCTGTCGTTGTAAAAGAAAAACTGACTAGTACAATTTGTGATTTTTGATTTGTAAGTTTAGTAAACGATATTAGTTCAATTGTGAAAGAGAGATCATCGTAGATGATAGAAGGTTACAGAGATCCTATTATTATAAACTATTCATCCTTGAAAGGGTTCATACGAGAGGAGTTATACTGCATGAAAAATCATAGGAAATGGATTCAATGAATTTGAAATCAATGAAATTCTATTTCGTGAAATGTTAATCACCTGAACAATTGAAATAAATGGTATTTTACTATATTCTTCCTTCTTTCATTTTAAATTATACAAATGTAAAATTTCTAATTAAATCTAACGATTTACGTTTACATTTTTTAATAATTATCAAGTAAACCGAGTATATCGAATTAATATATATATAAAGTTCGTAGAATTAAGAATTATAAAAGGGAATTAGTTTCCGCAAGTATGCGATTATTTAACAAAAAAAAAAAAAAAAAAACACAACGCTATATATGCATTTTCTATGAATATTTCATCGGTGCTACGAAGCACGATGCTAAAGAGAATTCAAGATAGATAATTCATAAATTCTCTGAGAAAAGATTATACGCGTGAACCAGCGTGAAGTTGTAATTAAAAAGTTCCAGGGATAGCGATAGTAAAGGTTTTATTGATTAGGAAGCTTCTGGAGCGAAAAATTTCTTGAATAAATTGATTATTTCCTTCGAGCTTCTTTCGAGGAAAAGAAGGTGGTAGTTTCGAAGATGACAGACGAGGATGTGTGATTCTTCTTCGGCAAAAAGAAAGTACTTGCTGCTAGGGAGAAAAGGTAGGAATGCAAGAAAGTTTCTAGTCGATGAATTTTTCAAGGAAATTAAAGTACTCTTAGGAGTGAAGCTCATCGATAAGACGAGCAAAAAATTTTTAAGAGGCAAAAAGAAAAAAAAAAAGAAAAATAAAAACTTTACATACAAAGCCGTGTATCATTAAATTCCAAGATGACTGAAATTATTTTAAGGAAATAATATACTGGAGGAAGAAAAATAAATTGATATATTAAAATGGTAATATTTGACAATTTTGTAGAAAAGGATAATAGGGGCGAAAGAATTCTATATTTAACTAAAATGATTTCCGACTCAATTTTTTACGGAATACAGAATTCACAAAGCACTCTAAATGCCTTCTTTCCAATGGATTCACGCGACAGTTCCCCTCTGAGATAGAACCGTAATAGAAAACGGAGATAACGCGTGAAATTCTACGAGGAAAAATGGGAAGGTTGTGACGACGGGAGAAGTGGGAACCCCTGTCTTGGAACGACGATGACAAACCAGTGACACGCCGAGAATTCTCAATGAGAGGCAGGGAAAAACTGAAACAACTCTATCAAACTATCAAAACCGTTGCATTTTATACCACCAGCGAAACATCGTTTCATATTATGATATACCGTGGAATAACAAAAAAGAAAAGGAGAACCGATATTAATAAACGAACTTGTCTCTCTTTCTACAAAACAATTTTTAATCCTGAATTTTTGAATAATTGTTCGTTCGATGAGGTCGTTTAACGAAGGATTTTTCATCGCCGCTCTTCAAACCACGTTTCCAAAGTATCGTATATTTTTCTAACCGAAACATTAACACGGGTGTGATAATTCAAGCACGAATATCATGACAACGAATAAATCGGATCGGATAACAACGTTTATGAAATTTTATAAATACCTCTCGATCGTTTTCGACGATACCACCCTCTCGAGCTCGATTATCGCCACTCCACCGGTCCTCCTCCACTGAACAATTAAAAACTCGCTCGCGAGTCCTATAGCATGCTCGAAACTGTCAAACGCCAATTACCATTCTCTAGCCTCTCCATCGGCGAAATTGAATTATCTTCATTGGAACGTTTTAATCGTGTCGTAGTTTAACGTTGCCGCCATAATCGAATCATTTGCAGATACAACAAATGAAATAATTATCGAAACGAAAGCGGAACGAATAAACGGGATTAACAATGGTCGGGGTTGCCAATAGCTTTTCGTCGAAATAATCGAATACGCTCGAAGATCGTTAAAATTCGTACAATGTGGCCGTCTAAATAGAGATTGTTCGACAGCCACGACGCTTAACAATAGGCGCGTAAATAGGTTTATTGAACATAAATGTGTCAATGAAGTGACGTGGCCATTGATCGTTTATTTCTTATAAACGATTTCCTGTTTGATAGGCCACGCTTTAAGAGACATTTGCATTTCACTTGAAATCAATTTTTCGCCATCATTTCCACGCCGTTGATAGAAATGTAAACGTGTCACGTTGATACATTTCGATTAATACCATTGCGAATTATGTACATACGCAAGCGCAGAAAATTGCCGACTAACGAGCCATTTCATGTGAAAAATTGATAAAATTACCCGAATGATATTTTCAGCTGCCGATAAAATATTTCACAGCTATCAATTTAATAGATTATCGATAACGGCTTAGTAATATTAGCCAATTATATGCTTTTTACGTATTAAAAAATCAACGTTATTTTATATTATACTTATATGATTTGACCAAATAAAAATAGTTTACATACAAAGCGAAGCAGTTTCTTGGACCAAGACTTTCGCCAGCGTCTGTACGTATATGTTCTACCATATGGCAGAACGAGCGGATGTTATAACTCCGCTGCACTATCATTTTATACATCTTAACCAGGAACACAAACACAGAAACCAGAGATAACACCTAACGCAAGCGCAAATACAAAGGCTCCACGTATACTTGTCTTTTCATTTTAAAGCAACGAGTCTGGAGCACGCGTTCCGCTCGCGACTTCGCTTGCTGCTCGCTGGAATTCGACGATGGCAGTTGGTGGACGCGTTTTTCTTCGACGACGTCAGTTATTCGGTGAAAATATTCACCGTCGACGGTCACGGTCGGTTTAACCATAAGAAAGATGGAAAACGCACGGCACCAGACTCTGTTTTCGACCTACCGATACAACAACATACCTAAATTGTATCAAAATCGCAGACATCGCGGAATTCGGTATGCGGTCTGCGGCGGAATGCTCCCCTTCGCGGTAGCTGGCTACACGTAAGAATTTATAGCGTCCTCCCACCGGTTCTCTACCTCCCCCTTCAGCGCGAATAATCGTTTCTGTTACGACGATAATCCTGCAGCTCGCTCGGGAATTTAATATCAATTAGCCAAGCGCTAATTTCCGGAAAAGTGTATCGGCGCAGTTCTGGGTAAACCGGAGAGCGTAATAGATCATCCTGATGAATTTTCAAGTAGATCGGTGTGTTCGAGCAAGATCACGGCGGCTGTTTACGGTTATCATCGTTTTAGTTTAAAACGGCGTTAACTTTCCATTTTATATGTTATACCTAGAGATTGATGAACATACACGCACGTATCCAACCCTATACGTCCGTAGCAAACTGTCGTAGAAAAAATGAAAAATTGTTTTAATTCTCTACACCTTGAAATAATTAGAGTTACCTGTACACACGTTAAAGTATTTAGCAGTTTAAGGCGATTAATCTGTTATAAAAATTCTTTGAGCAACGTTTTTCTCCAAGCTTGGAGATCATATTATTTTTTAGATTTATTCGAATATACGATTCCTCAGTTATTTGAAACAGTTATATTTCCGCAATAAAAATGAAACTTTTGTAGAGATGATTAAAATACCTAGAAGTTAACAAACCAATTTAATAACTATAAAAGCCCCATATACGCCTTCTCCAAGAATCGTAAAATGAATTATATCTTCAATAAGTTCGGTGTAAAAACTGTGACAAGATCAAATCATCCTATTAACAGTATAGTCTATGCTAATCAACGTAATAAAAATCAATAAATTATTTATTCCATCAAACGCAGAATTTATTTTCTCGTATCGACAAACGATCCAAATCTCTCAAATCGTCTAATATACAAAATTTCCAATAATCCTCTTCTCGTCTCCCGTTTCGTTCCATAAGATGCGATTGAGAAATAATCGATCGACGATATCGTTTTTTCCCATTGTTCGTTTTATCGAGCGCGAGGCGAACAAAGGTAAGGTAGATGTGGCGAAGCGAAATTAGACGATGCACCGATGAAAGGAATAATTAGTCCAAAATATGGCTATTTGCAAACGACGATACACACTGCTACGTGTACGTAAAGTTTGCCCCGGAACGTGTACGCTAGTAGATTCTAGACACGCGTTATTATCTCCGCCGGAACCGGAAGTCCACTCGGCTGCTCACCCACCTGGTCTTTCCGTCCCGGCTCACGCGCTGTCATCCCAGCAGCCTCGCTATATCGGCCCACTCTATCTGAATTAATTCGCGTTTCTTCATCGTTCCGTTGCTCTAACTCCACTAACCCCATAACACTTCGTCAGTCAACCCATCAACTTTGAATAATTTTGCAACGAGGCACGCGCTAAAAAAAAAAAGGTGTATGCGTTTCAGCGCATTTGTCTTTGAAACGCATAGATGGTACATTAAATAGCATCGCAGTTTACAATATTTGCAACGCGTATTCCTATGCATACTAATATTTTTAACTGAAATACAACTAAACAGAAATTCCACCTGTTAGAAGTTATAATAAATATTCTACTTTGGATAGTTGTTTGTATTAGGTTGTCCGAAAGGTTTCTTTCGTTTCATAAGGTGATAATAGATGAACAACAATTTCTATTTTATATTATTTTATTGAGTTACATATGATCCATTTCGTTATAATTCTATTATTATATTCGTGCATGATTCAGTAAACTAATATAAAACAAACAACATTGTGCGTTTATTACTTCCTTATAAAACGAAAGAAACTTTTCGGTCAACCTAATATATTACGTGCTTTGTGTGCATAAATTATATCCTTAAATTTCGCGTAGACACATAAAAATTTCCAGTCATAAATTTCCAGCTCGATAATAATCGAACGGCGCGAGGGTAAAATATAATAAACCCATGTTTGCTGATTTCTTGATCTTCGTATCACCTGGTAGATTAAAAAAAAAAAAATATTTTTTGGAAGAAATAAGTCGATTTTTACTAATTCTTTGATCTCCATGCCATTCGAACGACTTATTACTTTCACAAATATCAGTTTCCTGAAAACAGCTGATAAATCCATGAAATTTTATAAACGATCGAGTAAAGAAACATTTTTGAAATATTCGATAGAATAAATACGTATTTATCCCTACAACCAAATATATGGACAATTGTGGTACATGGAATTGATTATCGATTCTTAAAACTGTTTATCGTGTTCTTTGCCTTTTTAGTCATTTAGTATTTTTTATTTCACATTAACGTGGTATAATTTTTATGTTATGTTGGATATGAAACGTTGATTTGTAAAGCTAGTCACGATTCGCGAAAGGTGATGTGCTGAGTGGCCGTGTACGTCTATTGATAAAGATATGCAAATTTCCTTTTGAATGAGAGTACGTGGTTTGATAAATTGAAACGCTTCTTGGTTGAGGTGTCTATAACGATAAAACGATAAGTAGGAGAATTGTATAATATCATGGTTGAAGCTTAAAACTGACCGACGAAAATAGAACTGCTACTAGACAAAAGTTTCTTTGTTATGCCTAACAGAAAATTTGGTTTGTTATTATAAAAAAAATCGCGATTATGAAATTGACGATTATCAAGTAACGATCGGTGCGTCTTTGTTGCAAACAGGCCACGACTAATTACTATGTAACAGCGTTGCAGAGAAGAACGACTGCAATGGTCGGACTTACTTTTCTCTGGAAGCTCGCAATAATCGCATTAGATTATCCTGCCAAGTGCTTTATTCCTTTTCATTTCAAACGAAGTGGCAATTATTCGTCGTGAAATCACATCTTCGGGCTGGATTTTTCTGAAAGGGACAGGCAGATCGCTCGTCGTATCGTGTAAATCTTTCATTGTCGGGACGCAGCTCCCATTTTAATAAGAATTCTTTCATTTTGCTGGCCAAAATACTGGTCACGGCTTTGCCCGATGAAATGGAAAGTTAATCAGCGAATCGAATGGATCGTTCTATAATTACCGTTGCCAGTTAAACGGCCAGTGAAATCAACGCGACTTTTGTCATCCTTTATGTACTCCTCTGTCAAGATTTTTGCTGTATTTTTAGCTCAGAAACTTTTCATGGATATGTGAAAATATTTATGTATTGCGACAATAATTTTTGTTTCGCACGATTTATCTGACCTTTTACTTTCTAGGTGGTAACATTTTTTTTATGGTCTCTGTTTATTCGAATAAATTGATCGTGAAATTCGCGCGATATTCGTTTAATCTCTTTTTAACATTCATTTGCTAGTTGACCCGGTTCATTTAATTTCTTTCTGAATAATTAAACTGAACGCTGTTGCAGTACGAGAGATGGCGCGTACGAACTTTTACTTGACTGTCTCGAAGAGCGACTTAACGTAGTTGAGTCTGCTTAAAGCGTATAGGACAATTCGAAAAAAAGCAGAATAGGCGCGTAAACCAGTAGAAGAAATGCATGTCTACTCGATGAAATTCTATTGTAGACTGATGATAGAAACGATGTTTGAAGTTGGGTAAGTTGCTGGGGTAGACACTCGAATTTCCTGATTTGGCACTTTCTCGAGATGCAGGCGGTGGAGAGAAGAAGCAATTGGCGAGTGCATGTTTCAAGAATGGAGAAAGCTCAACCCCTACGTACCGATCACACGAGATAGCGACAGACTCTAAGGGGGAAAAAATATGCTAATTCCAAAAAATCCTGCGTCATTGTCGTTTCCTTAAACTATCTCTAAAGACTCGATAGCTTTCTAATCGTATTATACTTGTCGTCCACGTTTAATTAATAAATTTGAATAACAATCAATCAAATTCAACAACCAACAAGGAACAAGTATAACTATTAGATCGTAGATGTTTATGCAAATTAATATTTCTAGGCACATCGATAATATTGAATAGAAAATATGCTAAATATTCCTATTTTCAGTGTTATAAAACGTATTTTATATTCGATATTTTTCACACTGTTGTATTTTTACATTTATTACAAATACAGAGACATTCGCAGTCCGATAACAAACACGTTTCTTCCTTAATCCTCGTGCCATCGAACTTCCCAGAAATTATGTTATTTCTATCAATAAGGTAAAGGTATTTACGCGTAAGATATTCGATGGAATGCAATAAGAAGCACTCGACACTGTATGTGTGCACGTAGTCAGGCGAATAAATCATTATACCGCGAAGGCTGGATAAAATTTATTACCCTTAATATATCATACAACTCTCTCAGAGGAAGATTCGATTTCACGTTCCTGGCTTAATCTTCCTCCTGGTCTCTCTTTCAGCTCTAAATGCCTGAAATCGCCTCTCTCCTTCTCTATCGATCTTTCTTCGTAGCTAATGACCGCAAATTCGCACAGTTGGTCGTCAGATTTTCAAAAGAAATAAATGTATAAACTTCTAACGTTAGTGATAACTCTGACAACCGATAGAAAAGTAGAATAATTTATTATTAAATAGAAGGAAAACGATGATTTATATCGTCGAGCATAAGTAATAGGACACATGCATTCGTTATATTTGTCGGACAATTTTAAAGAATTTTACTTTATTTAATGCGTTACGTTACAATTTAGCCCGTAAAATCGCCATTTCATAGGTTTGACGTTCTTCTAACATACAACTGAATTATTCTGAATTGCGACACTTTTAACACGGATGAAAGATCAAATTCAGAATAAAATAATTATAATTTGAAAGCGCCAAGAAGCGTTTAATTCGTGTTAAATTACAGCAAGTGTTTCTTGTTAACACTCATGACGAGCAACGTAGTTTAGAGTCAATCAAGGCTGAAGAGGCAATCATTTCGTGATTGTTATCGCAGATTTAGCAAATGCGAATTCTATGTCCTCGCAAATTCTCGTCTAACCATCAATCCTTTCGTGTAGATCCTTCATCCCTAATAGCGAATATCCCAGTGTCTAAAGCACACTCTACTATGCGAGTGGTTTTATTGATGAGCTCTCCAGCACGGGCAGGATGAAACGCGTATCCTTCAACTTCTCGTTTCTTCCCCTACACGATCCTTTACTCTGACGCATTCTACAAGCAGAACAGTCTGAACTTTAATCTTTGCTGTAATATTAAAGAAAACGTAGAAGAAAATACGAGTCATTTTAATATATTCTAAGATACCTATTTATGATACCTGTAATACCAAAATATAAATTTCAGTCTTTGATTTCCAACATTTTTCCTCCGATGAAAATTAATACATGGAATTTGCGATCTATTAAATTATAGTGATACTAAAATGTTTCGAAAATCTTAACAAAGACGACTCATGAGTCGAATAGCGTTCTCATTGATACTCATATTACCGATACTTCAATTACTATGTGATGAAAATTTAATTAACAATTAAACACATCGGTTTCAGACCTAAGTTTGACAGATACAAATTATACATGGGACACACTATACAGAGCAATTAGAGACAGCTAATAGAATAATAGAACCGTTCTACTGCACCAAGCAAGTGGACAAGAGAGATGTCTATGCTACAGCATTGATAGATTAAACATATCTGTTATACGCGTGATATTGTTACGAAGATTGACTTTAAGGTAATCTGCATCCAAAATAACGATATGTAATATTATAACATTGTACTTTGTGGAATGTGGCTTTACTAGCAATGTTCCGAATTAATTTACACATCTAAAGTTTAAAATCCCTTAATATTCTACGTACACGTATATACACATAAAACACTATAACAAGTATTTGTACATACATTATTTCCCAAAAAGCTTTTTTCTTTTATCTGCTTCTACGTTTCATTTTTATAGTATGCATTAAATATTTGAAGCCATATAAAAGTGCTGCCAAATGATAACGAAACTAAATGAGTCGTTTGATGCAAAAGTGGTGTAAGTGAATTTTTTGCCTATTTGGTTCAACGCCGTATCTCGAAAGCCGGACATTCATTCTGTTTGCGCAGAAGTGACGCAACTATATCTTCGTTAGTTTCTTGGTGAATAGCGGAATAAGCGAGAATCGTCCATTCGGCTGCTCGCAGAATTTTTGCTTTATCCTTCATTATCCTTTAATAATTAACTTCTTTGACTCACAAACTTTTTTCCGTGAAATGGCTCGAATACACCGAACTAATTAGCATAGCCACCATACATAGACAAGACAAACAAAATCTTAACGTACGAAAGAACTTCGTGAGAGAGATTTATCGGACGCGAAGATATTAAAATTACCTGACAACTCGTTTCTGGCATACTATCGACATCGAGCGAACGATTTCACAATTCCGGGCGTAACCGAAAGCCGGTGGAGGTGTTCGAAGTCCGGGGATGCACGTTTTTCGGTGATCGGTCACGTGCCGAGGCCCGACCTGATACATAGACCATGTCGAGAAATCGACACATGTGTCGCATACGACGCCAGGCGTACCAAGCAGCACGATCCTGGCCATTTCCTCGGGCAACACGTTTCAATGTGGTTTGCATACGGGAACGATCTCGATTTCCATCGCAAAGATGAACCCTCTCCCACTCTTCATGCGCCACCAAGTGGTTTAATAATGAGCCTCGACCAATCCGACTGGGAGTCCCGTTGAAAACCGAGACCCAATGCATTTTACGATCGTTCGATCGGTTTCCGCTGACGTGGACGTCAGTGTCGGATAACCGGAAATCCTCACCGCGTCACTGTTTCCTTCCATTCGCGCGAGATCTCTGATTGTCACCGGCGTTTACGAGCTGCTTGCAGACAGCTGTTCTTTTTTAAAATTATAATGAGTTTATGGAGGGTTAGATGATAATTATAGCAAACGAACATTCGCACCAACTAATGCGTGTTCCAACGAACGAACGATCCGAAGATTTACAATGCATACGTTTCTATTCTCTAATTTTGCATTATTTATGCAGGTATTTCTTAACTTCATTTTCTGTTCGTCACAAGTTAAGATAATTGTTTGTCAATTATTTATTTATTTATTTATCTGTTCAGATTATTCTATTCCTGTTTCTGTTCTTTTATTGCTTTTGAAATCAAGAAATCCAAAGGTATTGTAATTGTCGTATAAGTATACAATGCGAAGAAAATCGGAAATTTGTTATTGATCAATAAATCTATGCATATCGAAGTTAAAAGTTCACGGAGCAACTCTGCGTTATCGATGGCTTCTGATGCAACCGAGTTTGAATACCTCGATTTCTTGAATCGCTGAATATTTATGAGCAACTTAATGCCTGGAAAGCTGAAGAAAGATATTGGAAGGTAATTGAACGCGTCATAACTAACAACATTGAAGTTATTCAACAATTGAGGTTGATATGGAACGTAGATTTGTATTTCAGATGGAAATCATTAATTCATTAATAACGTCCGAAATATTATATCCACTCGAACAATTCCAATAAAGTGGCATTCTCTGATGATCTTCATCGAGTCTTAAATATCATGATTAATATTATGTACGCAATCAAAATGATATAACTTAAATAGAGATTCGTTTTAACTATTATAAATTATAACGAATATACCACTTTCAATATTTTACGTATTGTCCATAATACGTGTATTTTCTGTATCTTAAAATTTCGCAAAAATGCCTAAAAATCCGCCGTCTAATTATAATCTTCAATTTTTCATCTATTTCGGAATATTTAGATCGCGTTTGATATCCAAAACTGAATATTCCATAACTTACTATAACTGTAACCTCATTAATGTGCATTTTTACATTGAAGTTAATTGCAATTCAACGAGCGAACTGTGAGTTGTATAATAGTTCGCCACGAGCCAATAGTTTCAAGTTAAACAAACAGCAAAAGTTACAGAAACGTAGCCATTGAACAACATCTCGGAATGGGGTCAATTTACTTTGATCGTGCGTACGTGTGCATTAAGTAGTTTACCCAGTGCGATCTTGTACCTCCCAACGATCAACTGCGCTATGAAGTTAAGTTCATATAATCCTCCAACGTTTCCACGTTTGTCCACGACTAACGTAGCAAAACGTACGTATTTTCTTTGGCATATTTGTTCAAAGTTTCCCTGCTCTCGGATGGGAAGGGTGGGGGGATTTTCTCCTCGCTCCTAGTTCTCCGATTTCATGAAAAATGACCAACATCCCTCTGCAAACTATCGATACGATTTACCTGATATTTGAAATCGTGGAAGACCAATATATTCATTGGTATTTAAGCATCGGGCGATTGAAATTTTTAATTCGATTCAGCGATTAATTCTTTAAAATTGGGATACATATAATATTTACCGATTGATAAAATTAATCCTTAATTAATAACATTTGGATTAAAATTACCGATATCGAGACGCGCATATGTAAGGTACGATGTCGTTAGAAATTATTCACATTGGCTAATATATCCATATTAAGCAGTTATCAATTACTAGTTTTTAATTAAAATTTACTTAAAATTCTATTTGATTAAAATTCTATTTTATATATGTTTTAGATAAATCGTTATATGTGTTCAACAATAAGTCATTCTGTTAAGGTAAAGGAGTCGATTGAATTTAACAAATAACAGTGGAACGTTGTTATAATGAGATAATTAAATCAGTGCAATGTATGCGTCAGTAGATTTAGACACCCTACACTGTACATTGTACTACATACTACACGGTGGAGTTCAATTTGAACTATCTTAAGCGTCGCGTAATTTTGTCTTTCTATTGGTCCTCGTTGGGACGAGCAGGCGAAATTAGCTCGACTAAACCGAATATAGGAGGATGAACAAGAGAGAAAAAGAGAGAGAGAGAGAGAGAGAGAGAGAGGGAGAAAGACAGAAAACTAGATCGCTCCCTAAATATTAAACAATCTTACGCCAATCGAGACGACGGGACAAGATTGACTCTGAACTCGATCAGTTTGGCTAGGAAGAAGGCACTCGCTTCTTCGTCTGCAGTTTAACTCCGGTAAAACGGTAATTGAAATTTCTCATCAGGCTTCGCTTTACCTCTTGCCACCTTGCCTCGAGATTTCAACGCCAGCGAACGATTATTGAGAAACAGAAACGACCGAGCAAAAGCTTTGAAACGTCGCCGAAGAGTAATTAAGGATCTTCTTGAAAACGATGGCGATGATACTGTAACTTGTTTTATAGATAGAACGCAAGGATGAACTTTGTGAAATTGTTTCTTTGTGTAATTCATTCGTGTTGATTGTAATAGCAATTGTTTACTGAATCGTCAGTGGTTAAGGATATAGAAGAGCTTTCATTCCATAATATAATAGGATCTTTGTAGGAACTGGTTAATTGTGTAGTTAAAATATTGATGGAGAAATTGCTTCAGACAATAAACAATTAATAAGCGAGATCAAAGAAAAACTTGTACATACAGAATGTTAGGGAAGAGGGAATAAGAATTTTAAGGATTAGTGCTCATCAAATAGAATAAAAATACATGATCGATACTTGAAATGAATTTTATAGAAATATTTTATAGAAATAGATGAAAAAGCAATTATAGATGTGTGTACTCGTATTTATATCTGAATAAAAGTAAACATTTTATTATTACATATCTTAAGCAATCGCAAAAATAAAAACCTGATACCAAACATGTTAACTGGTTCGATAATGTTTAGTGGGTTAATAATATAGTCAATCAAACTCTTCCCAAATCACGCTATGGATCATTCTATAGTGACGTTAAGAACTATATATGCACGCTATTTATAGACGATTCTAAATATCAATCACTAACGATACTTCCTGCACAGAAATATAGAATGACCAAATATTTTCCAAACTATGAACTATTTTACTTTACTCTATAAATAGCGTATAATAATAATAAATGACAAATATACACGTGCGAGGTCTAGGATGGCCGCTTGCAAGTAGCACTCATTTTCGTGTCCTTTAATATTCTCTACATCGCCAAGAAAACGTATCAAATCAATCAAAATTCACATCATTAGATCCAACGACCAGGAACTTAGCGTCAGAAATAGACATTTCATTGGTATACGGGGTTCTTTCTAGGTAGAATCGTTGATTTTCATACAGGAATATCTTCTTTGGAGCCAGCTCATAAATCTCTCGATCGTAGCTAGGAAACACGTTTCCTCGTGGGTTGGATTCTTTAAAAGAGCAAAATGCATTCGTTGCAAATGTGCTTCGACTTCTTGGTAAGATCCGGGAGTCGTGTGCCAGTGACTGATTCGCGTAAGTACGAGGGCTTTGCGTGCAAGCTTCGATTGATCGTCATCATTTTCGAGTTTCCGTGTCCAACGACAGTATCTCGTTCGCGTTCTATTTAAATGGATTGGTTGAATATGTTAGAAGCTAGAAGAGATAGCAGCAAGAGAACCGTCTAGGCCTCTAACGTGGTCCTCTTCTTTTTCGAGGGTTTCTACTCTGTAAATCGGCCGTCCGCGTGCTTTCCAGCTAATTATTCTACATTATCACGTGCATTTTGCACGAGGGGGACCCTGGTGAATAATTCATAGGCATCTTCGATACACGAGCGCTAAAGCTCTTTGGATTGTATCCATTCTCGTTTCATGTCGAGCAATTCGACGATGAATTATGTAAATAGACGAACGGCGACATAAACCACCGCGGCAGGTAGCCCTATCCTGATAATACGATGAATAAATGTTTTGGAAATAAATTCCCGGTGACCCGAATTCCCCGTTTCGTCGACGATTAATAATGGAATATCTCCAACATTTCATGGACATGATCCATCCGATGAAATTACTCCACGATTGAGAAAATTCGACGATCGTTTCCAGGTGGGATAGAACGCGAAGTGTTCAGAACAAGAACAAGACTACGTCATGAGGCTACATCTGAAATATTTTCCAGAACTTTGATCGAAACTCTTTGCACTTTTATGATATGCACCATTAAATTTTGTATTAATCAGAATATTGAGATTATTTTGTAATTTTGTGTAATTTTTGTGTGCTAGACTAAATTAGCCGCGTAGTAGTGACATGCATATATGAGTACGAGTGTGTGCAAATATGTGCGTGCACAACGTCTCGTAAAATAGATGAATGCAACTGTTCCGTTAGCAGTGTGGTATAGAAGATGGTGGGCCAAGACCCGTGCAAATGTATATCCAAGAAGATCTTGTAAATCACATATTAAATAAATCTGAAACTATTTTGATATCAATTCTAAGTGTAATCTAAGTGTTCCTATACTTCTATTTCGGTGATTAAGATCCACAATTCTCAACAGAGAATATTGGGATAAATTCCAAAATATTTCAAAGAATTTCCTATCCGACGACAACCTTCAAATGTTATACAAACCACCTCCACGCATTTCCTCTAATATCGTAACTTCCCAGTAAGCCTTCGTGTACCAAAGCTCCTCCGAATTCCATCATATTTCTTCTAGCCAGTAGTTAATTTCGATTTACCACGCCAATGAATTGCCACATCGAATATATATTCGGTCGCGAATCGATCTGAAGCTTCTCTAAATCCCTAGCAATTATGTGGAACGTGAACGCGAATCGTTGATACGAAAGGTTGAGTGGAAGCGAAGGTAGTCGAGTGACTGGAGGAATGAAAGTTCCTTCGATACAACGAGTGGCAAATCCTGCTAGCGTTATCAGTGACGGCATTCCAATTCCCTCGCAAGCTGTCCAACGGTTCAATGACAAAAGGGCCACAAAGAGAGCCGTGGCGGCTTCCAAAAGACAGCCGAATGGTTTGACAGGTCTTTGCGGAATGGAAACACGCGCGATACGCCTGTCACGGCTAAGGATTATGCGAAAGGCCTCAATACACCACCGCGTTCAATGATTGTCAGCGTGCGCCTAAGGTATTGGTTTAGTTGTTCCTGTTCGAAAACGAGTTCCACGCGTTTTGTGTCACGAGAAAGTTGAGAACAGAGATATGATTTTTCAATACGTAGCAGTATTGGGTTGTTTTATAGCTTTTGATAGTTTTCATTATATAGTTTCAATGAACAATTATCCTAATTGTCCTATTTGTCAAAGTTATACCTTTTATTGGACGTTTATTTTCTTAGTTATTTTTAACGAGGATTAGTTTCAGGATGATCGACAGTGGTGCAAGAACGGCAATTCAAAAACTGACACTGCGTTTCCTGTGAATCTCATTTCGAAAGTTGCGCCCTTATAGAAAATAGAATTGTAGGATTAAGTCGCTTACTCGTTGGAAATTGGATACTAATTGCGCATCACGGTAATGCGATTGACATTAGCAGAAAGTGGATTTCACAAACAAATTGACACAAATGTGATTTATCTCCTTATCGACTAATTATGTCATATGTTGTCAATTATCGCCACCGCAACGGATCTCTAAATATTGTAAGAACGATACTTCGCTTTCACGCCGATATTTCGTTAAACGGAAATTGGATCAGTGGTAAAATTGTTTGATTGACAGTTTACAACGTACGCAATGTACACAGCGTATGCAGAGCACGCGCACTCGATCACACACGCACAATATCCAGCCAACTGCCAGTGGAAAACAGATACGTATGAAAAGCGGATTTTCTGAGCGAACGAAGTACGTTATGTACCGAGATCGCGTAAGATTACTCTGGCAATTATTGAATTATGTTCGTGGATAACTTGTTGGTATCGTTCGCAAGAAATTCTCAGAGAGTCTAAAATTCTGCGAATCAAGTAAAGCGAAGATATCTTTCAAGATCTTGTAAGTCGTCGGTGAAACTATCGTTTTAGAACTCGCCTATATGAGACTTCCTTCCGCTTCCTCACGGAACTCGATCAAAGCGACTGAACGTTGAATCTCGTAATCCGGAGATGAACATTTTTCGTCTCGTTAAGTAGATAATTTAGTTTCCATAGTCGCGATATTGTAGATCGTAAAGAGTTGAAATAAACACTTGATATATTAAAATCTACTTTTAAAGAAACCTTTAATCGTACAATTATTAATATTTTCCAAATTCAATTCATAATTACGAGTTATTACCTCTTAGAAATTCATCAAAATTTCCATATAATTACCAATAATTTCTTCGTTCAATTAAATACAGTCAGTTGCAGCGCGCCAGAGCCGAATTCGCATGACGGATTTTAATTTTCCCGAAATTTTGACGTTTGTTCTGTCAGTGAATCAACATTCCAAAAATATCAGGCAGGTCACCCATCCGTGCAAATATCAATTAAACAAAATTAAACAAGAATTTCATAAAACCAGGAATTACAGCCAGCGGATGCAGGCGACAGAGGCCGCGCATTCTTCCGTTTAAAACCGTGAAATCGTCGCTTATTTACAATGGCGAAGCGACGATTCCCAACGATCTTCTAGTTAACAACAAGAATTCGGTCAATTACGGATTTTTTAAACACGAACCACGCTCTTTGCGAGGACACTGCGTATGGATGATTCATCGACCAGCCAAACGGCAATGTGAAAGCGTGGCAACCATCTACATTCCGTATCCTGCATTCGTGTGTTTGCGTGTAGTGTGCAAAGTTTGCGTTGTACACGATCTATACACGAACTGTACGAACTATAAGAGATTATCGTGCTTTTGGTTTCTCGGGGTCAATCGTGTTACGCGCTGCATTTTTGCATCGACGTTTCCTGAACATTAGAGTTTGCTTCTTCAAGGCAAACCTGAACTTGAAAGTTCATAAAATCCATCGACTATCGTGAAAGTCGAAGATCTAAAATACGAGCGAGTATTTTGTGGATTAAAAAATTGTTTGCCGATGTTTTCATATTTATACGATCGTACGCTTTTTGGAATGAAATAATTTTCAATTGAGGAAAATATACATCTTTTGGGTTGTGTTCGTATTTCTCAATGAGAAAGAGAGATTCAACGGAGATAAGCATTAACCGATGAAAAGCCACGTTCGCGTTAACGCAATATTTCGTTTGCAATCTTTTCCGGTCAATTCACATATCGAATTCTATCTTTTATTGTTGTACTTACGAAAAGGAATTTTAAGTATTTAATACGTATATTCTACCTTGAAAATAATTCAATTTCTATACACTATGTATTATTTTCTGCTCGCTCTTTAATTCCATGGAACAATATTATTAAGGTTCGAGGAGCACCAGGAATTTCTTCTTTGTTTTTGGAGGTATGGAAAAATTGTATTTAGGACGCTTCTGTGAAATACAGGGACTAAATAGAAAATTTTTTAAATAATAAATCTTTAACTATTTTACGGGAACATAATGCATAGTTATTCGATATTAAATAAAGGAATAAAGGCTCCATAAGAAACGCTCGATATTTGTTTGCGTCGATATAACATTGCAATCGTCCGATTGCCGAAGCTAGTACGCTTTTTACCACTTCCAGATTGATTGTACCACATACTGCGATAGTTCTTTGCTTTATATGTTCCGGCATTGTTGGCTTTTACCACTACACAATATCCTTTAGTGGTTCCACCCGAATGAAATCAAACGATGTTGTATCCGATGGACGAATTGTTCATGAGCTCTGAATAAACGCATAATGGAAGCACAATCATTATTTTCACCAGCATCTAATATTCTATTTTAACGATAATATTATTGCAATACTATTTACAAGCGTCGCAAACAACAGCTTCTTAAATTTTCATCTAATATCAAATATAAACATAATAATAAAAATTGCGTTTGTTCGAATTTGTTAAGTTCCACTAAATTGTCGAACGAAGATCGTGCGTGTGGATAAACGTGTGCAAATCGCGGGCGATTGTATAAAACTTACAAATCGACGAAAAATATTCACGAGAGTGTTGGTATCAAATGGTTTTTTAATTTTAGGTCAGTCGTAACTTTTCCTTTTGAAAAATGAGCAAGCGAAAATTTTAGTTGGACAAATGCGAACAAACGAAACTATTTGTATCTGATAAAAATTTGCACTTCGGAGTGACAACTTCACAGTGCTCTGCGCGGACCATTGTACACATATGATATGCGCTAGGGACAAGTTTGAAAGTTTAAAAATTAGCTAGGCCGGAAAAGTGGGCGGAAGTAGGATAGCTCGCGGGGGTTTTTCTTTGTCTGGTGCACGTGAAACGCTGCAGCCAGCTCGTTTAAATGCCGTAAAGGGTGTTAAATATGCAAATCTCGTTGACGGATTCGGATATGAATTAATTAGGTGCCCGTAACCTTTCGCCGGAATGCAGCAATTTAAATGCCACGGTGCGTCCATTAACATCAAGAATTTAGTACACGGGCCAAGTGCAACCGGCAGGTATACAAAGAGAGAAAGGGAATGGAAGGGAAGAGAGATGATGGCCGACTGCTCGTAAAGCCGGTAGAACGTGGCCACTACACGCACTTGAAGACAATTAAAAATATATTAACTCCTTGCTGACTGGAGCAAACGAATGAGAGAGAAGACCACTGTAAAGAATCGTTCTACGCAGGGAACGAAATAGGCAGAATTCCCTGGAATTTCAAGTTAGTTGACGTTTGAGTGGTTGGATAGCTTACGTGGAGAACGCGTGTTGGCTTGATGATGTAACAGATTTGCAAGGTATATATTTAGAGAAAGAAGAGACATAGATAGAGACAAAGATTTCAGAAGTTTCTATGACATATATTTTAGAGATATCGTAAAACTTGTATTTTATAAACGAAGATATGTACAAGATCTATGTACGTGATTCGTACTTATACTTCGTTTATTTGTCTATCGTGTTTATTTATACGAGATTTATTATTTTATCGTAAGAATATATAATTTTTTAATTGTCAGATATTTAAATAGATGAATTGGTAAACAGTTGGCAATGAATATAGTATGATAGGATATGAATATATATTATATAATTAATATATATCGAGAATTAATGCAAGATAATTTGAAATTGTGAAGAACCTGACCGGAATAAATATAAAACGAGTATGCACTAAAACATGTCTATTTTTCTTTTCATTTTTTCTTATTTGTATCGATAACACAGCTTTGAACAAAATTAATTTAATTATACTGTTGATGCGTACTTTACACATGTCATACGTTTATTAGACAATAATTCCTAAGAAAATTCTATTACATTTCTATAGGACTGAAGGAAAGATTGTACTAAAAATTCTCAGTGGGTCAGTGAATTGAAAAGAGTGAACACATAAGTGTAAAAAGCAGATTTTTAGAAAGATAAGGTAAAATGGGGAAAAAATAGATTCTTCCTGCAACGTGGTATATTACATGCTATACTATATACGTGGCGACGCAAATGTCTGTGACAGACTGTAGACTACAGTCACACTTTTCTATTCATGAACTTCCTCTCACGGCATAAACGTGGGAAGGTGCTCTTAAGGATTTGTGCCTTCGTCAGGAATAACCGATTTGTCAAGATTCTGGCCTTCGCGAGCGAGTTTCGTGCTCAAGTTTTCTTCGACCAGCGAAACTGAAAAGAAACTCTCGTTTCTAAGCGAGAATAAACCGTTCAACCGTTAAATTTCCCCCTACGAGTATCCCAATACTTTGGTAATTTTGGATTCTATATATCTTTATCTTTCTACATTCAACATATTCGAACGAATTCAAATGTGAAATATTAAAATTGCGAACAGAATTGAAAAATAGTTTCTCACTATGGTGCAAGTTTTGTTTGAAACGTTTATGTATTACTTTTCAAGGTAATGATTTAATTTAATCATTTCATTTATTTATTGAACGATTAATGATTTATTATGAATTCACAGACGATAAACAGAATTGAAATTGCCCTCATTTCATCTAATTATATCATTAAAGTCTCTTGGTGATGCAATTTCTACTTATCACACTACTTGCAGATTGATCTCATGTGCGAGGAAATATCTTGGTTATTCTTGTTGAATATATGTAGTATCTGGAAAAGGGATCTACCTGAAAATGGGCCATACCTGAGGCCCTTTACAACATCGTTGTAATTAAAGGGGATCTACCTGAAAATGGGTCAGGCACATCTGGGGGTAAAAGGAGAGTACATTAACAAGTCGAGGGAGTTGCAGTTGGAGTTGCAGAGAAGACGTGAAGACGGGGAGTTGGAGTTGGGGAGTCGATGGGAAGACGTGAAAACGTGGAGTTACAGTTCGGAAGACGTGAAGACGTGAAGTGGCAGTTGGAGGTCGAGGCGAAGACGTGAAGACGTGGAGTTGAAGCTGGAAGCCGAGAAGACGCACGACGATTATAGTCAGCTATATGTTGAGCATTGCTTATACGAATAAACGAACTTAACTCTCAATAACCATCATTCCTTGTCCTTGCTTTAGAAAGTAACACAAACACAACATCACCTAAGTTACTACATATATAAAGAACATTATTCTATGTATTCAGTGTCCTCTATCGTTACGTTTCATCGGAATGTAAAATCTATCCTTCTCGTTGACAAATTCCAAATTTTCCTCTTTAATTGATGCACTTGGCGTTCAGTTAGAAACAATACTCATTAAGCAGCATATATACAAGCATTTATACAAGATTATAACTGAATAAATCGATTGTTTATCCTGCTAAAATTCACGAGTTTCTATGCTTTAATAGTGCTCTCATTTTACGAACGAAAATAATGTGTAATGTTTTATGAATATATTTGACATAGAATTGAAATGAGAGATCATGTACATCGATAAAACCTTCTTTATATTTTATATTCAAACTGAAGATACTTTTTTACGTTAAAAAGATATAATTGGATCGTTAATGACCAAGAGAACGTAATAGAATTAAAAACGCTACGAACTCTTCGAACCACCCAATTGGTTTGCCACGGATTGATCGGTATGCACGATAAATAAAAAATCAGGCATCATCATCGTATGCGTATCCGCAGGATGTCTCGCGAAACAGCAAGTGAACCGCGGTGCACGCGCTTTCCGTAAAGGGGTGAAAGTAGTAAAGGAGCGAAAATCGAAAATTCCTCGGCATCGAATTTCCTCGCGCGTTCCTCCGCAAGCGGAAGGGACCAAATTCGAACTTGAATTTCGTGCCATTCTCCTATACTGTTAACTCGATTCTTCTCCGAATCCAGATGCGACTCTGTTCCCAGAGGAAGATCTCGTCGTTTCATCTCCAGGAGAAACTGCAGAAACTACTCTGCAATCGATACGGCAGCGTAGCATTTCATAGAAACATTCGAGTCAGAACGGACGCATCCTCCTCGCTTCTGTAATTTCTCTTTAACTGCGTCCCGTCTCTGTGGATCGACACGACGCGACGCGACGCGACGCGACGCCACGGTTGAATAGCGAGAAACGTGGCTAAATACAGCGATCGTCCGGTTCTCGGACGAAGATTGTCACGAAAATTGTCATTTAGGTACTGCTATTGACACTGATCAGGCCACATGACTATCTTCGTGGGGTGTCCGTTGCGGATACGCGACGGCAGAAGACAGGTTTGACGGTCAATGGCGTTCTATTACATGGTGGTTTGGATAAAAAATAGCGATTTGGAATCTATGACTAATGGGAATTTCATGGTTCGTTTTCTAAAATTTGTTTACCGCGATATATAATGATTTTTGCTGCTGCGAGTACTTCTTTAGGCGCGATAAGTCTAGAAAATTGTAAATAGCAGAAGAAAGTGATGCATGATATTCGGAACTTGACACATATTTGTAAATTTAACAGGAATTTTTAGCACTGAAGATCGAGTTTGTTCTGTATGAATTTAACACAATGTGACTTACAAGTTTGTTACGAATACATAGCATGAATCACACAGATTAAAATAATCGATGAACTCTCTTGAGAGCACGTAGTTACCTGTCTTCTGAAAATCAGAGCGCTAATCGTACCTTGTCTAGATATTGCAACTAAAAACATTTTCAGGAGCTTCAACAATAACAAAACTGAAGTTCATCAATTTTCTGTCTTTATTGAGATTCGTTATTATATTTTCGATTCTATCAAAAACCTGTAAACAAGAATAGCTAGGAAACTAAGGAGAAACTATGACAATTTTTGTGCGAGTTGCCGACAATATCTGGCATTCACGTCGTCGTCTTGTTACTCGCAACGTACGAAATAATTCAAGCTGAATTCTGAATAAACATTAGAACGCCGTCTGGAACTGTGCATCAAAGGGAAAAGCGTAAATAAAACTGACCGTTCTCGTATAATTCTTTAGGTAAAGGGGATTCGTGGTTGTTTCGTTCACGTCGTTCAGGTAGACTGCCTGCGCGTTCCTGTTACGAGGTTACAAAACATTAAAATCTCGTTTCGTCATACACGCTGCCAGCGTATACGAACCGCATGAAAAATTCTTCGCGTTTGTCTGAATATAGTACGGCTCTGTTTATTAGATACGCCAGCGATGTTTAAGTCGGGTAGAATATATGTAAGAAAGTCTAAAGCGTTACGAAGTAATAAAGCGGACGATTTCTGAGGCTGGCCAATTTTGATCGGGACACATGTTTCGTGAAAGAGTAACCTAGTTCGTTGAAATGTCGTTCTTTTTCCAGACTGCCACGACTTTAATCGTTGAAGGATTAAAAATATTATGTTGTCCGAAAAGTGTCTTTCTTTTACAGACACGTCTTTTACGAACGTTATGATCTTTGTTTTGATAGAACAAAATGGATCATACGTAACTCGATAAAATAATATATGTAAAACGGAAAATGTGCATCCATTATTTCCTTACGAAACGAAAGAAACTTTTCGGACGACCGAATACTAAGTGACAGCAGAAAAAGGAGAATTGCAAAAATTACTTGCGAAATAACTTTTGTGATTATCGCGTTAGGTTGAAAGATACGAAATGCTTGATTTTTAACGATTCGTGCTTTATAAAATACTTTACGATACGTAGATGTTGAGAAATAGTACAATAGATTCTAAGAAGTTGATTAAGTTAGAAGATATAAGAAACAGTAACTCAGTTATCATTGTTATATTAAACGAAAGTTTTCTTCCATTCGATATGAAATTACCGATGATAGAATGCACGATGCATAGTACAGTTATTCTTTGAAAAATTATATAGCAAATGCATGTAGCTGCTAGTAAATCTACGCACGTAGCAAGAGCAATTTCTGCGGAAAGACACGAAACGCGAAATCTCTTCGGATAGAATTTTACTCCAACGCCACGGGTACCAGATGGACACTCCGATAGCTAACATTTCTTATTTATAACAGAACTGTCTGTACCCAACAGTGAAATGTAAACGAAGCGAACATGTTAGGTGAAGCGGTATCTCGTTACATGAGATATTGCGAAAAGTCGTTTCGTGCCGATATTTTCGTGCAATCGCGCTCGACATTGGCCAACCGCGAATTAAACCAAATTGAATAGATCAGGTCACCCCTTAAACGCACAATTTTTCTAAATCCAATAAAATACTTTTCTGAAATTGTCGATTTACAAATCGTAGGGGAATAATCCTAAAAATCCATATTTTTTCGTTTGCTCAGGAACGAATATCTTGTTGTCAAATTGTTGCGCAGTGTGTGAATACGTACTTTTATGCAAGTAAAGACTAATTATAGTTAAAATACAATAAACTATTTATGATTGATTGTACAGTACAATTTCTAAAGTGTTTTAGCATAATGACAGAGAGATAGCATTTCTGAATAATAATCGATAATAGTTGAGCTGTAGTACACAAAAATTGTAAAACAAAAGATAAGTTAAACGAAAGTTACATTTAAAGTAGATTGTTGGATAAAAAGTAATTTATCTAAGAACAGACAGTCCATCTATTGTCTCTTTTACGTTGATACAAGGTATGTATTATAATACTTCATATTTTAGAGATACAGATACGTTTAAACACGTTACGAGTTAACGTTACATTAAAAAATATAAATTTTGTTGTTAAACAGTAGAATTATGCATTTAAGAGTTAAAATAGAAAGGGAAAAGAAAACAAAGAGGTAGACGAAAGCGGATTAGAATGTAACGAAGTATATGAATTAAACTGGATTGATTATAAAGTAAAATGAAGAGATCGAAGCCCTGATTATGCAGCTACTTTCGCAATAAGAAATACACGAAATTGGATAGATCGCGAAATTGCAATAGCCAAATCGTTTATCGACGTTTCCCATAACGCGGTAACTCCGAAGCGTAGATACATATATTACGGAAATTTTCATGGAATTAGCATTCCAAGTCTGCCGATGAAAATCCTTTTCCATCTTAATTCGGAAATGCAGATTACGTGCGCACCTCGATCGATTTTCATCGTGGATTTTTGTTCTTTGCGAGTGGACATATTTTCGTATTCGTATCTTTTTCGTGGTAACGCGATGGTTTGACAACGATTTTTTGAGAAAAATTTGGAGAGGAAAGAATGTCGTTTTAGCATCGTCAACTTGGGCTTGTCTTGCTCGAAGAACTTTTTCGCGTAATTCGCTAACGAGGTTAATATTGGCTTCTTTTTGCTCTATTTATTGGAAACAGTGTTGCTAACTAGCTAGTTAGGTAAACGATATTTTCGTTAACAACTTGTTAAAATTTGTCCAGAAGAAATTTAGAGAAGAAACATATTTTTCAGAACTATTCCATCGTAATTTATACGTCATTCATCGACGATTCATAATTCTAGCAATATTCGTATTTCCATCGATATCAATCGATAGTTTACACATTATTCTCCCATTACACCTTTGGTTTATTATATATCGTGTATAATGTACGTGTAGCGTCTCACATTTCCGTATCGGCATTTTTATGGTTCAGTATGATCCTGTTTAAATTTGTCACTCTTCTCGTATGCTACGAATTTGAAGGATATTTCTGTCCTAAGGTATTTCAGTAAAACTGTCTTTTATATTTTTACTGATAGAAGGTTTCTTCGTGTTTTCTTCTTTCCTCGTCATATTGCCTATTGTTCCTATCTTAAATCATTTCTCTTTTTGGTTTTCTCGAACTATTCGTTTATTCTTCAAAGTAAAGTTTTTCTTTGGTGTTATTTGTCCCTAGGTTCCTACAATTAATTTTTCTTTCATCATTTTATTACTGGAATTTTATTTCCAGTGTCCTTTCTCATTTCTGAAATTCCTTTGTTCTTTAGACAATAATAGACGGATTCTTTTATTATTAAAATTTTCATTAAAACTAGAACTACCACATCAGTTAAATTGATTGGTTTTACAATTTTATTTTAAAATTCCTACTTCATGTTATGAAAAAAGCTACTGAAAGAAAAATGCAATGAATTTTATTTTGTTTTTTGTGTATTCAAACTGAAAATAATTTTGTATTAAGGCTACTTATACCAATACCAGTCAAAATGATTGGTACTTGTCAAAGTGTAAAAGGGTCCTGCAATATGTTTGTCGAACACCAATTAATCAATTCCCTCGTTTTGTACAACTTGTCACACGTTTTTTTTTAATTTTTACCGCGTATCATTCGATACGATGATATCAGTTATCAAGAAAATTCCAGATCCTAGAAATACCACACCAGTCAAAATGACTCATCCTACAATTTTATAACCCTCGTTTAGGGATCATGGTCCCAGATGGATTAATAATACTAAAAATGAACTAGACAAAATGAAATTTCTTCTGTAAGAAAGTAATAAATCAATAAATAGAAAAATATTCTATTATCACGTATTTTTTAAAATCCAGTCATTTCGACTGGTTTTGGTAGAAATAGCTTCGTGTCAACTATCGGTAGTTCTAGCGTTAATGACCCTCATGTGACGATCCGTCTGTTTCGTAACAGTGCTGCGTACAATCGTATTAAGTTTCAATTCTATCACGATAGAGTAAACCGAAAAAGTTATTGTTGAACACGATCTTTGGTTAGTGGCGCGGTTGTAATTTAGCACGTTCGTAAATGTTACTATACAGGCTGGAAATTTCCTCGGAGATCATCTATACGCTGCTTTAGACTCTTATTCGGCCCAGTTAATTATTTCTAGAGGCTACCACATTTCATACCCATGCACGCGTTTGTCTTAATTAAACTGCGCCGGGAAGACCTCTACAAATCTACGTACATAATGGTACCGTTTCATGATTTCACCTAGCTGTGTTTGTCGATTCAAAGTCCAGTCCGCATGCTTGAAAATGCACGCGTAATTCTTTGCTGGAGAATGCTCACAGGAGAATCTCTACGCCACACAAAATTTCTATAAAGTGAAGTCTTCGTTCTTAAATTTGTAAAAAACAAAAAGGTACACGAATATTTAAAAATGCCACCGATTTTGTCGCTACGTCGTACCTGTATTTATATTTTATTGGTATTCAAATACGTGGAACGTGCTATGTGCTTTCCTATGCTTACATTCTGCGTCTGTTTCAATGATTAAAGCAGAATACAAGCATGAAATTTTTATAAAGTCGTTTAATTTCTGTTTGCATTCGAAGCGGATAACAACGACTATAAATATTCTAAAAGTATTGGCATTCAACTTCATAGAAATAGCGTGCTTGTTATACTTTGAAGCATTGAGAAATATGAACAAACTAACGAAACACCACTAAAACTCAAGTACATTTTCGAACGTACTATTAGGTTGTCCGAAAAGTGTCTTTCTTTTACAGACACGTCTTTTACAACGACGCATCTTTATACAAACATGAAACCTAATCTGACGAACGTTGATACAACAAAATGGATCATACGTAATTCGATAAAATAATGTAAAACGGAAAATGTTGTGTAACCATTATTTCCTTATAAAACGAAAGAAACTTACGACCTAATATAAATCCATAATCAACTAATGATCGTAGCAATAAACCTTTGCACTGTGGAATACAAAACACCAATGAATACGTGACGTAATTTTTTGATTGCATTAAAAACCTCCTTATATTACGATCATATAAGATATGAATTCTGTCTGTGATTTTGTACAGAAAAATATGAAAATGCCTGGTCGCTGGATGGTTAATATACCTAACAACTCGTTACAAGATAAACGACTAAAACGAAGGATTTTAAGATAACGAGGCTTGTCAGGCGGCAGGGGCTTATCGTTAAAATGCAGCTGATTCCGCACTTCCAAGTGAAAATGCATTGTGGCAGGATGTACCGTTCGTAACAATGCTTTGTGTCACCAAAACGGCGTGGCGGCTGCGAAGCAGAAACGCGAGAGGAGAGGCTCGATGTGGAAAGCTTTAACGAGATACAAACTCGGATCGTCGGTGGCTGGATGTTAACTTTCGCCTATTTAACGTATTCAGAACGCCTTATTTCGTATTCAACGTGTCAAACTGCTTACCTCGGCGCCCACCTCGCTGCTACGTGTCGAGCTTCGAAAAAGCCCAAGCGTTTCGTTCGATCGCCGATTTTTTTGAATAACTATACCACCCCTTTGTCGGCCGATGCTCGATTGGCTACGAGTCGTTGTACCTCGACATGCCACGTAGCGAATTTCATACGAGTTGATTACACCTTTTCATATTTCTTCGATGTATGTAAATCATTCCGAATCGGTGACGTTTTTTATTTCGTGTCTAGGATTTTGTTCAAATTCGACTGTGTAATTTATGTGGAACTAGAGGGGGTTTAGATGGATTGTGATTTATGCTGATTGGAAAATTACTTTGAAAATACAGATCTTAGAAGTTGTCAGTGTTTGAGGATTTTTTACGAAAAGTATCTCTACGATAGAATTCTTGTTTGTACATCGATTAAATAAATTAAACAATGTGCTTTTTTTCAATATTGCATTAATTTTTTATATCATTCGTACAAAAGTGGTTCTTCCAATATAGAAATGTTAAAAACGTTTTTAGTTTGGAAGCTCGATCCTCGTCTTAGTATGTTACGAGATTTAAAAAAATATTCTTTTTTGTATTTCACAATGTATTTAGAAATTTGTCGTAATTAGAGTAAGCAACACATATGTTACGTTTAATACACGTTATATTAATTCGTATTTTATACGAATGAAAATATCTATATATTAATTATTGTTCGAATGATTTGTAGAATGTGGTTACTTTTCGAAAGTTAATCCTTAATTCTTCGTGGGTATTAGAAAAATTCGAAACCTACTTACTCGAAAGTTTCGGATGGTTTTCAGGTTGAAGAGCGTAAAATTGTCAGAAAGTTACACTGTAAGTGGAATTGCAAGGTGACTGGCCAAGAGGATCAAACTCGGTTAAAGTGGACCGTAATGTATTCCGATACCTGTCTCGCAAAGACTAAAGGATTGCCAGTAAATGTATCCTGTGTGTCTCATATAACGTAGAATATAGTCTCGTCGGTACTTTAATTCCTACGTGTATCTTTTTACACATGAAAAATATATCGAGCAATGAACGTCGTTTATATCGATACAGACCACGCTGCACCGTGTCGCCATCGGTATCGGTATCTACTCAGGATATCGAACGATTCTAATCAGAAACTAACTTAAACATTTTCGAAACTCTTTGTGATATATGTCAAAATTGTCGAAATTATAATTCTTTCTTTATTTAAGCTATAAATCGAATGTGCATGTATTGTTCTGTTCACTGGACAGGATGAGTTAATTCTTTTATTAAATTACACAATATCTCTATCTCATGTGTGGTTTCATTTATGTTAAAAATATAACGGTAAGAATATCAAAATTGAATCAATTTATATTTATTCGTTCTTATTAAGTTCCAATTCTGCGATTTCTTCCCAAGTCTTCGACGAAGAAATAACTCCATCAAACGCACAATTTAACTACTTTTAGCTCGTATTTCCAAAAGACGTTCAATACAGAGAATAGCGCTGTCAGATAAAATTAAATGCTTCGTAATGCCTTTGCAAGTACGACGAATATGATTGGCATACGTTTGGACAATTACATTAAGGTATCCGTTACCTGTTATCCATCAAATCGCCAGACCAACGAGAATTCATTCATTCCTCGAATTATTTCCTCCAATTTCCAATTCTGTGCTATTCTATTTTCTTAACATCTCAATTTCGATCAATTCGTATTGAATAACTGCGTACTGTCTCTGGTTTGGAACTACAATTGCGCGCGCGAATTCAAGCAGCTCGCGGAATTTCCACTTTTCCAAGAAGTGACACGTCGAATCCAGACAGTTTTGCCGAACATTTTGCGAAACGATATCAACCGCTAAATCCCGCGGATCGTTGTCGTGACGAGAAACACGCGAACCTATGCCACGAAGTCACTGAAAGCTCCGACGTCGGAGTCGCCGTCTTGGCGCAGCCGAAACGGACGACGCCGATAAATTACAGTTTCAATTTCGCACAAATGAAAGCTACATACTTTCCGGGAATACGTTTCGTTCTATGTCGGTGGAGGGAGACTGCCGCTTCATTACACCGTAACGCCAATGTACATTTCAATTACACGGCGTCGCGTGGCCTGATGAAAACCGAGCGTCCCGACGCCGCTGGATCTGGCTAAACTGATGCTCGAACCCGGATTGCCAGATTACGTTCGTGACTAATGCTTACTGCGCTTCAGCTTCCGTTTACTCTGCTATTGTGGCTCTTTTATTATGACCTTTGTGTATTTTCCTTCTGTTTTCTTTTACCTTCGAGACGCTTGATTTTAAGTAGCTTGGCATTGTTTCGTCGATGCGAACTCGTTAGCTATTTCATTCGAAGGATCTTTTAAAGTTTCAGAACAATTTATAATCGTAATAATACTAGTGAACTGACACATTTTTAATTTTAAAGACTATAGACTTCTCTTTTACGATTCTGCGTCGAATAAGGTAGATACGCGAGTTGTAATTTGTAAGTTTACTCGTAAAATTTCATTTTCATTATTATCAAACCTGTTACTGTCGCGTGAAAGGGTTGCTAACGAAGAAGATATATCGTCATAGAAATAGTAGAATTTTCTTTTCGATTTTATTTCTTCAAATTTTTTATAATTCACTCGCAATTTCATTTGTCATTAACAAAATTTGAGCAACCAACTACTTCTGCGCAATTTTAGATAAGTATTTACCTGCTTCGAGAAAACTTAAAATTAACTTGGAAGCGAACTTACTACGCTGCTACTATGCAACACATACTCGAAGTCATGTTACCATAAAGTTACTCCAACTTACTGTAAACCTACAAGTTACAAGAGATTTTAGAAATGGTACCACTTTTTGTCTCGCCCTTCGTTTTTCACAGACATACAAAATATATCTATATTAATACCTTTATTAATTTTAAATAATGCTTGCATCTGCGTTTGCGTTATTTTCATACCGCGATATTAACGAGCAGTTGTAATTACAAAATAACTATTTAATAAACCATCTCTGTGTTGGGATGTTTCACGCAGCGAAATTCTACCTTGTGAACACCTACATCCGTTAGCTTTACGACTTTGCTGTTACACAGCAACGCCTTCATTTAACTCGCACATGTCAGACGCACACTCGTGTTTCAACTTGGATTTTAACTGACGTGATCGTCCAGTTTGTCTTGTCCAAATACGATAAAGATGTGTTCTGATTCTACAATCCAGTGTTTCAGGTATATTACACAACTATGTGCCTCGGTTTTATTGACTTAAACTTAAAGATTAAGGAGATAATTTCTATTATAATTCAGGTAGCTTTGTTAGTTTGAAATTCAGGATTATGCTAGCTATATACAGAAGTTTACTACATACATGCAAAGCTTTGCTTATTACAGCGTGATAAAGATATATTCAGCATGATCATTATATAAATTGAATAAATGTTGAATAAAATTATAACAATTTCCAAGTATCAAATATTTCCAGGTCAACCTATTCAGAACAAATAATGATTGCTCTGTGGAATACAGAAAAGGCGATAGTATCAAAAATATGTATAATACAAAAATTTAAGTATTACAAAATGAAGTATTTTTCTATGAAGTTATTTTGAAATTGTCCATTAAGATCCATTTAACTCAAAAACAGAAATATAGTGAACATTGTTATTTAGTAACATATTATTTCTTATTATCTATCTAATATTCAAAAATATGATTTAAGATACGAAAACGACGAAAATTTTATAATAAACACAGTCGATCAATATTTATTAAAAAATTTACTACGACCTTTCTTAATTTCAAAAATACGTTAATAAAAAGAGGAAAAGAAAGTAACGTATTTTGTACAGAAAGGTTTCTACGTAACCTGGATATTTTTTGCGAAATAATACAATTTTTACGAATCACCAAATTATTATTTAAGTTATCGCAAAGAAATGATTAACACGTTCGTCGCCACGTCGCACATATCTATGCAACGGGTATACTTCCGTGGGGGCCCCGTCACCAAAGGATGGTGACGCTCTTCTTGTCGAGTTAATTAAATATACGATATTATATATAGGATATACAACATAAAATTATTAAGAACACATTTTACCATACTTTTTACTAATTTATATTTTGGATAATATATTACATTATCCTATATCGTATGGTATTCGTTAAAACATTCCAAACACATTTGGGGTGATTTTGGGCACGTCGAAAAATAGTTATAGACTCCGTCATCGCTACTCTCCTCACTTTCAAATATATTTTCACGCTGTTTACTGAACATTTTGAGGAGGAAAAAATCACCGACGTACGTCTCACAAGTATGCTTCTCGACTAAATGAAAGATCCGAAATATCTGCCATGAGATCCCTCGGAATACTCTAACTGGAAAGCTTATCGCTTTCTCCATTTCAGAAATAAATAATCTTTTCTTTACAACGAATCGAAGGGGATAAACAATGAATCGAAGGCGATAAACATTGAATCGAAGGCGATAAACGATGAATTCCTGCTTGTCGCTCTATTTACGTTCTGCGTACCGGCGGTGGGATTTGGGCCCCGCAGGAAACTTAGCCGAATCACGCTGGGCGACGAACGTATTAAAATTTCTAAAACTAAACTGAGAAGAAGTTCGCCTAGTGTTATACCGTAGACGTAGAAGATTTCGAATATACGAATTAACCAATTTATTTCACTTTACATATTCGAATCTTGTAATTTAGACCCAAGCATAATCCAAACCTCTCGTGTCGAGAACCTAAGCGCTAGCATTCGCGTTACCATCGTGGAGAATAAAATTCCTCGCATTAACAGTTCTCGCCTTAATCTCGTGTATCCCTCTTTATCTGAGGCATAGTTAGACGCGGTTAAATCTGGGAAACATCGAACTATCGCGCAACATAAACCGAATGCACGGGCGTCCCGCGAAACAGTTAAGTAGCTCGTGGGACGCAAACCCAGACCTGGTATACCGAACAAGATCCTCGTCGAATTTCCGGGAGGAAAGCAGATCCCGTCGCGGAAAGGGAACTGTGGCTTCAATGCAACAGAACAAATACCTCGACTCAAGTGTCCATTCGCGATGCACGACAATAGCTACAATGCGAAACGGGAACAAAGGACAACCGTGTGCGACAGCGCACCCCACTACGTACACTGTGTTACTGTGCACCTAGATGTATCCTAACGTGGAAGAATATTTGATTACCCGGGGGGGGGGAAGGGAATTGCGTAATGGCATGTAAGTCGATGTACGCTATCGTCGATAACTATAGTAAAGGTAGTTAGGTTATTCGAGTCACCTAAATTTCAACATCTTGAAATTTAACCTTCAACTTTGCGTGGAATGATCAAATATTAAACGTATAAAAGTGTAAATAATTAGAATGAAATACTCGTACGTATTAAACGTTGGATTTCTATACATTTGCGCGAGATTTACGCACGTAACTTTTAAAAATATCTAAAATCTGCAAAGATTACCGTTCGTTATAACATTCAGTGGATGGAACGAGTCTCCGCTTAATTTCCATTTCTGTAATTGCGTTGGCAAAAATGTAAATTTGCATAAAAATCTGTAGTCTAATTATGAGACTCCATTTTACTGTAACGGAAAGATGAGAAAATTTTATATCCCTTAGCTTAAAGAAGACAAAGTATTAAAAACAGGGAAACGATTCGAGTAAATCTACGGTAGAGTTATTCGAAGAATATTTTATATATTTGCAATAATTTCGAGATAAATTACTTCGAATAGTTATATCGCTCACTTATATACCGTCGTTCGAAACAAAAGCAATGATACGGGCAGTGGAACGATGTAACGAACGCGACCAGGAATGAACATCGATGGAAAGTAAAATAAGAATATTACATGCAATTTTAGAGCGCGATATTGGAATTGGTTTCTTATGTTCCATTGACAATTGTTTATTCCTCGGTTGGACGAATATTAAGCTTGTGTTCACTCTGTAGTAATTACTGGAGTACCGAACGCATTGCGACGAATCGATGCAGCCGAGGATAACTAGTGACCCGAAACGTCGCCACACATGGACTGTTGTTCGATATCGAAGGTGCGTCGGAAATTATCACAAACGCTATCTCCGCTTCGCTTGTTCCAAGTGACTCGTGATTGGGCTTTCATCGCGGTGGAAGTTTCGAACGAATGTACTGGACATCGTAAATTTAGAGTGTTTTAGGTTCAAGAGACTTTGTATCGGGTGTTGTAGCATTTTGAAAAAAATTTGCTTCTAGTAAAATACCTGTCAATTAGGTGAAAAAAAGATGGTAACTTCATTTTTAACGATTTCCTACTGTTGATATTGTTTGGTCAATTGAATAGAATATGAATAGACAAGCATTCGATTATATGCTCCTTTATAACTGCTGTCTTAAGGTGTGTACACACTTACACGCAATATCTGTAGACATGTGTCTGCAGGCATGAGTTCCCGTACCAGCTTTGTGGTTATTCGCGGCCAGTCTAGAACTGACATGAGTTCTGCAAGATATGGACACATAATATAATACGATCCGCATGATACAACAGTCCGCGTACAATATCCATGGACAATGTACGCAGCCTGTGTGCAGGTCTCTAGCAGCAAGTCTCAATACACTTTAAATAGCATTAGCAATTCTGACTAAGCGCGAAATCAAAATTATAATTACGTCGATCGTATGCAGAAAGATTTCTTCCTCAAGTTTCTTTAATAAACAATACCAAACTACTTTGTAGAACAGAATTAAATTAAAGAACACGTAAGTAAGCAATGAAACGTTGACGAAAGAGTAGAAAATCTGATAAATTAAAATTACACAGATTATACGTACAATCGCATGTAAATAAATTTCCTGCCTAAGACTTTTCGATGAACAGTCGTGGATTATATTTGGGCGGTAGAGTGTTGTTAGAAGACACGAAAAGGTGAAAATCCCATAAAGGAAACGCGAAGAAGCAGAAAATTGGCTCGACTGCATTTGTCAAGCGTAAACCACCAGGGCGAACTTAAAATTTCCCAAAATCTAAACCGAATCGAGTTGGTTGAGCAAGACCTTCTACCGTCCCTTAATTCCGCCATTATCAGAGGTAACCATTCGCGAATTATGAGGCCTGTGCAGGCGGTTCTCACGCAATCCCGTAGCTGCGCAGTAAGATTACCAGAACCCGTCTATGGCGAAGCGTCACCGTGAAAAGCAACTTAGGCAACGAGCCTCTATCACCGCTACCTCGAACCCCACGCTCCTGTACCGATGACATTAATTAAGTTACGGATTAAGGGTGCTCCGACCTGCTCCGTGCCCGCCACATGGCGCGTGGCCTATTCCCTGCCGGCTTCTCTTGTGGTTCTACCAACGGATACGCTAGAAATCTCTCTCTCTTTCTCTCTTCACTCTCTCACTCCTCCTCCGCTTTCAAACCCCTGTCGTTGCAGCAGCGTTCTCCATCAAGACTCAAACGGCAACCACCACAGGTCCTTCTTGTTCTAGCTTTCTCTCGAACGAACAGAGCAACACGTTCTCTTCCACCTTCCCCTCCTTATAATCCCCTTTCCCCCTTCTTCCTATATCGAAGTAGCTGCAGCAGCAGAGAGAGAAAGAGAGAGAGAGAGAGAGAGAGAGAGAGGATAGAGGGGCGAGTACGATGGCGTGAACTTAACACTGGTTTCTCTTCTCATCGTCTATCTACCAGCTATCGTTCTATGCAATGCATATTAAATCGGCCTCCAGCTAGCTGACTTAAATTACGCCTAATGCATATACCTGAGGTATGCTCTCGGCTCAACCGTATTAGTCTCGTAAAGTGGCTACTTCTGGCTTCTTTCGTGCCACCCCCTTATTAGCACCGGCCAGAAACACGGACCTAGACCTGGTCAGATCGTTATCCAACGTTGCTCGATCGTGATCGATGTATCAACCACGTCGAGGGAAATACGATGGTGTTAACTGGCCTCGTGATACGAACCTTCGCCAGAGATAATTGTAGGTGGCTCGTTTGAACGGGGAAATTAGGTGACTGCTTGGATTACGTTGTACACGTCGCGACGCGCCGAGAAACTTTTTTTTCCGTGTTTATCGCGAGGGTGGTTCATCGGTGTGTATTATCAAGACGTGGGATCTGGATGGCTCGGTATATTGCCGGTTTTTATGAAGAGGAAGATGGAAGATTAAGACGGGGGTTGATAAAAGGTTGTTTCTACGCCGAGAATGATCGTTTCATAGTCCTTTTATGATGATAGTACTGGTTTACTAGCTGCGGGAACGGAGTTCTTGATAAATGGACATCGAATGGTTCATGATGCGGTACGAATAAAAACGTAGTATCGGTGTGATGTTGTTTATCAAATCTTGACCTAATACGATCGATTAGAGTTTTACACGCGAAGATTGTTCTTTGACGAAGAATTTGGACAGTGTTTTTGTATAACAATTCCCATATCGATGGTAATTTAGAATTTTGTAATTCAGGTTTAACGAGAATTCACCATTTTATGAGAAAATCCATCGTATGAGAATGATAGTCTTAAAATACGACACGTTGCAATACGTTTCTGGATTTTTAGTTTCCGTTCCCATGATTTTCACGTTTAATGCGTTCTCTGATACTTATGTTCGACATAATTATCGTTGCATGTTATACGCGTAGTTTCAGGTAAACAATTCTCATAAAATGATAATAATTATAATAAAATTTAAATCAGAGCAGAGAAAAAATTACGTGTATTTCGTAGCAAAGCTTATATTACGTGTGATAACCAATTATCGATTATCGGATTGCATTACAGGCTAAAATGACTTTTAAAATTACACTTTTCCCAGAGGTGATACTCTTCATAAAATAATGTTCATTACAGTAAAGTTTAAATAAACGTAGAAAAGAAAAGACATCTTTCGACATATAACGATCGATTATCCGATCACGTTACGAGTTAATATTACAGCAACATTCTATTTCTACGTTTACGTAACAAACCAATGATCACATCACTGTCGATGATCGGAGAGTCGGTCGTTTGACGACCAGTCTCGTATTTTTATTACCCGCAATGTTGTTCGTAGGTTTTGTAATGGTTTTGCGCGATGTCAGTGAATCGAATATTGAACGCGAATAATCGCTATCGGAACGGCATTTAATTTTCATTATCGTTACTGTAAATCGTATCCGCGTTTTTCGATAGCTGATAGCTTGCTGCTACCGATATTCTCATTTCGCAAAACACGAGCTCGTTGATAAAACCGTATGCACATGTGAAACGCTCGCGTTACCAACGATCGCGTGGCGTTTCATGCAAACTATCGTGCTTTTTAATGATAATATTTCTGATAAAATTGAGCCGCTACGTGAGAGAATCGTGGATTAAAATGCCAACTAAAGATGCACGCTTATTATTATAAAAATATATCCACCGCATAAAGATACCGCTGTTTGTCGTAGATTATATTCCGAATGAAGAAAAATACGTTTACCTTGACTCGTATTAACACTGACTGCCACGCCGAAATCACACGTTTCGCTCAGGACGCCACGGGAGTATTTTTATTATTCAAAGCATATAATGGCAAAATAATAATAAATTGACGATGTAGGACAACATTCTTCCTCAATGGACCGTTTATCTTATTGGTGGCCACGAGTGATCACCGTGGCGCCTTGGTAACAATCGATAGCGACATATTATAACAAGGCTTCGTTTATTTCAACAAACCATTCGCATTCGTCGTTTCGTCGTAAGCAAAACGTCTAAAATATATTATTCAAACGTGTAGAAGATATTAGTAAACGGTATTTGCTCATTCTATATATAATAATAAGGTATGTTCACACTTCTAACTTCAATTACATGATTATAAATCAACATTTACAATTATTTTCTAAGGTGTGTTTATAATAATATTCGTAGATTATTTCTCAAAGATATGGATACAAACACAGTGCACCGTTAGATGCAAGATTTGTTCTCATTTCTTTTTATTGATGTTTTAATAAAAATGTTTAACTGTTCAATGGGGCAATTTTTATTTCAAAGTATCTTCTATTCATCGGTTATATTCAAAATGTGGCAGTCAAAATGTTAGCCTTCATAAAAAAAGAAGAAGTAAGTGCATGCAAAGGCGAGTAAAGATTAAAAAAATTCACAATTCTCTATTCTTTAACAAAAGACCATTAAGCTATAGTCAAGACTATAATCACTTTGGCTATTTATTATATTACCAAGACAATAAATTTCCATGATCGACATAAAATCAAAAGATCAAGGAAACAACAAACGAGGCAAAGTGTAGCGAGTAAAGAAGTAAAAAATGATTTCTCAACCCGTTTACAAAAGATAAATACCCGAAGCATATTATTATTTTTAACTACGATCCATATGTTCTTGCTTTCTTTCGCTTACAAGGTAAAATGGCACAAGTATTTTATCCGTTAGAACGAAATCGGATAACAGTTGAACGAACGTTAGGCTAAGCCGCGTGTAAAGTCTCGCGATACCATAGGAGAGTTCTGAAAGTTCACGTACGAGGGTGTCATTCGTTCTCAGTGAAAAAAAGAGAGTGCTCGAGACGTTTCCCGGTTGACAGTTAATAAAGGTGGCTCAGTAGTACATATATCCTAGCCGGGGCAAACGGTTTCTGGTCGGAGCCACTCGCCCGGGGGGCTAACTACTTTTCTGTTTGAACGGGATTTCAGTTCACTGCGCCGACATGTTTGGTGTCAAATGGCTGGCGAGCCGAATGTTTCGAGGCTTCCAAGTTCGTGGAAAAGTGCCAGTACCGCGAGCAATCGATCGGCCGACACGAGGAGGGAAACGCATCGAATGGACGTTCAAAAATTCAATAGATGCCTACGTTTGTTTCTATCCTTCTCGCGTATTTTCAACTTCTCCAGCTCGTTTGATTGCGTCCGGTCCATTACAAATGCGATTTTCATCGATCCTCGCGAAACGCGAACGTACAACCAGGGATTTAAACCGAGCACGTAAAAGTCACTCGTGAAATTCGAGTCGTTCCAAGTATATCGTTAAGCCGATTATGTCAAGAGTTTTTTGGTGCCTATCGCCATGAAGTTAGGATTTGAACTTGATACGATGAGACAATTTATCGGGTAACTATCAATCATATCGATTATGGTAGGAAGAATAAGGTTGTTGTAAGATGTGTTCGTTTAAATACGCTAACTAGATCGCGGATTTTTATGCGTTCGGGTAAAATTTGGAAACACGAAAGTGCTCGGGATGCATGTAATATGGAAAAGTATAAAAAATATCTGAAGCAGAACAATCATTCTGAAATATGGAGACTAATATAAATCTTCTCATGAATTCCATTTCTATGTTCATAGGTATAAAGTTATTCTTTTTAAATGTATCCATACAATGAATAAAAATATAAATATATTTCTTACAGATTTTAATATTTAAATAAAGGTGTATTGTATTGTTATCGTTAAAAATGAAAACAGGCTTGCAATGTTCGCTAATTCTCAGCAAGATTCTAAGAAAACATCGAAAACTAGTTACATGGGAAGATGCGGTATTTCATCAGGAACGTTCGAACAGATCCTCAAGGCAAAACTAATTTAATCTACTGTAAAGGTAGAGCGACCAGTATATCTCCAACTTTGGAATTAAAAGTCACACATAAAATAGAATCCGCGGAGATTACATTGCCTTTCTCGCAACTTTCCTTCATCGAAAAATAAAACGAGCGTGTTCAATCCAGAAATAAAATTATTTTGCTTAAAGTACTATGCCTTTTTCCCTTTCTAATAAGTTTTAACGTCGTATCAAGTACACAAACGCAGTAGTGACATAGGAATACTTTTAATATTTGCTGCAGAACCGTTGAGATTGTCTAATAATTCTCGAAATATCCCGAGAAATGTGTTTCGTAGAACAATTTTAAAGCCAGCTTTTATCTCTCAAATATGAATATAAAATACGATTATTGGCGAGGAAAAAAGATGTATGGAATATTGTCAACTAACCTGTGAATCTACAAAATTTTATCAAAATCGACGTGTTACATTAAACTTCTTTCATAACTTCAGCTTTTATCCTTTGAAATGTTTTTCGAAACGAGAAATTCTACGGAATGACGTATCCAGCGAAACATTTCACGTTGCACCATGAAAAAAATAGCGCAATTTAGCGAATGCTGTTTTTTGCGGCGCGACCAGTCACGCAATATTTAAAAGTGAGTAGCTACGAGTTAGAAAATATCGTCAAGTTGAGTGGCGAGGACGAGTTATCTCGAAATTGGCAAATCGATTCATCGGCGACTGCCGACGAAAGAATGAAACGAGCATCGAACGATCGTGGAAAGTGCATGGAAATGGTCGCTGGTAGAAAAATAGTGAAGAGGCAATTTTTGTGGTTTTCGCGCGAAACATCGTTGCTCGTAATAAATCTTTATTTCATTCTTTCTTCCAGTTCGCCCGATTCGTATAGACGCGTTTAAATCAACCCACGATTTTATTGCCCATTAAAGATGTCACTGACCATATTTTGTCACTTAGAATAATCGAATGTAATTGAAAGTAATTGAAAATAGTAGAAATTTCGAATAATAAAGCTTTTACGAGGGAAATCATTCACAACTCGTTGAACATGTATGTATCTTAAAATACTTAGAGGAAATTATAAAATAGATTGATAAGAATGAAAATGTTAATATTCTATTAAAAGCATAACGAAAATGGAATTTCATTAGAAGGAAGCTGATAGCGTAGATAGACACGTAAAAATATTCCAGAATTAGGTTAATGAGTAACGACGAGATAAAGAGATATTGGATTTTCATTTCGGCCAAGATGAAATGAGAAATAAATGAGTAGCATCGATTAACCAATTAAGAAAGCAAGATACAATGTGTCGGAGGAAACCGCAACTCTTAATATCATCGTTGGATAGAATTAAATAATTAAAAAAAAAAAAAAAAACAAGTAAAAAGAAATTGAAAAATATGGCAGACGACTGGATGATGAAAGTTCTAAATTCGGCTATTATTCTACGAAATCACATTTTAGAAAGAGATACATTTTTATACGAAGTACGTTAACGCAAACAAAGAAAAGACAACGAACATGATACAAGTGAATATTTTTCTCCTATTATTATCTTCCTTCTTCGCGCTGGTTGCAAAAATTCGACTAAAAATGTTTCATTTAAAAACGCAGAACCGCAAAGTTTGAAAATTCCTGTAAACACAGCAATCCAGAGCTCTTCCATTGTTTCGTCCCGTAGGATTTTAAACGGAGGCAAGGTGAACGAAGGAAGAAGCGGACGACAGCATGCGATAACGCGGTGAGAGTTCAAGCTGATTAGCGTGGTAGGATCGCGCGAAAGTGCAGCATTAATGACGAGAGGCAAACTTTTTCGTGCCACGAAGGATGCTCGATAACGCCTGTCAATTTTACAGGACCGTCAAACGGGGCTCGTTTTCGAGCCATGTCGAACATGTCGATATCGTCTGTGCACGTAGAGTGCAGAGAGACAGAGAGAAAGAGAGAGGAAATGAAAACGGCGCACGGCTTATTGGCAATCAGATGATCGGGCCTGGTTTAACGCATTTGTCAATTTTTATGAGCGCCGCATTTCAGAACCGACCTGTGGGAAATAATAATAAATTCCAACAGTAGTTAATTATCTACGTCGTCGGTGTTCAGCTGATTGGTTCGTAGGTAAGCATAGTCTGCAGTAAAGTTATTATCCAGAATTTGTGACAATTGGCTTCTTAAATATCGATCTTTTATAAGGATATGATTATCCTGAATTTAATATTTCTTTCGGTGTATGTGTAATAAAAAGTATGTACTGTTAGGTTTTCTATCGTTGCTAGATGAAATATCTTTCTGAAATTTCAACCTAATGGGTTAATACTACTTATTAAAAACGAAGTGTTAAGAATGGAAAGTACGACTTGCTGGTATTGCACGTTACATTCACCAGAAACGCGTTTACTTTTATTTCCAACGAATTTTGTTGAAACAGGTAAAAAGCAAAAATGCAACAGCTGCGTCAGTAGCATTACATACAACGAGATAATTGCAAGAACGCAATATGCGTTTTCGATTGCGTAAATTAATGCGTTGCGCAATATTCGATACTAGCGAATGTATTAATCACAGTATTCACACATCTTGGTTTCTTCACGAAAGAAAAATACGCGTGTGCGGAGTGTGATATGACGATACTTCGTTAGAGAAAAGCTTCGAGCTAATAAGGTGCAGCTGTATCTCATTCAAAAGCATTTCAAATGAGAACCGATCAACGACGTTCTTCACTGATCGAGAAGATGTGCGAAGATTTTATTTCTACATGGCCTATTTATCGCGCAAAGATAATTTGTTCGTGGGAGAACGTAAAAGTGTGAAGAGATTGTTTTCCAACTACTGAAATCGCGGGTGTCGATTACACGTGACACAGGACGTGTGCTTTCGCTCGAGGATGAAACTTCGATGAGAATAAATTTTTATTCGAGTGTCAACCGTTCCATTGAATAATTAATCCTCTCGAACGGACGATTTCACTGAATGTTTTATACGTGTATCGTTGAAGCACGTATCGCGTGAAGTTGGTCGTTGCATCGCGAATTTGCAAAATTTCCCCGATGAAAACTGAAAATCTGGGAGAATAATTCGATTTATGGAAGGAAAAAGAAGAATTGGGACACGTGTCCCATTGAAAACAGTACATTTCAGCGATTCAATGTGTAGAATGTAACGAATTATTTTAATTGAGAGCAGGACAAGTTGACAGTTCTTTGGTTTTCGATTCTTGTTTCAGTTTAATTGAAAACATAAACCTATATTTCATTTATATTTTATTTTACTAAGTATTCGAGGAAATGTAAAGAAGGATGAACAAATATCGACCCGATTGTATCTGTAAAGTATCTGTAAAGCAGGAAATAAAATTCCTACGTATACAAAACTTTGCAATACTTAGATTTCCAACCCTTATTCATTGTAAATTTCTGTCTTCGATCCTTTACTCATTAAACGTATACATACCTGAAAATATAAGCATGATATACATACAGTCTGTCACACAAGAGCGTGTCTGCGATATTTCTGTAAATATTTATATATTTGTAAAAAAATTTATATGAATTGAATCTACATCTAAAACACTAATACGCTATTACTTAGTAGGGTGTCCAATCTCCTCCATTAGCGATTATAGCTTGACATCGTTTCGGCATACTCTCGACTAATTTTTGAGCGTAGGATTCTGGTAACGACCTCCATATCTTTCGAATGTGATGTACAAGTGTTCTTATTTTTGTGATACGTCTTCCTCTCAGCTTGCATTTCATTAGGGACCACACATTTTCGATAGGGTTTGCATCAGGGGACTGCGATGGCCAAGGAAGTACTGTGATGGCGTTTTTCGCTTTCCATTGGGTGCAGATGCGACTTCGATGTTTAGGGTCGTTGTCTTCTTGCAATATCCATTGGTCCTCGGTTTGGTTGAACCAACGTTTCACGGATGTGAGAAGTCCCCTTTGGTACAATTTCACCATCTTTTGTGCATTCAGATTGTCTGTAAAGACGCACAAAGTCCCAAAACCGCGTGCGTTAAAGCAACCCCAAACATGCACTTTTATAGGGTGTTTTACACTTCTTTGAATCATCCTTCTTCCATGGATAGTCCAAGCACGCCTAATAGGACACCATGCCCAAAACGAAGATTCATCAGTGAATATTATATTACTCCAATCACGATCTCTGTTTTCATTCGCCCATGCCAGACGATTTTCGACGTTTCGCGTACGCGGCACTCATATTAAAAAGCTCTGTTCCTTTCACTGTTTCAAATGAAACTGAAAGGTATTCAGCAACGCGTATTAGAGAAGTTTTCGTTTGTTTACATTCTTTTTATCTCATTCTGATTAGGTGTCAGGTTTCGCAGATATCGCAGACACGCTCTTGTGTGACAGACTGTACATGCTATCATAAACGTTTCTGACGAAACATGCAAAACTGTAAACATTGTTTCAAAACACAATTATTATAAAATATTCTGTACATTGTTAATGTTAATGAAAATGAACTGTTACATTTCGTTAATCAGACATAGCTTGTAGTTACTGTTACCTAATCTTTACCGATCACTTGAAAAATTAGTCGTAGTATCGCCTTTTACATAAAATCAGCGGAGTGTGTTTATACTTTTGCTCGTCACTGTATATTAACCAACATGTATCTTTCTTTCGCAAACGTGTTTCTTTACAACAGATGTGCACCCTCGTACAAACGTAAAACCAAGTCTGTGAAATGTCGCGGTGTTTATCTCAACAGAATAAAGTGTATCGTACGTAATTCGACAAAATAATATAAAACAAAGAACGTCGTGCGTCTATTATTTCCTCGTAAAACGAAAGAAACTTTTCGGACAACCTAATATCATATACTCAAAAAGACAATAAAGAATGTCAAGAAAGAACAAACTCGATAATACGAAATGAAAAAGAGTTTGAAAAAATTGACAATATTCAAATGTTTGAAAATTCAGTGTTTTTAGTTTGCCGGTCGAAATAAGAATGTTAAACGAGGAAAGGGGTTGATAAAATGCGAACGTACACAGTTCCAAAGAACACGGTTGGTTGGTACCTACGTATAAATTTCGGGAGCCCCATGACGACGCAGCCGGAACGAAAATTCATTTCCTTGAAATCTTCCTAGGCAGGGTAGTTTGACAGTCAAAGCTTTACTAAACTCGAGATGAAACTGTACACCGCGACGTGATCCTGCTGCAGTATTTCTGCTCGAAATCATACTTCGCCAGTCACGCCATAAATTACAACACTTCTGGACCCGGAGGAATTGTTTGCCGGGATATATACGACAAAGCAATGAAAAATAAGAAAAACCTCTTCGCGCGAGCATCGTCCATGAGGCAACCACTAGACCACGGTAACCAACGCCGGAAACAAATAGAGAAAGGAAAGGTCTCGAGAGAAGCGAAAATTTTTAACCACGCGTATCTTATTTCTCTTCGACTTCTTGCTTTCTGTTTTCTACGTTATCCGTGGATTTTTCACCGAGATAAATTTCTTTTTCGTAAAGTAATGTCTTGATAATTGCATCGTTTATTACAGAGAAAAGCAATGTGTTTTTAATGTTGGTATTACACGGAACATCGTTATTGTTTTGAGGTTTTAAGCGAAGAGCGTGCGGAAAACATATGGCAAGTCCATTTTCGTTGATTTGCCTTATGTCAGTTAGCGACTAAAAAGAAGCGTTTAAACGTGAAGTATAGGAAAATGGAATAACTTGATAGATTCGAAGATATAAACCTTTTGAAAATAGGAAAATAAACGATGATTTCGTAAGATACGAATAATAATAGTTTCATTTACGTGGCGTTGTCGTAACTTGATTACCATTCCACTGTATAATTAGCGTTATGTATATTTTTTGAGCGTCTAACACGCTGCCAAAGACACGTATCTCATACGCTATTTACGTAATCGTAAATTTTAAGATACTTGCGTTTTCGAAATTTCTGCGAATCATACAATTCCAATTGTTCAACTCCATAAATGTATAAGAAAGAACGAACTAAAGATCAACATTTTTTTAATTCGATAAAATTCCATAACCACGAACGTAATGCAGATGGATATGATTCCATAACAGTTTGCACTGTTAAAACCGCTAAAACGTGACTAGAAATTGATATCTGTAACGAGATACCCGTCGAATTGCTCGATCCTTGGAACGAAAGATATAAAGGAGAATGTTCGAGTTTTACGAGAAGCCAAGGAGGTCGTTCTTCTTAATTTATTTTAGGATACGGACGAATATCTTGAAAGGAAGGTTCCTAGGTGGAATTCTTCTCCAAAAATTTGTTCGTTAAGGGAAGAATGCTAAAGCAGTTTTCTACAGTAGATGTTTCATAATCTCGAGAACTCTCGTGTTCCTCGTGTTTAGCTCGAGCATTTTCATCCGACGTTCTATACATCGACGAATATCACCGAACATTTCCACGCGTCGTCAAAAACTTTGTCTTTGCTGAGTTTAGGTATTATTATAATTAACGTAGAAACTTTCGTTACGAACGTAAAGCACGTAAAATAATAAATAATATGCTCTTTCATCTTTTAATCCTGAAATACTACAGATGGAGTGTTACTTCACTCGCTTTTCATTTATTATTTTCATCGTTGGAGCGGTCGTTTCTCTAATATAGTACTAATAAAATTCCGTGAAAGTGTATTTTACAAGATTAAAAATGAAAGATAAATTATTCCTTATATTATTTATCACGTTGCCATTCTACTTGCCGGCCAACTTTCTTCATAAAGTTGCAGGATTACAAAGGAACGTGATTACGCTCCATAATCTTGAGAATTTAAAAAACAGAAAAAAAAAAGGAAGAAAGAAGAATCATTATTAAAAGAAAACACGCAAGCAAACGGGGCTGCAAGAAAAGCGAAAATCCCGAAGCGAATAATAATCAGCGTCTGGTTGGCAGAGGGAACTTCCGTCGAGGCGGGATAAATGAAAATTTCCGTGTCGGATAACTTTCGCCCGTAGAAACGAGCAGTCTCGGTCAAAGTTGCGATTTCAATCACGAGCCAAGGCTGGATGAACAGAGCGGATGGAACGCGTCACCGCGTTAACCCGAATTACTGTGACACGATAACGAATATTCACAAACAAACCCGGCCTGAACAAAAACGGAGAAAGAGGCTGACAGAATGAGAGAGAGAGAGAGAGGGAGAGGTAGAATGAGGTACGAAACGAGAAAACAAAACAGAATATGGCGGGCAAGAGGAATTGAATTGGCATTTTTTCCGTGTAGTGAATCGCCGGACCTCGTAAATTCGTTCGCGCGATTGAAGGAATTCCATTGAATTTTTCACGATCCCGCGCGAAACCCTTCAGCCCGAAGGCAACGTCCATTAACGTGTTATTGTGTTTCCCAGAATCGCAACGCGGTTCTATTACTATTCTTGCCGCGATGCTGATAGAAACGCTTTCGTGCTCGTTTAAACGTGTATACGTAAAGTCGAGAGGTTTGAATCGCGATTGAATAAAAGCTGTATGACCGTGTTCTCGCGAAATACGACGCACAGCACGCAAACTGGTCGCTTAGCGCGCGACCCTCGCTTAGTTTAGTGCACTCTGAAGCGACAGGTATTTCGCGGACGATTGCAGTTGAAGATGACAGCGAACGGATAGCCGGTTTGATTTTTAATATCTCGTCGACGCGTGTACGATTGCTCGCTTTTCTGCTGCGAAACGTTTTAGGGTCAACTGAGATATCGAAATGGAGAACGATATAAATGATAGAAGCGAGGTATTTTCAGTAACGTTTCTCTTAATTTCGACACTTTTATTTTGATTCTCGAATATCTAAACTCTTTCGGCACTTTCATTCTTCGCACAGTATTTCTTCCCGTCTCAATTATACCACGTACTCGAACGATATACGTCCTTGCCATAAGTAGCCACCAATTTCCCTACTCTCTACTCCTCTTAGGAATTACAGCGTATTTATCTAACAAATAAATACTAAAATGTCAATATTAATTTGTCGAAACAAAATCTACAAACCGTAATACCGTGGATTAATTTTCAAAATTTTCATCGCAATATTTAGAGTCGACCCAAAGTTACGGATCATTGATCGCTGATTTGTTCGATTTGTTTCAGTGAACGTCGACTAAATCAACATGCAACCCTCTGTCGATCAAGTGAAACCAGTTCATGAAGATGGAGAGCTGGCTGCACGCAGATGTGAACATATATACGTATATGTATGTATGTGTACAAGTCAGTAGACGGAAAATTAAATGACGTCGATCAGGGATAGTAACGATTAGGATAGGGAGAGTTAGCTTGGCGCGCCGCAATGGACGGGTGGTTTCGTGCGTTGCGATTCCGATGCGTAGCTCCCCTTCTTCCGAATAGGGGTACACCAAGTTCTGAAAGGAAATATGATTGATTCGACGTTTCGTGGAATCGCTTTGCTTTGGTCACGGTAATTGAGTTACTTTCTGATGGAGGGTCGTGAAGTTTGTGATACTTATTGGTTGCTTATGACGTAGGTGTTCAAGTATCTGTTTTTAGTAGAAGGAGGGTTGGTTGTTGAGGCTTGGAGAGAAAATACATATGATATGCTACAATGATGTTACAATAAATAAATATTATAACGAATATTTGTTTTAGACAGAATCAAAGTGCTACAACGACAGTAAATGACAAAGATCGCAATTTATTGTGTATCGGATTGCTTATGCGTCTGATTAAGGAAGGGTGGTTCCTGGTTTAACGCGTACTATACACAAAAGTTAAATAAATTAATTACAATTTATTTCTGTCACTTTTGTATTACTTGTAGTAGAGGTCTGTATCATATTCGTGTTACATTTTTACGGTACTGTAAAGATCTTGTATTATATTGGGTTGGCAACTAACGGGCAAATATTACACATATTGTTTAAAACTTTCCTTGGAATTATCTAATGCATCTGTAAAGATATAGGAGGGACTCGGAAATACAAATAATTCACTTTATTCAGCACACAACAGTTACACACATATCTTATATTCTGAAGACCTCGTAAACCTACTCGCACGCACGCTTATTGTCAACCGACTCTTTCAGATGCTTCTCAACGACTGCCAATCGTCTTTCGTCCCAACTATGGCCTGGACACTCTCTGACGCTTACACACACATTCACATGTACAGTGTAAATGTATCATCTTCCTACCAGCATCTTTATGCAAATAAACTTGCGAAGTGAAGTGATCTTGTTCATGAAAAGTTGAAATACTCGAACTACGAATTGGTGTGTGACGTATCGATACGGGGAAAGTAATACGTATATCTGTAGTAGGTAAACGTAAGCTCCTTTTGTTAGTATAAGATTTTTAAATTAATAGATGCATGCACCGGTTTTCACGATCCGATCGCATATTTTTTTACCATCATATTTAACCTGGACATGCACAGCTGTTTAATATGCATTTATTCAAAATGAATTTAAAAGAGTGTGTATATCAATTCTGCGTTTCTTAAGAATCGTATTTGAAACATACTTGAAATACTTGTTTCTTTGGAAAAATAAAAGTGAATTCAAAAAAGCAAACATATCTTCGATCAAAGAACAAATTAAAGAACAAACGTGAATTGGATCACCGCTGGAGTCGAATGAAGAATTTTATACAAAAATGTTCCAATCCAGATTTGATTAATTGTTATTCGATATATAAAAAGAAATCTTTTAGAGGAAGCACGAACGTTGCGTATCTAACTCGAAGCGAATAACAGGACCGTAGAAAACGCGTGCGAAATACAGTTGAGTCGACTATGAACTTGTCTACGTACGCGTACGAGTTCGGAGGAAAAGTTTTTAACAGGAGTTAACTAGCAACTAACAAGGAGTTTAAAACTAGAATCTTTGGCCAAAGTTCAACGAAGAAGACGTGCATACTTAAAGGACAACAAATGTTAACTTATCTTTAAACTTGTTTTACCTTAAGGGCACATTGTGGTTTAGAATGCCACGTTTTACATACTTTTCGGATTTTCTTCAAAAATGCAAATTTTTTTACAAAGCCATATATATTTCTTATATCTTTCTTTAATATACATATATATACATTAAATATAAATATATTAATTAAGCGTATTGAATATTTAAAAACTCTAAAAAGAGCAGCACTTCGAAGTTTCAGTGATTTTTTCTAAGTTCTTATTCGCGACGCAGATACCTTCGTCCTAGTGAAGATCCTTGTTTTCTTTCATTTTTTCCTTTTGAATACACCAAATGTTCTTTTCAAGAGGAATTTCGCATAATGCCATGCGGCATCTAATGTCAATAAATGTCAAATACATTTACAATACAGCGTTGTATGCCAGGATATCTGTCAAAGCTTCAAGCTGTTAAAAATATTCCACAAAATTTGTCCAGCTAATAAATTGCACGTTGAAGCAGATGTTAAGAAAATATTGAATTCCGTGCCGAGTGCACCGCACTAAGAAAATACTCCGCATGAGTTAACGTCATTATATAAACACCTTTGTGTTGGTACAAGGTTCTAAAACAACAAGGAATCGCAGGAAACGCGTTAACATACATTGTATTGTTGTCGTCCGATAAAAGCTCCGGCGACAAGTTCGTCAAAGGCGAAAGAAGATCGGAAATTGATGCTCGGCTGCGTCTATGATCTCTAATTGTACTTTAAACTCCATCCATAACTTTCGATTCTGCACATACTGTTCGTTACAATATGCTTCTTCATCTAGATATTATAACCACGTAATACCTTATGGCGAATAGTTACGCAGATCGTAACAAAATCTTTGTGCACAAGTACCTTGGAATTATTTCAAGTACCTTCGAATTATCGATCCGAATTTGTCTTTTAAGAGGTTCAAACGATGATGTCTGTTTTAAGAAACGATGGTGTCTATTTCAAGAGAATTAAAAGCTACTCTACTAACACTGGATCGCAGATTTTTATGCGTCTATAGGAAATTTCAAACTGCAAAAGTGCACACCATATGCAAAGGTACAGAAAATATGCTAATATTCTGTGGATCATATAAATTTTTACGTAAATTCCATTCGTTCAATTAAACTTATAAAAATACGAATATTCGTAAAAATTCGCGATCTAATCGTTACTATTGTTTTATACTATTTGTTTCATTTTATCGTCAAATATGGTGTTTCTACTTATCTTCTCTTATATTTAACGAATGAAAATATTGTTCTCACAGTTAAACGTTCCTACAAGAAATAATCCAATTATCGTGATTTTAAAAAAATACAAAAAAGACTTGCACACCTGTGTACATGCATCGTCATTAACGAGCCATGTTATCATTCGGCGTCATTCGCGATCTCCGACGCAACCAACCCTTTTCGCACGCTAATTAAGTCGGCCGACCAATTTGCCTATTCCACTCGCGCTTTTCGCTTTTTCTTCTACCGTGATTTTCGTAATCGCCACCGGCCAAATTGGCGAGCAAATTGCGCGCCACTACGAACAGGAGACAATTGCGCGCGGCTAAAAATACGTTTGGTAGTATGTAAAAAAGAGAGGTGGTTTCGACGCCGAGTTTATTGGTTTAGGTTTCCTTTAACGGTAACGGATTGTTTCGATGGCGATTGATAGTGGAATGCCAGCCGTGGAGCTCGAGAATTTCCACTCGATTGATATTTTTTTTTAGCTGATATAATAATTAAACGAGAAAGTTTTAAACGTGGAAATCTTTCTTTGCTTGAATAGGTAGAGACTTTGAACTAAGATTTAAAATTGATGGTTCAAGTTGACACTAGGAAAAAAATTTAACACGTTCATGTATAACATGAGTCTGAATCGTCATATACTTTTAGGGTATATGCATTAGAGAATAAAACTGGTTGTAATAAAATTGCAATTCGTCCGATACTGTGCAACGTATGATACATTGCGAAACAATTTCGCTATACAGATTTAAATTGCATTAATGATACAAAAATGATCGGTACATAGAAAACACGAAGTGTATGCGATCACGAACACGATCGTATTGGAAGTCTTCGTTCGTGTCTCTCATACATCACATTTCTCGTTTCCTCTTATAATTTTCCATTGTTATTTAAATAAATGTTATCTAAGTTCGCTTTCCGATACTGTGTTATTACATTTGTATTTGAAACGTTAAAACGCTTACATTACAAAAAATTATTCTTCCATCTGGTAGATCGAAGATTGCCTTTGACTGAACTGAAATTGGTTTTATTTTGCGGAAGCTTTATTCTCCGCTTGAAATAATTGTTAACCAAACTTGATCCTCTTGACAGACTCATTAAGAGATTGAAATTATTTTTAATTGCCATTTTATTTGTTTTAAAGGGGATAAACTGCTATTGAACGTTACTTTACTGTAAAAAAACCAGGAATTATAAATTCATTTGTAAGAAATTTGTTTTTGTATCATGAAAACTTGTAAGGAGAATCCACGTTTTTGGAATCGGGGACTTAAATGGATTGGTTTCGTTAAACGAGCGCCACTACGGTATATGATGGATAATTCGAGGTAGAAGGGGACTTTCTTGTTTCGTGCAGCGTTTAATTATAACGCCAGTACGCCGCGACGTAATTTCTTGTTAAATAAATTACTGGAAAATTCCGTACGGCCGAGATTAACACGGTAACCTGGATGCAACTTTTAAGGGAAACGATAATATTTCCTTCGCGAACCACGTCTCGAAAAATATGTTTCTTTCGCGGTTCTCGGCGAACGAATGTTTCACTGTCTTGGCACGATAACTTTATAAAGATAAGTATATCAACCTTTCAATCTTTTATAAAGAATATCGAAAAGCTACGTAATATTAAAAATAATGTACCGAAATGAATATATCGATAAATGAACGATTCTTGCTGCGAGTAATTTAACATTACTTTTTGTGGAAAACTCACCTTAAAAATCAACCTTGATATATCAAATTTGACACTGTTAGTTTTTAATACAACAACGAAAGAATGACAAGATATCTGTATTTTAGATTTAAGAAGAACAGATAATAAAAACGAAACAGATCATCCTAACAATAATTTTTCGATTGTAATAAATTTTACTTCACGCAACAAGCGAGAAGTTTCCCTTTGCTCGATGTAAATTAATTTACCAAAGGTATCATTAAATTCTCTATATTTTCTCGAATTCCATCGACGAGAATGTTCCCAGCTGGGAACAAACTAGCAAAATGGACAATTCACGGTGATTGTTCATCGGTCGAATAAGCTATCTCAGAATGTGGATCAATTTTTTATTAAACGGTGGCTAGTTTTCCAATTTTCGATTTTTGTCCGTCGATGCATTACCGTAAACAAATGTATGAACAAATAGTCAAGCGGTTTTTTTTATCGATAACACGCGCCGGTGTAACTTCGATCACAGGCGACCAGTGACCAGAACAAAAGGGGTTCGACGCGAGATGGAAAATTTATTCAATGCCGATGTGTGTACCAGCGAGAAATATTCCACTCCGAGTGTCGTTTGTGTCGGAAGCAGCAGCTGCTGCGGAGAAAATTCATTTTTCCCGCGTGTTACCTGACTCTTTTTTATTTCTGCGACAATGAATCGCTTAATGGCTTCAAGAATATTTTTCATTGGGAAAATATTCGTTGTAACGTGAATGGGGCGTAAATTGTACCGGTAATTCGCTGCTGTTCTTCGCGAGCGAGCTATGGATATCGTCGAGAAGGAAACAGAAAGGACGAAAGATTTTTGTAGTCCTTCTTGCCGGAATATCATCGTCACATGTTTCTTCCGGATGGACAAACGGTATTGTAATTCGAGAGACGATCGACTATACATATTATTTCAATATTTTTAAAATTCCTATTTGTTATGGAAATTGTATTGTGAAATATAAAGAAACCTACGTTCATACATTGCGAACAACGTAGATAATCCTTTACTTCTGAAATGAATGATTGCGATGAAACGAAAGTGTTTAGAAGGGAAAAAGAAAAGGAAATACGATCCAGCGCGCAGTTTACAAAATTCGCTGAAACATTCTGTTAACATTAGTCGAAGTTAAAACATTTTAAAAGATTTTTAACAATCTTGCCCGACGCATGGAATAAAGAAAAAAAAAATACAATAAAAACCGGGAAAATGAAAAAATATTCCATATACTTGAAAATACTACCTGCAACCTAAGAAAATAAAACGATAACAATCCTGTAATCGCATAAATTCATGGTGCTGTAAAACCCGACAGACGTAACTTGCCAGCTTGAGCCGCTCGAAAGTATTTCACCCCATTTACCGGTCTCTACAGCTATATACCTCAAGCATCGAATTCTTTCCCTCTTTCTATCAACGTCCCCGGCATTTTATGCCGTGAAACAAGCGGTAAACGCGTACAAAAGAGACAACACCCTTGTGCGCCTCAACAAAAGCAACAAACAGCGGTTGTACGTAAATGAAGAGAACGTAACGGGATATAAAATTACAGCGTTTATCCCCTTATTTGTTCGCAGCTTCGTTTCACGCAACCATTAACCGAAACAAAGAGCAATTTAATTCGTAACTGCTGAAAAAGCTTCTTCGTTTTGAGAAAGGACATCGACGGAGAACCACACCCTTTCTACAGCCCTGAATCACCCGGAATATTATGGGCTGCAGCAGTTTGTTCGGCCGGTGATTCGCGGTCTCTTCGTCGTTATCGAAATTCTGTCCTCGATATCTCGTCGAGTTAATCAATCAACGGTTCAAATGGTTTTGACGCGTTTAATTTCGTGACCCCTTATCCAGGATATCCACGGTTCGGTTTATCGAGTTTCCCCCGACCGCGAACGCTCGCAATTATTTAAAGTATCTATTAATCTTATGGAAACGACCAAGGCACTCTTATTGTTCGACTAATTACAAGGCAATCGTGGACGAGTTTCATCGCCAACGCGGTTCCACGCTCGCACACAGCTTGCGCAACTCGATTTCACTTTTCACGGTTGACTTTTAATTACCGTGGTTGACCGAGCTGATCGGAAAACACGGCCGAGGTCGCTGCTTCTGCCTGAATCGGAGGTTCTTCTGGATAAACGTTTGTCAACCCTCCCGTGGTTTAAGGTTTACCCTTTTATTTGGTTCAACCCTCGGTGACCTCGATATCACGTGAATTTTTATCGAAATGACTTTTCAAAGGGAAAACTGCACCACGTACCAGGTGCGCGTTACAAAGAGCCAGCGCGTATCTCTTGGATTTTGTAAATCGGTCGATGGCTATTAACGAATACAGGCAGCGATTAATTTAATTAAAATTGACCAGCACACGGAAGCTTAAAAACGGATGAAAACTCTTCGGTTGATAAATAACTGGGTTCGGTCGGTGTGTCGCGCGAATATTTGTAAAATAAAAACAACAATTTCGATGTACACGGTAGACGTGATAAAACTGATCGTATTATATTTGTAAGCATTAATTTTCATCGTGAGCTATTCACCGTATAAAATTCGTATTACGTGTCTGGTGCTCGAGAAAAAAGAGAATTGCAGGATGTAATATTGATTCAACGACGAGTAAAAGCATTTCGATCGTTGGTTAATAATTGGACGTGGAATAATCCAAACGTTTATTCACTGTGAAGAATGAAATTTTCCTTGGGTGGTTCGCTGGATTTTATCCGACGCGCGGAATCGCAAATATTTTCCTTTGGCAACAAGTGAGGGAAAAATGTAATAATGTTTTCTTTCGCGCGTGGAGCGCCATACGTAGAGGGTAGGAAGGTTTATGCGCGTTCAGTTAGAAATATGTTGGACGCCACGTTCGCCGGTACATAAAATGGCCGGCTGGTTACGTAAAACGGTTCGATGCCCGTGGTAATTGAAAACGGTGGCACGTGATTTGCCAAAAGAGTTAAGGGAAATAACGAATTTTTGATAACGCAAACATAGGTGAAGAAAACGCAAACAGAATCGCCATCAAGGATACCTAACGTTTAAACGAAATTTCAAATATTTACGTACGACCAATGGTACTCGGTTGTTAAACGTTGCTAGATCGCTTAAGGAACCATTGATTGATGATACTTTCTGGTAACGTTACGTCGCAGGGAAACAATAAAATTGCACGGGAAACACGCGGAGGACATTAAACGCTCGTAAAAATATTTTATTTGCCGAAGCGTGATGGAGGACACGGTGGTGCCGTAAGTACGTGGCGTGGATGTTTCCTGAATCGTCTTTTGCCTCAGAGAAATACGAATAAAAAGAACATTCGGTAGGTATTTTCCACGATATTAAAATTCTCTAAGAAAGCTAACTTTCAAATAAAATTTTAGATTTTATCGTGCGATTGTTCGTGAAAATATCCAAACACCCGTGGACGTCTTTTATCGATATATTAGATGTCTGTGTTATGTAAAACTAAAACACTTTGAAATTTCATTAACACTATAACGATATTTGATACTACGTAACATTATGATAAGACAGTTTTTCGATAAACGTAACCAAAAGCTATGCTACACAGTATTTTTATCGTCAGCGATAGATATTAAGTACCTTTACCAAATTCTGATAACAATAAAGATAGTAAAAACTTCAAAAATCCGTCAGACTATATTTTGCCAATTTGACCTCGCAATAGAAATAAAATAAACAACAAGGAAGATGGAATCCCGCTGGGGCTAACCATCCACATGTTATATGCCACTATACTAAAATATTATACCAAATGTCCCACTAAACAAATTGTAAAATTTAAATAAATAAATTTTAAAAAAATATATATACAGGGAAAACATGGGACCGCGTGAATTTGTAACCTGCGTGAATTTATCGTTGGTGTCCATTTCCATCGCAAAACACTTCTCGCAATTCGGTTACGCAGCAGACTGTTGCACGTAAATCGTTCCCTCTCTTGATATTTTCGTGTTTGTTTGAGAAGCACCTTCGATCAGAGGAAATCATATTTTGAGAGAGAATTTGTGTAATACGATTTGAAAGGAAGATATGATACAGCCGACGTGCTCCGCGTGTGTACAAATAAAATCCTACGGTGCTCGATTCATTGCAGGCAAGCGGATGAGAAGATGCCAAACGATAACGTACCGTGATATTAACATTTCGATGTCGTAAATACACGCGTATTGCAATCCTTATTTTTCACTGGTACTTTAATATCTGTGAGTCGAGACGTTTAAGCTTAATGCGCTTTTAAAAGACGCTCGAACGAAGAATGCATATTTAACGAAAAATGCGAATGAACCAAGTTTCGTAATTTCCCAGCAAAATATTTTGCAACTTTACTTCAACAAATTCCCTCAAACTTCTTCAACATTCGCTTTTTAATTACCGCTTGCGTTAAGTTGCATAAGCGTGGGGAGAAGCCCAAAGAACTCTAAAGAACTACCTTTCGTTTACCATGCTGCAAGTCCTATCAAATTTATATCAAAAGTGTTATTATTCAAATCTTCGTAATCGATATCTATACTATGGATATTCATGCAAATTCATGAATATACATTCTTATAATATTTCTGCCGAGGGTTTTTACGCATTTATAGCAAATTTCAAAGCATTAGGTCGTCCGAAAAGTTTCTTTCGTTTTATAAGGAAACAATGAATGCACAACATTTTTCGTTTTATATTACTTTATCGTATGATCCATTTTGATTTATCCCGATAAAAATCACGTTTGATAGATTAGGTTTCATGTTTGTATAAAGATGTGTCGTTGTATAAAACGCGTCTGTAAAAAAAAAAAGACACTTTCCGGACAACCTAATACATGATTACGCAGAATGTGTAATGCGAAGAAATATATGAAAGATATACACAATACAATATATAAAACTAAAAATTTTCTCCTTGGTTTCTACTTCCTTGATCGTAATATATCGTCAAAAATGCGAATTTTCATAAAAACTCGCGGTCTAATTATAACGAGTATTATATATTATTTATTTCATATATTATTACGTGTATTCATGCATTTTCAAATCTTCTATAAACGCACAAAAATCTATACTACATCGATATTCAATGTCATTTCCAGAAGCAGTCACACTGTAGATTTACAGACGCGTATATTATCCCACCTTTCACGCAGCCAATAACGAGAATCCCGCGTAGCCCGAGAGCTTTGCGTATCTCTCGCCATTCGTGCGCTCGTGCCTGTCAAAATTAACAATTCTCCGCGACTCGACATAGTAATTAACGGGACATTACGCACCTATTAATTCCAGGCCGCAGCCGGTAGACTGGTCGAGTTGGCCGTATTAATATGCTCGAAAACGACACAGCCAATACCCGGCGGCGATATTAAGTTCACGACGTGGCACATCTCTACGGAAGCAGATGCTCCCGTACAGTACAAAGCGGAAGCAGAGCGAAAGAGACTACGCGAAGGAAGAAGAGAAGAACGAAGCGCATCCCCTGGCTGTTATGAGGATACCTGTTCGTGTTTACCGGTAACGGGTTTCTGGCCTGAAGTTTATTCAACAGAATGATCCGTAAATCCTCTTACCGCGTGTACCATATATCCGGGGCAATCATTTTAATCTGGTAACCCGAGAGGGGTGAAGCCCCGACAACGTCTTGAAAATCTGGCGCGGTCGTGGCACGGTCGTGGCACGCGTTAACACGAGCATTACAGCAGCAAAGATAGACCTGGGGTTACAGAAAGAGAGGGAAAAAGTATCGTTCTTAGCTACGTATAAACCTTTTGGCCCCTTTTCACCTTGGCGAAACCCTTCGCGTGTCCCCTGATCGAACCGGGACTAGCAAACAGGCAGAAAAAGACGAAAACACGGGAGAAACGAAAAGAATCAAAGTCGTTACGCTGTGAATCCTCGTGCTAGTATTTCAAATAGCGAAGCAAACTGAATATATAACGTGAAAATATTTTGGAGATATGGCTTGCGTTGATTTCGATTTATACGTATTGTACCTATAATAAGAGACGTATTTGCATGAATTTATTCGTCGTAATAGGGTAGCGAAAAAAGTTGCAAATTCCAAGGTAAATTACAAGAAATAATATTCATAAATGTTATATTGTTCTTTGTACCTAAATTTATTAAGCCGATCGGTATGTGTTTTGGAAGCTTTGTATATCAAGATCCATGAAATCGCTGCAGTACTTTTCTGTATACAGTGGCTACGAATAGTATTGGCGCGTCATCGTATTTATTGTAGCTGGATTATGTATGTTAATGCAAATTCATATTCCTATGCGTGATATTAAAAAGAGGGAGGCTGGGCAAATTTTTTCGTATCCATTAAATATTTAAGCGGATATTGTACTTTGAATATTCTATATAATTTGGTATATTTTAACAGCTTTAAACTTCCGATAAACGCGTAAAAATCCGCAGTTTAATTATACCATTTACATATTAATTAATTAGATCCATGCACGCTATGTAAATTTCGTATCATTTGGTAATATCTTTACACGACTACAAAAATTCCATACCCTGAAAATGAACCGCCTAGAGCCTGATAAACAGAAAAAAACGTTTCATTGGAAAATAAGGCTGTGCAGCAATACTTTTTGTAGCTATCATAGCTACCAAACTGAGTACTGCTAACGTTTTGATAGATGGACAGGAAGAAGATAGAGCGAGAGTTCACAGTGGCGATCGAATCTTAAAGCTTCGGGAGCTGCCACCAAGTACGCGGTTGCTATTAAAGCGACGCTCGAACGAGAATCACAGTACCGAAAACGCAATGCCTGACCGGTTCGTTTACCTTCCTCTCGATTATTCCTACTTCCCGTATTTTCGTGCTGTCCAAGGGACGAACTGGTGATTTTCTGCCAGTTACACTCTGCTTTTGACGGAAAGATCTCCGATGCACTCTCTTTCAGATGCATCCTCTTGTCGTCTCTCTTTTCTTCAACCTTTGAGCAAGATTTCAGGTTCGTTCTTGAAGATAGCGACAGACTCAAGTACGTCGCAAGCAGGTTCGATGATCACTGGCCGACTAAATTCGAACTCCCTATAAATACTTTGAACAAAACAGGAGACAGTACTTTCAAGCAAATTCGAATTTAAACGCGACAGATTCGAACCCTCTATGAATAGTTCGAGATACGAGAAAAGCGCTCGCAATTAAAGTCGAATATTGGTCGAATAAGGTCCATTCTCTGAGAAATTCTCCATTTTCTTGAAATCGCTTTTCTTCGTTATCGTTGAAATCCATTATTGTAATTTTGTAGAAAATATTTTCCATCGAATATCATTCCGAAATAGTTGCAAACGCAAGTAATCGAATAAAATGCATACGATACATAGTGATTTTCTGACTCTCGTGACTAGATTAATGCTTGTTAAAGTGTCGATTCGCTTCGATATCGAAATACCTGTGAGTAGCTTTTCCGAAACTTGCAAGTAGTTATTCCGAGGTGCGGGAACAGCTTGCAAAAGGAGAATATTTTGCAAGTACGACGAATGTACCACGTTATATCTTACGCGTAGCAACCGAAGTTCATGAGACGAGTTTTGGGCATGTGATCTGATCCTACAGTCTGTCACACAAGAGCGTGTCTGCGATATCTGCGAAACCTGACACCTAATCAGAATGAGATAAAAAGAATGTAAACAAACGAAAACTTCTCTAATACGCGTTGCTGAATACCTTTCAGTTTCATTTGAAACAGTGAAAGGAACAGAGCTTTTTAATATGAATGCCGCGTACGCGAAACGTCGAAAATCGTCTGGCATGGGCGAATGAAAACAGAGATCGTGATTGGAGTAATATAATATTCACTGATGAATCTTCGTTTTGGGCATGGTGTCCTATTAGGCAAGCTGAGAGGAAGACGTATCACAAAAATAAGAACACTTGTACATCACATTCGAAAGATATGGAGGTCGTTACCAGAATCCTACGCTCAAAAATTAGTCGAGAGTATGCCGAAACGATGTCAAGCTATAATCGCTAATGGAGGAGATTGGACACCCTACTGTAATAGCGTATTAGTGTTTTAGATGTAGATTCAATTCATATAAATTTTTTTACAAATATATAAATATTTACAGAAATATCGCAGACACGCTCTTGTGTGACAGACTGTATCACTACAGAAGATCGCTATGATCGAATCGAAAAGTGCGAAGGTGTTGTTTTAATTTTTGTTCGGATAGTTGTGCTTCTGCTGCAGCAGAGTCTCTCGGCTAGAGGTTAGTTGAAAATGGTGAGTATGATAAGTTGAGTCGCTTCGTGATTTTAATTTATGAGTTTAGTTAACCGGACGAGGGTTGATGGACGATGAGCTTGGAATATTGTTCGGTTATCGGGTAATATGCTCAGCTATAAATTAGTTTGGTATGGAATGGCAAGTAATGCTAGTTCAAGTGGTTTCGAAACATTTTAGCTGTAAATTGATTGTTGTCGAGTTGAAATTTACATCAAGATATTCGGTATGTACCTTTGTTATGACGAATATAGTGATCGATATTTTAGATGGAACAGATTGTTTACGTAAACCATTTAATTGCATTTTGACCAAAATGTGGTGTCCCTACGTGCTTCGTAAAAGTCACGAATTTGAAAAAAGAAAAAACACTTCTAAACTCTGTTTTTCAATTCCATAGAAATATTTCTAGTCGAAATGTAGCAAAATGAGCAGGTAATTACCTAGTAATATGTAGATAACTACTGCAAATCGATCACGTAATTATTGAAGTTATCGATTATTGAAAACCGATACACGGTTTTTCATTCATATATTTATAATGTTTAAATATAATGTTAAATATTCATATATTTATAATGTTTAAATTATGCGAGAGATATTTGAATTAATAAACTTATATTTATATTTGAATATTCCTATAACCCTCTGTAGCACAAGTTCAAATTACAGATAATAGATGATAATGTTATTAAAAAAAAAAAAAAAAGAAGATGTTTCGCCAGGAATATCGAACATCGGACGTTTTTGAAAGTTCGACGTAAATTAGTTATCCTGTACGAGGAATAACTACTTCGATCGATCATGTATATTAAGCGAAGAATTAGGTGAAGCTGATAAGCTTTTAACAAGATTCCACGGTAACATAAAATATACCGGAAACGATCTTCGTCACCTTACAGGATCATCCTTTAATGAAACAAGCTGAAAAGTGCTGCCTTTAATAAAAACTAAATCCTATCTAACTTCGTTGCGAATTTATTATGACATGCTATTATCTCGCTACTAATTAAGCCTGTCTGACATCGTTCCTCCGGCGTATATCTTTTCTTATTTAATTAACCACTGGCCATCTTGAATTTACATTTTAGATGGCGATTTAGTTCGCGGGTTTCTTATCCAATTTATAATTCTATTATCATTCTTAAGGAATAGCCTGTCACATAATTTAATTTCGAAAAGTTAAAAGTTAGAACGTGTTTTGAAAACACGTTTATGGTAAATATATGTGTAAGTGGCGAGTGCACTTTGTTTAATCACATTATTAAATTATCAAATCCTTTATTGCAAATATATAAAAGGAGTTTTATATTCAAGGAGCATCGATTCGAAAATCTTAAAAACGTACTAATCAATTCGAACGTAGCTAATATCGGAAGACTAAATTTAAAACTCTCCGCGTGATTTATTCAATTTACTATTTTATTCAGTGGGTCATTTTTTCCCAAAAGGCTTCTTAATTACAGTTTTTCGATCATTCTTTATTTATCGAGCAAATTTCTGTCGTTTAGGATTCAAAATTACTTCAGCATCGAATGTCCACGTATCAGCAAACGAGAGATGATAGATTGACAATTTCGAGAAGGTCTCGAACTTACATCTCACAATCGAATGATCGATCGTCAATTACGAAAAGAACTACAAGTTGCAAACAGACGAGATCGATGACTCCAAATGTCTTCGATGTACGATCGTGTGGTATTTAAGATCGATTAACAATATCGATAAACGAAAACGCAGCAAAATGCTGAATCGGAAAACAGGCGAGAAACGTAATGGCGAACAAAAGGCTTCGTCTTTAATGCTGAACAAAGATCTGGTGGATCAGAGCGTTTCCATGGCTGCAAATGTGACAAAAGTGGATTAAAACTCAACCTGACTTGAACTCGATTAGGGTTCCGATCGAGTTTCCCGTGTACTACAAAACGGTGGAATGTCGGATTTCAGCGAAGACTAAAATGTCGACGAACCGAAGAAAAGTACGGTTAAAAAATTGACATTTTCTCGACGAACTTCCAACAAGTCGTATTTTATCATTATTTGATCGATTAATTCCAGAAAATCGAGAATCGATGAAAAATGTAATCGAAATGAAATGAAAAAATAATCCAAATTAATAGCAAATCAAATATAACGAGGTGAGAACGCTATTAATTTCATACATTTTCAACGACATTTTCAACGATGATTTTTGAGAACGAGGCCAGCTCTTCAGAAACAGGATGAAAACCAATTTGAAGTTTAAGTTCGAAATTAGCTCGGTTTTAGCCCGGCCCTATCCTCGCGTTAATAGAAACATGTTCGCCGATATGCGAAACGGGCCAATCCGCTGGTCGCTTGTCCTGCTGTGCTGCGGTTACGTTCTTCTCTTCTACTCGCGAAAACGGCCATCGTTTCGCTTAAATTGCTTACGTTCTCTCGGGAATTGTTATTAAGCTATTAACTTTTAATTGTCTCCACGGCGGTTGACTTTTCACCGTGACTCTACGACGTTCATTTTTCGTTCGTCCAACTTCCACGTGTTTAACGGTCGATCGTTTTGACTTGAGTCAAACGATCTGGCAAAATGGATGAACGCTCGGATGCAAATTATAAATTGCTCGAGTGGAAGCTATGCTTTGTAGCTGTGTCAAGCAATCGAATGTTTCGTGACGTGTATGAAAGGTTCTCTGGGTTAATTTATAAAGCGAACAATGGTCATGACCTAGAGGTGTAGACGTAAATGGAAAGTTACTACATGTAGAGATTTCCACTAGATACGAAGCAAACATTTTTCTTTGTTCCTGTGTTCGTACAGAAATAACTTTAAACACGTATTTGTCATGATTCAACAAAATTACGCCATCGAATAAGATAGAATGGTGTTGATTAAGATGGTGTTGTTAAGATGAATTTGTAATAGAAAAATATATTGAAATAAATAAAGATATAAGTTTATGCTGATCCAGGTCCTTACTCTCTTAGTGTTACAAAACAATGGAATCGATAGGGAGCACGGTCATATATTTATAGCAAAAGGACATTACCAAAAAAGTTAACCTTATAGCTTTAGCTAGAGGCTACAAGGAATATAAATAAAAATTTACTTATTAGACCTTGCAACCCAAAACATAATGTACATTCAAGGCACAATAATATTGACCTCTCCTTATTTAGAATATTTTTGTTTTGCTAAGTTCTATTTTCTGTGCAATAGCGGTCCCCAGGTCGCGGATATATACAAATAAAGATGTATAATAGTTATTTTTTGAAGTAGTTACTTCAACAAATGGAATAGAAATTATATACTTCTCTTATTTTAAAACGTTTTAATTAATTAATTTACAGGGAAAAGATATGCTGGATGGCCTGGATGATTTTTAAAATTTAGTTGGTCACGCAAGAAGCATTTCTATTAGGAAATATGTGGTAGAATTTTTGTTCGGCATTTAAAACCTTATATTTGTCAGGCTTAGTTGCTGCTTAAAACGCAAACTTTCAAGTTGCGCGCATAGTTAGCCAATTTAAAAAAGACGAATCCAATTATCAGCACATCAGTACATCAAACAGCGGATCAGTTCGGTCCAAGTTTGAAATCTCATTTAGACAAGGACTAGTTCGGATACTATACAAGGTTCAGACAGTGTCTCGGTCGAATACGAAGCAAAAGTAAGCCTAAAACAAGTAGCTAAAACAATGCCCAACCGAAAGCAACTAGCCGAAGCTTATAATCAATTTCACGTTGTCTATCAAAATTTCAAATTCAGCGCACGAGTTTCGATGTTCGTTAACGATGGAAAACCGACGGTAGAATTACAATGTTCGTCGTTGTGATGTTTGATTGAACGAAATTGAAACCGATATGTAAAAATTCAACAATGTTACGAATTATTTGGGGAGGAATATCGATACCTAAATAGAATCAGAATGACGATGCTAATTTTTAAAATATTACTTTTCATTCAGTGTTTCTCAACTTTTTGCCACTTTTTATAATAGTTGAATAACGTTTGTATAGTAAGATATAGCAATTCATATTTATTCGATATATAGTCGTAACAAAATAAATAAATGTTAATAATCTTCAATCAAAAATAATCCTAGTGCTCACTCAGACAATAGCTCGTCGTCTTCTCGGGGTTGGAAATTGTTTTCGCGGTTTAGAAATTGAAAAACCCCGGGTTTTTAATTGAAATATTTTGCTATAGAAATATTACAACAGAACGATCAATCACCTGAAGAACTAACACGATTTTAGAACTTCCTTAACACATACTATTCAAACAATCTGAAACAGCTGCTTGGTGTTACACGCGTCAATCTCCAGCCCTGTCACGCTGCAAGCTGTAAGATTACCTTCGACAAGCGACAAAACCAGCGATCTCGAACGTAAACGAACGTCGATAATAAGCAATCTTAGTGTAACAAAGACATTGCCTTATCACGAGATGAAACAAGAAGAGAGCTTACCTTGTTTACAGCGAAATAGCGGAATTGAAAAAATGCGATATTATTAAAAGACGCGAATAAAGTGAATTACTCTTTTGTCAGAAGATATACAAAAATGTGGACTAACAGACACAAGAGAAATCCATTGGAGAAATCGAAGGTACGGAGAGATTTTTGCAAGTTGAAAAGGACTAGTTTATCGTACTGACATAAAGTTGTTCAATTTCTTAAAATCTCATAGTAATAATGAATAGGATATTTAATAATGATACCATTGTAATATAATAATAAATATTACTATATTCATCATGAAATTATAGGACCAGCACGAAAGAAGAAAAGTAGCAAAGAATTCTTTTCGTAATTGTAATACGAATTCGATGGAAATTGGGTTCGGCTAAAAAGAAATGACGAGTGAAGTGTAGCGTTAACACATCATCTTTGATTTTTAATGGATTAAGAAACCGATATCATCATCGCACAGCATAATTCTAAGAAAGAAACGATTAGAGGTATCATGGTATTTTCTTATAATTATTCGAGGATTGGCTATTGCGATCTCTGCAAGAATAGATACGCTTTTCTTTCATTTTTCTATTCACACGATAGCGCTTCGATATCGACCAGTTACACATCTTTTTTCCTTTCTTTTTATCCTGTGTTTTTCGAGATCGACAAAGGGCTCGTTGTTCGATCAACAAGCGTTCGACACGCGGTCAAAGTGCTCATTGTAAAATTATTCGACGAGACCGACGGCCATTCAGGACATTGCCCAGGGCGGTCAAATCGAAATTCAAAACTGAATTTTTACATGACCCGTTTCGAATAACGAACCATCAATTTCACCGTCACAATAGAGACCTCTTAATCGTATCGAGCCGCTTTCAAATTGCATACGATTGTCATCGACCGCTCTTGATCCGATCCTCGTACGATGACGTTTAAATTCACATAAATATTTCATTTAGTCTCGTTTATATCTGCCGCGAGAAAAATCGATTTTCCATTCTTCTTACTTTTGTCTCACGGATCCTATTCCCGTAAAGCTTCTCAATTATGATTTTCCCTTCTATTTACCTTTCAAACGCATCAAAATGTTCTCCAATCCGAGATTTTCATACGTGATATAAGTATGTACCGAAGCAAAATATTGGCCAGACGATGTCTAAAGCTGCCATAAAAACGAATCAACGACAGATATAACTGTCGTATTCCAGCTAAGGAAATGACACATTGCGGTGTGTAACGTGGCGATAAATAACAGTGCCAAATGAAGGGCCACTGGCTGGCTGGCGAAAGAAATGCCATATGGCAGCACTTGCGGTTCCAAAGAGTTAAGGTCACCGTAACCGCATGCTTAACAGATGTTACGCGCTTCCTACGATTCTTTTCGCCGATCTACTTCTTATGTTCACCGTTTCCAACTGTCCTTTGCTATTAAAGATCGCGACTATTTCTCCTCTTATCCCCTCGCCACGTTGCGTTTTTCAACGTATGAATCGAATATTAAATTCGACGTTTTAGTCGAAAATTGATATATTCGGCTTGTGATATCGATGTTAAGATAATTGTGTCGTACGAAGAATTGTCGAAGGTAATTTATAGCCCGTGGATATTCTAAACTCGTATTTTTGTAAATATAATTTCAAAATGAAACTTAGGTAAAAGAATGTTTTATTCATCAAATGCATTGCAAAGAGTACTGATAGTTTGAATATTTTATATATTTCTGCATATTACACGCATTCTGTAGACTCTGGTATCTTCGAGTTTCCCATAAATGCATAGAAATCCGCAGTCTAGTTATTAGCAAATTATTGCTTTAAACATGTTGAGAATTTTGGATCTTAATTGCCGAAATAATGATATAGGAACACTAAGTTTACACTTAGAATTTATATTAAAATAATTCTATATTTATTTGATAAACGATTTCAATGATATTCATCGATACACACTTGCACGCGTCTCACCTCCTTCTAGATGTATCACTACAACGCAGTCAATCTAGTCTAGCAAATAAAATTATATATATATATCTCAACAAAATATTTCAAAGGCTCGGAAAAAAGTAATATAAATGTTATTGTCTTCGATGAATAATAAAGACACTTTTATATAAAAATTCCAATAGCATAGAAATTCGGATGCATGAAATCTTAAAAATTCGTACCCATTGAATTCCTCTATCGCTAAATACCTTGATAAATACGAACAATTCGTATAATGGAGCATTTTCTGTGTTCTCATTTTTGGAAGAAATATTTCGGTATCAGTTTTCAGTTGAATGCTGCAAATATCCTGAAATCATCTGCATATACCCAAACACGCACGCTTGCATAAAATCGAGATAGTATAACAAAATAAACAAAAATCACTTTATATCGCACGGAAAGCCACAAATATTCATATTGTAAAAAACGTAGCCTGCAAATGCCATGAAATTTCGATTAAAAATCTAGATTAAGCAAACAGAGCCATAAATGAAATTCCTTCTTTTTGGGGAGAAAAAAATTGATTACTTCCCGCGTAAATGAGAATGCAAAAATGAAAGAGCGCACATTTGAGAGATCGACCGGTGTCTGCTTCTTCCCTGTACGCGGCCGAGATTAACGCGACGACAGGAGATGCAACGAGGAGACGCGTGAAGTTAGACGCGCTGCTGTCTCCATACGGTCTCTCTGTATTTCTTAAAAGCACATCGTGGTAATTGGAAACCGTCGTAAATGTTTTCTTTTCGTTACCTTCAGCACGGTAGTCCGACCGGCCGTCTTTTTAATTCCCGAGAGACGATACAGGACACGAAGCGCGGATACGTGCGACCTACGTGCACCAATCTACGATGACGTATACATATACGATGGAACTTTACAATTTTTAATAAATCCACTATCCGGTTTACCATCGTTTCAATTCGGTGAAAAAAAAGTTTCCACTCTCTTTCCACTTTCTATCAGGGTAAATGAATTTTTTCTTCGAAAGTGACTTTTCTCGAGTTTCTCAACTACATTTCTATCAAACTTATGCGAACCATTATATTCGTACAGGTAGCAAAAATATCGATAAGTATTATAGAATTTTTGTACATTTTTGAGAAGCTTGGAACGAGTCAACCTTTCATTCGTTGTTACAATAATTATTATTCGTCGTTTCATTTATAACACAATGTAACACGGATAGCTGTAACAGACGAAACAAAGCTCAATCTGGACACTGCTCTTTTTTTTATATTCATAAAAATATAAATTTCTATAAACATTCGCGGTCTAGTCGTAGCACTCTCGAAAAGAGACAAAATACACGGAACTGAAAACAGTTCCTTTCAACCTGGTTACCATAAAAAAAATCCTTACTGCGGCCGGTCTATCGTTTTATCTGGTCTCCGTGTAAAAGAATCATCGGAATTTCTTCAACCAATAGCCCGGGCCCGGAATCGGTTTCTTCGCGTACTGCCGCGTTCAAAGGATTCCCAGCTGCTTTCTCATTCAACAACGGTCTCGATACTCGGACCGTGTTTCACAAGAGAAAAAAAAGCACGGTTGACACAGAATCCTCTTAATCTCGGTCGGAAGAACTAACACGGGAAAAGAGCTCGATGAAAATTCAACGAATCAAACGAAATTATAGAATCGCAACTTTATTTACTCGAGCTTAACCAGTGCGGTGAAGAGGTTACCGATATCGTCGACCGCGGAGAAATGTTACTCGGTTCTCTCCTTGTTAAGTGAATTTCATGAACGTCCATACGATATGAGGTACGATGGAAAGCGAATATTTCAACGAACCGTGAATGCGGACGCGTGCGTTCTCGCTGCGTAAAACATAGTACTAGAAAAATATGGGTTTCTGCAGATTAAAACCAACATCGTCGAACCGTTCTATATGTACTATCCGGCGTGAAATCGTTCATAGGATTGGATAGAGAAAGAAGAGCGAAGCGTACGAGTCTATGTACGTTTAATCTGTACGCCTTTCATCGTGCATTTTTCCTTTTTTCGCCTTAAACCAGGGCGTTAAAAGCGTTTCGAGCTAATCTTAAGCTCAGACTAAATAGGGTCTCGCACCGATCAACGAGAATCGGTACGTATCGAGCTTTTGACAAATCATAGATAACTTCATAAGTCGTAGATAGTAAATAAAGCCATGTCGGTTATGATGATGGCAACGATTGAATTTACAAAGATGTAAACGTAACTTTTTCAATTTTTCCTTCTATTTCGTAGTTATCGAATAGATTACCTTCCGTGGAATTTTTAGGAACGCTAGAAGATTGGAAAGTGAGAGAAGAAGATGAGAGAAGCTCGCGTAATTAAATGTTACCCTTCTGTCTCTTTTATTCGAAGAGAAGCACCGGAAGGGAGGCACGTTTAATGACGCAGAAAAATTAATGCAGGTATATCCCTCGTAATGCTTGATTCATTACTCGACTTACACTTTCTTCCTTGATTAAATAGACGATCAAGCTTTCTCTAGTTAATTTTGAATGATTCCCTCGAAGGAGGTAATTTCGAATTACGCTTCGTTCTCGGGCGAACGTAATTATTGCGATATTACTCGTTCGCGCGCCGCTATCGTTTCTTCAATTTCGACAAATTGAAAAGAGGATCGACAAAGAACCATTCTCCGCGTTATAAAATACCCAGCGAGCTGGTAAAAAGATTCCCCGACGGAAATTCAAAGCGTTATCTTCTCCGATACGCGAGCAATATCGCGAAAATGCAGGAAATCGCGCGCGAAAAACGTTGCGTCGCGAAGTGGAAATTTTTTCACCACCCACCGTTGCGTAGGTATCTCTTTACACGTATCATGTTTGCCGTCAATCAAGGCGTGTCCATGCGGAAACGACGCAAAAGCTTCGACAACAACCCACGCCCCCATCTCGGGAAAGAAAAGAATACGTCGAAAAAAGGGGGGCGCACTTCGAAGGCTGAATTTCTTTGAAATTTCATGCGGCTTCGAGTTTGTTAATTGTCCACGATTGCACGCCGCTTCATAATTGTCAGTGATAATCAATTTACGCGCGTCTGCATTAAATCCGCGCAATTAGGCGGCACAGAAGCGAATGGAAATACGTGCATCGGCCGTTAATTAACGAATATTATAAAGGCAACAACGAAATTTCTGTCACGTTAATATGTTTACGGTGGTAAACGTGCGCCGATAGCAGCATAAAGAGAGATTTTTCATTTTCAAACTGTCAAATGTGGAAGAAATATCGCGCTCGATTTACCCGTGTTAATCATCAACGATTTCACGAGCGTAGGATAATTTGTACGCCTCGCGAAAACCTAACTCCCTCGCGCGACAAAACTTCGCTCTGACGTACCAGAACTTGCTACGCTTGTTACTTATGTATCCTTATTTTTAGCATTTTCTTTTCTTTCAAATTCGAATCTAGAAGATAGCTTTAATTCAAGTTCGTATTCTTCAATTGTGCCAAACGAGTTTCCAAGACTTAATTTTTCTACTCGATCTCACCTTAGTGTTCCAAAGTCTGCATATTTTTATTAGCAGTTTGCGTTCCCATTTTCTACCATTTTCTTAATTTCAAATTAAAAGGCGAACGTCACTTCAAATTCTAATTTCGAATCTTCGTTGAACTAACATACTTTCAACACTTTCAAGGCGACTTCGGAAAGGAACGAGATGCAGCAATAAGAAATACCACGCACGATTCGTTAAGAACTGACTCGAAACAGCGAAGGAGCTTTCGAAAAGAGGATAAAATGTCACGTTTCGGGACATTTAAAGGGATGAACCGCACATACAGTCTGTCACACAAGAGCGTGTCTGCGATATCTGCGAAACCTGACACCTAATCAGAATGAGATAAAAAGAATGTAAACAAACGAAAACTTCTCTAATACGCGTTGCTGAATACCTTTCAGTTTCATTTGAAACAGTGAAAGGAACAGAGCTTTTTAATATGAGTGCCGCGTACGCGAAACGTCGAAAATCGTCTGGCATGGGCGAATGAAAACAGAGATCGTGATTGGAGTAATATAATATTCACTGATGAATCTTCGTTTTGGGCATGGTGTCCTATTAGGCGTGCTTGGACTATCCATGGAAGAAGGATGATTCAAAGAAGTGTAAAACACCCTATAAAAGTGCATGTTTGGGGTTGCTTTAACGCACGCGGTTTTGGGACTTTGTGCGTCTTTACAGACAATCTGAATGCACAAAAGATGGTGAAATTGTACCAAAGGGGACTTCTCACATCCGTGAAACGTTGGTTCAACCAAACCGAGGACCAATGGATATTGCAAGAAGACAACGACCCTAAACATCGAAGTCGCATCTGCACCCAATGGAAAGCGAAAAACGTCATCACAGTACTTCCTTGGCCATCGCAGTCCCCTGATGCAAACCCTATCGAAAATGTGTGGTCCCTAATGAAATGCAAGCTGAGAGGAAGACGTATCACAAAAATAAGAACACTTGTACATCACATTCGAAAGATATGCAGGTCGTTACCAGAATCCTACGCTCAAAAATTAGTCGAGAGTATGCCGAAACGATGTCAAGCTATAATCGCTAATGGAGGAGATTGGACACCCTACTAAGTAATAGCGTATTAGTGTTTTAGATGTAGATTCAATTCATATAAATTTTTTTACAAATATATAAATATTTACAGAAATATCGCAGACACGCTCTTGTGTGACAGACTGTACTGTCGTTGTTATCTTTTAAAATCCGTGTTGCTGTTGTCGCGTATACACCAGAAAATCCTATGGAAAAACAGTTCGAAAACGATCTGTGGCATAAGCCAGCCTTCCGCGAGACATTATCTTTCAGCAAACATAATCGTTTCATATATCTGCGCGGCACATTCAAAATGTCTTTGTGCCCGTGTGCTCGCCGAAAGACTTGGCTAGAAGCAGCGGCGTTTGCTTGTGGCGGTGATAAATTATGAACTCGTCCAATATCTTTCCTCTTTCCGACTTAGTAGCTTTTGAAATATACCACGGTAACGTATTTCTTCCACCAGCGGGCTCTCGTACAGGGCGTTTCACTTAACTTCACCGTCTCCGCTCGAGAGACCGACCGAGGAACGATGATCCCCTTTTCGAGAGGCAAATATTGACGTCCAAGCCCTTCTTTCTTCCTCTGTTTTTCCTTTTCTCCCTTTCCCTCTTTTTCTTCTTCTCCTTTACCTTTTTTTTTTTTTTTGGAAATGAAAGGGAAGGTTAAAGTAGTTCGTTAATTCGGTGTCGGGGTCGATGTTTAATGGGCTGGATACCACGTAACCTTGTGGTTCTTTTTTAATGTCCACAGAGGAACGTAGAGGTAGCTCGAAATATGCTGCGATATTTAATTACTTCTTTTAAAAGCACATATACGTACGGAACTACGCATTGTTAAGCACAGAAATGTTTCATATGAATATTACAAATTGTAACGTATGGTACACCGAGCAATAAAATATATAAATATTCTGTTCCAGTTTTGATAAATATTCTCTGTTTTTCTGGAGAGCGGAGCAATAAAACTTGTTCCAAACAATGTTACTGTGTTCTTGAAAAAATTACATCGTCATTGTTAATACAAGTATAATTTACGTTGGACTACACTCCATTTCTATCGTTACATTATCTTAGACAAGGGAAGAAAGGAAAAGTAATCGTACAGCCACAAACGAAAACCCAGCAAGATGCGAAGCATTACATTGTTTGTCGTTAATTCAGTTGTTTTAACTTATTTAATCTACACGCTCGACTCACGTATGCTCGAATATTCGTTGTAACGAAGAACACGTACGATCATCGATACGTAAAAATTCAACAAAATATAAGATCAGAGATTTGAGATTCAGCCACGTCGCTTCTGTTCCTGTCACGTCGGAGACACAAGAAATCGCGAAATTAACAGATCGCCAGTAATTTCCTCGCGTCCCAGTTCGAATGAAATAATTCTTTCACCAATAGGGTGAAGAAAATTGAACTTCGTATATGAAAATGGACTTTTATTATATAAATCCAACAGAGTGACGGTTCAAAGTGTTACAACAAAAAATGAACAGAAAAAGAACTCTAGTACTGACTTGGGAGGGTGTTTTATATCAACTGTTTAGTTCCTGTGGTGGGGTGATCGCTGGAAGCCGGTCGCACAGGTATGCTGCTACTGCTTAGTTACAATTTTTGATGACTATAGTATGCAAAGAATGTGATTATCCTAGCGTTATATCCCGAGACGCCTGTGACACCTGCGAGCGATGCTCGGAGTGAGTGAAGACACTGGAAACGATCATGGTGTGTGAAACAGCCTGTACGTGGAGGTCATGGCAGGCGATGGAATACTTTGCAGTGCCGTAAATATAAGCATGGAAGAATGAAAGCAGAGAACGCGGCTTTCCTCGCGTTTCGAAGGACGCGATGTTTGCATTAGCTTGTTCGCCGTGATGCACATCCGTTCTGGCTTGTTTGACTGAACGCGCGTGTATAGTTGCTTTGTGATGTCACGAGTCTTGCGCTATCGTTGTAAAAATGGAGCACGCGGCTTTCTTACATGTCGTAATATCGCGCAACGTCACGCTGATTACGATACCGAAATTTTCATGCTTTCATGGGTTCTCAAGAGAATTCGTGTGTAAAGATTTCTAGAAAGTAGGGAAAAATATTGCCATGTTACATTCGTTAGGTGATCTTTTATTTTTCATGTTTTCCTCTAAAATATCCTACTTTTGCAAAGAAAAAAGTAACATTGAATTCCTATTGCGACAAGGAAGAATTAACGTATACGATATTTGTAAAGAATTTTGATAGGAAACATATTGTCCATATGTGAAATAAATTTCACGGTAAAATATCACATTTACGATATTTTTAATAATCAGATTAAAATTGTAATAAATGTTGTACGTAGTTGTCGAATTACGTAAACTATTTTTAATAAAAATTCTTGAATATATTAAGATTAATGGATGTGAATTCAACATTGACACGGTGATAAAATAAAAACAGGAAAATTTAGTATCGTTGGTAATAAAATTTTTCCAATAATTTCAATGTAAATAAGCATATTATTTTATTGCATTTTTAAAAGAATTCGAATGACCAGATATTAAATAATCCGCGAACCATTATAAAATAAAGTACTTGCGGGAAATTGCGACAAAAACTTTCACGTGATATCCGCTTGAATTACAGTTCAGAGATCTTTCGCCACTTTAATATTCCGCACTGTGACGTATTTCTTTCGAATGGAATTAATTTCGCGTTCAATTCCCTGAAACATCTGCATCGAAACGGTGAAATAATGTTCGCTGAGAAGTGAGAAAGATTTCTTCAGAGGAAACGAATGTTAATGAATTATTTTCTCTAGCTAGATGAAAATCTTGTTTATAAAAACAGTTACATTTCTATCGTACACGAGGAAAATTTATACTTCATTTACTCGCTGTTCGTTATGGAACCTTTAAGAGGATACGATAACGAAATGTTCGTTCTCTAATGTAATTTCCGTATACCGGCATACATAATACACAATTTACGTATTTCAAAATCGCATGGTATATCGATAGGAATTAATTACGAAGGTATTCACGATCATTGGAATCATGGTTTCAATAATTTTTGGGTAGTTGTTATACATTTCATGCATAAGTGAATTCTCATTTGCGCCAAACAACATTTCGATAAATGTAAATTGCGACTAAAAAATTAATTTCTCGAGCTAATTCTGTCGTTTGACCAAGCTCGCTTGTATAGATTTTTGCAGACTATCTTCCGACTCAATGAACTACCTCTTTCTCTATTCATTCATTGACTATTTTCAGATTCATTGCAATATATGCTGTATGAACTTCCGTCACGACCCGTCAAAATATTTCCTGTTGAAGAAATTTTATTCCAGATCTATTTCTTATTCATTAATGTTCCAGATTTGCCCGAATATTACATCCGACTCGACAATTCTGACCGTTTAACGATACGAAAATACTCTTCGTTCGGTGGAAACATAAACTGTATAAAGATTCGCAATACCATTTAGGTAGAATGTTACCTGGCTCGGATAAGAACGATTTTCATTTAATTTAATAAGACCGTCTAAGCTTGGTCACGTAGAAAGACTTCAACGTAACATTCTTCGCGCCTTTTATTACTGCTATTATTCATAATGCCGGCTCTTTAATTAATGCGCTCTTTTTTCCGTCCCACGACCGGTCACTAACAAGGAAAGTTCCATAACGCTGGTCCGCGATTTAAGGAACGCACGATGTTCCATATAGCCGCTTGAAAATGATGAATGCCCCCTTTTCTCTCGCCGTACTATTTTCCTTTTATGTCCTACCTTTTTGTTCCGCTTTTTTTTCAAGCTTCTTTCTTTTCTCTCTCTCTCTCTCTTCCTTTTCCTCTTCTTTTTCTGCGTTCCTTTTTAGATTGCAGTATAAGAGATAAGCTCTTGGATTTACGCAATTTTAAGAATCAGAACAGAGCCAGAATGTCAAGCCAAACAACTGTTGCACTTTATAAATCGTTCGATTTCGTTTTGAATAAAGTAAGGAGAGTGTTCGAAACGTGTGAGATTTGAGGGGCGGTTAGTAATAATGAAAACCTATGTAATTACAATGTACGCGATTTTTCACGCTTCCTCTTTCATTTCGAATGTTAATTAAATTTCTAATTATTCGAATATATTTCTCTCGAATTATTTCTTAATCGAAGTTCACAATTTGAAGAACTTTATATCACATTTATTTGTGCGTACATGTTGTGAAAAAATGTTTTTTCTTCGATAAAGAAATATGTCAAGACACTTTTGTTATTCTTTATGAGAAATAAAAAAGGAAATGTATATAGAAAATTATTGTCCGATTATAAGTGCAAACTCACCTATTTATAGCACAAATTTAGAATAGCCCCTTTCATTTTTTATCTTCTATTTTTTTATCTCCTATTTTTCCTTTCCACAGCTAGTTGTAAGAAGTTTGTTGCATCTTACCTGAAAAAAAAATTGAACAGATTATAAAGTAACAGCTTCAGATAGATCGTTCGATCACTCTATTAGCTGCCAATTTTATAATTTTAATACAAATCGATGGACATTATTCAGCTGTTTTCTCCCCTAATTGTTACGGTTGATTGCAATTTATCCAAATCCAATTAAGTATCAGTTTACATTCATTAACACAGGATAACACATAGTAGTAAAACTAAATAATTCTGTGGTTTTGCATTGGGAATTTTAGCAGCGATCATTAACAATAATTGATATTTCTGCGCTATCAATTATTGATTCTGATTAATTGCACTCGGTAATTGATCTCGAACAATTTGTTATCAATCCTAATACCAAATTCTGTGTCTAAATTTTACACTTAAATAACCAAATTATATGTTGTAAACACAAATTCCTCAAATTGTATTCCACAAGACGGCACTGATATGGGTCCAATATACGTACTAAAATATAAATAAAAATTCTCACAATCCTAGTCACAATTCTGACAGTCGAAACGTTCGCAAAGAATACAGAAAATATTTAACAAATATTTCAACGTTCGTCGTAAGAAACTACTAACAAGAAAAATAATCTTACGAGCCACTTTTTATTAATATCGATATAAAAGCCAAAAAATGGCCACGTTCGATACAAACAGCCGAGCACCCACACTACCGAAAGAGCGAGGAAACTCTTAGCCGCATCCTTATCTCGAGACTTCGAGGGTCGACGATTTACTATGGACCGCAAACATTTCGTTCAGATATAGGGATTCACCTAACTGGTCGTAAAAAATCCATTTGGCTTTGAATCTAGGAGAAACAGCACATAGAACTTTAGAATCGCTTCTACTTCTCGTTCTCGCTTACGAAGTCCAAAGATCGTGACGAATAAACCGAATACAGCGCCGAATGAAAAATTGAAAACTCGTTAATCCACGGTAATTAATTGATTTTTAGCACAGACAAATGAGATTTTAGCGATCGCCGGGGTGGGTTATATCGGCGCATGACTGAACCCCCATAAATACAGGCGTTCCGATTTATCCGCAAATAGATTTCTGCAGCCGGATTAAACCACCCTCTTTCTCTGCTCTAGCGCGGGGCGACGTTTCGTTTGCTTTTTATTCGTTGCATCCCTGGTGTCGAACAACGAGCATTGCCAGAATGCTGAGTATTCCTGCGAAACGTCCTTTAAATATCGATCCTTTACGTAAATCATCTTGGAGATTTTCGGAAATTTATGGACGATATTTACATGGGCTAAGTTCAATTATTTATTAGCTGGAAATGGGGAAAGAAACTTCAACGTTTAATATAATTATTATAATAAAGCTGGATGTTTGAGATGTTTCGGTTCAGGAGGATACCAAGTAACTTGAAGTTTACGAATTGGAAATTTCAGTTTCTTAATTTCACATTTCATAATTCCCAATCCACAATGCCAAAGGTAGTATTTATCGCGTTAGAAGGTTGTCAATGCAGTAACATTCCATTCACTTGTACCCATGGGAATTAAATAGAATAAAAGTTAATCAAGTTTCCCTTCTACCTTTGCTTTCTCACACAAATGACAAAGTCATTCAATTCACGTTCAAATAAGCAGATTCAGCTTCTAACAACGAGAGTTACTTTAATCCACTGAAATGTCATTTCAATAAACGAAATTCGATTAAATAAAATTCCACTGAAATTTCCATAAAAATATGCAAACGCGGTGCAGCCTACATACACAATTAATCCCTTGAATGCATAGGACTAGTTGAACATTTCAGATTCTTTAATGCCAATTGAAATCGAACCACAGAATCTGCTCTAACGAAGAATACGAGACGATGATAATTTCGACGGAGTTTAAATAAGAATTAGGTCGACGAGGGTCCCTACAGAACGTAATCTATGAGCGCGTTTTCTATTTGAGGTTTAATATTAAAGGCGAGGATGAAGCGTTTGAAACGTCTGCGTTTGAAGGTGAAATGTTACCGATCGGAATGGTCAAACGTGGAATGGGAAAGCGTATCTAATGGGAGGAATTTCGCGTTCGGGGATTAGAAATATTCGTGGACGTTGAGGAATGTTAAGGGAGTTGGAGGAAGGGAGAGTTTAAAGGGCTGCTAGTAAGTGGGTCACGTTTATACGATAGAAATCGATCATTCTGATACCAGTGGCTGACAGTCGAGCGTTGTTTAGTCCAAGTCCCCACAGTCATTTCCTTAATTACTATTCTCTCGATGTGACTTGTGTAATCGAAGGTGACTAGCATTACTTCGTCACAAGTGGAATTCGAAGCAATCGAACTGGCGATCTTTGCCCACGTCAGAATTTCACATTGCGTTGCAATTACCTCGATGCTCCTCTTGATATACCAGTAATCGTGATCAATAGTTTTCGGTGAGTAATTTAAATACTTTCTCGACAAGATGTTTATCGGTAGACCACGGATTTTTATGCAAATTCGTATAATGACATAATTAATACTGTTGAGGTGTTGACTGATGAATTTGTAATAGGAAAATATGTTGAAATAAGTAAAGGTATAAGTATAGTGTATGCTGACGCAGATCCTCACTCTTACAGTGTTACAACAGAATAGAAAGACGTGGTATGATAGGAAGCACGTTCGTATGTTTATAGCGAAGGACATTACCAAAAAGTTAACCTGGTAGCTGTAGCTGAAAGCTACAAGAAACGGACAAGCAATAGAAATCTACTTATAGCTCTTTTGTTTCTAGACCTTGTAATCCAAAACAAAATTTATATTCAACACCACAATAATATGGACATCTCCTTATTTCGAATTTTTTATTTTATTAAATTATATTCTCTTTGTAACAGCGGTCTCCGGGTCATGGATATACAAAAGAAAAGGTGTAGAGTTTTTCTTGAAGTAATTACTTCAACAAATATGATTTCTTATTAAGAAAATATACAATTAATTTAGTTACTAGATGTTAAAATATATGCCATATCTTGTTTTCATTGTGTAAAATAAAATTCATCAATACGAAACTGCACAAAATTATGCTGTTTCGAAGAAGCAACGCTACCTACTTAAGTTCAACTTCTTCTAAATGAAGTTTCAGCAATTTAAATCGGTATAGAATATGAACAGACATTTTCCAGATAATATGCCATCGTTTTACAAGAACCGTTTCTGCAGACGTAAGACGGAAGAGAGCTTAAGCGTATCTGTCACTGTATCGCTTGAAGAGGAAGGGAGAGACAGAGACAGAGAGAGAGAAAAAAGGGAAGAAGTCAAGACTTCAAGTTAAATTTCCGCATTATATAGGAAGAACGAGTTTCTGTACTTTATGCTTCGGGCAAGGAAGACAAAAAGAATCATTGAAACGTTCTTGGTTCCCATCCAATGCCTTATTACACTTGTCAGGTTGCTCGTCTTGACAAGGCTGGGTTAGGTCTTGACAGGCGCACCAAGGCACATTCTTTCCTCTAAATATAGGAATTTTACTCGTTTCACGTGCCCGTATCCTCTCATACTCCCTGTTTCATTTTTCTTTATTAAAATTTTATGTCCTGTGTCACATTTGCGTACGAAGATGTATTCGTGCTGAAGTTAACATGCGATTTTCATCAATTACGTACTTCTTAACTTCATCTTATAGAAAACTCTTCGAGAGTTCCAACTGTCTTTTTACACTCGTAATACAGTGATTTTTATATTATTAACATTATTCAGACCTTAGAAACAAAATTCTTAATTAGAAGATAGTTTAAAATTAGTTTCAGCTAAAAGTATCAAAATTGTTTAAAAGCATTTCTTCGTTTGCAGTCTACTACACTTACTTATTTCCAATCACTTTACAAACTCTTTCTCATCAGAGTATATGCAGGAAATTGTATTTATTATAAATCAGTCTTCTTATCTCAGACGCAATTCAAGAAAGAATTTGGAAAAAGAAGACGAATGTTTGAAACAATTAGGATTAAAATATTTCGAAAATTAATTATTTTTTGATCAATTCGCTTCTATACTCTTTGACACAACCCCCCCCCCCGAAAAAGGGCTCGTCATTTCCCCTAGGTAGAAAGAAAATGAAAATATACATTTCCATCTGAAAGCAAGTGCAATCGTTAAATGCACGTGTGTCGTTGCACTCGCGAAAGTAACTGGAACCGTAAACAGGGATACTACGCGAGCCATTCATCTTCTTCTTGCAACAATTTCTTCCAATAGCACTCAGGAAAGAGCAACAACTTGAAACTGTTACCATCCGCTATTATATACATACATACCATCTTATATATTACATATATAGCGCACGAAGATAGAAAAAAGTTTTATGAAGAAGACGCGGCAAAGTATAAAACAGCACTCTGTCTCTCGTCTTCATTCCAATATTTTCAAGCAACTAAAAAGCTCGTGACCACTTCTCCTTCTCGAGCACGTAGCCTAAACATAGGGATCTTCTTTCTTCGTCCTGGGACTCGCAACTTCACGCTAAACTGGACGTTCTCAGTTTGACGCCCTATAGCGCGATAACAGACCGCGTTTTCGTCTCGCTGGCTCGACGTTCCAACGAAAAGACACGCGCAACTGGCGCGATAACGCGAAAATGTATCCAGTCGACCGATACGAATGGCATCGATGTTCAACCAGCTTCGTGAAAAAACTTCCATTTGCAGTTACTTTCCCGTGACAACGAATTTCCCCATTGAGACTGGACCCCCATTTCCGCTAAAACGCGACATTCGCACTTCCAAAGAGTCCCGGTGGAAGACGATAGCAGACAGCATCTACTCAAGACATCGTGCTCGATCATTCCCATCGCCTATCGCGGTACTATGCCGAGAGCCAAACTTCCAGCACTAGTTTCTCGACTAATTAACATACGGATATACTCGGGCGAGTGAACACGCCATCGTGTTCCTGAAATTCCGTTTGCGTTACTCATCGAAGTAATAACTGGCGGACCGGAAGCTAGCGATTCCAATCGCGTCTATTTACGATCCGCTAATAGTCTAGGAAATTCCGCCCGATTGGTCCACAGATGGCAAACAGTCAATTTTTGCACCATTGTCGTTGATTTATTAATTGAAATTATTCGGAGACGCGGGAAGCTGAGTGTACCACGTCGTGGCTTGGAGTTTTGCAAATATCGAAAAGGAACAGTTTTCTGTTATTTTGTAGCCGCTTACGATTTCATTCGAAGAATTTTATTCGTTCCGCTTGAGGAGATCTAACGATTTTCTTGCTTTTACATTTGCAGGAGAATTTATTGGCGCTGTTAATGTAAAATTTCGTTCGAACGATATTCGTTCAATTGCGTAAGAAGGAACAGGATTTATTCTAGACTTTTAAACACACTTCCCTTAGACGTAGGAAGCTGTGATGGATAAAGGCGCAGGCACAATTGAAAACTAAATTAAAGGTCGAGGAAATGGAGGTTGCAGAAATCAAAAAGGTTTTCTTAAGGATCGTGGAAAATCTCTCGTAATGAATCGAAAGACGAAAGTTCTTACAGAAATATTTTTGCCAAGATCACGATAAAAGAAGTTTTCTCTTATTGCAGTTTAATGAACCACGCAGCTATGATTCCATTTTACCTGCATAAGGAGTTAGTTTTATAGACATATTTTTATTCGCATTATTTATTATACAATTTTTCTAATTAGAAAACTACTTTATACGAGGGAAACATATTTTATGGTTTTTATCAGCTGTTTGTTCTTTGTGCGCATATTAATACTTTCCTAGTTCGAATTTTCCTTCTAAATTTCGTGTAATTAAAACTCTTTCATCTCAACGCAAATTTCCAATGACTTTTTTCTTAATATCTGTCGTTTCTTTTCCTGTTAATCAATGTTGCTCGTAAATATTTCATATATATGCAGGCATATAATAATATGATCAATAATAAATTTATATATAAAATAATATAAGAAATTTTATAAAAATAAATATTGTCATCTTTTTTAAACAAAAAGTAAAGAAAAAAAATTTAATTTCCATATAATACTTTTTTATGCAGGGCATTGATCCGAGTTCTATCGAATTTAGAATATATTTTAAAAGATACTCATTCCGGTTAGTTCCAAGAATTTCCATCAACGATTACGTTTTCCTCACTTATGCTCGATATAATCGCTTAGTCTACTCAAACAGGCGATTATAGGATCTTGAATTATACAATGTATAATGCGTGTTTGAAGTGCAACGAAGCTCTTAAGGGAAACAAGGGTCCGGCTCAGGTTGGCTTAATTTACGAGCATTCTCTAAGAATTTAATGTTTAAGATATCACTATTTACGCGAAGATAAAGTACCGCATAATTTATTCGGGAATTCCAACTAGTAAAATGTTAATATATCGATGAACATTTTAAATGAAGCTACCTGGCTGACATAAAAAGTTATTAATTTTAGGGAAATAGATTACAATGTAACTAGATGTTAAAAATAAAACAAACTGGAAATAATATGAAATTCAATGAATATTCCTACAGAATAAATAATTGATTAATTAAATTTCTATTTATTATTCGATGAATTACATTACATATAAATGTAAAGGTTAAATTCATTCCTTTGTTAATCGTGCTTTAGCTAAGGTATTTTCAAATTTCAAAAACTTTTCGATCGAAAAGCTACTAAAAGAAGATCAAATAAAATCTATATTAAATTTCGATTCTTACTTAAAAATATCGTTTATTGAAAATTAATTCGTTCGCGCAATTTTTCCATAGTTTTCATCAAATAATTACCGTGTCGTCTGTATTTGTCTCCTATTACGCTTTTTACTATTCCACCGTACTATGTTGTACTTACTTTCCAATAAATTTCTCATCTAGTCAACATCATTATATATTTGAAGACCAGCTGTACAACAGAGACTTTAATATTGTTTTTTTTTTTTTTACCGTTACTTTGCCGTTTGTTCTCCACTGCTCTAGTTTGTTCAACCATACCGTTTCGTTAGTTGGTTTGCTCTTTTCCTTTTAAAAAGTTTCTAGCCAATGGGGAACGAAAAAATTCAGCGGAAGAAGCAGAAAAGTCAGCAAGACGAGCTTGCGGAAATGCGTGTTACAACGGGACTATTGTATCAAAGGTTTATTAAATAGGAGTTCTGGCGTTGAATCGTTTTTATTCTTTTGCTTATGCGGGTCTCGGTTTCCCCTTTAACGCTGATACAATGCTTTTTATCGTGTAAAATGTCAGAATATTGTCACGCACACAACGTGCACCTTTTTTTTTTTTACGAAAGATCTCTTGTTCCAAATATTCGTGAGAGAGATATAATTCCAACCATGACAAATAATTGGGTAGTGGATTAGGATTAGAATCATCGATGATTAAATTACAGAAGTTGCGGCAAAGGAGTGAAAATGAAAAATATATCACCTAACGAAAAGCAAATTTTTCATCCAAATATTTTGTCTATATGTATTTAGATATTCAAAAATGTATGATTGTAAATCTAAAATAAATAATAATTTCATAAGAATAAATCAATGTAGAAGAAAATTTCTATGAAGAATTGTAATTTGACCATTTTGGTAATATCAATAAACTCAACAACCTGCAACGTAATTCAACACAGAGTTTATCTGTTTCAATATACAAACGGTGGATGTTTAAATACGAATTATTCCTAGATTTCGCAAACATTCAACATCGAATCGTTAAACACGTGTGTAGATGGACCATGCAGTAGCATCGTACATGCTCTTAAATTGGGAAAACCAGTCCGCAAATCCCTTGTTCACGTCCTTTCGAAATCTGACGCTCCCATAGAGCTGGTGTCAATCGTTGCTGAGAGACAGTGACAGATTCCACGTCCTTCAAACTTTAATTAGAATTTTGGAATCCATTCTTCCCGTAAACGATTCACCCGAGTCCACGTTGCAAATTTCGTAGTAATCAGCAAATTACAAGTTCCATTCTGTCCGACAAATTAACAAAGAAGAACGACGAAAAAAGAACGATTGCTATCTCTCAGAGTTTCGTTCAAATTTCTAACACGTGTCACAACTTGCTCTATTTAAAATACTTCCCTTCCAATTTCATAATATAAATTCTATGCAAACAGATACTATATTAACGACTTAAAAGATCTTCATCTTTCATAATTTTCTTCAAAAGAAAGAAAAAAAGAAATAAAAATAAGAAGAAGACACTGTGATCTTAATTTTCTTCTTATATCGACTTATTCCATTCAATATATCGTATGTATCTTCCTGATCATTCCACAGAAATGAGGATTTATAATTCTCCCCTCTCCCCCTCCCCGCCCCTTCCCAAAGTCCCACAGACCCACCGAAACCAAAAGCAGACTACTGAACTGCCCTGTTTCTGCGACCAGGTTTTCAGGACAGAGTTAAGAAGAAAAAAAACCAATATCATATATAAGCACCGCTCTACGGCGACTTAAATCCAAATTATAAATTATAATGCAAAAAAAAAAAAATGTAATTCAGACACACATAACATTGTATGACTATGTCGTACCGACACGTTTTGCCTAATCCATCCCACATCCGAAATTCATTGTTTATTACGAATACCATACATATGTGTAGTATCGGGAAAGGGGATCTACCTGACAATGGGCCATGCCTGAGGCCCTTTATAACATCGTTGTAATTAAAGGGGATCTACCTGGGAATGGGTCAGGCACATCTGGGGATAAAAGGAGAGTACATTAAGGAGTCGATGGGAAGACGTGAAGACGTGAAGTTGGGGTTGGGGAGTTGCAGAGAAGACGTGAAGACGTGCAGTTGCAGTTGGGGAGTCGATGGGAAGACGTGAAGACGTGAAGTGGCAGTTGGAAAGTCGAGGCGAAGACGTGAAGACGTGAAGTTGTAGAGTCAAGTTGTACAGAAGACGCTAAGCAGTTGAGTTAAGTCAGTTGGAGTTTGGAAGCCGAGTAGAAGACGCACGACGATTATAGTCAGCTATATGTTGAGCATTGCTCATACGAATAAACGAACTTAACTCTCAATAACCATCATTCCTTGTCCTTGCTCTAGAAACTAAAACAAACACCACATCACCTAAGTTACTACATATGTAATAATCATTTTCTGGGTCAATAAACATCATGAAAAAAAGCATTTATAATTCTTTAAAAAGTGGTCGATATAACAATTGTTTGGTATAAAATGGCATATTACGTGCGACGTATTAACCCAACCTGGTCATATCGTAAGTAGAAAAAACGTAGAATTTGCAACTTCCCATATTAATACTCCATCTACGAAAAAATACTCGGTACACAAAAGAAATTAGCAGTTTCACAGGAAATATTTTAAAGAAGAGCCTTACAGAGACCAACAGTGGACACCAAAGGGCCCATCGGGCTGATGCTTACATCGGTCGGTGGAAATGACGCGTAATGGCGTCGCCAGCGGCTGCAATCCAGCGGGCAGTGTCGGTTTGAACGTTAAAACTCGCGGTCACCATGGAACCGCATCATGAATTTTAACAGTTCCCCCTTCTGCACGTTGGCCGGGACGGCGACTGCATAAAGTTTCGCGCGCGTACAAGAGAACGGGACAGAGGGGGAAAGCTGGTGAAAAAAAAAAAAAAAAAAATAGAGGAGGAAGAAGAAGACGAAAGGTAGTGCGCGGAGGAGAAGCACGAGGGCGGCCGGAGATAGCAGAATTATGTGTAAATTTATGTAAATTAATGGATTATTCTAGTTTCGTTAAACCATTGAATTCACCTTGGCTTCCTTACTATTTTCCGCCGTTTATGGAGGCTCCGCTGGCGAAAAACTGACGTTACAACGAGCAACAAACAACGAAATAACGACGAAGAAAAACCATTCTAGAGAACGATATAGATGCAGAGACTAGGTGGAACTTATTAGATTTATTAACTTGTCGATCGAATCAATTTCAGGTAGCTTACGAATACATTGCAGCATTTATACGTATAAACCTTTAACAAAGATATCATGCTGTTGCTATTGTAGGAATTCTAATTCCAGCAATTGTTTGTTCTTCAACGAATTTAGATCAACGTAGTTGCACTGTCCACGAGGAACCTCGTCCATCAATTATTTACTTGAAACGAACTTCGATTCTTATGCGAAGATTATCGCGTTGGGGCGAGCTTAGTATCGCTAGTTACGAATTTAGAAACTTCGTTCTTTGTCGTTTTCACGATGACTAACGGAGAGCATTCGAATGGTTTCAATTAACGCTTAGAAAGTTTGGAAATCGACGAAGAGCAGTACGAAATATTTCACATTGTTTGAGAAATCGAAGCTAGCGAATCGAGACACGAACGGTGTCGGGTAAGATAGAAAGCATTCTGCGAGTTTGGCAATGATTTCTATCTCCTTGATGAAACGAAGTTCGATTTTCTGTCACTTGGATGTGATCTACAAATTTCTTTTTTTATTTCCGATTTGAGAACGATTTCGAAGCGACGATAATTAGATAATGACTCCTCTAAGTAGATCGTCAAATATTTAAAACTCTGAAGTTGATGCTTCCTCGTGAAGATAACGCGAGAATTAAGACTCTCGTTAAAACCCATCGCAAGGGACTTTAATGTCAAGCAGAATCTGTTTATACGTCACGGAAGAGACGTATATCCGCAGAGTCCTTTAATGACGAAAGTAACATCTACGCCAGATCTGGCTGTTCATTTGTCTAACCTGAATATCAGCGTTCGCGTAAACATTGCCGGCTGGAACAATAACTGTCCCACGATACTCGGGCAAGTTTCAATAGCGTACAATGATTTTTGTCTTGCGTGGCGGTTAGCAAAATGCGAATACGTTCCATTCGTTGTTGGTCTTGTACAGTGAAACAATAAGGCACTCTGACAATGCGACTACCGTTCAGACAATTCTTGTCCCAAGAAAGGAGTCACGGTGTTGCGTCGTTTGCCCTCAGGCATTCGAATTTTGGCTCGAGCGCGCCACTTTGTTTCGCGCCGGTTTGAATTATAACCGACCGGCTAACTCTCTTCCGGATACGCTCCCGAAATTCAACGGACTGTCGTGAGAGTGGTTGCGATTCCGCTCGAACGAGCTCGTGTAATTGTTAATAAACTTGGACAAGTTTTGGTTAGACGAACGAACGACCGTGTCTTCTGCTTGAAACTTGCGTGATAATAGAATCTTTAGAACGATTTGCAGTCGTACGGGGTTTAGGTTGCGATCGAAACGTAGAAAAATTTATTTAATTCGTAGGAACTCGACTACGAACTGTTATGCATTTATGGAAAATCCGAGGATACGATAGTACGCGAGAATATATAAAACATTCAAAATATAATACTCGTTATGATATTTAGTCAGTGAAAGAAATGTCGCTTTAATTTTGCATTTTTAACAATATAATGTAATGTGTCAATACATATGGTCGAGTAGATAATAAATTTGCCTCACCTTTAGCTAGTTTAAACGCTTCAGAGAACGTTGTAAAAATTATTTAAAAGAAGGGAAAACGTTAAAAAATCGGTGTATTTGAATTTTTTGGTGAAATGGAATAATTAAGCTACTGCTTGATTATATATGAAAATAACACTTGACGTACTGTTTTAAGGTAATGTAAATGAGCACATCGCGCAACCTAATGCGAACATCCGCAGTCTAATTATTAAATATTACAGTAGTTCTCGTGTTAAACACGAAAGCATAATAATTTTTAAGCACAAGCTGCAAGCTCGCAGTACCACGTGTATGTAACACGTTTCCTATGCAGGTTCAGTGGCGTTTAGAGCGCATTCAACCCCAATTCCCGGCATGTCGTCTCGCGATAATTCCGCGACTATCGTTGCATGGAGAACATCCGTGTAATTAGGCCCATTAGATACACTTGTCCGTCGAATTTCGGCGTGAGAAAACGGCTAACCACGTACGACCGCGTAACATCTAGACGCGTTTTAAGTGGCTTAAACGAATCAACTAATGGAGCGGATTACAGAACGCGACCGGGACGCAAGGTCCGCATTAACGAAACCGGGCCCGTATTGTGTCAATGTCGAATATCATGGGGGGAGTGATATTCATATTTTATTGTAACTAATGGCTGCCGTAAGGTTGCGTTAGCGCGACCCAGTTCGCCCTTTACTAAATGGAACGCCATTGCATATTCACAAGATGAAGGATCTGTTTAAATCTTCCCTGAGTGACGGGAAAAAATAACGAGTTCTCCTTCGTGGTGTCTTGCGTTCTGTGAAAACGTGCACCGGGAAGAAAAGAAGAAAGAAGGAGCGAAAAAGACAGAGGTTCTCTCTTGGGTTCTTTAATGTTTCGCGTTTCGATGACGGATGAGGGCGGATGTTTTACGGATAAACTGATCTTAATAGCCTTTCATGCAAGTTTTCCAGTAATAAATTGATCGAACGGATGAAATATATGGGGGGTGAAAGATTCGCGTTAGGCGACGGTAATTTTTACCCGTTTTCCTGACAAAATGAAATGTCACCGTGTTCAATCTGAGCCTTTTTTCTGAGCCTTCGAACTTTTACGATTCATGCGCTTGATTATAACACATACAATTATATGCTATCTGATATATGACACGTTTCAATGCGACAATGTATGGACATCTTCAGGTTGGTTTCTTTGACCACTACGAACGTAGCAGACGTCTACAATAATTTTCTAGAAAATCTCGTATCATTGTCATTCGAATTTTCACAGAAAAGCTACGAAAGAGCCACATCTCCAGTGATCGATGTATCGCGAGAGCAAAAGCTACACAGGTTCAATGGTGTTGAGGTTATTAGATGTATGTGAACAGAGGAACGCGTGGATAAATTGTAAGGTAGAAAATATATATTTTAAATACTGAAGTGTAAATACAAATCAGAATATAATTGAGCTGATCCAGATCCGCACGCTAGCAGTGTTACCCTATGACTAAAAACCCTGAAGCCATCGTCGCCTGTCTACAGTTTATGGTCTGCATTCGACTCAGTCTTTTGTCTAAACGCTATCGATGGTTTCGGTGCTTGAGAAAACTAAAAGACCAGATGTAGAGTTTTCTTAGAAGTGATGACCACTTCAACAAATGGCACAGAGAGCTATCGATCCTTTGAAATAGTTAAAAACTCTAAAGAGGAAAATTATAAATTTTGTCCCCAAAAATTCCACGTGAATCGCGAATCCACACGAGGCAAATTCTTCTTACAGAGAAATCCGAATTTTCAGATAGCGCGCCACACTTTGCTAAACGAGCGTGACTCGTGCGACTCGGAAATGGGTCCATGGGCAAATTTTGCCCGATAAAACTGCAAACTTCGACCGCTGAAACGAGTGGCTACGGCGTAGCCGCGAACACGACAGCGTTTTATCTTCGTTTGCAGTCTAAGCGAACCGGGACAGTTCTTGCAAAATACACCTGGTGTTTCAGGAATTTATTAATACCCGCAGATTAATGGTTTCGGGGACAAAGTTGCCGCTACTGGAGTAAATTTCTCTCCCCGGAATTCCACGACGAGTAATTCTACGATAGAATCGCTACATAATATCGCAGGAACGAAGGTGAATGAATGTTACTGGCGGATCATGCAAAACGTTTCTGAATGAAGAAGTTGGTCGTTGCGCTGCTCGAACAAATTCATTTCCGGTTAATTAGAGTTTATCGTTAGAAACGGCAAAGTGTAAATTGATATTGAAATTAGTTGACACAGGTCATCTTTCTTTGCGGAGAAACATTTTTAAATATGAACATTTTTTATTCCGTTGTTAGGGGAAACTTGTTAATTGAAGTTTATTGTTAGAGACAGTAAAGTTCAAAGGGATATTAAAATTAGGTAAAACGAATTATCTTCCTATCTGAATAGCGTTTTTATATACGAAATTTCCTTGTTGTGCTATTAGACGAAATTTATTTCTGATTAACTGAAGTTCACTGTTAAAAGTAATAAAGTTTAGCACGATATTACAATCAATTAAAATGGATTATTTTTCTTCGTGAGATGTAATAGTAGTAATATTTTTTCAGCAAACGAAATGGAAGATATCGGTCGTAGAAAGTATTTACACCGATATTTCAATTTTTCGTACCTACGTTCCTAGGATATAAACGATTCGATACATTTTTTTCTCAAAAATATCCAATCAAAAACAAACCAAATAAAAATAAATTTAAAACACGTTTATCAAAACGGTCGTAGTAACAAGAGAGTATATTGATACGCTGCGTTGGGTTCATTTTATTTGCACGCCCGTTTTAATAAAACATAGTTTCGATTTATGTAAATACCTGTGTGTATATTTATACGTATATGTCTATTTAAATATACTATGTATCAATGAAGTTTTAATTGTTACCGTTATACCGGCTATTCTCGTTCTATACAAGATAAACAAAATATTACATATTGAATAATAAACGATAAAAAGACAGATTTCAGTAGATAATTAAATCACAAATCATTTTTTCATTTTGTATATCAATGTATACTAACCATTATAATTACATACAGTTGTTCAGAAACATAATATTTTTTTAACACAATCTAATATTTTTTGATCTAATTTAATTTAACATAGTTTGACAAATTGAGTGTTAGTAACATATGACAACATTTTCCCAGGAATTGGATATTTTTTTCGTTCAAGATAACTTTAGCTTAACCGTAATAATATTTGTTCAATTTACTCTTAAATCAACTTGTTGGTATTTTAATGTTTACTTTCTTTCATAACCATAATTATTCTAAAATCACGGCTACGTATTTTCTTCAAATTTTCAATAGTTTCACTGTATCAAACCGTATAAAAATAAAGATACAACAGCAACAATAATTAATATATTGAGACAAATGACAAACAACCCAATCAAATACCTACGCAACAAGACCTCCCATTTCCATAAATAATCCTAGCACAACATAATTGCCACAATAAAAATTTCACAGCCTCGGAGCAAAGTGCCATTTAAAAGACTCTCCCCTTGTTATACCAAGATAAATTCACCGTTTCGTGATCCATGAAAGAGGAACTGCTCCAAGCAATGGTACAAGAACGAAGAATAAATCACTTTCGCCGACCAAAGACTTCCTCGATCTGACAAATCTCGAACGGTCATACGAAATGACAAATGTTTCCGCGGAATGCTCGTTTGTAGCAGCCAGAGCGGAAATTTGTTAATCGAAAAGCAAAAATTTAGCAGTAGGACGAGAAGAACTCGCTCAACACGTCATGTACGGTGTCAGCTTATACGCGGCACGTGAGCTAAAGATTCCGAAATTATGCGAAAAATATTTCACGATCAATTCGTACTAAACGCGTATGTAAAGTTTCACGATAGGAAATTTAAGACGCGATTAAATTTAAAGACAGATGTAGCATGGAAAATTTTTGTCAGCATACAGCTTCTATTTTCGATCTTTTTCATCTCGTGAAACACATCGATCAATTGCTACAGTTTTATGGTACATCATAAAAATGTATCGTATTTGGTTCAAGATATGGGGCATTCGGAGCGTGTTGTTGGTTCAGCTGACGTCGTTTCCTCATTTGAAAATTTAAAACAAACGAGGACTAAATAATAGTTAAACATCGCGTATTTTAAAAATCCTCGTGGCACAGCTATTTGTTCGTTGAACTACGCCAAGGCAAATGAGTCGATTCAAGGAAAAATAGTCGCGTTGGAAAGTCGATGGAAGCTTGATGGAAACGAAAGTATCGACTTCAAGTCGCGTGAATCGGAAGGACGGTTTTAATTAAAGCAACGAGACACTCCGTGAAACGTCGCCGCGGACAATGGAAATTGGCTTGCACCCGCTAATCCGATCCTTCTTCCGTGTTCGTATAAACATTTCCCTGGCCCATTTCCATTCAATCTCCCTTTGAACGAGCCGTTGGAAAAATCCTGCTCCTCGCGAGGGAACCGGAAGTCGGTCGCGCGAAAAGCATCTTACAGGATCCGTGGCTCGGTTCAAGACGCTATGTTCCACGTCGTTTTGCTTATTTTTTGACTTTTTCCCTTGTGCAAACAAAAGAACAAGACCGGGAGAGTTCCAAGCTGGTATACTGAGATCTCCTCGAGCTGATTCCGGATTTCGCGAAAACGTCGCACGCGGGGGAATTCGAAATGATTTCGGTGCCGTCTCCATCTCGACCCGTACAGAATCAATATTGGATCTCGTCAGGGATTGGTACGATATAAATGACGTGGGCGTGTGTGGAGATTGATACCGGAAGATGATAAGTAGGCCTTTGTGCAACTACTCTGTTGGCGAATTAAGAATTCCCCAAGTTTTCCGCTAGTGAAATATCGACACGAGGAGGGGCACTTCTCGCGAGTTAGGGACGAAAGAACATTGTTTCTTTGGGGGATTGAACGAAGAATTTAGAGCTTTGTGTTTGTGAACGAGGGAATGGATCATGTTGTAATAAAATAGCTGGTGTTCCTTCTATTACTAACTAGTGTTTGGATATCATTCGTATCGATATGTAAGATTTTTTAGTAAATTACGTACGACGTATTTAACTTGAAATTTTAACGGTGAAATATAAAATATTTAAAATATTTAAAATTACTGGTTTTATGTTACAAAGTAGGAAAATAATTTCCGAAAGTACTGTCATTGCTTTCTTTGTATTTTATTTGTATGTATATATAATAAGCATTAGATTGTAGATAAAAGAAATATAGAACGCATAGAATATTTAACGTTTAGAATATATTTCGACTGAAACAAATTTTTATTCTAATTCGCTAAATTGTAGAAACGTCTGGGATTATCACAGTTATAATTGGAACGTATTTGCTGTTTTGGAAAATATAGATACTATTGCCAAATAATAATACCATACTGTCAAGGATTATTATTCCTCTGTAATTTCGTTAAAATCTCGAGGCTCACGATATGGATACCAGTTAGCTTCTCTGATACTAATTGGCTTCTGCTCGCATAATATGAGTATTAACTTTCATATACTCTTGTATATCAAAGTTACGTATTTCATCGAAGAGAATAATTCGAACGATCAAACACTGGTGTATTGGTGTTGTTTAATATCCGTCAAAATTGGAAAGCGTAACAACGTTATCAATAATAATCAAAATAGCGAGAGCCGCGTCAAGGCAAATACGAGGAATTGAAATATGGACGATAATAATTATACCACAAACAGGGTATTTCTGACGATTATAAATAAACCTAAACGGCGACGTGTGATCGAACAGAGCGGCGATTGAAAACTGGATTAATTGCAAATTAGTTGCAGAATGATTTTCGCTCGCTATATGACAAGCAGAAATCGAACGTTTAATATGGCGAAAATTCGCGGCCCAGTTGATGTCGTGATTCGAAAATCGGTGTACGACCATTTCTACTACGGATTTATATATATGCAAGAAACGAAGTCAACGTTTGCTATTAATAGAACACTGGCTCGCGTACATACGCCTCTGCATATCTTGTCTTAGATCGCGATCAACAGATACAGAACGCCTTGGAAATTATGGTTATTGTTTGAGGGAACGAACGGAAACGAAGATTCATTTGTCTGCAGTATGGTAATCTGAAGAATCGCGCGCGCCTGAAATAATTAGAAAATCGTTTACCCGAACCCCGATCGATCGATACTTTGGAAGCTGCATGCCAATGCGCCACATTCTCCACGCAAATCACAGTCTAATGAGGTAATTAGTATTTTGAAAGCTCTCGCTGTTCAGAGTTATAGTCCCATGTAAAATCAGCTTTTGTGGTGATATACGTGAGTTGAAAAAAATCTCCAAATATACAATTTTCTAATTTCATTGAATGTTTCAAATCGAATTTTCCTGTCCGTGCTGATTTATGATTAAAATCAAGCTGAAGTAAAATAATCGTCCGTAATTGATAGCAATTGGTTACGATTTTATATCGTTTTGAACTACTTGGTAAAAGATTCATTGCTAAAACGAAAGAAAAAGAAGATCCATGGCCAGCAACGTTGGAAACGAGAAAGTCATATTGATCTAGAGATACAACTGACCGTGAGCCATAAACCCTAACACAATAGCAAGGTTAAAAGAACTTCGATTTTTATTCCAATATATATCTTTCATCTTTGTTTCACTTTACGTTGCGATAAAGTATAAAATTGCTCGTTTTTTGCTGTAAACTGCAGAAAATTCTATCATCTATCTCGGACAAAACTTTCGATCAAATTACAACGAGAATAAAAATTGACATTTTAATAGAAAGTAAAATAATAACAGGAGTTCTGATAGAATTCCCGAAATTAACGAACAAGGCAACATCGCGACGATATATTCCATCGTCGTTTACGTTCATTCTGTGTACGCGAAGTAAAGTTTGAAATAAGATCCGGTTTTTAATTGAGCGTAGTTGTTTCATTTCCGCCACGCATCAGCTCGACACCGTTCGTTATCATGCATCTAAATGTAAAATCCACTTAGTCGCCTGCTCACGCGCCACGCGTATTGTTCTCAAATCGTCGATCGAAACGCGATAACGAATACTCCTAATTAGAAATGAGCTGAAGAGAAACGACCACAGAACGGAAGAAAACAAGTGTGAGACACTTAACTGCAAGGGAACAATTATGTACAAATTGTATAAATATCGAAATTAAACGCGCAAAAGGCGAAAGCAGCGGACTCGTAACGATAGTGACGTGCTTTCGTTCAATATTGAATTCCAGTGATCCAATTTCAACGAAACAATAAAAATGACGTGGAAACCGTGTTAAATGCTGTTAATTACGGTCATAAACGATATGAAAGAGCTCTATTCTCTCTTTTTCTCTATATACGTACGTATGTATGTACGGTATGTCCTAAAGTTTAACAATGAAACATATACTGTGGATATAGTCTAGTAAAATATATTATACAATAGTTAAAATATAGATAAAAATAGTTTTCCTGAAAAGTTACGATAAATATATAAAATACAAAGAGACGAATAATTTGACTCTCTAATTCACGCCATTTAGTTTTCCTGTACGGACATCATTCAAGAAGAGAAATATGTCAAACAAGTACTAGTAAGCATAATGAATTGATACAAGTAATTGATTTATTCGCTGTTACAAAGCAAGATGAAAACAGGCTTCACAGGAATATTTAAGACTTTTATCGTTGTCAGTTATAATGGAGCAACAACATGTAGTTATTACGTCGATTGTAAAGCTATTCAAGTTTTAATAATTAACAACTACACTCGTCTCGTATTATGTATTCCTATTATCACTTTTTACCAATTATACATATAATATTTTCTGTTTAATTATATCTACCCGTACAATACACCGTATTGCAAAGTGTAACCGTTAAACCATGGAACATTCTGTATATATTTCTCTCGAGTTACGTTGTTTGATGCAAAGTGGCCGCGATTATTCGCAATTATTCTCATTAATTCGCGTTCTTTGATCATTGAGAATATTGCCCATTGTGAGAGCAAGGATTCGAAACACGTCCTTTCTTTTACAACGATTCCTTAACCGAGAGCAACAAGGGAAAATAATATTCTATCGAGTGAAGGAACATTATTCAACGGGTTGGATTAAAGCTGGCCTCCGTTGAAACAACCAGAAACTTAATTGAATCCCGTCTGACAAAGTAGCGTTTAAACAACGTTCCCGAAGCTAACGAAGTTACTTCCTTTTCTTTCCCTTCTTCTGTTTCACTCTCTCTCTCTCTCTCTCTCTCCCTTTTACTTCTTTTTTCGTGCAGTTCAATCCGAAAGAATATGCTTTGATTAATGTATTTCTAGTCGAATTATAGCTCTGACAATTGTGCAATGAAAATTGGTGTTAAAAGAAACAAGAACGTCGATGGTAATAAAATGAATGGAACATAGTTACAGGAGCTCGCATCCTCGATCCTTTTTACTATGATCCTATTTTAATTCGTGAATTAACAAACTTAATTACAGACTTGTCAAAAGTGAAAATAGATACGTAATAGTCATGAAGATACTAAAAATGTTGTAAAATATTGATATTCGGAAAGAGGAAATCGATCAAAGATTATTTATGCATTATATAGTTACATTTGATGTATGTAAATATGAATATGACGAGAGTACTATTGAAATATACTTTAATTTTTGTATTAAGAGATTTAGTTAACGTGCCTCTTAAAGGATAAATTTGATACGTCAATTAATACGTGGTAATCAAAAATAGGAAATTAATAAAAAAATATTTATGTATGTTGAAATGAAATTCAACGTAAATATCGATAATAAACGTGTTGCAGTATCTTTACGGCTTTCAAAACTAATAAGACATTTGTTACAAAACGGTACGATTCTTATCCAATCAAACGATCCAATTATTAATCGACATCAAGCAAATTAGAGTGTCACGCAAGAGGGAGTAATTAATTTCCGTCGCAGGAGATTAAACTGCTAATTTAAATGCACGTAGTTCGACGTTTAAGAGCGAGACCGAATTACTGGCGTTTGAGTTTTTTTTTTTTTTCTCGATTCCATTGGTACCGCTGTCAGTATAATAAAATAGCCGGCCATCGGTAAAAGGGGAAAAATTTAAAAAATTCGCCGATATATCTCCCCTTTTAATATGCAAGATAATATTAGTACGCTGAACGTAACGAGAAAATTAAAGAACGAAGAAAATTTCATTCAATTATATAATTAAAATTTACGTATATAATTAAGTTTTAAAATATACTTTGATAAGTACGAGTACATTGTAACGCATAAAAGACAACATTTTTTAATGTATTATTATTTATTCAATTATTTCCCTTAGACCTTCCCCTCTGGGGTAGTTACGTGGCGTACTTCCAGTTATATTTCTCTTTAAAAAATGTTTAATGTATACATATTGGGTGAGAAATTCGTTTTAAAAGAAAGAAGCGAGTTTTTAAATGTATAATACTGTGCGAGCGAGGCACAGTTAAAAAATATGTAAAATAATTTTTAGGAATTGCAAGCATTGTAACGTGCATAGGAATTGTATCGTATGAAAGAAATAAATCTGAAACTGATAATGTATATATTATTGCTTGAAAGACAACATTTTTATATTACGAAACTCGTATGCATATAATATTGCACACTCATAAAACATAATGCACCTGTAAATGCTTTATCTCTATATCAAATTACAGTAGCGCAACCCTCCATACAATTAGCAACTGCGCAGACAAAGTAAAAATTTAATATTCCAAGTACACGTAGTACTACTCACATTTACCGTAGATCATTCACCCTGAAACATATTCTCATCCGTAGCGCACAAACATTATGAGAGCACTTTGCATACCCAGAAAGTTAAATCCCGAGAAACTCGCGCAGCTCAAACCTTAAACAGCTTTCCATTCTCATCTTACCGCCTCGCCACTGCGCAACTCATCCAAGTGCTTGTCCGCAATGATCCACGAAACGCCTGTCCGCAATATTCGCCTGGAAATTCTCCGCGCGACCCATCGAAGAACGAGGAATCGTCTATAACGGTTTTCATCTTCGAAATCTCCGCGCAAATGCGCCGCAAACATTAATCAAGAGGACTCCATCTCTGTGCACCGGCTCCTTCTTTTTCTTTCTTTCGCTGTACGTGTAAACAAAAAAATATCTGCCCAGCCATCCACGTCGTTCTACGATTCGAGAAAATGAAACGATAAGGAACCTACTGCGACGAGTATCGAAACCGACCGTGCTATTTTCCGGAAAATGGGCCATCGACCGGATACATAGGTAACTGAACCAGCAAACGAAGCCTGATTCCTTCTCAAGATCGTAGAGACACGATCGTTCACGTCCGCGAGATGGAAAACGCGATCAAAATGAGAACATGACGATACTGGATAGCGTGTCGTACACGCTGCCTCGTTTCTGCGGTTTCACAGCCACCAAGGAATATTTTCTCTCTCTCTCTCTCTCTCTTTCTCTCTCTCTCTCTCCCTCTTTCTCTCCCTGTTATTTTATGCCATGCACGAAAGGACCACACCATCACAGAACACCGGGGATATTACTTTTTCCTACGAAAATAGAAATGTCGTTAGAGACGTTTTAAGTGACCGCCGTTGCTCATCGGTTCACCTATCCTCGTTGTCGATCACAGCTAGAGTCGTATGAAAATTCCCTTTTGTTCGTTTCCTATCTCGCTCAGCGAGTTTCGAGGAACTGGTATATCGCGAGGAGAACTACTCGTCGCGGTCGTGATCGTTGACGTCGAAGCTCATGCTGCGGCTTCGAATATCTATGCCACTGTTCCATTATACGTTGTTTGCGTCGCGAGTTAATGCGACCGAGATCCGGTAGAAACGAGGGGATTTTCAGGCGGAGGAAAGCGAAGCCCGTGTGTATTCGATTTATGGAAGATTGATTATGGAGACGCGTTGGTGGTTTGGTGTGTGGTAGAGAGCCAAAAGTCAGTGGAATTGACTATTATTTATCGTTCTTAATAGTTGGTAATTTTAACAGAGTTAAAGACAATTAAAGGATACTTTAGGATTGTATCTGTGGGGGCACTCGACAGTCAAAAATACCATCATTCGACACTAACTAGTGTCGGACGACGGCAGCGTAGTGAGTAGCGCCTTAGGTTGCGAACGTTCGGAACTCGGGTTCAAATTCCGGCGACTGGAGTCCGATATTTTCTTCCGCGATACAATCGAGAAGAAAAGCGACTCCTACCCCCGCAGCGACCTCTACTACCAGCAGCTACAACCATCACGGTCTATACGACGCCTCCACATATCAAATTTTTATTCGCGTGATAATATTGACAGAGAGAGAAAGAGAGAGAATTGGGAAGAATTAAAGGGTATAGTCTATACAGTTTATGTAGTATGGTAAAGGGTGGTTATGTCTTAAGGAAACTTAAAAAAAAGATGTTTATCTACATTTTATCAATCCTCATTTTGTTAACCCTCCGAGTATGGTTGTCACGAAGAGACGATGAAAATTCTGAGAAACACGGCTGTCGTCAGATATTTATTGCAAACATTAATTACTAAATAACATAAACGATTAATAAATAATGAACATGCAACGTAAGTAGTCGTTTTAAGTTTGAAGCGTATAACAAGTGTTAAACGTGGTCTCACTGAATATTGAGGTTCATCAGTGTAATGGCTAATTAACTGTTTAAACGCTTCTCTGATCTCTGTAATATAATTCTGCTTGCACTGGATATTTTGCAGCTTCTGTATACATTTTCAAATGCTCAGAATAGCTCAGAATAACTATAATAAAATAAAATAAAATAAAATAAAATAAAATGAAATAAAAATCCATAGTTTACATTCACGTGTGGCTTCTAAAACCTCGATCTCGGTCACCGGGAAGAAACAACAAGCCGTCACCGATGAGCAACAAAAATGCATGCATCTATGCATGAAATTTAAGCGGATTCGAGCGTGTTCCATTGGATGGGATGGATCGTCGAGCCAGAGGCAGGACACGAAATTCGGGTTAGACAGACTGATGAAAGGCACGCTGGGAAATCTTTGATTAACTTGCAAACAAAAGTCAACCGAGCAAGAGGGATGGGGGCCTTATGATACTCAAAGTTCCCTGAAGAAACTTTAACCGCCTCGAATGAGAGAGAAAGAGGAGGATTGAGTTAATGGTTGGAAGCGAGGGCAGGGCACATCACGTTGTAACGCGAGATATTTCTGTGTGGGATCGATGGGACGAGTCGTGCTTCTTCTTCAAGGGGATTGATTCAATTAACCGTCCCCTTTTGCTGTTTATGTCTTACCAATCACGGCCATAATCATTCACCAGAAAAATAATAAAAAAGTTTGTCGTGACGTCTGCTGAAATGGGAAGTGAGTTGAGCGTTTGATGTTACGCGTAAATGGATCGGTGTAGCCTTAAGACTAGAACTACTAATTCGTGACTTTTCATAGAAATGTCGCGGATGAATATGAATGATTTCTTGTCAAATGTATCGTCCATTTTTTATTTCCTTTGTATATGCTTTTACATTTTATTTATTGATAGATTTAGTATTAACAGAGGTTCTGTTTGTACGATGTACCTACTTAAGTAATTAGGCGAGTTTTTATAGAACTGAGCGACATTTTTGTAGGACGAAACGCGGAAAAATAGAAAGAAAAATTACTAGATTAAATTTTATTTTATTCGAATTAAACATCGAATTAATAAGAAGTAACTAACGAAAAATCGAAATCATTGTAAAAATTCTTTTACCTTCAAAAGTCAAAAATTCTCCCATAACAACTTATTTACGACTAATTTTTATTTTCATAATGTCGGTTTCATTTTTTATCGCCAATCGATTCGTCCATGATATAATCCTTCCAAGATCCCTAGCGAATCGATCGTGGATTTGTCTTAAGCGAATCCAAAAGACCATAAAATTCCTATCATATGCGAACAACTGCAAACTCTTTCACCAGTCTTATGCAAGCACGTCGAATAATCGCATCGAAACTACTTTTGCTTAGAGACAGACTTCATCAGGAGCCATTTAAAATCACTTTGATGGTACACACCACTCTGAACAATATAGCGGTGGAAGCTGGAAATTGGTTAAATATTCCTTTTGAACTTAGGAAAAATTTCCTTATAATATTTTCGATCGTGGTAGAGACTGTTAAAGCCGAGTTAGGATTTCGATTTTAGTTCCAGTTCCCCAAAGTTACATTTTAGTTTCCAAACGAATAAAGGCAAGATTATAGGGGCGTAATGGAAAAACTTTCCCCTAAAACATGGAATTATCAATTTTAAGCTAAGAACCAGTTAAATAAAGTTTTTGACCCCTTTTGATCGTCCGGATCTCCCTGCCTGCCTCGTTGAACAAATTTATGTATATACGAGTTTCGAGGAAAGATATTTCTTTCACACGTCCGAGCATTAAACTCAATAAAGCTCACGTTATTAAAATTTAATTGTAATTTTTGTAACAGCTGCGCGCACAGACTCTTGTAATTTATACCGCAAATAGAAAATGTGACTCGTATCGCGGACGATGCAAAACGAATTAAATAAATCTTTATTAAAACAATTTTTTCGTAACTGAATCGTGTAATTGAAATATATTTGAAACTCTGCTGCCGCCCCGATCAATTAATAAATATTCAAAGATTTATAAAATAAAGTGATAATACACTTGTAAATGCTGGTGGTATCTTTCCCATTTATCATTCTTTCTGATTTTCTCCTGTTCGCGACATTCGGAATTTTAATTTAATTTGCCACAACGAGTGAATAATAATTTCCGTACTTTGCCATCGTAAAAATTTAACCTGAAATTCCACGTTAATATAAATTTATTCCGTTTGCAGTTGTAATATGTTACATTTCGCGATATAGGTTAATATTTACAGTTTTTTATGCGTCCGTAACAAGTTATTATGAATTATATTAATCAGTAATTTCCAGAATGGAAAGAAATTAAAAACAGGATTAAATAATGTAATAAAATGAATTTACAACGAACTCTATTATAACAAATTCTTTTAATCATCAGCTTTTTGAATAGAAAGTATTTTCCTACAATTAAAAAAGAAACAGTAAAATCGGTAATACAAAGAAATACAAGCCTTATAATTAATTAGAAATGGCTCAAATAAAGATGAATATCCCAAACATCTTCTTGAGATTCGCCGTACATTTCGGCGTTTAAATAGAATTGCCGTAAAAATCAAAAACTCGCGGATCGTAGAAATATTTCCCAACTACGATTGGTCGAATACTTCGATTATTCGCGTCTCGTTGACGACGCGAAACTTTCGATATACCGATAAAACGGGCCGATTTATAAACGAAGAGATAAACATGGTGACAAAGCAAGCGGCAATACGTTCTCGTTCGTGCACGATAAAATATCGCGAGGTTCATAAGCGTGAAACTGAAGCGGTGGCTCAAAGAAAAGAAACAAGTAACTGACATGTATTCGATATTGCATTCTTGCTTTTCACTTTTTGCCCGTCTATTTTGCAACTCTGACCGGACTATTATTTTGCTCTATCGGCTATCAAGAAAGAGAGAAAGAGAGAGAGAGAGATTTCAATCAAACTTGCTCTGATGAATCAATCTCGAGGTAGCAATTTAGAAGACCAAATCTTTTATGGCGTTCGCAAGCCACGGATCATCTCGCGCACTCGCCAAGTTCCCATGCGATTAGCTTTGACGAATTGCAGACCGAACGACATGCACTCGAGTAACAAAGAACGTTATTGTGCTATATATTTTCATCTTTATCGGAGATAAATACACACGGAATTGGATCGTTTTATACGTTGTATTTTGGATAAAATCGATCGATAAATGCCAAACTTTATAGTTGGCGATTAAAATGATTAGGATACATCAATACAGAAGTATAAGTATTAATAAACGAACTACAGATATTCTTTGCCGAATAACATTTTTCTTCGGACGTTTATCTTCCACATTCTCGTTGACGCATTGTTCAATATTCAAACTCTTTGGAATATTTTATTTTCAGTTTCGTAACTCGCTTTTCTGGTGTCATTTCGACGTACTTTTGGTTGTTAGTTTGTGTTGGCATCAGTTTTGGCAATGTTTTATTCGGTTCGCGAATTTCACTGGTGAAACCAATCGCTGGAGCTTCCAACCTTGTTTGGACGCCAAAATTTCTCCATTACTGTAAATATACAGCAATCGCTTATAAACGAAAATTTTCCAGATATGAGTTACGCTGGAGGATAAAAGACGCGATGAAAAATCAATATCGCAACGCTTCTTAAAATACATTAAATGAGACAAGGAATTCCATTCGAGGACACCTCGTGAAACATCCTCTTTTTCTGCTAGCGTAACCGCTCATCAAAATTTGCTCGATTCATTTTTGGGTAAAATTCTTTCATACTAAACAAGTTCGTGCTAAAAATTTCACGTGAATTTTATTTTAAACTTTCGTAAACTATGTCCGTACAATTTTCACCTTTTTTATATTACATATTTATGCATGTTACTATTTTTATTTGCTATAATACTACTATTATTCCTTAGTTTCTTCAATTTACACATACACTGCGCTAGTTTTTCATTTATCGTAAACTATCCAAACTATACTTGTTTCTATCTTTTATAAAAGCTACGTTCCACAAATACAGAATAAACAACTAATATTATGATAATATTATATACGCCACGTTTTACTATAATATTCTAATATATGATGTTCTACCTAATATTCTATTGAATGTTCAAGAATCGAAAAGTACAACTAACTTAAAATACAATTTCAAACACTTATCATCTTTGCAATTCGTTCTTCTATACAGAAAAATTTCCAACGATCTGTTATACTAACAATCTTCGGCAATGCAAATAACAAACGAGTCGATTATAAATTAAATTATTCTCAAATCAATGCAAAATTAAACCTTCGTACATTTTATAGTAAAACTTGCTCGCTTGCAAACACAGTTATTCGCTCGATTTCCGCTTACGTCCACGACACAGTCTTCCTCTTTGTAACTTTTCCTTTCTTCGAACCACCATGGTGAAATCATATAAAACGGAAGCTAGTAGAAAGAGGGTTTGATGTACCAAGCATGCATTATTTAAATAGCCGCGTCCGATATTCCGTTTCACTCCCTATTACCAGATTCTCGGTGAAGTGGTTCGATCAGTCGATATGGAAATCTGATGAGATCAAATCCATGTAGATGCTCGGATATCTTACGGCAATCTATCGCGTTTCTGTTCTTGTATTTCATTCTTTTTACGACCTGTCCTATAAATACGAGCGGCACAACCTATGGAGTATAGCATACTCGTAATTAACAGCTATTATCCGTCGGACGGAAAGAAATATAGGGACACAGTATGAAGGGAAGAAACGAGTTGTTGGGAAAATTCGAAGCTCGAGGAGTTCGAAATATGCATGATGGAAAGTGAACATTTGTTCGAGAATATTGTTTAGAGAATATCAAAATTGGAGAGAAATTTCTCCACGATACATATACGAGTACATCTGCATTAGACTTATCGAGTATCCAACGAGTTATCGACGATTTATCTAGAGTTATCGAGCAGTATTTACGAGTATCTATAGAGCATTTATCGAGTATTCATCAGCGATCTTATTTTGTCATTTATGCTCTGTACGAGCGTCTCAACGATATTATTTATATTAATTTATTTATTTATTTAATTTAAATATATTTGACGGGTTGCAACAGCAAGTTCTCGCTATTGTAACTACCAATCCTCTACAGGTCCTCTACAAACTTTGAATATCATTTATATCAGTATCTTACCGATGAAATTAAATAACATTTCGTCATGTGTAAATACAGGAAGATAATTTTATTACGAGTCTTTTACCGCATCCTGGCAACCCTCTAGTTTTCCCAAGCTTCTAGAATTCCTTGGAGTTAAATCAATTTTGTAATAATTGCAACTAAATGGTGGTATTAGAAGTATACTAAGGAACGAATGAATGGACAGAATTGAATGTTTCAATTAGAGAGGTGAAAATTGCTGCTTCTTCGTTGTTGCGCAAGGCCTGACATCTCTAAGATGTTGTAAAATCGAAATTTGATGTAAAATTTAAATGCAAATTCATGAAATTCCAAAGATTCCAAGTAACAGTGGTATGTATTACTAGAAAGTACAGTCGAGTGGGTTGTGTTATTTCGAAGGATCGGTTAGTTGCATGTTATTTGTACCGTAAGCCGTTTGTGTTGATGGATTCGGATAGGTCGTTAGAGCAATTCGTTAGCATATAACGCGCTTTAAGGTCACTATGAATGCAGATAGCTCATGCTGTTTGGCTTCCGCGAAATTTATGGCTTTCTCAGGAATTGAATCGATATCCTGAAGCAAGACACATGGATAAATCGACCGGGCATTGTTATACAACGATCGCCAGTAACTGTCAAATTATCTACTACCTATCGAATGTTAGGCAGCTGTTTGAAGAGATATCGAATATCGAAAGCATCGAATAAGAAATTCGTACGAGAACGAAGATATTTGTAAAAAAAAATTGTTCTTGAAACAAGAGAAATAAGAATTGGAACCGTATTGTATTTACGTTAGAATCTTTAATATCAGATAGAATCATGCTATCTCGTCTCGTCTAATGAGATTCAACCGTAATAACTGCTATACTGTATATTAAAAATTATTGGTTACATTTTCAAACGGATTTATACAAATTATCCAGTGTCCAGTAAATAATAAAAAGAATCGAAATAAAGAAATTCCTCTTTGTAGTTTGAGAATGTTTCTTCATATTACAAGAAAGTTTAGTTCGATATTGTGAATAGCCTTCCGAGGGAAAATTTACGAAAAGCAATTGCTTTTAGAACTGTTGCATAAAAATCTTTCATTGAAATGAACATTAAAAACAATTAGTAAATAATATTATATGGAAGTCGAAAGTCTGAAGATCCCTTGACTCTGAATTGCTACCTTTTAAAAATTGCCGCTCCTCTAGTTAAATCATCGATATTTTCTTTGAGACTAACTGCTGTCGTAATAATTTGAATTTATACGCAGCGACGACAGAGCAAAGGACGTTTCGCAACTTCAATTCCTATTAGTCCTCATAATCTTCCTCGTTATTAATTTGTCGGCGAAGGCGCAATAAGCACGCACAGGAGTGCAAGCACGTGACATACAATTTGCAGATCAGTGCATTAACAGAGTGTTGTCATAGCTTCCCCTATGATAATTAGCTAGCAGCGCACGCTCTAATGAATGTTCGATGAGATTATACATGTGAGATGCTATTGATCCGATAAAGCTCTCGGTATTTGAGGTATGCTCAGATCGCTCCGACGATCTGTGGATCTGACGGTGAAAAAATGATTAAACGTATGTACAGCTCATGGAATTGACGAATGTTTCGATCATTCTTTATCGTATCGAGACAAATCTATTATTCTTCTTTTACGCCTCGTCGTTTTACTAATTTTACAATGTTCATATAAATATGAAGCAGGACGATATTTTCAAAGTTTCCTGACTTCAAAGTTAAATTTCACATCTGTACATTGCAAAATTAGTTGTCGGCTATCATTCGAAATGGACATATTAATCATAGGTTTGCATTAAGTTTCCAAGTTTTGAATAGCTAAATTATAACTAATAATCGATGACACCAAGAAGGACGAATATTTGTATAACACTTACTCGACATATCATTCGCAGCAACATTTATAAAATACTCGAATCACATCTTCCATAACAATAGAATACACTATCGAGATTACAAAAGCCTCAAAGTAATATCGAACATGAATATATTTTACGCTCTCGTTAAAAACCCTGTTGCACGAAGGAGGCGAAATTTCCCATCCATGTTTTTCTACATCGAACAAAAGAATCGCGATCGATCAAAGACGATGAAATGCAACGCATCGAACGTTGAATACTCTGGAATAATTTTTTCCCTAAATCATCGTTTTTTCAACACGGAGGGACAACGAGGGAAACGAGTGCACCGTTCCGGCACGATCGCGACACTAACGGTAATATATAGGTCGTCGTTATTTCGCGGAAGCTCATTAACTACAGATTTCGGTGAAAATGAGTTTAATAGTTCGCGATGGTTCCAAGCGATGGTCTTCGTACCATGTAAATCTCCCTTGCTGTAATTTCCAATGACCGAGTTTCGTTATAAAAATAATTTCGAGAAGTTGCTAAACGCAATTTACGGTCGTCGTTTGTTTGCCGGTCGGGCCACCACTTTCGTTAACGTTACGTTACGAGCATACGCTATTTTTAATTATGCGTTATTAAGCAGTGAATATTCAAACTTATTATTTCCTCGCCACATTGTTTACCAGGGGAATTAATTGGCTTTTCAGTTCTTTTTTCTCGTTCAACCGACACCTCTTTTCTTTCATGAACGGTTCCTCATGCTGGAAATGATCGTAACGCTTTGTTTTCTTGTTCTCGTTTCAATTTTCTGTCCATCGAAAGTTCGTTCCTTTGTATATTTATCGTCGAATTTCATCGAATCAAGTCACAGTTGCAGGCTTTCGATTTAATTATTCTCATTGTGATCAAAGAGGAACGATCTAACACGCTCGCTATTTTTGCCTGGTGTTTAAGGAACTGGCTCGAACGTCACGATATGCAGACAGATATTCTATGAGAATTCTTTGCTACGTACGTCAATACCCGAAAATATACAAAATATTCAACATATATGTTGAAGATGACAACGTGAGTTCGTGCTCGTCATTCATATGCAGATGCGCTAGTTACGCTAAATAGTAACTAGAAGATTGTTCCAGATACAATCGATAGATTTAATCGATAGGTTTAAGATATTCTTTTGTCTTTATCTCTAGTCTATGTAAGAATGTGCGATAAAGGTTTTTCGACTCAGAACGGTGTGATAGATTTATCCAAAGAATAAAATAGCTATTGTGATCCTACCTCTGAAATAACAACGATATACCTGTTGTAACATTAAATAATTGAGTTCATCGCTCAAGTCCTATTATCCGAACTGTTTCCACAAGAACATGAATTTACGTACAAATCAACAGCCTAATTATGATCTTATGTACAACATTTCTTTCGACGAGTAGATTCTAACGCAACGACAGACAATCACATCGATACAGTGAATAATCAAAGATTAACAGCATCATTATTATTGGCCAGCTGTAACTTCAGGTCCGGCCGTATCGTTATCTGGAAACGATGCTAGCATTCAGATAAATTGCGGATTAATCCGACAAGTGATGGGGTATAGTTACTCCGGCTGTAGGAATTACAGGCACCTTTTAGCGATGCAGAGTCGCGACGGGATCGTTTATTGGCTTTTCCATTAATCACGGAATTCTATGATCGAACTCGGTATCCACCCTCGCAAGATCACCGGCTCGTTATTATTATCAACAATGCCGCCAACATATTGGTCCGCTTTCGGCTAATATCGTTATTATTGACGTGAAACGGTTCAACTGTTTACCAGTGGGAATACGTGGCTATTGTCCGATGGTCGAAACGAGTTCGAGATCGTTGCAGGATATCTGAAATCGTTACTTTCTCGCTAATATTCCCGATAACAAATACTTTTTATTAAAAATATAAAAAGGAAAAGAAGGAAAGTAGGGAAGAAATAACGAGAAATCACATGTAATAAGAAAGATAAGAAATTTCGACATCGTTGCCCGATACATGAAAGCATTAATTTTTGTCCGATTTTCTCGCCAATAAGAAACATTCACTGAAAATGTATTATGACTCTTTTTTTTTTTCTATGTCGCATTTAAGTGATTGCATTAATTAATTAATTAATACCCATCGTAGAAGTTACTTTTATAAGGTCAACGATAAATGTATAGCGATATTAGGATGTTGGTGTGATACATTAAAAAAATTAGGAAAAATATCAAATGGATGGACAAAAAATATCAACCGATATCTTTCACGAAGGATAGGAAAAGAAACTGTATGGTTTTGCAAACATTTGCATTCAAATACAGGAAGTGGAAATTCATTTTCCACTGATTAAAACGTTGCATTTAGTAAACGAACTTCATCGTCGTCACGAAGTGAATAAAGAGATAATTATCGCACCGAGATATCTTTATAATTTGCTTGTATTTCTGTAAAATGTCATTAGCCTGATTAAAACAGCATTAGTACGCATTCTCGTTTTAATAAAAACAAACAGATCGGGTATAGAACTTCCGTTATATGTCCTTTTTTACGTGAAGCCTTCTGAGATATATTTGTGGTAAAATTATAAATAGCAGATCATCGAAGAAAGAGGAAATAACAATGATGAATCACATAATCGGATGGATGTAATTTTTTTAGAGACTTAATACCATACAGCCGAGCAAATCGAAGTATGAACAATTCAATAAGAACGTGACTTCGTTGATACGCTTCAGATAAAGTATTCTTATGTATACATTTCAGTTTGAAGATTCAGATTTCTTGATTTAACGTCGAGAGAACTGGCAACTTCGAGATCTCCGTTTCTTCTCTACTTTAAGTAATCTCTTACATAATTATTTTATATTCTTCTTTAACCATTAATCTCTTGACGAACGCTGAGTTTTTGATGATCTTCGTGGCCATTTTGTTTAATTCTTAATTATTTTTAATTTCCTGATCGTAAAAAATACAAAGATAGAATATCACGAAGACTATTCTCTTATCGGCAACTTTGTACCATATTTAGAAATCTATTTTATTTTGATCGATTCTCAAACAAGTAAATGTTAGAATCTCAATTAGCTCAAGACTCCAATATACCGAGCATGTGTCAAACTTGACAAATTTCATGCAAACCGTATAATAATTAGCAGCTTTGCGTATAATATTAAAAGAGATTAGAAAAAGTCGCCAATATATTGTGGACGTTTATGTAAATTCCTATTTTTATGAAGAAAATAAGAAAGGGAACCTAAGCAAATATCTGTTTCATTCGCTAAATGTTACGACTAGACTGCAGATTTTTATGCATCTATGCTAGTTATATCATAATTTCTGATAAGTAAACCGAATCGCTACTTAAGTTAATCGCGACTAAAGTCCTATTCTTATTTGTTGAAAATTACAACGTAAGAACGCGCTCGCCACCCATATGCAGATGCGCTAGTTACAGTAAATAGTAACAAGATGATAATTCTAGATATAATCGATAGGTTTAAGATATTCTTTTGTTTTTATCCCTAGTCCATATAAGAAAGTGCAATAAAGGTTTTTCGGCTCAGAACGGTGTGATAGATTTATCCAAAGAATAAACCAATAGCTATTGTGATCCTACCTCTAAATACCTCAGAAATAACAACATTATTGCGTTGGTAAAAATACCAATTTGCATAAAAGTCTGCGCTCTAGTTATGTATAACTAAGCATACTAAATATTTTATATGCTTTTACATATTATACGCATTCTGTATTCTATAAATGTACAAACGTGTTCGATCTACCGACCTCCAACCTCCATTACCAAAATCAAATTAACATAGCGACAAACGAGAAAAGCCTGGTACCCGCAAAGCGAAAGAAAAAGCCATCTTATCGCGTAAAGCCATTCAGCTTTGTCGGGACTAGGGACTAACGAAAATTCCGAGGTGCTGGCTCTCGCGAGAAGATCACAGTCTCGAACGTAATAAATAAGCCGCCGCTTGAAAAGAAGGAAAGATTAGACGAAGCCCCGAGAACGCGTGGCCCGCAAAGACGCGAAAATTGCAGCGGAACGGCGAGAAAGACAGGGGCTGTAAACTCGTCCCTTTCTTCTTTACGGCGTTCGTTTTCTCGTTCGTTTCGTTCTACGGAAGCGATTTCTACGGCATCTTTAATGGACGTTCCTGTTTACCGCCGCGCCGGATTTGTCCCATCCCCCCATCGGCTTCGACTCGCCATCGACTTCTACTTCCAGTTTGTTTCGTTGTTCGATGACTGCTTTCGAAACAACGTTGCCTTTCGCTGCACCGACAATGAATGCATTTGACGCGGGCCTCGCTTCTATACTCTTCACGGAACCGAGTAACAAAAGATGGTGGATCGTGTTTACTTATTTTTCTCTTGCGTCTTTCTTTGTCAAAGAATATCGATTCTGGCTCCCACGTCGAATCGTTGGATCGGTTCAGAGGGAACGTAGATTATCGAAGAGAGAACGGATACGGGTAGAATCTTGAATCTACCTGTTTATATGAAATTTTTGTGTGCAATTCGATTTGTTAGTTTCGATTGGAAATTGTGCGAGTTTTAGCGATAATTGAGTGGTTAGCTGTAAATATCAATAATTTCCTTCTGTAGGAATAGATTTATTATAAACGAAACAAAATTATTGATTCTCTATTATTTTAGATATTATGAAGGCTAATTACATGTAAAATGATTTCACCGAAAGGTACTTATTTATTACAATTTGGTATAATAATCTTTATTTTACGCTTAGGAAATACGCTTAATTGAAGAAAAATTAAACGCACGCGTCTGTGTCAAGATCATTCAAGGGATTGATAATGTTCGTATAACTTGTCGAATTCTGTGTTTCATTCTAAAAGGTTCAATGGGTAAGCTTCAAATACCCAATTTAAATTTATAGTCGACTTATTCCATAAGAAGATAGAGAGTTCCGTTTCTACCGATCACTTTGTTATCATTAATTGCATTAATCCGTACATTTCAACAAAGTGTTCTTGAAAGCTTTAGATGTTTAAAGTCATCGAAATTATTAAGAATTTCGTAATGTAATAACAATTCGAAACGTAATTCGAAGTTTTACGAGATCGAATTATAAGAATACTGAAGAGATAATTAAATGGCCATCGTTAATTACCAGCGATGTTAATATGAAAATGGAACGACATTTGTTTCGACACATGTAGAATGGCCGGACCGGACCGGTACGTAAAAGCGAAATCCAGATAAAAGGAAAACTGCAGAAACTTGAACAAACAGCTTTGTACTTTTTCAATTAACACGTCGCGTGAAAAGAAAGTCGATGTTCCTGTTTTCTCAGCTAATTTCCGCACAATCGCATTACCAGTTAGAACAAGCATTAACCTTTTCAAAAGGATGTAGAGGGAACTGTTTCAATGCAGCTGCATCTTTGTCTTGTACAATAGCAAGCACACTATCGAGCAATTAAATTAATGTATGTCGCGATTTTACAATAGAAAGGAAGTTACCTTTGAAAATATGTATGTCAAGGTAGGAAAACAACATTTTTTTATCTCTATATCTGAAAAACTGTGTCTTTTGTCTAACTCGTTTCATTCCAGTCTCGATGAATTTTATGTTTATCCTGTATTATTAACCTTACGCCTAAAAGTTATGTAACAGCTACGAACATTCGCCTGTAATTTCTGTTTAAACGTTGAACGCGATATGTATATGTAATTCGTACAAACATGTTGACATTTAGCAAGTTTAGCGAGCATTTATTTGTAATTTTGACGAAAGCAACAATTCCACTTCGTAATTCCGAACCACGTTGGAATGTCACGCGACTTCCACCCAACAATCAACGTCTTAATATACATCAACTACATCGATAACATTAAAACATTTTCAAAATCAGTAACCATTCGTTTCATACTATCTGTTATATAGAAAAACACAATCACGCGAATTCCATATTTCGTTACGCACACTCGAGTCCACGCGGCATCCTCTTATTTTCCGGTTGGTTCTCCCACAGGAAACCTAAGTACACATCGTTTCTTCCCACCCATATGGGAAAACACCCATATACTTGTTTCCCTAGAGCCATCCACAAACGTGCCACGGCGTTCATTCCAAACAGCAATCGTACCCAACTCGCGGTTCAGCGACGCTCGTTCCTCGCTTCGACCAGCAGTTGAATGCTGGATTGTTTGAAATTCACAAAACAATTACCGGTTCCCCGTTCCAGTTTCATGCAGGCAGCACCATTTTGTGCGTGAAACTAGAGTTACAACACGGCCGTCCCTACCGCCACAATTATCCCGGAGTTAGCCCATTTTCTAGGGACATTTAGCATTAAGGCAGGCTGGTCCTGTTTAACATCCGCGTTGCACCGAGACAACCAGAGACCAGCAAACGACCAAGTAATAGATTTTTCGCGGACGCTTTTATAAATGCGAAATAATGCTTGCATGGACGATCGAGATTTCGCGAGGTGAGTTGCCAAGCCGCGAAACTTTCCTTCGCCGATCTGACCGAGGAATTAAGCGTCGGCGAATTTCTAGAAACTTCGAACGTTACTAGACTCGACTTTGTCGGACGGTTTCGCGTTTATCAGGGATTATAGTTATGGATCTGACCGGTCTGAAGTAAAGACTAGGTGGGATTTAGAGGATCGACCGTCGATTCCAGAGAACTTGGTTCTTCAGCAGTGAAATTAGGACCCTTTCTGGCGGAGCGATGTGTTCGAAGTTGCGGTGGGAATTTCGATTTGGAAAAATTACACACGTGGAAGAAGGGTGAAATTCTGAAAGTAGAGATTTCACGTTGAAAAGATTAAAAGTTATTGCTATGAATATTAATTAACTATAAATTTATAGCACGTTTGAAAAAGTGAATTGATTTCCATTTATTTTCAGTCGGTTCTTACCGGTTTATTCGAATATCGTTTTTATGTAAGTGATCCAAATTTTGCGCGAAGAGATGATCTCTGGGAAATTGTACATTGTAGACTACTAAACAAATTACCAACACAGTTAGAGTGTGAACACTATTTTTTTATATTATTAAATTAAACAATCACCTTCTCAAGAAATTTCATCGTATCTGTAATACAACTCGTTTACCTCGACCAGTCAAAGAACAAACGGTTCATAGCTGATACAGGCAACACCATAGGAAGTTCATAAATTAGAAAATTGTTCAACTTCCTCAAATAAAAGTTCAACATTCGGATAATTAGATTCCATCGGTGCAAGTCCAAGTGATCGTAGGTTAAAATTTCGTTTCAATAACTGGAATTCCACCTACGTCCGTGCATAATCCTGGGAAAATATTCCGTGCAGCAAAATGAAGCTCACCGGTACACCGAAGTATATTATCGAACTAATTCAACCAGCCTTCGAAGCGTTTGAATTCATTCAAACTTCATCTATGCTTCACAGTACTTTCTCGCCATTGTTCCAAGATGCTCAAGAAGCTTGAAGAACCTAACGAGATGTTTTCAAACGTCATTGGTCGATATTTAGCTCGATTGTGACACGATGATACTACTTGCGCTTGCGAGAGCGTCTAGCAAATCATTTGCCATTCGCCGAGTGCGCATAGCGCGCTAATTACCATCCAAGCGAATAGCTTTCTGGGTCGCTACAGTCCGTTAATGAGACTAATTACAATGCAAATTTCTTTGGATAGTAACGTTTCGTGTCGTCGTTGGCGCACAATAAAGAAAGAGGAATCGTTCGTCGCGTACATTCATCAAGCAAAACGCAATTCTATCGCGGTTCTTAGAAAAAGTTTCGGTTGTCGCGGTTTGAGAAATCGGGAGATAAATTTTATGGAATCGAGATCGTTATTTGAGGATTACGGGTCGGCTTTATCGGCCGAGAGAAACTTTTCGGTTGTTTCCTGCGGGCGACGACTTTTGATCGGATGCGAGGCGAGATTATACTCCTGTGTAAACGTTTTACCGGTTCTGGGGAATTAAAGCCGCGATAAAGGATGAAAAGTACAATAGTTGCAGAGGATAGATACCTCTTATTCGATGGTTATATTGCTAGAAAGTTTGAAATTGGGTAAAGTTGGTTAAAGTGAAATTAAAAAGTTAGGTATATTGTTTTTCTTTTGCAGGAGAACAAAATGTCCGATGTTCGTTTATTGAAAATCGAAAAGAAATTTTATCGTTCTTTGTAATTTTTCTCTTTAAGTTTTCGTTGAAGTTATACGACGTTTACAGATTCCATCGCAAACCACTTTTTCCTATATGAATCTACTTCTTTGCTTTGTTATCTAGAACCGATCCTACGAATATTTTTTCACTCTGTATATCTTTAGAATCGATAAATGTTCATAGGGTGTAGCTTTTTTCGGGAACGTATAGATAGCAAATTTGAGAAATGTGACCCCAGTTGGAAAAAAGTTTATGATAATTTCTGAACAGGCAAAAATCCTACTTGGTGTTATAAAATATCGTAAACAAAATAAGCATACGAATAATAGGTTTCTTGACTTATTTCAATTATAATCAAGTTTGATAGAACATAGTGAACAATAACGGTTTTTATATGATCAATAAAGTATCCGAAGTGACACATCTAGTTTCGCAAAGAGTTATTTATTTCGTGTTTCATTCCGTGAGCTCGAAGTACAAAGAAACACAAAGTGATCGTGGTCCTTTAAAACGCGCTAGAGCAGTTCAATTACTCCGTATTTTACACGCGACAGCTACCGATGCAATGATTAAAAGTGAAGCCGAGGTTCTAGTCAACAGTCAACAGTCGAGTCACTGGTCCGACTTTAATTATTTTTGCTCCTACCTTCGACGGAATTTTCGAGGAAAAGTTTCGCGGAAAAGAGAATCCTGTTGCAACGTCTGAGCTCACGCTTCTCTTGCTCGATTTTAAGGCGAACGGACGATCTCGGCAAAATTGAAACACAAAATAAATTTTTCCCTTCTTCTTCGATTTCGAAATTTCAATTGCTACCCTTACGATCACGTACCGATTTGTCGACCAATTAATCCGCAAAAGCGATAGTTCTTCGAAATATATTTTTCTATATATTGATCAGGCGTTTCAATATAAACTCAACCAACTATTAACTCAATTCTCTGTTTCATCTTATAGACCCACACCCCCTTTTTTCTTTTCTTTTTTTTTTTTTTTTTAGTTCCTCAATTATTAGCTCGAAAATTCTTACCAGTCAGGACAATGATCTTTCCAGAAGAATGATAAACATATGTAAATGAAATATCCAGTAGACGGTTTTATTATTCAGCTGAAATAAGTTGAAAGCAAATCACTTATGCTCACGAGAATTTGAATTTTAATCGGGGCATTGAAATCCCCAAAACCGATGCGCATTTCATTTCGTTGGGAACAGTCCGGACGTTGTTGATGATAACAACGTGGGTATTATCAATTTCGTACGCCTTTGCGGGTAGAAAATTGGACACGTATTAACACGGTCAGTACACGGTTCAATTAAGTTGTTAATTAAATGCCGAGGCTGGAGTTTAACGGCGGGACACGCTGTGTTTTCTTTATTTCCAACCACCTGCTGTTACGCTAGCTTAACTGCGCCGTGCATAATTTAATTAACAAGTTATTTTAACCGTGTAACATCCGTATGCTCGTGTAGTTTTCGGTTCTCGAAGTCACGGACCAACGAACATGCTCTTCCGTCCAAATACATAGAATTCCAACGACATTCAACCGGATAATTTATTTGTATGTAGATCCAGCCGAGACACATACAATTTGCATCTATTTTCTTCCAACATCACACGAAGAATCAGATCTAATTTATTTTAATTTAAATGGTATAGTTTCGATACAGCGCAGTGTCTCGATACAGCGTTAATTATATCGCAGAAAGTTTTATATAACTCAAATAATACATATTCATAAACATTTTCTACGGTAAATGTTTCAGTACTGTCCTATGCGCGTTGTTTTTTCGTCCAGTCGCGGGGAGACGCGATCGCGTTGAAGCGCGTCAACGGGAGTCGTAAATTCCCGTTACGATTATAACAATCGACACCACGAACAGGTCGATCCCCTTATTTCTTGTGGGATAATAGGGGTATTTGTTGGGGAATAAAACTGTAGTCTACAGTCTTATAATATTTATATTTTTAACAACTTGTTACACTTGAGGTTCCGTCGTGGCGGAAGAGATAATTGATACAGGTGATGAAGAATAATATACTTGATAGATGAGTAGTAGTAATAAAGAATATATTAAGATAATATCAGTTTGATCGAAGCGAGGACTGTTTTAAGTTGACTACGCGAAGCTTATAAGAACAGTCGTGTTGACTGCACGACGTTTTGTAGAACAGTGATGACCCGTCTCGTACAATTACGGAGGAAAGCTCGGTAAGGGTGTCCTTTTTAATGGGAAATACCTGCTATTTTTAATAGACAAACAACCGCTTTCTCCGTAAGTTATAAGAGCGTGCAATAAACCTAAGGACTATTTTAAGGACCATCCATAAACCGAACATACTTATGTGAATAGAAATTAAACTGAGAAGATTCGGTTTATGGTGGTTCCTTAGATTTATCGAGGGTCAGTGTAACGGTATGTGGGCCTCGGCGGCCAGACCATGAGGGACGTCGCACGGACCATCTTACGCGACGTAACACGCGTGTATATGTAATCAATCTAATTTAAACACCTATATGATAAGAAATCGCTGTTCATATTTCTAAGATTACTTCAGAAACACGAGCCTATTTCTACCAATGGCAGTAATAATAGAACTTTTTATCCAATACTTGATACGGAACGTTCCTTGGGATTTCAAGTGGATTGAAAAATGTCGAGAACGCGATATAATCATTTCGCGTCAGTTTTTCCTGTTTTCCTTGTTCTTTGACCAAAAAAAAAAAAACCAAACGATAAAGTACCGAGATCATATCTCTCCAACAAGCTATCCTACAAGCTCTCGAAATGAATCCAAAAATTCTCTCTTGTAAGTGGAATAGTTCAGAGCTGATTAACGTTGACTCGCGTTACGGGTTCTTAAAGTTCAGTGCAGTTGATTCTTCCAACGGAAAGTTTCCGTTGGTTTTTCTGAATAATTCACTCTTTCGTAAGACATTCTCGGTTAGCTAGCATACATATATCTTTCAATAATTGTCTGTCGTTATTAGACTATTCCCATTTTTAATTTCAATTTACATTTTACTCAGTTCAAAAGACATTAAGAAGTAAATTTACTAACATTGCAATACGCTATTATGATTGTATTCTAGAATGCAATTTCGTAGTACGTGTACGTCCTAAAACGATCGACCTATCTCTTTTAATTTAAAATAACGATATTTATTACAGTAACAGGTATGAAGCGGAGGGGCGGTTAAATCACACACCGCATAATGAACCAACGCGTAATATGGGCTATATTGTAATAACAGCCCACCTATGTCAACAATCAATACTATCAATATTATGCTTCGACTGTTACTATGAACACGATTCTCACTATTTATTTATTTATTTTTAGTCCATTACCTTTCGGCTTTGGACGACCTCCGGTTTTACATCTCTAATATTTACATATATACTACAATTACCAATTACCAATTTCTCTTATTTTTAACTATTGCACCTTGTTCTAACTTATAACTAACATTAACTGCACCTTCCGTCTTTGGCTCATTTCTTTGGTCTGTTCCCTTTCTGTCATTCCTCCCCTTCTTCCCTTACTCTCCTCCTCTCTATTATTGCTTTCAAGTCTGCCAGTCCTTCTCCAGTCTCGCTTAGTGTCTCTATCATGTTCCTTACTCCTACGATTCTCACTATCAACTTGTATCATTTTGATGTTAAAAATCCAACCAGAGACTACAATCTATTATACGTAAAAGATATACCACTGTTATACGAATATCGAATGACAGGCAGTTTTTTATTACTTAAAACGATATGGAATTTCATCCTTTTACAGCGTAATAAAACAACGAAGAATTCAAAATCAATAGCTTGGAAGATAACTATTCCTTGCTACCAAATGCAAAATATAGCTATGGTTTTCAGATTTATTCGGTTATCGCATCTTTATCGGCGCATCTATCGCGTCTGATCCAAAAATACTCTTAACTCGAACGACATAAATCCCATCGATCCCATACGGTTCGTTGGGAAGTTGTACGTAACCGGGCAAACGATTAATTAGATTTCACGGGGATAGCCAGCGTTAAAGAAATTTCGTAACCGCGCCCACAGGGAGATCTCCGCTGTGAAATCTTCGCGACGCAGCGTGGCATCCTGCGAAACATCCTATGCAAATTTCTATGCAAATGCAGAAATACGGCGGTACTTGTTAAATAGCGAACTGAAGCTTTCCTATTTAATTAACGATTTAATTGAAGCGAATACGAACGATGTTAACGTGCATCCAACTTTCTACCGCGCGCCAAACGCTTGGAATTAATAACATCTGAAAATTATCACAGTTAGATCTCCAGGTGCCTATAAACGACACGCGTACACGTATGTGCAAGTTTCCGCGGTATAGATAATTTCGTTCTATTGTTACAATCATTCTCGCGCCTCTCCTGTGTTTTAACGTGCAGTAGTACGAGACAGATTCGCGCTTGAAATGCCAATTCTTGTTCAGCCGGGACAGAGGAACGATGACAAAAATCTTCTTATTGATAGAGAAACGCCTAAAAGATACGGAGATGAATGTGTCGATAAAAAATTATTTCGAGTAGGAGATCATTGTCATCGTTAGAAATCAAGCTATTCAGTGAGATAGTTCTGTAAAAATACAGAATAAAGCTTCGAACGAGTACAATGTCAATACATTCCGCTGGTTTATGTATTCGATATGATAATTAATCATTTCTTTTCGAACTAAAGATAACAAAAGATCCACCGATTATCTGTTAGAAACGTCCAAAAGGAAAATACATTGGTCACAGAAACTGTATTTTTTCCTTATTGTCAAATAAGCACTGGAAATTTGGATCCCCTCGTGCACGTCACAATCAGACTGAAAGAAGATGTCACGTCGCTAAATAGAAGTTTCATTATTTAATTAACAGCTCTCTACGAGCGTGTGCTGACTGTTAATTTTCGCGTAACTTTTTCGTTCGTGACAAAGGAATCAAGAGGACGAAAGAGAGGCAAAGCTGTGAACGTGGTCTGCACATTGTATACAAAGCGAATCCAAAAATATATAAAAAAAGACGAGTCAGAGGTAAATGGAATCTCATAATCAAAATGTACGACAGTGCTGTCAAAAGTTCTAACGTTAAATCAATGATTCGATCAACGACTCGATTCCATCGATCCCATTTAGTGCACACGTCGTAACAACTGACTTCTTTTTTGAACTACTGAAACTCACGAAATCTGACAACAATCTTGATACGTGTAACCGAGAGCTATCGTAGAAATCCGAATGTGTTATCGACAATGTGAATTGTTTTATGCGTTTTATGCCATCATATCACTGACTGGATGTATGAAATTAGTTTTCGACCAGCTTCGTGATTAAATCGCGGTTTTCTTTTAATAGGATCAACTTTCAACTGGACGTATTCAATAGAAACAGAGCGGATTCCGATGAAATATAGCTACGTTCAATAGCGAAGCTTTATTCGATGTCATTTTCAATTTTCAAATAGGCTCCCAGTTTAATCTTTTCGTTCGATGAAATTTAATGGACGCAAACAAGACACGAATAATTTTTCTGCTAACTATTTTTTATATATATTCAGGGATAGACAGACAGATGTTTCATGTATTTTCTGTTCGTTCCGATATCTTATCGGGATTAAATCCGCGTTACCGTTACGCGAATACTATAATTTTTCAAGGGGAACTGGCAAACTTCAGTTCTTGAAACTTTTCGAGGTACTATAATAGTCGTTGCCTTATCAAACCTTAATCCTCTTAATTGAAATTATTCTGATATGGCACGAGGAATATAACTGATCCGGTAAAGTTGTGAAGTACAAAACTCTCTGGAAGCAACGTGAAAAAGTATAGGACCAGCAAGCGGTTTGTGAAAATACATCTCTAATCCTGAGTAAATCTAAATAAGAACATTAATAATAGCTATAAATTATTGAAATGATCACTCAGTGATTGAATATTTCTATCCGAAATTTAACTTTCTTAATGCAATATTTAATAGCTAACTTCTCGATACGGTAATCTTAAACTGAAATTTGTATTTTAAATTTGATGGAATGGTATATATTCGTTTCATCAAATGACTCTACGTTTGAAGGCATTAATTTAATATATAAAATATTTTATAAATATACAATGCCTCTGTCTAGTAAAATAAAAGTTACATTTACAGAAAGCTATTTCATAAGTTTCTAAGCAATTTTTAATTTATCTTCTACTCGGAGTCGATATATGCATAGGTGAATTATAGATTTCTATTTGTGGATGTTAAACGAGAAAGATAATATTTAAAAGTATCTGAACCCATTTGACAGGAGTAATTTAGGTGTTACGACCGTTCGCGGAGAAACGCGATCGCGAGGAAGCACGTCAACGGGAGTCGTAAATTCCCGTTACGATTAAACAATCGACGCCATGGACTGATCGATCCCCTTATTTCAATTACGATAATAGGGGTGGTTTGACTGAAGTTACACTGAATTAAAAAATATACTATAACAGTTTGCTAAATATACAGAGCTACACTGATGCGTCGATGCAAATTAAGTAAGTGTTTAAGGGTAGAACCTTTTACAGACTTGTTGACTGATTTAACGTTGAGTGACGATTTTTACTTGAGGCTAGAACCCTTTACAGACTTCACTGTTCTGACGACGAACAACGAACTGAGTATGAAGTGACGATGCTGTGTCGGAGGAGAGCTAGTGATGGGTGTGTCTAGCGCATGGGATCAGCTAATTTGTTCATAACATTTTTGGTTAGGAAGGTGAGGGTAGTGGACATTGTTTCTCATTGGCTAATAAGATGACTGGTAGACTAGGAAAGGCCTTAACCGCCCTCGGAAGAAAATTGATAGTGGGAGGCATCGCACGTGCGAACTAACTTTCCCGTAATAGACAATAAACCTGAGGACAGTTGTTAAACAGATGCTACATCCGGCTCGCAGGATCTTAGACAGATTTTCGTAAAATTTATGACGGGTCCTTGAGGCTATTGAAGGTATGCGACAAGAAAGTCGGTCGACATAACAATAGGAATACATACTTTATTACATTGTATTCTCGCATCTTTGCAGAAGTTATCTTTAAATTAAACAGAAACTAACATATGTACGAGTATATTCGTAATATGAAAAAGTTTCCTAATTTTACTGTACTCTAAAATATTTCAGATATAAATATATTCACAATATATTTGTTACTTTCCAAATGAAAGTAGCACGGTGTACGTTACGTCAATCATCGCGTTCGACCATAACAGTTAATTATCACTTACAGATACCCATTCGCTTTTCCCCTAATCGATCATATCCTTTTCAATATTTACCTTATATTTTGTCCACCATTCGATACTCCATTGAACGTCTCGTGAAATGAATAAATAATTCCAATCAAATTTCATCCCTTCGGTATCTTTTCTCCCGTCGACGTGACACAGTTCAAAAATTTGTCTCCCCTGCCATCTTTTCAAATTACCTGGATTCAAAGCGCAAATTCTATCAATACCACTCGAATGTACATATTCACACGTTTCCAGAAGAAATCACCATTACTTATGGCAATGCTTCTAACGCCTCTCCGATTCGCCCCGTCGCGAACTAGAAAATTCTTCGAGTAACGAAGTCGCGTTCCGGTCAATTCGGAAAAATGAGCGAAATGGAGAAGAAGAGAGGCAGGGAGGAGAGACTTGACTGCCAGCGGCAATTTAGGTCTGAAAACAAATTGAATTCGATCATCTGAAATATGTCTGGAGCGGGACGCATCGACGTGCGCGGAAATGGAACGCGCGCCTATTTCACTGAGAGCGTGAAGAAAGCGAGTTGCCGTGCTTTTCACGCCAAAAACTTATTTTCTATGTATATTAGCGACATCGACGAATCCAAAAGTTTTGTATAAAATTCACGGCAGCCAGTTTCCACTCCGCGTCTCTCACGACTCGTCATCGGTAACCGCGTTTTTCCCGCTGCCAGACGAAATAAACGGAACTTTCATTCGTAATCGCGTAAACATATCCCGTTCGACGAAATCCCCGCACTTCAGCGACCAACAAATTTGGCTATGATGGGAAATGATAAACCCTGTATCGTTTCATACTCGCCTCCCTATATTTCTGAATTTTTCTTTCATTTATTTTGTCAGTCTTTCTGTTTCTGTTAAATTCTATTAAATTCTTCGCTTATATTTTCTCCTCCTTCACTGCGATTATTTTTAGATTGTATCGAGAAATATGAGATTTAATAAAAGAAAAAAAAATACTCGGAGTTCGAGCGTATTTGAATCTTTAATTACCAAAGAGAACAGTGTTGTTTTAACGGTATCTTTTAACAATCGATTGACAATTACTCTTTCACATCGATCGGTATTGCACAAACAGTCGGAGGAATAGAATCAAGCGGAAGAATTATTGCAGAGAACGATACGCCAGGCTAACGACTGATATTAATTCTTTAAAGTAAAGAAAACGAACGAATGACTCGAAAGCATGTAGACTTACAAAATGTAAATTCCTAGTTAATAAGTAAATGCTGTCTCGGAAAAGTTAATAAATTTGTTCCGATGTGAAAGGCAAGTATATTTATTTCAACCGAAGGAAACGCACGATTCATATGTTACGACCTTAGGTTTCGCTTTTTTCTCTCATTGAAATCAAGGGATGCAGGATTTCACGATTTTCCACGCGGTTAAGAGGAAACCGTTGCCCCGTTGGAAAATTAACGATCCGAATGTTCATGAAAAGTTCATTCATCGCGACCACGCAAATCGATTCCCGATTCCAACTGGTTATTTGTAAACGTTGCTCGGTGATCCAGTGAAACGCAAGTTTCTTGCTTTCATCTTCGCCGCGTTGCATTTATGCGAATCGTTTATTCGAAAGAAGATCGATCGAGGTTCCACAGATTCGAAATGAAATTACTAAATGTAAGCCAGCGGTCGGATTCCAATTAAGGTTTGTCGTTAATCGAATTACATTCGGATTGTGTGAGCTCGTTCTAGTCACGGAAGCGGACGAGTCGTTGATCTGATTTGTGCAAATTGAACTGATTCGCCTGTTTAACGTCACTGTATTCTTAGAAACTCGTATAAAAGTAACGAAACTTTTATCAATTACAAAATGCGACTATTTACATATTCTTTGTAAAGTTTTGATCCTTTCGCACGTTTGTCAAAGAGATGCGCAGCGATTAATTCACATCTGTGATCTTTTTTGGTTAAATTGTATTATAAAACTCTGCTATTTATCGTAATATCATTTGTATTAAAGGAAATTTCAAGGGCTTCATATTCTCTTCTTCGATATTATTTTTTTTTTTTTTTGGAATTTGGAAGGATTAAAATATTTATAATACTATGATAGGGTATTTGTTTTTAAAATTACGACGATATTCTTGATGTCTTTGACTTGGATTTTTCTAATACATTTTTTATACCTTGTTACAATGTTACGATTACGCAACTTTTACGTATTATACGAAATGTACATTTCTATTAGAAACTTTCATTAAATTACATAATTTCAATTTCAATCTATAAAAGAAAAATGCACAGCCAGACAAGATAGAGGTAAAAGCTAAATTTTCATTTCCGACTTCAATCTTTTTCGCTAATTGTAAGTTACCGAATACATACAGATCCGTACATTTCTATTACAAATTTCTGAAGATAATTTCAATTTCTACATTTATAGAAGTGTAAAATAGAAGTACGAGTGACATTTGCATTTCCCATTTCAATCTTTACACTTATAGAAATGCAAACTAGCCAAGCGAAATTCTCGTCCTTTCTATAATATTTCGATATTTATATTTACAGAAATGTAAAACAGACAAGTGCAATTCTCCTACGCTACTTGCAATAGAGAAATTCTTTTCTATCGCGTTCCCTATACAATTCAGAGCTCGGTTGGGCAACGTTTAACCACAAAACCGTACAAGACGAATAACCCGTCCTTTGTGGCCACCGCTTGCACGCCGAAGTTTGCGCATTCGCCAGAACACTATTTTGGCAAATGCCCCGCTGACATTCTCGTTTTTCACCTTTTTAATCTTGTTCAAACACGCATGAATTAAGGTCGGAGAATCTTCCATAATCTTACTAAAATTCAGGTAAAATGTTGCACGTTATAAATAGACTGCGGTTTTTTCTCGAATATGAATGTAATTAATAAAGTGGAATCAAAGTAGAGATCTGTTTCGTAAATTGAATATTATAAACAGTATTTTATTTGCGATATTCTACACATCTTTGCGTATTATGCATATTCTATGCACTTTCTGGGAACTTGAAACTATAGAAATACTTTACGCGTTTTATACAACTACTATGTATAATTAAACAAAAAAAAAAAAAAATAATCGCAGACTAGTTTAATAAGCTTAGCGATACGAAAATCTACCGAAACGAGGTAGGTAAATTGCAGTCGGTATACGCAACATTAATTGAGAACCAGCAGAACAAAATTAGTAGAAAATTCCGCTACGATCGGACAAGGGAGTTGCAACTTGCGATAACTAGATACTGTAGATGCTAGATTTCTGTGGCTGACGATCCTTGAGCGATTTAAAAATTGTTTTCACATTATTTTTACAAACATCCGTATTGTACAATTTTGCTTTACTTACGTAAACTTTTTGTCAAAATTCATTTATGAAAAATAAGCATGGAGAATACGTTATACATAGTAGGTCGAGATTATTCGATTAGCTGTAAGAAGTGTGAGATTAGTATTGAAAAATAACTTTCTACGTAGTGAAATCGTCCAAAGTATATTTCAGGATAATTAATTGTCTCGACGATACTTCAAGTTTCATTTAACGTATCGTACAATGAGACATGTTCAATGTATCGAAAAGTCGATATAAATTAATTAACCAATCTGACCTCGAAGTATATTATTGGACTGTAGATTTGTGTAGCCTTATAGAAAATTTTAAGAAATTTCGTCTGTGAAAATAGACGGAGTGCATGCAATATGCAGAAGTACGTAAAATATCCATAGTACCATTCTCGTTGTAACATTTAATGGCCGAAACAAATCTCTGCCTGTTGTATATTGCACGGGATTAGGTATATTTGGAAGGGAATTAGCATCTTGGTAGTACGTAATTGCAACGTTAATTTTTTCAAAGTGAAAAGGAATTTTCAAAATTTACCGTGGCTGATACTTGACAGACGGATGAATTTTCTTTCGACTATATCACGAAAGCAGGTGGAGATTGAAAAAAGCATGAGAAACACCGTCGCTAAATTCTCCAATAAACAGATATAGCCAGCTACTCGGTCTCATTTTCCGGTTTTTCAGGATCACGTGGAATATTCATGAAATACAGAAACCCTCTTATTGTTCTCGGTAGTGGGAAACGCGGACGAGTCAAGGTTTTATCGTCGCGCCCCTTAAATCCGTGAGCTTCGTTCACGATCCGTGAGACAACGCGTCGTTCTAAACTCCTCCATTTTCTCCCCGATCTTCTGCCCGCGACCTTGTTTAATTTCGCGACATCAGCCGTAAAGTCTGCGATACAAAGGCGTCACCTGACAATGCGCCGAGCGAAAGAACGCTACTTCTTCATCCTTCATCGATTCCAGGGGACACGTTCCGCCGTTTCATTTTCCGCGCAGTGTTGGCGCGCCGTTTTCTGGCGAGATTTTCTCGCGTTTATCGACGCGATTACCGCCGAGATTCAAGTAACCAAGCGGGCCACGGATAGACAATCGAATTTGAAGTGGCCAGTTGTTAGCCAAACGGATTAACAGTTCAGAATCTAGAGACGAAAGGTGGAGAATTTTTTCTTAGAGCAGTAAGATCGTATAGAGAATCGCGATCAAACGATGGAAAAATCGAGATATTAGAAGCTAGGAGGTGAAGATTTTATTGCGAATCATTTTGTTAAATGTAGACCGTTGTACATGGAGGATCGACGCGTGTTTAAGTTCAAGTATCAACCAACTATGCCGATTGAACATGGAAAAGTTCAAGATTCGATCTTCTCTTAGCGACTTTCATCTGTTGTTGACCGTACACTGTTTAGTTTTATCTCGGTGTTCGTGAGTCACTCGAGTCGGTCATTTTCTCGTCCAACTGGATCAAATCTTTGCGAGTACGTAACAGGCGGATCAAGCAAAATCAAGAAACGAGTTACACCATTATCTGATCTCTAAATTTTACTTCTATTTGCTTGCACGAACAGAAGTCGAGCCATGATCTCATCAGATAAGAATTATGTATCAAAGAACAGAAGCTACATACATATATCTTATTCGAGATTGCAGAAGGTAACGATTAAATAGTATGTTTCTAAAGAAATTAGTAGAACAAAGCTGAAAATAATTTCATCCTGTGGAAACCGAGATTAAAATTGTTGGAGATATAGTGTAGACATATGTAATTCTGTCTTTGGTGAAGTTACTCTATCGGCACGATGCAGGCGGTTCCTTTTTCACTATTGTGCTTTCTTATGGATTCCTTTGAGAAATGCACAGTACAATGAGTTTCCTCTCTGACACTAATACCTCTCATATTTGTGTCTCTTTGAAAAAGATACAAGGACCTAGAAGATTCTTCCCTTGTGCGCCATATTGAAAGAGGTGCAAGATAGTGAATTCCCCTTTTTAACATAAATCGCACACTGCGCGCCAAAATTTTATGTTTTGATATTATTTTAAGCTCACGCGTATAAACCAGCATACTAAAACCTAGACTTTTATTTAGCCGACATAATTTTGTTACGTGCATGTGTAAATGTGCAAAATAACAAGTTTTCTGCTGTTACGTTATACTTTAATGTTAATACCACCTTCCCACCAATCTTTTCCGAAAATTATGAAATTCAGTCTATAATTTCAATCGAGCGGCTAATAACCTGTTATAGTGATCAATCAATAAACGAGATGTGATCAAGAAACCAACTTACAACACGAAAAATATGGTTTCTTTTATTATTATTATTATTATTTAATTTGTACTTTAGAATTTGCCCAGCTAGACATTTAATAAGTTTTTCTAGCTTAAAAAATTTCTTTGATCAACGTTCTCAGATGTTAAACTACAACCATTGAACAAGCATACTGCTGAATATTTAAACGACTAATCAGAAACCAATAAAGAAACCGAATGATAAGAGCAGATCAAAATATCGAATGTAATTAGTTTATGAAACTTTTAAGCATCCATTAAATCACGGACAGCCATTTAATTTATGTTAATGCGTACATTATTCAGACTTCTAAATCTTTTGCATCGAAATTTCTTTAAATCTTTAAAAGTGATAGTTACAATATTTCCCGCGAGTTTTTATTCCCATTGTCAGCTTATGTTTGAAATAAATATTAATCCCAGCCATTCATTTTACAGCGACTAGCCAAAAACACATAGATAGTGCTTCCTTTGCGAAGATTCCGACTCTGTTAAAGCGTAATGAACTGCATCTGTTACGTTTGGAAATAGCCTCCACCGACTTTATACTCGGCAGATGCTGCTGATCATCTTAACATGACTAGGATGTGGAAAATTAAACAGTCGAGCTACGTTAGCATTATTTGAAACGTCGAAAAATATGAATTTTCTGTCAAGCATCGATTTTAATCATTATAAGCTTCAAAAAGGCATAATAATTTATGATTTCGGGAAAATACTGAATTTTCATTTTCATAGGATTTATTTTTAATCCTTGTCTTTTTTTTTTTTAGAAGAATTTAGAACGGTTTTACGTTTCAATTCGATTTAACAAAATCTTCATCAGCAGATTTTTATTTTGTGAAGTTGAAACTATGTGGTTAAGCGAAACATTTTCAAATTAGCATAGCAAACAAAGTATAGTAAACAATCTATATCCGCTCGAATTGAACATTTTTAATCATTTAAAAAACAAAAGAGAAAGCTAACAAGTAGAAATATTTTTCCTTCCAACTAATTTTATCTGGCCGACATACAGACATTTCTGTATGAAGGCAAAAAAAAGGATGTCAGTTACTTGTCAAACACTGTTCTAAAAATAAGTAGATCTGACACAAATTATATTTGTGAAGCAATCTAATTTCATTTGACGGTAAATCAATATATTCATCATTTTTAAATAGCATCGCTTCTGACTTAATGAGATAGTTCTCGATTAACCGAAACTCGATACTAAAGTTTATTAACAGTTTACAAAGGAATTTATACACATTGTTTACTAAGAACACCTCTGACTACGTACGATAGTCCAGAAATATGTGACCCACATTTGATCGTTCATCTAGAAAATGTATGAAGTATTTCAACAAACAACGAAACCGAACAGAAGACAGATTGTACCCGGTTAACACATTCTCTGTGCCAGTCTTCCACGTAGCTATCCCTGAATTTAACGATGAACTAATTCATGATTACTTCACGCGGTATATCCGAATCAAAGCGAGAAGAATAACGAAATCCGAACGAATTCTCGTCGAATACACCACAAGGTCCTTTTTGCTGATGAAAATAAACTCGTGCGAAACTGGCCGAGGATATCGTGCTAATTACTTTGGTATGCGCGCATTCTCACGCGCCTACCGCGAAACTCGCACAGCTGCATAGCTCAGCGGTTTGTTTTCGGTAATAAAAAAGGAAGCTGTTCAAAATGCAAATTAAACATCCGAGGAAGTCGAAAATCGATGTGTTTAATAACGGAGGAACCAACAGCGACATCGACACTCCGTGCGGCTTTTCTACTCGTGTGTCTGAGCGTGTTTATGTGTATATATATCAAAGAACATGAAATATGGAAAATGTAGAACTTACAAATTCATAATTCACCAGGACGCTAACATTTCGTCGGTGCGATGCAATTTTGCCTGGCTTAATGAAACCGACTCCATTTCCCTGAATAACGCTATTAAGCATTCTTTCTCCTTTGGTCTTTGCTTTTCGTTTATTCACCTGCGTAGGTATGTCTGTATAAATGAACTAGTTTGCTGGATTTTCCTGTAGATATTCATCGGCGTTCCGTAGAAAACAAGAGGGAAATGTAAAGAGTTCTGGGAAAATCTAGCGGACAGGAACGTCAGAGGATTTCCAATCCTGTTTTGTGTTTTCGACGGGGATTCAGAAAATTAACGAGGCCACGAGTTGCCGTAGATTCGGGGAATGAGACTAAATATTCTGTCACGAATGCTTCGTGATTTCTGCGCAGACTTTGTTACTCTTGAAATAATATGGTAGATTTTCTTCGTTCATCGAAACTGTTAATTCTTCTCGGAACTTAATAGCATCCACTGGCAACCAAGTGTAGTAGTTTTTGTAACATTTCATAGATAAAGCAATTTATTACCCAAGTTCCATTTTTCTAATTATGTTCGTATGAATTTGATAAATATTCACCAACAACTATTTAAGAAAATCTACGAAATTAATTCCTTTCCCGATAGATGAGATATCTGCGCACTGCAAATCGTATTACATTCCTTCAAACGATACTTTCTTCGCTATACCACGCAACATCATTTAAAGTTACTTCGCTAGCAATTTATTACTTTGTCCTGAATCGTAAACTTCAAAGACCCGAAACCTTCGAAACCACCGTGTCGAATTAGCAACGAGACGTTCTCTTATTTTCTCGTGTCTGCAAGCAACTCTCAAATAAAAACGTCGAAACCAATCGAATTAAAGGAACAGGAACCGTTTGCGGGCTCGGTGGCACATGCATTATCCGGTTATCAGCACTCGAACGAAAGAATGCACGGATCAATTACTCTTCCACCTGATTAATTAACGCCCAAGGACCACTTTCTACAGGGCTCGCGGCCCGACGATATTGAATGGTTACCGATGAGGCAACCAATGCAACGAGTAATTGGGTGCCACTGAGAATCAATTAGAATAACTCCGAGCTATTTGAATCCGAAATTAATCGACCCCTGAAGTCACTTTGTCTCCGAGCTTAATTACTGTCCCGTTTTATTTGCTCAGTCATAATCGTAACTCATTTTAAATCCTCTCCACCTCCCCCATTCGTGCTTCTAGCGTAAGTAAGTAATGCGTTAAATAATTCATTCTATTTGCCGTTTGTCGCGCCCTTTTTGCATTGCAGATGTTTTGCTGAGCTTCTGCGAGACAATACAAGTATCAAAAAAAAAAAAAAAAATATGATAACATTATCCAAGTAATGTACGAATATACGTATAATTTTCCTTGAACGTTTGGTTTTTAAGAATCAGTGACTTCAAAGAAGTTTTTGAGAGAATATTTTGTTATTTTTCTAACTTATACAGTAAGTTGGTCCTTTTTTTTTTACCACGAAAATATGAAACGAGCTACGACGATAACCACGTAACGTACGAAATGTATTACACTTCGTTTCGAATTTTGGAATTTCTGTGAATCGGTAAGTTTTAGAAAGCTCTTTGGACGAATTTTTTTATTATGAAATCAGTAGGTAAGATTGTGCGTAAATTTATTTCAACTGTAGAAAAGTAAATTAGGAGATTTAGAGATAAAGTTATACTTTAATCTACAACGTACTCGTCGTTACGTTATACAATTCTTCATTATCTTTGTGATAATTTTTTAAATTACAATTTCGTAGAAAGCAACGAAGAATCCTATAGAAAATTATCCGAATCCTTACATTTTTATTAAGACACGAGTAAAATATTACTTCAGTATAATCGTTAATCAGTAACTACGATATCACAGTAACTTGGATTCACATTGCGCGCATTATAAAACTAAAGTATCGAAGAGCAGGATTCGTTCAAAGTTAAATTTTTTATCATTTTTATTTCGGCGAATTTAATTCCTGGCGAATTATGAAAATATAATCGACAACTGTGTTACTTATTCGTATCACCTACAACTATATTTCCACGAAAGGGATGCATTTGTTTAAATATTCGGTTCATCGTGGAATCTTCTTCTCTTATGGGAAATTACATACAGCCATTAAGAATTTATACAATGCAAAAATTAGCAACTTGGTTCGTCGATTTGACTTTATATATTAATACAAATTCAGGACGCTTGACTTATTCAATTAATTACGTGTTCTTAACTGTGTTAATCTCTACTGTGCGAATATTTCGTATTTTGTACTGTGCAAATTACTCTGCAAATATTGCGTCTTCCCCAGTCATTTTCGACCAAACTGTATTTCTCTAACGTTAAGAAATGTTAAACATCATAAGTCGTAGGTACGAGTCGTTTTCGTTGCTAAGATGGAAGCAAGATTCAGATATGAAAGATATTACTGGATATAAATTATTAGATAAAAATATTATCAGCTATAACAAATATTAAAATATTTACATTATAATCAGTAACAGAAATATTTTTACTTGTAAAAAGGAAACATTGTGAAAGAAGATATCGTTAATATCTCCACTCTTCTTAACATTAGGTAGATAATTAAGGAGCGGACAAGAGAGAAATCAAAGGGACCAATAAATCTGTGGCGAGGCGAAGAAGCTGCTACGTGAAAAATGACCACTAGAAATCCCGAGTTGAAGCATCGCTGAAGTTCTTATCGATCGTGTGATCACGGTAACTGGAGTTCAATTACTGGCTGGCCTGATTACAAAAGGAAGAAGCATCAACTGTTTGATTTCAACTGCGACACCATTTTCTACGATCAGACACGTATATATCGTGCAACTTTCGAAAATATCTATTAACCCTTTACGCGCGCTATAAAATTTAACAAAACTATAGGAAAATATCAATATTTATTTCGTTTTAATGAATCAGCTATGTAGATCGTTCGAAAATAAAGAAAGTAAAAGTTTGAAAGAACTGACAATAGCCTTTATTGAAAAAAAAGATAAGAAAACTGAATTTGCAGTTATGAAAATACCACTTTGTCGCAGCCTGATGTCGATTATAATATAACTAAAAATTTCAAGATAAACTTACAATCTTAAAAGAATTTTCACAGAGTCGTTGAAATTCTAATCTGATAATTGGCAAAGTCTTCTATAAATTTACTCGACGATCATTTAAAATCGACGAAAATTCTTCATCTAGTGGTTTTACATTAATTAATCAAAGTCCCATTTTTCAAAGAACGATCACTCGCGATCTTTCAAAATCTTTCTTCTTCGATTCATCGCCTCCTCGCCTTTGCCCGGTGTTGTTATTTAACGCTTCCTGTTTAGGAATTAATTGCGCCCTCGGCAACTTTAATGGTTCGGACCATTTGTTCTCGTTTGAACGTCTGGTCATTCGTGATAACGGCAACGTCTGAAACGTACAAAGCTTTTTAAGTCCTCGGGGCAACTTCGTATAGAAGTTGGCCACGGCCACGTGAATCGCTTGGCTTAACTTTCCAAAGCGTGGAACCCGCCGGAAAAGATTGGAATCAGCACACAGTAACCGTGCCGATTTGACCCATTCACTATCGATGCTGCAACTACATACCAGGCTATATCATGTGAAATATACCTTCCTCTAGGTCCACACAAACGTTACGTAAGAGTAATTTAAGTACTTGTGTTATTACATTTATTCTATTGATATTGTTATTCCATATTATTATTATATTAGGTACCTACTATGTACGTATATTCATCGATTAAAGTAAACACGCGATGTTGAAATCGTAATAAATTACCAAGTTTCGTTTGAAATACTACAATTATAAATAATGATTTTCTTTATTTGATTATACCTTCAAAGAAGCAGTTTTCTACGATAACAGAACTTCAAGTCGTTTTAGACCTTAATTCTTGCAATTCTTGGATTCTATGAAACGCATAGTGACTTCAAACTTTTCACCACTAATATAATACAAATATTGTATCGTGCAACAAACATAGACTTTTATCTGCATATCAAAAAGAATAGAAATTAATATTTAATTTTATGCAACCATAGAGCAAACGTATGCGACATCGTTTCTAGATATAATCTGTGTGAAAAATCTAATATACGTTCAAACATAAATTTTACGTGTCACAATCTAATATAATATCGAGAAAGGCGAGAGAACATGAATCACGCGCAGGAATCGGCGATATTTTTAAATTACTATCCATTTTTAAAATAGCTTTATGAAAATCTAATTCTGAACACTTATATCTCATATCGCTTTTCACCTTCATACAGAGAGTACCGTAATTTGATTAGATTTTTATAGACATTTTTCTGCGAAATTATCCAGAGCGAAAAACACATGTATTCGAATTAGATACACCGAACAGCAGTTTCCATTTTACCAATAATTCAGAAAGCTGTAAATTAATTCACTGATTTTGTGCAGAATTTTTAATCAGCGTTATTTCGATTATCTTTCAAACGACTATATTTCTTGCAAGGTAAAAATAGACGGAAATGTCCGCAGAAAAATATTTATTATGAAATCCGATTTGACGCGTAAAATTGCTTTTCGTTTGAACGAATGGAAAACGAAGCAAAAGAAACTTCACTTATAAATTTTTGATCCTTTCTTGATACGATATACAATGAAGTACGAGCATTTCTGTGAGAATGCAGCACGTTCCGTTATTGTATGATAAATAATACCTGTAAGCTATACAATATATACAGGGTAAGTCAACATCTGCTACGAGTCAGCATCTCTTAAATGAAACGAAATATCGAAAAACTGTTTATTCTCGAGGGATCACCAGAGATTTTTCTTTCAGAGATTCAAAGTTACTTTGATTTCTTTTCTATCGATTTAGATCTGATATGGGACTTCCTGTCGTTATATTTCTACCAACAGCAGCAACATTTCTGATTTGTTTCCCAGCAAACCAACGAAGCATATTAATTGTTTCAGTAAAAATTCTTGTTTGGTATTCAGGTTTTATGGCAATTTAATTTCGTCAGGCTTTCTCCATCTCAACAAGTGTGACACTAGCACCTACATTCAGTAATTTTGGATATTCTTCTATAACATGCATTTCTTTAATTAAAGTAGGCTGTATAAGAACTGGATAAGATAAGTACTTGAATTTAACTTCAACCCCTATCTCTGTGTTTCCAACAACAATTTTTGCATTTGGATATTGATTTTTTAATCGCAATAACTCAGTAAGAGTTTTTGGTCTGTACCATGTGACATATTTTCCTTTTATTATTAAGTATTCTTCATCCAGATGCTTAGAAATATGTAACTTGGGTGGATTTCCGTTCTATCGAAAGTATGTTTCCTTTCCTCGTAACAAATTGGAAAGAATTTAGAAAATCATAAAACGATGACACTACACGCAAAAAGCATTTACAAACGCGCGTTCTAGTTACAGAGATTCGCTTTCTCGATTATCCAAATTCAACTGAAATCTGAGATTTGTTAGAATTGTCTACTTGTTAACATTTTTATTTCCAATATTTTGCTATTTCTAATAATAATATGTAATAAGTAAAGTTTGTACAATTCATTCACGGATCGAAGAAAAATTCTATTATATCATTTGTAGTTATTCGAACAAGATGAAAAGTAGAAAGTTCGTATATATACTGGATTAATATCGAAAAAGGAATGATAAGAAGAGATGTGGAGTTTGTTTGAAGATGCAGCCGGGATTATGCAAACTGTTGGTTCTTGTTTTCTATATCGCGATTAATAAACATCTGATATGGTTCTAGTTATCTGTAATCTGTACTGAAATTGCCTTGCAGCTTTCGCTGGGTCATAGTATCCCCTTGTACGAGATTACATTTACTTCCTTCATGAATGTACATTTACATATCTCGAATACATTATTTCTGCTTATCCGTTCTATTTGAAGACGTATTAACTCTACGAATAAGATCATTATTCCTTCTCTCGTTTATAAAATTAACGTAATTCTTGAAATAAATTTCAAACGTTATACAATTTTAATTGAAAGAAGAAAGTGCTTTCTGGAAAGCAGACAGAGATGAAAGAATACAGCTTAAACGTTACAAAGTAAAGCTTCCCGTAAACGTTTTATTTAGCTTCCAAGTAAACTCGCCTGTAAATTATACAGAAATTAAAGACGAGAAAGAAGGAACGATAAGGATTATGATTACGCTATTGCCGGCTTAACGATACTAGAAACAGCTGGCAGAGAGATCGATGAAGAGAATCGCCGAGCTTTTAAAAGTAAATGCTGTGCTTGAAAACTTTACGAAGGAAGGTAATAGCTTTTCTTCGTCTAGCTATTGTATACAGGTTAGACAGATACGAGATCTGTAAATCACGACGAACTTTATACACAATTTTGCGAATTAAGCGTTTGATTCACTATCGCTCCATTTTTCTTGCCGTTATTTCGTTGTTTAAAAAATTATAAATTTTACGAAACGTATTTCAACCTTTTAAATAAATATTTAGGAACGTTACGTAGTTGCCATATATATTAAAAATACCAAACATTTACGTTCCATATTACACAGGAAACGATAAATAATAACTTTGAAATAAAATATATTTTGCAAAATGAAACTCGAGAAAATGTTTTATCTATTAAATACTGTAAAGGATACCGTACTTTGAACATTTCAGATATTTCTGCATATTACACGCATCCTATGCATTTCTGTCCAACCCAGGAAAATATTTTATCTATTAAACACTGTAAAGGATAACGTACCTTGGATATTTTAGACATTTTTGCATATTACACGAATCCTATGCATTTCTGTTCAACTCAGAAAAATGTTTCATTTATTAAACACTGTAAAGGATACCGTAATCTGGATATTTTAGATATTTCTGCTTATTATACGAATCCTATGCATTTCTACATCTTAAGATTTCTCATTCAGAATGCATAAAAGTCCGTAGGCTAATTATAGAATAATATTGGCCCAATATATGTTCGAAACAGAGCTCGCTTTTGTTTGTAAAACAGAAATTTCCGTAAAAAAAAAAAAAAGAACTGATATAATAGCAGAATAATTAGTAGAAAAGATCGAATAGAGTTATTAAAAGAGCGTACAATCAACGAAAACAGCAGGAGTTTAATTGCTGTTCACATTCATAGGGCGAGTCCGAAACAAACGCACAATAACAGCAATTACTGCTACTAGATTCTGATTATCATCATTAAGGATTGTATATCGGATGCCTGATTACGTGCGCAGTTTTATTACTCAAACGCGGTTAAATCGATTTATGCAACATCGGCGTCCGGTTAATTGATTTACCGATCCTTCGGCCAGCTCGATAAAAGCCGCCCGTTTTGTAAATATCCGCTGTGTAATTTACGCGACAAGAGAAACGACTATAGCATCGAAAACGAAAATATTATTATTATCACTACTATTATTTTATAATTAATTTGCTTAATTACGCGATAAACGAGATATTCGCCATGCCTTTAAACCAATCGATTCGATTTGACGAAGGTTTCAGATTACGCTCGAATTGGTAAAATTATTGAGTGTAAAATGACTAGTATATTATGTTAGAGTAAATTTTGTTAAAAGTATAGGATCTAGTTGCAGGCTTTAAAGTGTATAGAACTTTGACGTTACAATGTCGTTTGGTTATAATTTTTCTATAATTCTTTTCTATCAAATATTTTATACAATATATTATACTATACTAATCTATTAACGAACTGCAGGTAACATATTCTTCGTAATTACACAAAATTTACGGCCAATAAAAAGCGACTAAAATACAATAATCTGTTAACTAACGATATTAATGAATCAAGAAACGACAGGTTGTAGGTTATAGATTTTTGCTGTGTAGCTTATATAATTTTGGAGTTTTATGTTAAAGAGAATCCACTTGCGCAACGTTACTTGTTTCAGCTAAAAAGCTTCCCAACGCTAGTAAGACGTCGTTGGTTACATCTTCGATATTTGGCTTTTATATCTTGACACGTATTACGTGTCCATTTAAAGAATAACGTTCACTGATAATCAATAGCGAAAGACAAATGACACAACGAAACACCTGACACCTAATATTAAATACAATTGCAAATATAGTACGAACGTTTCAAATATAAACGATGCTCTCCTATATACAGATTACGAGTGTTCACACACTTGTAAATTCTAAAATACCACTTCCAGTATTAATTGCACTGTGCAAGTGGTACTCAAATAAGGATCCTGTGGCACTAGTCGCAAGCTTAACGACAAACGACAAGATACCAAGCGTTTTAAGTAATAAGCAGATCCTAATTCGCATTAAGAAATCGATGCCACGGTTCCAAGAATATTTCCCATCAACCTGTATTTTCCAACGACAAGGTAACCAAATTACCATTCACCTTAAAAGCTCTTACGTCACACTCCAAGTTACTTTACAAGATGAATATAAAAAGTCATTGGTTGTCTGGCCGTTAATGGTATCGTTTAATAAACGCCGATTCGAGGAAATTACTCGCTCGTCTGGTGAAGGCGCGCAATAAGCAAATTATCCGTTCGCGTGCACAGATCGTGTTCTACTTAAAGAAAACGAACGAAACAGAAAAATAACAACGGCGACTGGTGGATAACGGAATATACGCGTACGCGAGAGCCACGATATTTGCCGCTGATGATTTCTAATTTGATTGAAATCGCGGCCAATAGGAGCGTTCTATCGACGATATACCGATCGCGGCTAGCCTTTCAAGTAAATTAAAATCAGTCGATAAATTCGATAACGTTTAAATTGTTCCTCGCGTAATCGACGAATCCAGTATGCTTTTGTCGACCGTCGTCAGATTTCACAAGGCATGCGATGCAACGGCACTGCGAATACGAACAGAGTTCGATGAATCAGTACGACGTCGATGTATTGACTTACAAGAGAACCTTCGTATATGTACGTGTATACATTTGTGTTGTATACGATGACGAATATACATATTGCGAGTAATTGCCATTATGGTACAAACATAAAATACAGTCAATGTAATACAAGCTACGATCCTGATATCATTATATCGTCGTGAAGAGAATACGAGTGCTCTTAATTCCTCGGCTATTAGTCCTTGCTAATTATGAATTAAGCAAAAAAAAAAAAAAAAAAAGAAAAAAGAAAAAAGAAAAGGAACTTCGTGATACGTTTGTATCGCGATTGATTAAAATTTGTACGTAGGTAGATATTGAACGCGGTTCCATTAAGCGAATTCGTGTAGACTGTTGCATAATATTCTTTTGACTCTTTTGCATCTATGGATGAGATATATTCTGGATGTCGTGCGACACTTTGCACGAGATATCTCGCGTGTCTTTTCATTACGACGTGAGATATCTCGTGCAGAGATTAGATGTAAAGATCGGTTTGCGAAGTACCTTGTTTGTAAATATGAAAGGGTTAACGATGCTAAACGTAGGATATGACATGGTGTAAAAAAATATACACGATCCTTTATCTTCCTTTTACACGAAACGACATTCGGTTATAAATATTGAAAGGCAGGCGCCACGATATATCTCGCTTAAAGCATGGATATGGATATTGGTTATGGAGATATATTTTAAATAAGGGTCGGTTAAATGATCTTTCTTCTTCGTATTTTAATAAGCAAGAATCCGAAGAAATGTAAAACTCTGAGGAACAACTCGAAGGTATTATCATCAAAGTTTCATAAATAAATGATAGCGTGATAAGAATTTGGAAAGATTTTGGTTACTAAAAATGAAATATGCATAGACTATTGCAGGTATTATCAAACGTTGTAAGTTTAATTTCGGATAATCACACGTAATAAATATGAATTGTGAAATATGAAGTTAAACTGAATGTAGATCGTGAGATATACCCAGAGATTAAGTTCTTACATTGTTGTTTACGATAATTCAGGTCTCTCAATCGCGGTTCAAGTTCTATTGCTCTGTTCCAAATACGTTTTAATCGTATCGAAAATTGCACCGTAATAAAACATACACGCAAACTCTCCATTAGTTATTATTGATTTCTGAAAAAATTTACATACTACAAAGAGGTTGAAAGAGGTGTGGTAGAAAAAAAGAAATAATTTCCTTATCAGCGTGTAATATTTTATGAAGTATACGTATCGAGGATTGATGGCGATAAAGGAACAGAAATTACGAAACGACCTAATAAATAGATTTACTGTGAGGTATATTATTCTGAATGTTTAAGATACTCTGGAGTAATCGTGCTATGAACTAATTGAAGGTCAACTACAATTAACACCAAAAAGTACGTAGCGCAACTATCCTGGATTCGCTATACTTGTCTAAAGTCCCAAATGTATCCTATACAAGAGCTTATTAAGATCCTGAAATCCTTGATAAAGTTAATGCTGGCTGAAATAGTTTCAAAGGGAAATCATAGGTGACAGTGGTCTCCTTTGGATCATTAAATATATGGCGTATGGATTCTGTGAACAAAATTGTCAGATTCAATGAACAGATTCGTTTAATAATGAAATTTGATAATAGAATTTTGTTTAACCTTTCCGAATATTCCAATTGCTACAAGTATCTATGTATTGGTATAGAGTAGACTAATTTTTGCAAACCTGATCTAATACTCTGATTTTAAACATAATTTAAACAGGTTATTTAATTTTGTCACTGTAACCTAATATATTATATAAAAAGACAGAATATGAACGATAATTTACAGTGAAAAAAGAAAAATAAAAAGTAAAATCTCCTTTTCTTCGAATCAATGGCGACACGCAACTTTTGCAACTTCACATTTTCTTCCATACTAATTTCTTCACTCTAATTACATATTTGCAGGAACCAGTACAAGACAATAATTCATTAAACTGAAACTTTTACTGCGCGTTACGTCCTAACAAACGAAAAATTCCTACACAGTTATTCTCTGACCAAAACTCTCCAGCCTTCGAAACACAAAGCACCATGGTGCCTCTCGGAATTGACTTCACAATAGAGAAACCACGCCAATAGATTTTAATTACTTGAAGCACCCCTGAAATTTCACCAATAACATTCCCCTTGATACAACGTCGATATTATATAAATACACAACCATGTCTATCCACAGATTTTTTGAAACATACGACTTGTAAAACACTTGTAAATGGCGGGTTTCTATTTGATTCGTTAAAACACGAGAAACAAAAACGCGAAAAACTCTCTAAACAAAAAATCTCACGCTCAACTAAAACTCCGTTACTGTACATTGTAACGTAACCATTCAATCAACGACATTCAACACTTTGAATAAAAATTCCAACATAACGAATAAATCTCGGTAAAACCTCGATTAAAGCACTCGCGTAACGTTACAACGTAAAGAAGATTTTGTTCGTTTAATGAAAGAACGAAAGCTAATTCGTATCGTTTGCGACGATAAATAAACTGGTCAAATGGAGATGCTGTTGAAAGAAATTTAGTCATCGGAAAAGGGAGGCTGGTTTCCCACAGTAAGTTAGAGGCTTCAAGAAGAATCGCGTGGTAACCACACGATCCCCGGAACGCTTTGCGCAGCGTCAATTGTCGTGTGAGGCACGGTTCCCGCGAAGCAACAGGAAGAGGAACTACGCTTTAAAGCTACTTTGATTACGATTCCGAAACTCTAGAATCCTTTCGCGAACCTGTAGTGTACCGCAAAGTTAACCGAGAGAAAGGGACATACTGTAATATTAAATACGCTGCTACCGCTTATAAGTACACAGCAAAGCAATGTTTTTCATAATGCGTGCATTATGTTTAATTTTAACAATGTATATAAAAATATATAAAAATCCGTGGTCTGATCAGAAATATCCAGACGATCGCTTATTTTTAACGAGATTTTAATCATAGAATCGTGGATAAATCAAACTTACAAATTATTACGTATTATCAGTAATTATCGTTGCTATTATACAGCAATGATTTTGTCGCTTATAATTATTATACCATATCGTTATACTATAGAGAGTACTTAGTCACGGTAACGTCTTCAAACTTCATTTTCCTCGTCGCTCGGAATCAAACATTCAAACGCTTGAATCGTCGGTTTCGATCAAAATGAATCGCGTGGGTGTGGGATAGGGCGATCTGAATGCGCAAATATTTAAAACGCTGGCTGGACATGTGGGCACAAAGATGTAACGAGACACACGTGTACAGTAGTGTACACACAAAGTCACGCGAAATCATGATTAAGAGAATATATCGGTAATACCGGTGATAAATCGTGGAAGAATATGTAAGCACGAGCATCTGGATATTACTAATGTCACCATCCTTTTTTTCCCCTTATTTTTTTTTTTTTTTTTTTTTTTTTTTTCCATTTAATCGACATTTGTTAATTGGCTGGACTTCGTTTGCGGTAATTACAGATTATCTGGACGATCGCGGATGCACGCAAAATGTTGTATATATTCGATAAATAAGCGAACGCAGGATTTGTGTGGGAACAAAGTGAGGAAAAATTGATGGTTCAAATATTCAAATTAGTTTATTCGCGATATGTTTTCGTTCGTACGTCGCGAATTAATCATTGACGTTTGAGTCGCGAAATTGAGGAGTTCAAATTTCGCGTAGATTTGTATTGTGTGGCATTTTTTAGAATTGAAGATAAAAGACGAAGATATTTGTACGATTACCGCAGAAAACTTTTATGTATATACCGTGTGTGTGTGTGTAATGTACAAGATTTTGAAATCCCATTGTCACTGTTTTTTGAAAATATGCGTAGAAACGAGATATTTTCTGCAAACATATATTTAGAAGAAAATTAATATGCAATGTGAGCAGTTATCTAAACGTTTAAGATTTGTTGCAAATTTCACGAGTATCTTGAACGGTAGTTTCTCATCATAGTGCTACTGAAATTTGCAAATATGTTCATAAAAGAATACTTCGTCAGTTTGACCTGTTTGAGTAATTCTAAATCGAAGATTCTAATTTTCCAAATCGACCATCTTGCGACAATTCTTATCAAATTACGCCATATTTCAATATCCGAACTTTAGAAACCAGCAGTTTTATGAACTTTTATTGGAAAATTTTTAAATGAAGACCTCAAACGCTTGAAAGACGCTGGTAACGATCACGAGGGCTATCTATACGTTCATCGGTAATAAAATTTAGTTTGATCGATGGTTTGCCGGCTCGCTGGCAGCAATTCAAAATTTCTGCATGATCCGGAAATTCATCGAACGACGTTGATGGGTCTCTATGACAAATTTAATGAAAATTCACCAAATATCAGCGTTGTTTCCGAAATACCGTTAAACGTAATTTCTCTTATTTAACAAAACGCTGAATAGTTGCGGATAATTTCGCTAAAAATAAACCATTACTTTGAAAAATGCGATTAACTCCGTCCTCTAAGCCTTTATTTAAGTTATAAGAAATTTGATTGAATCCTAAAATTGATATCGGAATGGCAGTAACGTTACTTGCTCTATATTCAAATGCCAAAATGATGAAGTAGAGATCGATGAAATTGAACTGCCACTGTTACAATATCTTCTATAAATCTAATTATATAACAACGTCTTAAACCCCATCCAATTGCGTTAGACAAAATAAAGCTGTGCGTTAAACCTTCTTTTCCATCAACAACAAAATTACATATTTGTAATTTTTATCATAATGCACCTCATAGAGTGTCTACAAAAAATATTTGCTGGCGCCTTTATTTCCCGATGAGGAATGTATTTTGTTCTACGTTTCTCATTTCACGATATCAAATTTTCCTACTCGTGTGGAATTATTAGGTTGTTCGAAAAGTTTCTTTCGTTTTATGAGGAAATAATGGACGCACGACGTTTTTTGCTTTATATTATTTTGTCGAATTACGTACGATCCATTTCGTTCTGTTGTGATAAACACCGTGATATTTCACAGACTTGGTTTCACGTTTGTATGAAAGTGCACTGCTGTAAAAAACACGTTTGCGAAAGAAAGACACTTTTCAGACAACCTAATTTGTACTGCTAAACGATACATAATTACTTAATATGTAAATGCTATGATAAATACAGCGACGTGGAAATACTTTTTGTAGCCACCGTACTTCTTAAAACCGATCCAATTACATGAAACTGTTTACTGAACCAAAAAACTTCTTTCCATCCTGCTCAGCACACGGCGTAACAAGCTAATTAACATTTCACCAGGAACCAAATGAACATCCTGAGACTCTAGCATCGCTATTTTCACTGAGCCTCGCTCTTAACCGGTTCTTAATAATTCATTCGACAACGGAGAAACTAATCTACGATTTAACGACCTCCGTGTCGAAAAAACAACGTGGAGGAATTAAACCTTGCAGGGGCAGCAACGATGGTCCAGTTTCTTCTTCCTGTGAAAACACACACGCACACCGTTATGAGTGCACGTGTGTGTATGTAGTTTGGTCGAGCGATTCTCGTTAAACCGATATGTGCGTCCAAGGATTCGAACTTCCGGAACTGCACCAGGAAACTCCTTCCCTGTCCTTCGGGTTCCTGTCCCTTCTTCGTTCTACTCTTCACCCTCTCTTTCTCTATCTCTCTCTCTCTCTCTATCTCTCCCTCTCTCTCTCTCTCTCTCTCTCTCTCTCTCTCAGGCCACCGTTGAGACGATCTTCGCAGGAGTTTGATTAAAAATAACAGCAGAGCGCCCGGCTGACCTTAAATAGCCGCATAACGCGCCACGAAGATTAAACCGAAGCGATGTGGCGGTCCACCGAAAATACCATTCGCAAACCGCCGCGCGAGAACACTTCGCGAAGTAACATGGTAGCCGATTCGAGTGGCTGTTTGATGGCGTTCCATGCGCGTTAATTGGCCAATCACGTTGCCTCGCGAAACTTCAAATCTCGATAAAGACGCGTGAACTTAGATTAAAGGAGCGCGCTGCGAGTTTCAACGTAGGGACACTGTTTCGATATAGAAACCTGCTGGCGGAGTGCTCGTTATAAGAACGAAATTATTACTACTAATTATATATTGATGGAAAATAATCAAATGTTCAATTTCTAATTTTTCATTGGAACTTTGTAGGTTCGCATAATATGGTACTTTTTAGATTAATATAGCATCGCTAGCGAAGTATTCTCGGTATTTTGATGGCTAAGAATCGTGTGTAGTAATCTGATTACTAAAATGTCTTACCCGCTTTTACTGTTTAAGTAAAATTACATTATGCAGAATGTTAGGAAATAACGATTAAATATTTTTAATTGAACGGAGAAGAACGAAAAGGCCACAAAAAGTAACAAGACTTCAGGTTCCTCGAATGTCTCGAAACGATAGACAGTTTCATTCTGACGAAAATAGAACACGAGAAATTGAAGAGTAGTAAAAACGATCGATTTATGATATTTCATGGAAAGTAGATTTATGACAATATAATTTTTGGATGATATACATAGTTTTCGGAGAATAACACGTGAGAATATAGTCGGAGTATCAAGGGCATTCTGCTAAGTTAAATAAATTTTGGTTATAAGCTAAAACATGAGATTAAAGCCTGAGTTAAGGAGGAAAATGTAAACCGGAGATGTCCGCGATGATTTACGAACGATTACGTGAATCTCTCAAGCTTATACCATCGATTTATACATTTTGACGTTACGATGAACTGTCTTATATTCATAGAACTGTATTATTATTAGATAAATGTCTGACAATAATTAGATAAAACAAAGAACAACATACGTTCGAAATGAATAATATTAAATGATAATAATACAAGTTTGTACGCGTTATTAAACTTCGTTTATAAAGTCTAGCCGTATACAACGGCTTCTGAAGTAATTTTTCTTGTAGGACGAAAGATCGTTCGAAGAAGCTGCATTCTACATTTCTGATGTATAATACTTTGTTACGAGGAATCATCAACTTCCCTGTCGCGTTACGAGCTATGTTGCACCACTACATCATGCATTCACTGCCCTCGCATACACCGTTCCTCCATTTATTTTGCAGATCTTGGAAACCACATTTCACATGATCCGCATACGGAACTCACATTTTTTCTCTGTTCAATTTTCGCTGTTTGTTCCTCGGAATAAAATACATTACAGTTTTGAACAAGTCACCTCGTGTTTTCCTGCAAGGCAGTATGCTTTAGCAAGTATAATAACGGCACTCCGTACACTACTTCTTGTAATTTCAATGCTTGGTAGACCACTTTCAATCAGATACTTCTATACTACGTTTCAGATATTTTCATAAACTTTATATATCGTTTTAATCATCTCTAAACTTTTGTCAAATCAATGCGTGTGAAACTTTTCTCCGAAGTTTGAATTTAACGGGTATATATCTGGTTAATTAAGTTCTTTTCAATCCTAAAATTTTCAATATTTATACACTATGAACTTTAGTAACTTTCGTACTAAAAGTTTTGTACCATATCTATTCTATCGTTCATATTATGTTTATTCGTTGCTCTCGTTAAAGATAAATCCAAAGTAAATGATTAAAAATAAAATGGAAAATTATGGTCTACTTATGCTTCTTCGTGTAAAAACTTTCTTTTGCCGCCACTGCAAGTTTACTAAAAAATTTTATTTTGCACTGCGATAGAACTATTACTTCACGAATCATAAATGTAGAAAAAAGAAAAAGAACTAACGACGGACGAAGAAATTGCTCGCAAATATCTAGAGCAATGGGCAAGTTGCACTGTTTCGAGCAAACATCGTCAACTAAATTACAAAGAGCTCGGCTCTTCGTTTTCTGGTTTGTTCGTTGGGTCGACTCGATCGACAGCAAAAAGCTCGATGTTTCCATAGAGCACGGCAAAAGGGGTAGAAGAAAAAGAGGCGAAGTGGTATCGCGAGAAAGTTACTGGCTGGCCATCGGTCGAAGCTCGGCGCGTGTATTTGCTCGTGGCAAAAGGAAGTTCGCCGCGCCTTCCGTTCAAACACCGACCGCGCCTAAGGATTCGAATTTTCCGCTTTAATCTGTGATTCGCTAGCCGTGCGTCGAAGCGGCAGTTTGATTAAAAATAGCCGCGAACTGTGGACCGAACTTTAAATAACAATAAAAAGCTGATGAAAAACGCGACTATCTTCCGCATCCATATCGTATAAAAATAATCCTCTAACACATTGACTGCCACACTCATCGGTGATCTACGCCTACTAAAATACGTTTAAGATAAAATTAACTTTATGGGCTATGGAATTTTCAACAATATTCAGCAATACGAATGACCTGGATAACATTGTTAGAAAGAAGTGCACAAATATAGCATACCATTTTACAAGAATTAAACGTCATGTTGTAGTATGTTTCAATCTTTTATGGGTTTTAGGAAAAATTTATAAAATTAGCCTGGCAGTCAACGTGTTGATAAAAAAAAAAAATGTATTAAAAGTTTAAGACTCGCATTAAACACGAATCATGGTTATAAACGTAAATATCGTGGACAAGAAGAGCTTCAAAACATTATTATAGGAAAACCAGTACCAATGTTTAACTCGATTGTAAATATACGTAGGAAGGATCGGGTTTCACAAGAGCAAACCAGCAGAGAAAATTTCAAAGACGATACAATGAAAAGAATGCTTCGGTATTGTACAAGTCCGTTCTCCCTACGTGCCAATCGAAGACTGTCTTTTCGTTTTTTCCGTTGGCCACACGATCTCACTCACACACAGGCGCACAGTCATCTGACTCGACCGTCGTGACCATCGACCTCAAAGATGCTTCGAAGTCGACTTTTGCCACGCTAACCATTCCTATTGGGTTGGCAATTAAATGATTGCGAATTTTGTTATTGCCACCTAATGACAAACTCCACAATCACTTAGTTGCTAAACCAATACATATACTGCAAGACTATATCATATTATATTTATGTGCAAATATTCTATATCCAGATTTAATTGACTGGTAATTAATAATGAACAAACATGTTCGAAGATATTATCCTCCAAATACATTGCTTTGGAAGGTTTATATGCATACGTAATATTAACAAATAATTCAACGGACTCTGATGTTATGTGCTTGGCTGGCATGAATTTTCAAGAAATTTCTGCCAGCATTGTGAAATATTCCAGCCCAATTTACGCTCGACGTGAAGATCGTTTAATAAACAAGTGTACAACACATAATTACGTTACAAGCACCGATAATATATTACCGCAATGGAATGCTTTCAAGAGTTTATCAGAAGTTGTAGCTACCATTCTGGTTGATGAAATTAATTGAGAGTTTGCTCACGATTTACAACATACAATAATATACAAGTTAGAAATGAATATAGAAATTAGAATATGTGAGAATAGCGGATAACGTTACTTGTATATTGGAAGTAGCTAACTTTATGCATCGAAATGACAAGTTTCAAATTCTGTATTTGTCGAATTATTTATGTTTGATCTCTCGTTTCCTCTTTGTTAGGAAAATACGTATGTGCAATACGGTTGAAGTATTTCTTTGTTACAGTATCTAAATTCAATCGTTAATGTCGTACATTCTATTATACGACTATTGAATGTTAACGGTCGATTATCGAAAATTAATAAATCAATTTTTAATCACAGACAGTTGATTTCGTTCGTTTGCAACTGAGCATTTTAACTAATCAAATGTCGATCGATCACAATTCAGTAGCAGTAGCCACTATCGAAATTACTAATATTTAGAAAATACTTTCGAAAGTTAATCGAGCGTTTATCGTTTAGCCATGAAAAATATGAAGACATATTCTCTTTTTAATAGCGAATTATAAAAAGACACCCAACAATGAACAGATTATCAGGTCATTAAATTTAAAGTAAAATTATCATGGATTAATTTCATTTCTCGTTAGAAATTGAAACTTGTTTTAAATCGTAACAAATCAGAAGGTTGATTAATTCAATTACCGGTAATGAAAAGCAAAGTTCTCGAAGGCCTTTTATACGAGCAATTCGACTTGAGAAAACGATACATGGCTGAACGTTCGTGTTCCTTGCGATCGAATCTGTCCACGAAAAGTGGACTCCATGTTAATTACAATGTAACTCGGACGTCGGCACGTTCGTTACCTGTGCGAGCATTTAAATTAAACGACCCACTTCCTGTCTATTTAAATTTACTATGTGACAGTGACGGATTAATTATTATCCTGAATGCGGTTATGTAAATTTATTGTGGCGAATAAAAAGCTTGGAAAATTGTGGTTTCACGGTGACCTGCGTACTTTAACCAATCGACGATAGATCCTAATGGAACAAATAATCTCGTTTCGTTGCACAAGCACGTGATTTTTTATTGGTAAGGATAGACGATTATCTGATAGCTTTCAATTTGTACGGTTTTAGCAACGTTTTAGTTATCCTGGATGTGTCACGATCATATCCCTGAATTTGTCGAATACATGTAGAGTGAAGTGCTCGAGATGTAAACTATCGGAGTACTGGTTCATTATAAATAGTTCGCTTTTAAAATCAGTCAAGTCTATCTCTACATAAAGATCCAAATATATTTTACATTCAATCATTTATAACTACAATAGCGGAGTTTGATTGAACGTTCGTGTTAATCTACTAATTTCTTAATATTAAACATTTTTCCTACTATCAAATTTTGATACAAATTTTCGATAAAGTACGATATTTATTTACTTCTGAACTAAAGGTAAAATTTATTAATTTAATTAATGAAACTACGCTAGATACGTGTAAGAGTAAAATATACATTTATTGGAATAATAGAACAATTCAGAGTATTGTAAAAATTCAGACAAATCTTTATCGATTCTCAATTTTTTCACGCTATATGTTTCACTTATTTTGGAAAATGTCCAATTGCAATTATTCGCGATTTTACTTCTTCTCTGTTTATATTCACAATATTGGATCGTTGTTTATCATTTCAACTGGGAACTATATTGGTACCCGCAGGCAAATCATTACCGAAATTTCAGTGATAAACAGATTTATTAATACGTTAGAATATGTAATGTGCCTGGTGGATTGGAAACAACATCGTAATTGCAACAATGCTGCTAACGATATAATAAATTGGATAGGAATACAAACGAAACTATGTTGTGAAATAGAATCAAGTAATGTTAACGGAAGGTAAATTCGGCGGCTGGAACCAAATAACTATTGGAATGAATTATTTAGATATTTGAATGTTTCAAATACCATGAAAGGGCAATTCTATCAAAGGTATAGGATCAAAACATGTGTTTTATCCAAGTCATGAATTTACCTATTTAACGAGCATCAATAAATACTAAATAGAATTATTCCAATTATGTATATAATATTAAATTATATAGGAAAAGCTTTTATTCTTCTTAATAATTAATTTATTTCTAATTTTTATTTCTAATTTACAAACCATAGAGTACAACATTTCATTTCACGCAGGTTATTGAAACTTTCAATATTCCTATCATACGAGTATGCAAATAAAGAATTCTCTATAATCGTTATTCAAACAAATCTAACCACAGATTTACTATTTAAATAACTTAGTATTATAGCTGGTACAGTTAACACGTGCTTTAAGGTTACACCAGCCATATACATCTTTTTTATAGATTCGTCTTACCTTCAAACGAAGAACAATGATCTAGTTAAATTAACGTTTTCCTTAATCTAACTTCAACCTAATCCCAATCTAATTAAATTAATTTTTTCCTTTCATAAATTAACTTTCTCCCTTCCTGTGTCTGTTGCGAACGTCACGTTACGGCGATTGAGTCTTTCGCTACATCGACCTGTCGCCGCAGTTAAGACGCAAACAAAGAAAAATGAAAGAAATCAGTTACAGTCTGTCACACAAGAGCGTGTCTGCGATATCTGCGAAACCTGACACCTAATCAGAATGAGATAAAAAGAATGTAAACAAACGAAAACTTCTCTAATACGCGTTGCTGAATACCTTTCAGTTTCATTTGAAACAGTGAAAGGAACAGAGCTTTTTAATATGAGTGCCGCGTACGCGAAACGTCGAAAATTGTCTGGCATGGGCGAATGAAAACAGAGATCGTGATTGGAGTAATATAATATTCACTGATGAATCTTCGTTTTGGGCATGGTGTCCTATTAGGCAAGCTGAGAGGAAGACGTATCACAAAAATAAGAACACTTGTACATCACATTCGAAAGATATGGAGGTCGTTACCAGAATCCTACGCTCAAAAATTAGTCGAGAGTATGCCGAAACGATGTCAAGCTATAATCGCTAATGGAGGAGATTGGACACCCTACTGTAATAGCGTATTAGTGTTTTAGATGTAGATTCAATTCATATAAATTTTTTTACAAATATATAAATATTTACAGAAATATCGCAGACACGCTCTTGTGTGACAGACTGTACGTCTTCGACGGAACTGCGCATTAAGATAGGGAGAAAAGAATCGATCGGAGGTCACGAAATATAGCGGAGGAAATATTGTAGGAATGGCGTTCATTCGCGACAAAGGCATCGATCATTTGCGTAATGGAAGAGCGAGATATTTTCTCTGTTTGCCTTCACCTGCAAATATCTTGAAAGCTTCCCGATAGCGTTCGAACGTGCTTCCACTGTTTGAACGGTCGATCAATCGTGAAAAAGCTAACGCGTGCATTGTTTCGGACAACGAGACACGACTATTTATAAATGCGAACTCGAGCAATTCCCTACGATTGACCAACGTCAAACTTTTATCGGCAGGTCGACAAGCTTCCTTTCACTATACGATTGATTTGAAGTTAATCTAAGGCAAGTGAAACTGTCGTGATACGTCCGATTCTCCTTGATCCTGCATTTTTCAATTAGACAGTGAACTGAAGAGATAAATCATACTTCGAGTAAATTATATTGTTAGATATACTTGTCTGATGAAAGTAATGTAAAGTATACAGGACGCATTACGTTAGTTATTGTTAAGGTTTATGATATATGTCTCTGTAGCAAGTATGTATCAATGTCATCGATTCATATTGTACGAATGATACATTACGCTAGAAAAATTCTTGTTTCTTTTATGATCTCATCTAAATATTAACATTAATCATGCGAAGAACATTATCGGAATTTATCTGGCAAGAAGAGAAATTCTTATATTCTTTCGAACGTGTTGAATTATTTGTCTCTAGGTAAGTAGGAAAAATTATAGTTCCAGAGGCAAAAAAAAAAAAAAAAAGAAAGAAGAAGAAAGGGGACGAAACGAACGGGTTTTCGCTGAAGTTCGTTGCGAAAGTATTTCTATCGAACGATGAAAACGTGTCTTTGATAGTAAAGTTGCATTAATCGTTGTCCGAGGAAACAATGAAGCGCGGGATTTCGAGCGAAAGGGCATAATGTAAAAGATGACACAATGCGCTCTCTGTTCCAAGCGATTTTTCCATCAACGAATCGAACATTAAACGCGATTCACCTGGAAACGAGCGCGCAACAAATTGCGAGGCCATGGTTGAGATAACATTGTAAAATCGTTGTCAAACAGTGTTTTATTCCATTCAAATGGCGGGCAGAATCGAAGCTCGTGTCGCTGATAAAATGTATTCACTGCAAATCACCCAAGTCGTAAACGAAATCAAAAAACGACACGTTTCCGCTCATCGATTTCCGGCTAAAGCATGAGCTTGATATTCGTCGAAATTATGAACCGTACAAAACGCTTCATTAACTCGTTACAAACAGTCGACACGAATTTAATCGCGGTTGCGATGTTAATTGAAAACATTTCATTTCTATATTTCACGAAAAGGATATTTTACACAATTTTTTATATGATATACGTTAGAAAATATTACAAAATTGTTGAAAATATTAAAATGACTAAATTGCAGATGTTTATGCAGATTTGTACTTTTTTAAATACAATTAAAAGAATGACAACTATCCGAATATGTTTCAAAATTTTATAACAAATACTATATTTTCAATATGTATAATTATGTGCATCTTTCATCCGTATTTTAATAACTATGACCACAACGTATGGTTAAAGACAAATAAAAAAAAAAAAAAAAAAATAATGAACTACGAACGTAAAAGAAAAATACCGTTCGACATTGAAGCGTAAGTAGAATAGAATGTCAATTGTCAGACGTTTGTTATACGAGCCAGTTCAGAAATTAGTTTATCGTACAAGACTGCGCGTATCTTACCTAAAGTTCGTTTCATGATCTTTGCAATTGGATTAATGGCAATATAACGTATTAAAAATATAGACTATCGAGAATAAAAATATACAACGCTAAGTATATCGCAGATAAGTAAATTTACGTTCACGCGACATTATATTTTAATAAGTTATCAATTAACTAGCCAATAAATGTATTTGTGTTTGGATGAGACTGGTCTCAAATTTTACAATATTATATCTATTCTGCAGAATCATTTTAAAAATGCAAATATTTCTATAATTAATAATTAACAAACAACAAGTTTCGATTGTGATAGAATTAATTGTAAAATTTCGAACGAAACTTGCATTTATCTTTCCTCAAAATTTCTAATTTCCCTACCAAATGAACGTCACTTTGGATTTAACTGTTTTTCGTGTGACCATTATCACATCACAGAACTTTTCTCAACCAAGATAAAATCGTAAGAAAAAAAGAAAAGAGAAACGTAAAAAACCTGGATTCGGTGGATCCAAAATAACGGTCGTTGTGACGAAGTGGTTTCGAAAATGGAAATCCTTTGACCAATCGGTCACGATATATTTTACATTTACTTGGAACCGGGCCGGTGTTGTTTGCGGTACAAATGAAATTGCATAGTTCCGTGGCTGGCGCACAGTCGAATCAAGCAAATAATTCTGTTGATCTTGCGCAATGTTACTTTGCACGAGTCATTTTGCCCCGTTTACGAAACTAGTTTGCTTTTAACTTTTAAACGTTCCCATGCAACCTGGCGAGCAGCTCGTAATCGAACTGTCAGCCGTCCGACCGAGTAACAAGCCCTGGCCGCCTACTTTGCGGTCTTATGAAATGAAATCTTCGTGCCTAGGAACAGAGAATTGTTTAAACTGTGATAAAGTCGATGGACTGTAAAGGAAAACTAATACAGTGTTCGATAAACATTTTCAACCTGTGATACCTTTCAGCGACGTACCTTCCGTTTACGATGTACACGTACTCTAACGTCTCGAGGTAATTAATTTTACCTTCCCCATGTGTTACAGGATATTGCAGTAGTTAATTAATTTAAGGTTTGTGCGAAGGACCAAGTTTCGCAAGTTAACGGTTAATTTGTTTTCGTTGTATCGTAGCGAAGGAACTATCGCAACGATATTTATCGGGTAAGATACGGTAGAATAAGAATTTCTAGGACAGCCATCGATATCTTCCTTTCTGAGCTCAATCGCGAACTAACAGACTGATGTTTGTCTTATAATTGTTCTCCACAGCGAAGCAATGCTACTAGCAGTGTAGATACGCTACAAATTAAAATTATATAATCCAAGCCTGATGTAAACCGTCGTGGTCAATTATCACCTAAGGATATTAGTTAAGAATCGAGTTTCTCCAGAGTCGAATAAATTTCGCACGTAACTCGTGATTCTTTCAATTTTCTTTCAGATGAAACGTATATCTTTTGGCTACGAAGGTTCGGTAAAAAGTTAAGAATAATTCGGTTAATATTCGAAACCTGTGTTAACGAAATTTGATAACTGTTTAGTCTGTTCAAACGTCGGATTAATGAAATGTGTCCTGAACTATCGTAATGAGCCTGAAGCATTTCGGAGTATTCTGGAAAGCAAGCGCAACTCCTGTTTTAACATCATCGAGCGTATCGCTCGCTGACAACGGGAAAAATTTCACCAGGTGGTAATCTGTCTTAAGAAAATCTGTCAATGAACTAAGTTCAAAGAAACACCGTAACAATTATAGAACGATTAACGATATAGATTAAGCGCAGATTTATTTCATAGCGTTCTATCAGCATTTTGAGAAAAGTCACGCGATAGTCGGATCAAAACCGTACAATACGCGTCCACGATGAAGAGTAATAAATTCTGTCTAAAGGAATGCAAATGAAACGTTCTTGATGCCTTTATTTATCAATCTTCCTCTTTGAAATTCTAATAAACCCTCGACCTCTTTTACTTTCCCTTTTGTCCTTAGACAGAATAGTTTTCAGCCATTTGCAAGGAAAATTCCCTCCGAGTATCTGTTTCACGGATCTAGATATTTCCACTCGCAGGCTATATTTTACTTATTGAAACATAGCATCTTTTGTGAATGCAGCCATCTCCTTGACAACAAAAGCTAGGTAATTGCTAAACGAGAATTCAATAAACGTGTACAAAGTACTCGTCTCATTATACATGAAAGACGAAATTCATAAGATGAATCATAAATTATGTTCACGTGTCAATTTCTGTTTGTCAACCCTCGCGCGTGATCTGTTAATTCCTGAATCTTAATTTCTGTTAGTTGCAACTGGTGATCTTCTTGGCCAAAGATATCCAAATATTTTCTCATGCGGTGCGTCTTTTCACGTTCGAGCTTCGTTCGGACAAATGAAGAAAAGATTGTTTTCATCTTTATCCTACACTCTTCGCTTTGATTCCTTTGGTACGAGTTTTCTGCTCTGACCTTTAGCACTTCTACCGTTAAATATAATACTACGATTTGATGATCGTATTAGAATCGAACTAAAGTATGTAGCGACACACGAGTTAGAGGACAATTCGAGTCACGTTTTGCTTCGGAGTATCAACATCGTTAGGATATACATAATGTAATAATAAACCAACTTCGCGCAAAACAATGTCGCCGCTACGTGTAACAGTCAAACAAAGGCGAATGTAAACTTTCCGGTACTCCCTCGACTAGTATAAATAAACGAACACGATCGTAAGGTGACCAATTTTTCAGTCTCAGTCTCGAGCGATTTTATTAGCGATCAATACACAGTCTTTAGCGAATCAGTTAGTAGCGAGCGTCTTAGCGAACATTCTTTTAACGACCCGTCGACAACGACTACGAGCAATCTACGGTTGACTCTGAATTTATAATTATTTTAAAATATATTCGATGGTTTCAACATCGAGCAATCTCGTCGTTTAAACTACCACACGACCAACCATCCTCCACAAGTACAAGTCAAAATCCTCTATCACAGATTAATTCCGGATTGTTCGAGCAGCTTTCTACCTGTACAAATACGCGTGTACAATCCAGGATACCTGGTGGATATAAGTAAATTATCCATAAACTGGTGAACCATTTAACACGAGTTCGCGCGGTGCGATGTCGAACGACGATCATATAATTTCTGTCGTTTCGTATCGCGACCTAGACGCGATAGCGGAAACCAGCATGCAGCTTCCACTTGCTTCAATCATCGTTGCCAGTGCGACTTCGATATTTATCGAAATTCGATGTAGCAAAAATTGCCCGTCACGCCGCGTGTTTTCAATAATATTTCGTCGTGGCGACGCTTCCAACGTCGTCGTCCGACAAAATTCGTTTCCAGCTCGAGCTGTCGTCCCGTTCCATCTATTCCCTGCCTGTCCTTCGACTTCGTTACACCGTTATCGATTTTAATTTCCGTCCAACGACATTAGACAATTAGAAATTTGAACGGCCGGTGAGATACGTCCGGCTCTTAATGACTTTGTCTTGTTCAATGTATCAGAAACTTTTGTTATCTCTCTCTCTCGCTTCCTGTTTCGAGTTCAATATTTTATACCTAGTTCATTGCAGCTCTGTTACGTAACGAAACGGTCGTTTAACTTTTTTCTATTTCTCGATTAATAATTCGATTGTGCGTCGAACCATATCGATTGGGGAACTTTGTATCGAAAGATAAGCGTGGTGTACAAATCCGGTACCGTCGTTGTGATTATTCGAAAAATGATCAAATCAGAGGTCGAAAGAGGTGAAAGGAATGGATAAATGTTGATAAAAATTCATATTCTCGCGAGCGTGAGAGAAGAGATGAAATTTCAATTGGAATCTGTTTCGTTCGTTGATCATTGCTTTTTGCTTTACACGTTTTGGACATTTTTCTCTATACTTTTTCACCTTTGAGTTTCCTATGGTATACTATAGACGGATAAAAATTCGCAGTTTAATAATAAGTTAGTGAGAAATTTAATACATTAGAAAATATATTTTAAGCAATTGCAAGATTGAGAAACGAATAAAAATTAAACTTTGCTTCTTATATCGTTACTTTTATCGTAATTATTCACAGAATCATATTTATCAAAATCTATCTCTTAGAAGAAATCTCTACCTTTGTATTTAGAAAATTGAATCATAAAAAGTTCAACTACGTGGTTACATATTTCGCAAATTTACGGACGATCGTCCCATAAATGCGATCACAGAAATTGGAAACGTTTTATTATCTATTTGCCTTGAAATGAGACCTCGCAAATCTACAAATATTTTTTAATCAATCAATTCTCATGCCCGCTATTTTATCAGAGATCTATCGCTGAAACAAACGCTAGTGAAAACGAATTGAACAATGCAGTTCTGCTTCTCGATAGCAATTCGTTACACTGAAAACCGCCACTGAGACAACATCGATCAAATCAATGTATCGATCTTTCACTCGTTGACCGTTTTAATCGAACACCGATCGACGCAACATTCATTTCTAGTGGATAACCATGACCACGAATTTTTTTACAATTTTCCACGATTCGATTCATAACCTCGTTTTAGTACAAAGAACTCAACGATTTAACATTGCATGATCGTGTAGGAGAACTCGCGATTGTGTAATTAGTCAAGGTAACGGTTTCCAAGAAATCGGCAGAAAAGAAAAATTATACATCGTTGGAGTTCTATCGAGTTTCTTTTAAAATTGATGGAGAAGTAAACGTAGGGTATTATTCGATAGAAAAATGTTGAGATTATTAGATGTACAGGAATGCAAAGAGACGCGCGGATAAATTATAAGATGGAAAATATATATGTAGTATCGGGAAAAGGGACGTGCCTGACAATGGGCCATACCTGGGGCCCATTACAACATCGTTGTAATTAAAGGGGATCTACCTGAAAATGGGTCAGGCACATCTGGGGGTAAAAAGAGAGTACATTAAGGAGTCGGGGGAGTTGGAGAGAAGACGTGAAGACGTGAAGACGTAGAGTTGGAGTTGGGGAGTTGCAGAGAAGACGTGAAGACGTGAAGACGAGGAGTTGGAGTTGGGAAGTCGATGGGAAGACGTGAAGACGTGAAGTTGAAGCTGGAAGCCGAGTAGATGACGCACGACGATCATAGTCAGCTATATGTTGAGCATTGCTCATACGAATAAACGAACTTAACTCTCAATAACCATCATTCCTTGTCCTTGCTCTAGAAACTAACACAAACACAACATCACCTAAGTTACTACATATATATTTTAAGCTGAAGTGTAAATACAAAGAAGGAATACAATATATGTGAGCTGGTCCAGACCCGCACGCTAGCAGTGTTACTCTATAACTGAAAAACCCTGAAGCCAACGACGCACGTGCACCGCTTTTGATTTGTCCTCGACAGCCCCTTGTCTATGCGCTGTCGATGGCTTCAGTGCTTGAGAAAACTAAAGACCAGATGTAGAGTTTTCTTAGAAGTGGCGACCACTTCAACAAAAAAAATATTTTTTTATTTTTTTTGGAAATAGTTTACAACCATTTCTCATTGAGAATTACAAATAAATTATTCCGGCGTGGTACTATAACGTGAATAATAAACGATTATCGTATGTTTGAACCCGGGTCCTGAACGTTCGTAACAACCAAAGGCGCTAACCACTGCGCTGCTTTTTTCCACGATGTTTATTGACCCAGCAAATGATTATTATATATGTATGGTATTCATAATAAACAATGAATTTCGGTTGTGGAGTGGATTAGGCAAAAGTACCGATACGTGTCGGTACGACATAGCCATACAATATTATGTGTGTCGGAATTACATTTTTTTTTTTTTTTTTTTTTTTTTTGGCATTACAATTTATAATTTGGATTTAAGTCGCCGTAGAGCGGTGCTTATATATGATATTGTTGTTTCTTCCTATCTCTGTCCTGAAAACCTGGTCGCAAAGACGCTAACCGTCGTCAGGGTGAGAATTGCCGTCGAGTTGCGCTACATATGTATTACTGAATTTGGATATGTCTTCTTTAATTGTGAGTATCTTGAGGTCGCGATGTATTGTTTCGTTGGTAAAATACCAATGTGCGTCTATTAAGGATCTTGGAGATTTTGATAGGAATCATTGAAGAATTTCTATGTTGGAATTACTTGCTGTTTCCCATAGTTGGATCCCATAGGTCCAAACAGGTCTTAATATGGCTTTATATGGCATTATCTTACTCTGTACTCTTAAGTTGGAACGTCTGCCAACGAGCCAGTAGAATTTCGATAGAGAAAAAAATAAAAAGAAAAAATTTCATGCATTTGGTGCTTTCGCTTAATTGTATGAAAGTTATCTTTGCCAAAGATACAATGTATCGTTAGAAATCGACAAAGTTCCTTTTATCATTTCGTACATCTTCCTACCTTAAAGAAAAGCTTCAGACGGAACAAACAAAAATCCATTTGTATCATATAGCGCATTTAATCATACTTGAAGAAAAGAAATACACACATGCTACCTTCTGTGATATTAATTTATGGATGTACAGGAAATAAATAGAAGGATTAAAGCTCTCCTTTGCGATATTGCGATGCAGGCAGCATATTAGCGATACGCTCGATATTGCATATTAATACGAACAAATAATTTATATTTGATAATATAACAAGTTATGGACGTACAGAAGATAAATGAAAAGCTTCAAATCATTCTTTCAAAGAACGAATGTCGTGATCGAAGAGCATCGGTAAAAAAAAGAGAAGAAAAAAGTATAAAAATTTGCGATTTTCAATCGTAAAATGTAAAATTGGTCGATGGTCGAAAAACACCGGGCCGTGGCTTTTTTGAAGCCAACCGTCGAACGATAACATGAGTACAGTTTTTTCAAAGACACAAATTACGTTAGCGCTACTACCGACGCGACGAACGTTTCCTACAATTTCTTGTGATCCCGAGCAATCCAATTCTACCGGTAGTTACGAAGGGAACAGCAATTCCCTGAGAGGGTTTGCTTGCGAAATTCGCGTTTCCCTCGCTCTGAAAAAAAAAGCGTCGCGACGCTTGCGTTCCATGCTCTATAATGTATTTATATGTCGGGTTATCATTAGAGTTATGCACGAGCGAAGATATTTACTAGTCCAATTATGATTGTGACGGAATTTGACAAGTAACCATGGTAATTAGATACTCGGAATGTGAATGGCAATGATCTTAGACTCAATAACGAATCTATGGTCAGCGGGATGACAAATGCGATATTGAACTTGACACACGTGTTCCCTGTACTAGTAGAACTTATCGAATTGAACTGAACCTCAGTCCAAGTGGAACTGCCCTTATATACCCCTATCCGTATTCCTCGTGTCAATCCCTGTTTTAAGGAGAGTTATTCAATTACTTTGTACGTCTGTTAGGTACACGTCCCTCCCGTGACCGCGGCTACGTTCAGTGACCCATTATGTCACTTCGAGCCCAAGCCCACTGTCATAAATCTCGGATAATCATAATTGACTTAGCTCATGAACAGCTATTTCTCAGTTTTATCGTTTAAGTCCGGCTATAATAAAAAGTCTGGACTAAAGTATTTGGGACTTTCCCAAACATTCCGAAAGGAAGGCTCCGATGTCCTTTCATCAAAGATTGTAATAACACAAAAGAATATTAATACGAGGAAAGAAATTGCGCAGAAATATTGTAATATGAGTAAATGTTTTGCTTAATTAACAGAACAATCGCTTCGTTAGTAAAATAGTCCCGCGATGTCTATTACGATTCTTTTTATTTTCTTCTCACTTTTATGGAAATAATTTTTGTATTTTTATAATACGAAGCAGTATGTGTATTCAAGCAGGAAAATTTAAATTTCAAAATTTCAAGGTTAAAACATAGACCAATATGAGCACAGCAAGGAATAAAACCGATGAAATCCATCGATGCTAATTACAAGGTTTCTCAAGAATTAATAAAACCTTGTCGAAAAATGGAGTGAATAGAATGGGACATATTACGATTTCCGTTTTTCCATTTACCATTTTTTAATTCAAAACTCATTGAACTCGTTGAACGATTAAAATAAAATAAGTTTCTCTCATAAAGTTGAAAGTTGAAAAACTTGGCACGAGCTATTCACGAAGCAGACACAACTTCTGCTGTAACCATCTGATATAAGTTCTATACAGGAACTAATCCTATCAAATGCGAACACGGATCTCAGACTCTTCTATTTCACGCGTAAAAATTATCTATCGTCAAAATCGAACGAATATCCGATTATACTGGATCTTCTAATTTTATAGATTTTGCAAAGCTTGACATATTTTCAGTATCTTGTTCGTACGATAATAAACACACGGAACGTGACTCTCGATTCCCGAGACTTCAACATCAGCAATCCTTACTCGAAATAAAGCAACGGTTCATGCAGGTTTCGAATTTCGTAAATTATGCAAAGCTTTGTATCTTTCACTCATAACAATTAAACCGAGCATCTGTTTACGGGTCTGTGGGAAACTCAATAACGTAAAATTACATAGGATACATCAAAGTATACGAGATATTCAAAATATAATACTTTCATGGTATTTAGTGGACGAAGGAAATTTCTATTTTCGAAATTGTGTCCATAAAAATCTAATTCTTGATAACAGTAAACGCGAATATAACACGACTCTCTGCCAATATGCTCGCTGCATGGAATTCTTTAGAAACAACTCGCTTTCGTGTTACCGATTTCGAAAATTCGACGCACTTCGAAGAAGCCGATTTCCCACGTCTGCTTGCGGAACGTTCCGTGGACCGGTGAAACTTCAAATATAATTTTTAGCCAGGAAGATGGAGTTCCATTCGAAAGGGCATGGCGAGGATCAGCAACCGTAAGGATCGACTTTGGCTTTTCGGTTGGCTCCGAGGCGACTCGCGAGAAAAATGAAAGAGAGATGCAGACGCAGCTGATCGGCTATAGATTTCAACGAAATAGAATTTCTTTCGGCGTCTCGAAAGTGCTCGCTGCAGGTGACAAATTCATCCTGAAACGACGAAACTTGAACCGAGAGGGCCTATACGCGAATCCTTGCCACGAACCGATCGATCGATCGAACCTACGATGTCGCGTCGGTGGCTGTTCTATTCGCGTCGACCATTTCGAAAATCGCATTTGTTAAAGTCTGCCGGTCTAGGCAGCCTTCTTTCCTCCGTTACGATCCGCAACGGCGATTGTTACGTACTCGATGATACGCGTTCCAAGGATCTTCGATGATTGCGGATAGCCCCGCAGCTTGTATTCGCAGGGAAAATGGTCAATTTGTGACCGAAAGATATACTTTTCTGCGATTTCGTTTCCTCCTGTTTTCAGGAATATAAGCATCGTGTTGAGATGTTGGCGAAATAATCGATTCGTGGGCAGACGTAAAAACGATTTTCCGTTAGAGTAACGAACCCATCGAGGATCGAGCGATAGTTGATCATAATATCACAAGTACTTTGATTTCTTTGAATTTTATAAAATTGTAAAATCTTTCGTAGATGGAAGAAATAACTTTGATGCGAGAGACAGCGATAGTTACTAACGTTAACTCATCTTTATTTCTTATTAGTTTTATAATTATAGAAGCTTCGGATAATCTTAGGATTATCTTTATCCTTTGTCACCGATGTAATACTTTGTCGCTTGTACGATCATTCACAGATAAATGAATCTCGCAGTTTTACGACAACTAGATAATTCTCTAATTCTACGTAAAATAACTCGTGATGAGCAGTGTTTAATTCAATATTTTTCATCGCAGCGTTCGATAGACGCAACGAATGAAAAATATTACGCCGAGAGCTTCGTTGTTAATTGGTCGTAATATTTTCCGACGGGGAACAGCCAACAATAGGTTGTTAAACGTTATCGATGGATGGCCAGCAGATCGCAGAAACAAAGAACGAAAGAAAGGATAGCCTGGTTTTTTTCATAATTAACAATGATTTAAATAGAATTTGTTTGAAGATCATTTGGCTACTAGACGGCGCGCGACTTTGACCGAATCCTTTTTCCTTTCCCGGGAACATTTTAATTGCTGTTCTTAATTGCAAGATCGCGCACTTTGGTCGCTATCCTTAATTATAAAGCTGCTCGACAGCACAAGCAATTGTATTAAACGGGGAATAGGGAAGAGAATCTTTTAAATTGGTTGCAGTGGAGATACAAAAAGAACGGCGTATACGATTCGCCGTAAACTCGGTTCTACTTTGTTCTCTCGACTCGTCGATTTACCCAGCCAGAAAGCAATGTTTGCAAATATTACAGTTGTCTTAATTTTCGCGCGGAAACTTCACTTCATAAAGAAAGCTATTAATTCGCAATCTTAGCGAAACTCTGTAAATTAATTTAAACGTGTGAAAAAAACCTGACATACAAACCTGTTCAAACATACGAAACCTATGGCAAACATTTTTAAAACCTTTCCTTTACAATTTATATCTTTGAATTCTAGCGTTATGCTTATCGCGATGATAATAATTTAAAATAACGTATACGATTATCATTGAAATTGCTTATCTCGCAAGGAAATCATTATGCAACAAGGTCTAATATCGAAATGAAGACGCTTAGCGACGATCTAAAATCCCTCCAAATCTCAACTAAATCTACCCGAATATCCATCTGAACAAATTGTAAAGTAAAAATTAAATAATAAGAAAAAAACTTCAACTAACGAAACTAACCTGAACAAGAAACAATCGTAAAAACACAGTATCCGAATGCTGGCTCTCGACTTCAGACAACACGATGAAAACGCGTGGCTACGTTTAAAACGAATGCCGTAAAATTTCCCTTGCGTTAATTAAGCCTCTAAATTCGAGTACACACGGCTGTAAATCAAAGTTCTTTCGCGCGCAAAACACCAAACGCTTGGCAACGGTAACGTTTCATTTTTCGTAAAATTATCGGACGAATTTGGTAGCCCGGACATAGCGAGCCGCTGCTCTGAGCAATCTCTGTACAAACTCGCGCAAACGATCGTAAACTGTACTGTGACCTCATTGGGGGCGTTGACTTGTCGCGAGGTTGGTTATCGTAAAGACGCTTGTCGGGAAAAGCAGCGGCTTTTTTAGGCGCTTCTGTTCACCTGGTCGAGCCGATTCCACGGAACCAATCGAATTTCGATAAAAATTACGTATCGCTTGTCGAGCTGGCAGTGTAGCAGGTCGCGCGACGCGCCCAATCGATGAGCCGGAATCGCGATACAGTAGCGAGTTACGGGATTGAGACCGAGCACAGGTTTCTGTATCGAAAATTGCGTTCGATGCTATAGCGAGGATGTGGCGAACGAAATTAAAGGCGAACAAGATATTGGCTTGTGTTATGTTGGTTCGCCAGAGTTTGTTGTGACAAGGGGATAAAAAATGATTCCTCGTTAGAAGATCAAGGGAAGGTAAAAGATCTCTATTTCTAGATGTATTGGTGATGCATTTGTACGTTTTACGCTGAGTGTTCGTGACAATAGTCGGATAAAATATTATACGGTTGTATTATTCTGTTGCAAGAATTTGTAAAACAAAGATAAAAATTCATTTTCGTCTACAGCAATGAAGAGCAGAGTAATGGAAATACGAAAGTGTAATTCAAACGTATTTGGCTAAACGGGAATTGACAAAATTTTTAACAAATCTTTGGTATAAAGACACATTCTGCGATAAGTATTCTAAGAAAAGTGTTTGTTATTAACACACGTGCATTTCTTCAGAGGATTATTAAATTAATATGCAAAAAGGTGGTTGGAAGAATTTGTTTAATCATATTGTTTATGCGACTTCATTGATATGGATGTATATACCACGTCTTATATACCTATGAATGAAACTTTTACATTTTATACGGAGTTAGTACGAAACAGTTAAAAGTCTTGATAAATGGGATAAATCTTCTCAAGGTGAAGTTTCGTTCTCTAAGGAACGCTTGATAAAGCACTCTTCGTGTAGGCCGTTATTTGAAATAAAACAAATGAACAGCGCACCACTAAATGCCCGCGAAAAGTACCATTTAATACTCTGCTGTCAAAAAGTACGTGGCTTATCGGAGAAAAACTTGGCATATTCATCTTTTTTCCAATTTTTCAAACGTTCCAGTCAACGTTATCGATGTTGAAAAGAAAAGAGGAAAGAAATTGAAACGTCAAACCATTCATGAAGATCAGGATAAACCCACTTCTACCAAAATAACGCAATATTTTTAAACCTATCGGAGAGATCAAGATAAAATATACATAAAATATGAGAAAATACATAATGCAAAAAAAAAGAACATTTAACCACAGATTAGTCGAATGCTCAATCCACGTGCACCGTTGTAAGTTCATAAAATTACTGTAAAAAATTATACGTCGGTCATTGTGATATTTCACTGTGATATCTCTAATTTTAACGCCGTGTGGTGGAAACAAATTATCGAGGAACGCAATGCCGTCTCTCAATTTGGGCATATTTTTACAAAAAGAATCGTACTTCTCTGGTTTCGACGGCACATGACCGCGACCGTCGAGAATATTTCATCGCGCATCAATTCTCACTGAACGTTCTGCACCATTTCCATCGAAAAATAACAGAGAGGAACGCGTCAGGAAGAATAATAAAATAGAGGCACGAATCGGATATTTGAAGCTTTCACGCGTTAAATACATTTTATATTACGCGATCGCGCGTCCAGCCACGTTGTTTACACTTACAACGAGTGATATGCGGCCAGCTTAATCGAAAACAACCGAACCAGCCATCGGTTAGGAATAATAAAACGGGGCGAAATTCGAAGAGCGGCTATCCCTATCGGATCGTATGAAAATTAAAAACGCCACGAGAACTTCGGCAAATGAGTTATTCCCCGATTCGTTGATTAGCGAATACGTTCGATTGCACAAATAATGAAAAAAGTCAAGGACATGGAAATTCGCTTGTGTCGTCTAAATATCCGTTTTTATGGGAATTTTTTTTTTTTTTTTTGCGACGTCACTGTTTCTCTATGTAAATCTAAAAATTCAAATAAAAGATTCACACACAACAGTGTCTATGTAAATCTATAGTTGCATGTAAACGAATAAATCATGCGAGAGACTTAAGGTATGTGGTTTACAAATTACAGTTAAATAAAGCAAAGACTCGTATAATCTTTAGTGATCTTTGTGTTTTGTATTTCTGCACGATCTTTGTTTCTATGTTGTGTAGCTTGGTGATCTCGTGTATAGTTGTAGGAATCTTTGAAAGTTTACGAGATAGCAATAGATGCTATCGTCGATTCAATTTCAAACACATATATCGAATTTCGATTTGCAAATCTTTGATTTTAAAATTCATATTGTGTTAGAAGAAAACCGATGATGAATTGAAAGGGACAATGCAACGGTAATTCCGCATCCTTAAATACTTAAAACTTAAAATATAAAAAAATTAAAATATTCCACGGATAATTCTTGTCAATTTGGAAAGATTATAATAAAGAGATTATAATCAATAATCGAGAACGGAAGAAGCAGACTTAAAATTTACCACGTAAAAATATCCACTCCAAGATATAAACTAATTATTCAATATGAAATATTTAAAGATTTGGCACAATCTATCTGAAGACTCGACATTTACATTTACCTTTACTCGTCTTTTGTTTCGATCAGATGTACACTAGATAGATCTTTTTCGAAGCACATTGAGATTCGACTAGAATATACGAAACTCCGAGTTTTTCGTTTTGTTTCAGACCACGCGAGCATTTCCTTCAATTCTTTTCTTCTAGCGCGTTCTTTTAGCGCGGCTTTCTTTCCATTTGCGCTAATTCGTGTCTTCAAGGAATGGTCGAAGAACCGTGGAATCCATACCGTGAAGTCACGCAGCCGGAAGTGCATCAAAATCCCCGCATACTTATCAGAGCTTCGAACGTTCGCCAACACGAACCGGCAAGTATACCGCGGAGTTTGGATTAATTCGAAAATTCGCAAAGAACACGTGGAGTTTCAAAGAAACTTCTCCATTAGGCAGCGCGAAATTTTCAACTATTTTACTTTTCTATCTCATTGCATAAAAATTCTATTACAAAGTAAAAATATTAGATTGCTGAAAAAAAAGAAAGGAAGAGCGATGATGAAACGGACAGTTCTGTCCATGAAATAAAGTGATCGAGGTAATTCACGCGAAGCGTTAGATATTGTTCGGAGCAAAATAATATCGATTTTTCAAATTAAATACACAAGCAAATACAAGTAACAACAACTATCAGTGATATTAATAAGTGACGTTATCAAACTTTCCTCATTTCAATTACAAACACATTAAAAGTTATATTAGAATCATAATTTTCGCTTAGAAAACTTTTGAATTGCTTCGGACACTTTTATAAAAAAAGAATTTACACATAAAATTAATTAATAAATTATGTGAAGCGCGGCTTAAAACTTCTGTAGACAGCTACATCGCGTGCATATTTCTCATATTACTTTATACCCACCATTACGTAGAAAAAATCATTTTATATTTCCATGGAAATTTTGCCAGATGAGTAACGAAATATTTCAGCATAATCGACGATCGTGTTACACGTTCAAAGTTCACAAACAATCGGTTTACATAGAAAGAGGAGCGTAGTTGACGCAGGAAATGACTGGTTTCTGTGTTTCGCGGAAACAAAAATCGGATTAAACGAATCGCTTCGTGAATACTTCCATTTTTCAACGTGTCAATTAACCAAAGTACTGTTAATTGCTCTCGATTGCACGCAATTTTATATTCCGCAAATGTACCACCGATAGGATACATGGAACAATAATGAATGATCTATGGGAGCAATACCGAAACGTCATAATAACAAACATTCATTTGCATTCTCGCTAATTATTTGAACAGTTGCGCGTGTCGCGAAACACAGCGAAACAGCCTCGTAAAAATTCAACCACGCAATTACGTTGAATTTATTATGGAATTCATTTTGCAGCGGTATACGATACGCTAATTCCCCCTGTACCTTTTCACGACTATATTCTTTCCAATCCAACGATCAAACATTTGCTAATTATCAAACAAACATTCGCTTCTTTTAAGACCGACTTATATGTACCTTTGTATCATAAAATTTTGACGTCTCAAAAGTTACGATTGCTAACAATTTTCCTGTATTATTTACGATAATGGAATATAAAATTCTTTACGCGAGATAGATTAAACGAAGTAATTTCATTTGAATGTCAAACTTAAAATACGTCGTTCGTCGATTTCGATCATTTCGTTCTGTATGTACATTTCTTGTTTGAAATAGTATAACGAACACGCAGAAAATTCGATACATTCTCTCTTTAAATTATAAATTGAAACTTATTCTTAGTCGTTCTTCGGCCGAAGTTACGTGTAACAGTATTACAGTTCTTCAAAAGGATGCTACAACTCTTTTAAATTTCCTTTTAACAACGTCATCCTTGAAAGTAAATACACAATACCTGAAAATGAGCAATATTTTTTGAAACCAATTACCTTGATGGGAAAATTGCATGGATTCCGGCGACAGTAAATAAATTAGCTCTGAGAAGTCCTCGAAAAATGCCTGTGAAATGTCATGCGTCGTGAAAGAATTCTAATTTCATAATCAGTCTTCGTAATACATTTGCCATTTATCAAAGACAACAAATTCGTCCAGGCTGACATCGAATTCAGCGTGAAACATATGCTCGAGCGGTTACACAGCGTAAGTGGCAAACAATGGACAGTTGGAAACGTTGTCAAAAACTTCACAGCACGTTACAGATTGACAGTGCTACACGCTCCGCAAATAGTTTATGGACGGTAACAGACATGAATATGAAATTGCACAGGGGAAACCGTACTTCATGGTTTTCAAATGTTTCCTACTAAACACCGTGCAGATGTATCACACACGACGATCTCTACGTATTCTGAAACCGTATAAAACGCTTTGCGACCAGCTGTCTATAGAGTTTAGATGAAATTTACATTCTCCAGGCGAGATTTCTTCCCAAGTATAAATAACCATGAATAAAATTCCAAATTACTATTTTTTTTTACTAAGATGTTTGTAACAATCTATTTAAGGATTTTTACGCAGATTCATATTTTTGAGAGTAGAATTAAAAAAATGGAACCTCCATAGAGAATTGTTTTGTCTACCAAATATTCGTGATTTCTTTATACTACGTGCATTCTCTGTGTAGTTTTGATCTTTTTAATTTCTTATGAAACGGGTAAAAATTCGTAGTCTAGTTGTAATTAACACGGTTCATTTTCTTTTGCGTCACTGCTTGGGATTTTCTATCTTTCGAATTAGATCTGGATTTTCGTCCAACTTTGCCAGCGAATGTCGTGTTGACTCGAACAACTGTTTCAGACTTTCTTCTCTGGTTTTAGATTAAACGGGGTTAAATTACACGAAGCCCTCCAGGTATATTAACAAATTTGCGAAAATTACAATCAAAACGGAATTGAGATTTTCTATTGTAGTAGAACGTAGAGATATTCTTCTGAAATTTCGTTTTACCGAAATTTGTTGTCTGAATATTTTCTAATTTTAGTACCGGGTGGTAAGTAGAAAGAAGCGTTGTAGTATAACCTGCTATATTCGAAGATAGAAATCTTTTAACACGTTCGTCGCCACGTCGCACATATGTATCTGTGCGACGGGTATACTTCCGTGGGGGCCCCGTCACCAAAGGATGGTGACGCTCTTCTTATTCGAGTTAATTAAATATACGATATTATATATAGGATATACAACATAAAAATATTAAAAATACATTTTACCATACTTTTTATTAATTTATATTCTGGATAATATATTACATTATCCTATATCGTATGGTATTCGTTAAAACATTCCAAACACATTTGGGGTGATTTTGGGCACATCGAAAAATAGTTATAGACTCCGTCATCGCTACTCTCCTCACTTTCAAATATATTTTCACGCTGTTTACTGAACATTTTGAGAAGGAAAAAATCACCGATGTACGTCTCACAAGTATGATTCTCGACTAAATGAAAGATCCGAGATATCTGCCATGAGATCCCTCGGAATATTCTAACTGGAAAGCTTATCGCTTTCTCCATTTCAGAAATAAATAATCTCTTCTTTACAATGAATCGAAGGAGATAAACAATGAATCGAAGGCGATAAACATTGAATCGAAGGCGATAAACGATGAATTCCTGCTTGTCGCTCTATTTACGTTCTGCGTACCGGCGGTGGGATTTGGGCCCCGCAGGAAACTTTGCCGAATCACGCTGGGCGACGAACGTGTTAAATCTACATGACAAATCAATGAAATTTTTAAGATGTTATAAACGTCCAAGAACAGCGAAAATAGATACTTAGAGAAATTAAATAAACAGACTGTCTTGGTTCGATAAGATTAATCGACACATAAATTCTTCAATATCCTTCACATACGTAGTGTTATTATACAAGTTGAAATTAGTATTACATTGTAGATAGTTTAAGAGAACACATCTATCGGTGATGAGTATCGCCGATAGTTTTCTGTTTAATTTAAAGTTCAACAGGCGATGACAGACTAGTGATCACACGCAGTCCTTGTGAGGCAGACAAACCTAAGCCAAAAGTACGTGCAAGGTGCAAAGAAAAAGATCTGTACAAAGACAAGAGAATCTCAGTCAACGAGTGTAAGCGGACGGACCAGCGAGAGCGAGCAAACGGTTCTTTTCACCTAACGATAAAGTAATAGTTCAACCTGCCTGCTGGCGTAATAATCATCCGCTCTATCATCATATTTATATAATTTTTAATCTATAATTAAAAGATCTGCAATTTACTTTTCGTTTCTTCTGACAAAGCATCGTCTGTGATCTTTCACGGAGCCAACACGGTAGATACGAAGCTGGTTAATAAAAAGAAAAAAGAAGTGTTGGGGAAGTTGCAACGCGGATGTGAAAAAGAAGTTTCTCGCACGCGAGGAACGGGTAATGAGTTAACAAATTATGCACGGTGGACGGTGTATTTCGTCGAACGAGGGAATACTAAAAATAGAAACAATGAACTAAAATTAAGGGAATTAAAGGATACACGCATTCCACGCCAGACGAACTTTTTCAGTAAATCCTTTCCCCTGAATAATTAGGGGGAAAACTTTAACCAAAAAATGTCCGACTTATAGGATTCGTTTCCTGCCGTGGAAATAGTCGCGCTGCTTTCTTCCTGGCGCAATTTTATATTCAATTAAACCGTGTTAATCTTCGAACAGGTTAAACCAATTACACATTGCGAACTTAAAAAATAGCGCAGGTGCGTACGAGTTATTTATCATAGGAAATTAAATTATACGCGAACAGGAGAATTAAATTTCGTTCTATCTCTTTTTTTTTTTTTTTTTACACGCTGTGCGTCAACGAAATTCAGATAAAAACTAAAATAATGTGTAATTTATAAAAGTACAATAATTCGTTCAAAACTAGCGGATATTCGAATGGAACAAAGATCGATAAAAAAAATATGCCAGTCTATTTTTCACAAGTTTAAGTTGCACGGCACTTCTGAAAGAAATAAACTCCACAAAATATAAATCAAATATAAAGTCTCGATATCGTTGAAATCCTATAAAGGATGAATTATTCCTTTCGTACCATTTAAATGCCGTACCTACTTGATCCGGAGTTATCCCTTTTATCTGGCAAACTTTATAACCCTTTCTTCGCCTCTCTCTCTTTCTCTCTCTCTCTCTCTCTCTCTGCGTTTCTTCCAATTAATTTATTATCGAGTGTAATTTAGAGAAAATGCTGGAAAGGAATCGCAGGTCGGTGTTTCGCCGCTTTTATCTCGTCCAATTAGCCGACTTTTCGATTACCCCCGGACCTCCCTTACTTGCAATTACGTCAGATGATCAGACTTCTTTTCCACCTACAGAATACGAGTGCAACGTGTAACTGTAGAGGCCGTTATAAAAACGAATAATATTCAGTATTCTAGACGAATTACATTAACACAAATTACCAAGTTACCGATGGAATCGCGCTACGCCAACTTTATGTTTTTCAACATCGTCCGACGATCTAAATTGTTCCATTTACTTTTCGTTATCGTTAAAAAATAATCCTCATTTACTAGGAATATAAATTATGTAATTTCATTATGTGCGCTATTGAAGAATAACTCTCTTCGTTATAATATCCGGACATTTTATATTTTGCAAATGAATTAATAAAGTAGTTATAAATAATGAAAGAACGAAATACGGTTGATTCAGTGTTAAAGGGATATTTTAAATACCGAACAAGTAAAAGAAATGAAGTGAACGTAAAATTTAATTGAAACGTAATTTGAATATAGTAGTGTTTTTATAGGGGAATTAAGAAAGGTAATGGATTACCGTATTAATATCTTATAGAACATTTTCTGCTCTCTCTTGATTAAAAGTGCTACTAACAGTAAATGTAATTTCAATTTATTAAATGAGTGTCTATTGCTGCGTTATAATTATCTTTTTATAACGACCTATCCTTGAAAGCGATAATAGAGGGGAGAAGAGTAAGGGAAGAAGGGGAGGAATGACAGAAAGGGAACAGACGAAAGAAATGAGCCAAAAACGGAAGGTGCAGTTAATGTTAGTTATAAGTTAGAATAAGGTGCAATAGTTAAAAATAAGAGAAATTGGTAATTGTAGTATATATGTAAATATTAGAGATGTAAAACCGGAGGTCGTCCAAAGCCGAAAGCTAATGGACTAAAATAAATAATAATATAACGACCTATCCATTTTTTTTTTTTTTTTTTTTTTTTTTTTATTGTGACGCATATTACATTTCTAAGAAATGTTGATTCTCATAGGCTGAAATTTTTAAATGTAGTTTACAGACACACTGAAGGATTAACTTTGCTTTTAGGAAATGAAAATAGCAGTGAAAATATTGTTAAAATTTCTAAGTAATATTTATCCAGTCCGTTATCTTACCAACCGCGTTCTAAGGCCAAACTTGTCGATTTTAGACTCGCAGTCTTCTAGATCGAAATTATCTCACCCACCTGTAACACAAAATAGAACGAAAAGTTATTAACAGTTCTTCTTTCTATAAAATCTTCTTATCGTTCAAAATAAATTATTTTACAAATCACAGCAGCCATGAGTCGCAGTATGTAATAACGTAGAATATACTGAAAGTTAAATATTAGAAATAAATGTTTGAAAAGATGATTATACTTATGTAAACTCTCTAGAAGTTCACGTGTGATAGGGACTCTCTCTGTTTACGGATAGCACGACTTCCTTTGTTTCACGGACAGAGCGACTTTCTTTTATTTTGAGAGACACTCAGTTCCAAAACGGACGCACAGAGAGCAACATCAGAGACAAACAAGATTGCAAATTAATTATTTAAAATATTGAAGATTGACGGAAAAAGATCGGTAGCTCAGAACGTTGAAAATCGATTCTGGATTTTCAGGTAGACATTGCACAAAACTTGTTATTTATTGTTTATGTAATTTATTGTTATTTATCGTTATAGATTGATATTAATTGTTGTTTAAGTATTTTTACAATAAATTCGATTTTCAGACTTCAGAATCAATCTTCTGAATTATCACAAGAAAAACGATATTACACGTATATAAAAACTAAAAGATTTTAAGGTAAGACATTTATAAACAATACAACTTCGATATCCGCGATAACTTTAAGAATTTGATCGATTAATATATAATACAATAAGCAACGTAGTATGTAACAATATTACAGATCATTCGTTTCATTCATTTAATTTCATCCTGACTGAATAAAGAAATACTCGGTAGATTAAGAACGGATAATCGATTCAACATTCTTTGTAATTTTTAATCCGTGTCATTTCAACTTCCAATTTATTTTCACTACATTCCGCTCTTTTTCTCTAACAATGAACTATCTCACAGATTTCTTTCATCGAGTAGCTTTGATACCAAATATAACTATCCACTTTGTGCACAAAACGTTAAAAGAATCCTGAAATCTCTTATGCGATTGTTATATTCCTAACATCACACAGCAGAACCTTTTTATTAAAATACAACGCATCATTAAATAAGACGAGTTACTTCGTCATTCGGGTTCTCAATAATCTACCACGTAATAATTCTATTATTTGGTTACGATAATCTCTTTATTTGTGGAATCTTTCAGTGCAATGTTTCATTTCTCTTGAAGATCAATTATTCTTCATAATAGACTCATTGGTTCTTTGATTTCATCATTATAGAAACAGATAGTTAAAGAATTACCCGGTCGAGAGATTACACGAACAAAAGTGCGCTATCGTTCGATTAGCGATACTTTTCGAATTGAAGATAATATAGAAGAGGAGTTGGGTATTAAAAGTCGTTTGAAATTTAACAAATCCCCCGGTATCAGACGAGCAGCTTATGCAAAAACTGTCACATGATGTATGTACACCGCCACGTGACACGCATGCAAAATTCATTCACTTATCTGCATAAATTTCTGTTATCTCGCCACTGGCAAAGGTCACACGACTGTTTAACATAACGTCAGTGCAGCGACGGCAAGGGACGTCAAAAATTCTTCAATTACCCAGAGGAGAAGTATGCAAATATTCACTGGACGAGCCTCTTCGCTTGCAAAAATGTCTATCCACGAAAAGAGAAGAAAGAGAGAAGAAGATAAAAAATGAAAAGAAAAATTGACGGAGCAGCTTGAAAATACCATTGACCAGCATTTCGTTCGTTCACCATAGAATCGAGAACGTACTCTCCTAGTACCTTCAATATTTGCACAGGTTTTTAATAAAGCAGTTCGAGGCAGCCGAGAAATAAATTTCGAAGAAACCGTCGTTTTTCCGCAAGAAGATTATTGCTTTGGCCGATTTTCCTTGTTCGACAATGCGATCGATATCTCACCGACCAAAAAAGCTTTTTTTTCAGTCGTTTGTATTCTTTTTTCTTTTTCTTTTTCTCTTTTTATTGCTTCTTTTTTTCTTTGCCACTTGCCACTGCGCATCGAGATACAGTACGTCGAGTCACAGACAGGAATATTCAAACTTTTTGCGGCCCAAATTCCATCCTTTTCCACCGAGGCTCCGACATTTGTCAATACGATATCGCTTTTCGATTGGGTCGGGTTCGACCTTTTGTTTGCGTCGGAGTCAAAGAGAATTAAAATGATTCGGGATGTGCGCCGACCGCTGCAAAGTTGCATGGGAAATTTCCGTTTGGGAACCATTTTGGGAATTTGCAGAACGATTTCAATTTGATCTCAACTGGGATTGATATGGAATTCGTCGTACTGTACAAGTTCGCGTTTAACTCCGCGGAGAACCAGCTTGACCCGAAAGATTCAGGCAAAATATTTTTACAAATATCTTTCGATAAACATATCCCTTTATATCGCTGGGAATATGAGAAATTTTGATACCTGAAAATGTATTTGCTATTTGTAATGTACGGTACTGCTGTTTTATACATCCACCGATGGGATCCAGGAGATGGAATGATAAAAGACACATCGCCGAGATTGATTGAACGCTTTTACAAACTTTTCCTTTTTAAGAAACTTTTTCTTACGAATACCTTTTACACTGCTTCTAAGGTTACACTTTACATAAAGATGATGTTGCAGTTACGCTGCCAGCTATAACGTATAACGTTTCACTTTCTAACTCCTAGTTAAATTACAACAAAAACAGTCATTAAATATTATCTTGTTTCTTGTGTAAATTAACTACATCATTATCTCGCGTCAAGCTTAAGTACAGAATCGTGTTTTCATTCTCGTTGAAGGTTCCCTTAAACAATCTTGATAGGCAAGACATTTCATAATCGAGAACACAACAGTCCCTGTAATAAGTTACAACGTTTCACTATTAAACGCTACGGTGCGGTGTAACGAACGAAAATTACATTTATTAAAAATACTTACTTCTCATTTTAATTCCAAAATCAAGGAACAAAGAAGGCCATATAAAAAAGGAACAATTAAACGAACAAACTATAGGCAGCCGTGCACGTTTGCGTTAAATTAGACAAAATATTTCAATTAATATACAGTCTGTCACACAAGAGCGTGTCTGCGATATCTGCGAAACCTGACACCTAATCAGAATGAGATAAAAAGAATGTAAACAAACGAAAACTTCTCTAATACGCGTTGCTGAATACCTTTCAGTTTCATTTGAAACAGTGAAAGGAACAGAGCTTTTTAATATGAGTGCCGCGTACGCGAAACGTCGAAAATTGTCTGGCATGGGCGAATGAAAACAGAGATCGTGATTGGAGTAATATAATATTCACTGATGAATCTTCGTTTTGGGCATGGTGTCCTATTAGGCAAGCTGAGAGGAAGACGTATCACAAAAATAAGAACACTTGTACATCACATTCGAAAGATATGGAGGTCGTTACCAGAATCCTACGCTCAAAAATTAGTCGAGAGTATGCCGAAACGATGTCAAGCTATAATCGCTAATGGAGGAGATTGGACACCCTACTGTAATAGCGTATTAGTGTTTTAGATGTAGATTCAATTCATATAAATTTTTTTACAAATATATAAATATTTACAGAAATATCGCAGACACGCTCTTGTGTGACAGACTGTACTCGTTCTGTCTAAACTTTCCGTAAATAATTCACTATACCTGTCTCCTGATTGAAAGTTTCACCACGAAAATAATTCCCAATGCATTTATTCGAAATTACTCGAATTATTATTCGAAAAATAAAAAAATTCTCAGACTGAAATAAATCTCTATTTAAATTCGTGATTTAATTACACAATTTTCATCATAAAATAATTCATCAAACGATAATTGTATCCATAAAAATATATATTTATGTAATTTTACATCACGTAATTACATGCAGAGCCCAAGAATGATAGAATTCCGAGCGTTTCGTTTCCTTCATGGATCATGTCGTTTTAGTTAATACAACCGGCAGCTATTTCATAACCGATATCGTCCAGTTGTATCGCGTCCTCGAGCGCTATCATTTGCTATTCCAGGACCAATTTCCTCCATATAAAAGGAAGAACCGTGCGAGTTTTACTTCAACGTTCGCGCTCAAGTATCGAGATATTCAAGGAAATCTGCCACGGAATAAAACACGCGTCACGTGGATAAGTTTCACGACATCGCGCATCGCATCGCGATAATACGATCTTGCGAAACACTGTTACCAGGAAAAATCGTACATGTACGTATGACTCGAAGGTGATCTAATATCGCGCAACTGCTTTGATATAAACAAGACGCGAGTAAGTATGATCTTTGTAAGGATATCACGTAGTTACGCGCTACTCGGAATATATGGTTCAGAAGAATCGGAAATCGTTTAGTTTATCGCTGCAACTCAAAATATTGTAGTATCTTAAATAATTGTGATTTATTTACAATGAATGGATTGTACGGATGTTGATTAAACAGAAAAACGATGGTTGTTTAACGTGAACTAATCGCAATAACGTACTATACTTTAGACAACCCAATAATTAAGTTGCAACGTCACAGGCCGACGTTCCAACTTAAACATGCAGAGTAAAATAATGCTATTGTCACACGCTCAAGAGGGCCACCCGCTCAGTAATCAGCTAAACGAAACATCCTGCATACCACAGCTATCGAAACAATAACTAGTCAGTAACGAAATAGCCGCCTCTGATACACACCTGACGATAACCCCTCCAAAGGGACTAAAAACCTCGGTATAAAAACCCTCCTAAATTAGCGCTCGACACATCATTCTGCTGTAACACTTTGACCCGTCGCTCTGTCAGATTTATACAATAAATTTCATTACCACGTACAAAGTTGAATTTCTTCACTTTATTCGTGAAACGTTCGAACTGCGACGCGAGGACATCACCAGCGATCTATCGGTTTCGTGATCTCTTGTGTCTCCGACGTGACACTATACAAAGCCATGTTAAAACCTGTTTGGACATATGGAATCCAACTATGGGGAACAGCAAGTAATTCCAACATAGAAATCCTCCAACGATTTCAATCGAAAACCTTAAGATCCCTAATAGATGCACCTTGGTACGTCACCAACGAAACGATACATCACGACCTCAAGATACTCACAGTCAAAGAAGAAATATCCAGATTCAGCAATAGACATAACACAAGAGATAACAACCACCAAAACCCTCTAATTACCTAACTACTCGACACGTCGGAACAGATCCGCAGGCTAAAAAGACATTACACCTTAGACCTAAGCACTAGATTCAAGTAGAATCAAACATACAATAGACACTTATTAAACATGTCATAGTATCACGCCAGATAAATTTACTCACGCGGACCACACTCTCTCGACAACGCTAGTGTCACGTAAAATAAAAAAGAGAAATCGAAGATGAAAAATAAGAGATAAAAATAAAGAAATAAAAAGAGAGGATTTATTTCTTAACATTTGGTTTACACTAACTACAATTCACTTCTAAACTCCAGCCGCGACTTTTCAAGACCGAAGCTCTTACAACTTGACTTTTGGCGGAATCCGATTCTTTTTCTTTGTCATCCCTGAATATCCCCACTATCCACGCGTTTGTTAGGCGTTTTCGAACATTCGGCGAAAGGACCATTGGGATATCGAGAGTTCATTAGGCACCTCGCTTCGGCGACGTACATTGTCGCCGAGTACCGCCACATCTTTATTTCCGTCATCAGTTCATCGGCTCCGAAGAGTAACCTGGTCTCTGATGTGGATTGAGATGTGGTTGATGTTACACTAGCAACACTATATCGAAAACGCAACTCGCGCTCTCTGACTTCTCCACTGACACTGACTGTTAATTTGTCTTTCTGGCTTAGCATCCCTTTTGTCCCTTTGTCTTAGCCTCACCACGCGCGTGTTCCGCAACCGCTCGTGGCAGGGTCACGTAGGCTTTTTTTACGAAACTATTCAATTGAAGGACCGACGACGCATTGATGGACCTGTCGACACCTCGGCTCTCTCGCGACAATGTTTATGGTTTACCCGATATCTCTTAGGCCTTTTGTTCACGATACTACAATATACTAGTTTTTACAACGAGCAAGATTGATGAATTGAAGTTAATTTATATTAATCGATGGAAATTAACGAATGTTTCCTTCTTTGTAATGCTTTAAATTAAAGTAATTTGTTATTAAAATTCCACGAAATATTGGACAGAATCATTCCTTTTTTCATATATGCAGCATTGAAAGTAAAATTAAAAAATTGGCAAATTATGCTACAGGTATTAGATTATGCGACTAAACGATAGTAAAAATCTGTTTGATGGTCGAAGACGAACCGACGATCAGTCGATCGAGTATAAATTATTTAGAAGTAAATTTTAGAAACTTCTTACGTCTCGTTAAATTGTTATACCACTGGAATATCAATAAATCGACCACTCTCGTCGCTCATATTAAATGTTAATCTAATAATATTCAATAATATTTATAATAAATTCAACGTAATTTCTTCTAGTAGTTACAATAATCCTCTCGTTTCTTGCGTTCGAAACACGTTGTTCGATTTATCGCTGATGTTTAATTAGAAACACGTTGCGTTAATATTCCGAGCACGAACACGACAGAGCTTCAAACGGAAAATAAGAAGAGCAATTAAAGATCTATCCACGTCGAACTGTCACGCGGCCCAACACTTTACAATTGAGAGACATCGCGAAACAACATTCGAAAGAGATTTATTGCCGGGCATGGTACAGCCAGATGCCTGTAAACCTTCAGCCCGACTCGAAAATAGAGAAAATTCGTTCACTGCGTGTCGTCACTCTCATTTTTTCATCCCTTCCTGGTCCGTGTTTTCGCTGCAAACCAAAAGTTGGAAAAATATTTTTATCTACGATCCATCACGCCGAATCTAACGGAAAAAACACAAGAATAAGCAGAAATAATGAGAAAATAGGCATCTCGTGTACTTCGACCTACGTGTGCGCACTTAATCTTTTCATCCATGGATTATTATCGCGGTTCTTCGACAAAAATTTCTAGTGTAACGTAATTTAGAAATAAGGTCGACGAACACACTACCAGTATTTTTTTTTCTTTTCTTTTTTTAAATTTTGGTTCAACAAACGAGGGTGGAAAAGGGAGGAACGTGGAACATAGATCTTAGTTATACAATGGGCAAAAATGAATTCCGAGATTTCTCTTGGGGCAACCCCTCGAATTCTGCCACTGAATGAAAAGATAATCTGTGCAAAATATGGAAATCGCGACTATTCGCCTATCAGTGAATTTCCTCGACCAAGTAAAAGATACAACGTCGATTGGAATACATTAATTATTATATAACAATTGACGTTACTTGAAACCTTTACTCAGAAATATTATCTCAGATATATTCGTCTATATCTGTGCAAGAGGATTTCCGTCGATCTTTGCACGAGTAACCGCGTCTCTCATTTTCCTCCAACGAAAGGTTTTCGCACATCAACGCACGGAATACCGAAACTGAAATCGCGTACAGACAATCGAAACGTTCACGATCGACGGAACGAGTCAACGCGTTTTTCGCATTCCGCCCACGCGACCAGCTCAATTAACTGCAGTATAAATCGTCGAGTTTTTGTCTGGTTTCCGTCGTCTCACCCTCTTCCTCCTCTCTTTCTCGCTTCATCATTCATCGTTCTCGCTTTGATCCAATATCGGCAAATATAAATTTATTCCGGGCTACGATAAGATGCAGACAAACGTCGATTTTTTTGATAAATAATCGTACGATATAGAGAGACTGATATTGAGAAGCGACTCGACGTCGTTTCCATCGGATGTTGGAGTTGGAAGCGCGGTAACAACGAGCGAACACCACCGCTTTCACCAGGGTTCTCGATATTCTCCGAGTGGATTTTTAACCCTGCTGAATCCCCCGGAATTAATTAGAGACCGGCAGGGAAATCCTTGTAAACAAGGGAGGTGTAATATTTCTCTCTTTCCATCGTGTCCGTGGTTTCAAAGTGAGGCGAATATTATCTTTTCCCTCCAACGGCGGATACGACATGAAAATTCATGGAGGGATTATTTCCGTGGCGGTGCGATTTAATGACTATTCGCGGGCATATTTTCCACGAGAAAAATAATACCTGGAAACCGGCGACTTTTCGTCCCGGAGATATTTGGAATAAGATTATCAAACGCTTGGCTACGTCGCGAGTATTCTCTCTCTCTCTCTCTCTCTCTTTGTTAGTTTTGTTCTTGTAAATTTATCGACTATTATCGTTGGGATAAGAAGACCACAGAGAAAAGTCACGATAAATCCATCTCGTTTATTTTCTAATTAATTCGTACAGCGAAACGCGAATATATAAACCAAGCCTAAACGATGCAAAGAAAACGAAACTTTCCCCTAACCTGTCTACTTCTATCCGACAAGTGTCGCTTCAAAGCAGCACAAGCCATATATTTTCCGTAAACTTTGGCTGATCGGTGCGTTCCTAATTTAGTTCAAGGGTTCACAAGGGACGCAGCGAAAAGCATTTATTCGTTGGAAGTCTATAGCGAGTACGATCATCGACTCGTTGCTGTAGAATCCAGGAATAATTACGAAGGTCCATTAAACTAAACATACGCCTTGCTTATCTTGATAGCTAGAAGGGAGTATTTTAATTTCATTATTAGGGGAAATTTGTTCTTCCTGATAATGGGACATTTTAATTGCATTGTTATTGAGAAAGCTTATTCTTCCTAATAATGTAATTGTAATATTCTGAAAGTAAGAAAATATACAAAATTCTACTTGTCTTTTTCTCCGTTGTTCGTCCCCGTATGAATTAGGAGGAAGCTGAAGAGTGGAAATCAGATGAATACCGTTTAATTATTTCTTGCCGATTTTTAGACAAATAAAAATCGAACGATTGTAAGGAATTTAACATCTGAAATAATCGTAATTTATTAATATTTCTCGATGTCTGGGAAAATAGATTGGTCAAGAAATTAGTAATGTTCGGAGTTTGTAGAGAAGAAAAATATCGAAAAATATAACCTAATTAGATTCAGATGAATGAAATATACAGTTGCAAGTATCATACGATTGTTTTTGATTGATAAATCGAGCAGAAAATTACGCGATGAATAATGGACATATAGACAATGGTTATAGAAAATATTAACATACTAATTTTAGTATGTCACGCGAGGTACTAAACTGCGCTAAAAGTACTAAACTAATTGATCAATTAATTAAAATGTAAATGCTGTAATAAATAGCTTGTATAGCCATAACTAATTCGTTGTTCAGTATAAGTATTACATATTTCCTTTTCTTAAAACTTCTTTAATTTTAGATCGATTCATTTAAAATCGTTTAAAACTTCGACTGCTTGAACAGAAATGTTTACCAATGTCTTTATCCATCGATGATTGGTTTCATTTAAAAAGAGAAAGAACATTTCTCCATTTCCGACTTCAGAATCGGGCAATCTATATTACGTGCCATTATCTTATACCAGAATTAATACAACAAAAGTATCACATAAAATCTTCCCATCCTCGTGCACCATTATGAAAATATTCTAGATATTATCCACATACATTTCCTGTTCAGTGCTTTCGACATCAAACAAATTTCCAACTAAAAATCCCTCGATACTCTCCTCTGACAAGAAAAATAAGCTTTCTATAGTCACGGAAATAAAGAATTTACAATATCCAAACGGTCATAAGATACCCGACGATCTATCGTTCTAACGCAGTTTTATTTTCTCTAGCTTCACCCGAGGCAATCTCCGAACCACTGTGTTTTTACCTCTCTCGAGCTTTTTCTTTCTTGCTTCGCTTCTTTCTCCTAAGCGAAAATGGTATGACACGATCGAGACAGATTTAACGCGTTGAATAACCGCGTTTCGCGGGAGAAACGATCATTTTTTTCGGATACCTTTTCGAAAAATCGAAAACGACGCTACCGTAACATGGGAAGATAACCGAATGTAACGCTGTTATCAATAGGTGGCTCGAAAAAAAAGAGAGAGAGAGAGAGAGAGAGAAAAAGGAAAAAACAGAGACAGGAGAGTTCAGCAACATTCAGAAGTGCACCGATGGTATCGCGCGATGCATCAATCTGTGGTCACCTTTCATCGGGACCTGCGCAGTTGCCTGTGGATTTTTGCCGATCGGCGAAAAATCGTCGAAAATTCGTCTGGAACTCGATAACGGCGATTTCACGCTTTGCGCCCCGAATGATACTTTTCCAGAAAGATCCGGCAAACTTTGTCGCGTTTCATCGCTCTATGTTTTGTCTCTGTGGAGAAAATTGGTGTTTCGCGTAGAACCAATGTTTCGGTTGAAAATATTGCAGGAAACGTTTTACTTTACTACGTTTCAAAAGATATATCCTAAGAATTTTTATTTACTTTTTACGCTATGAAAAAAAATTGTTTGCCGCTATTTTCACTGCCTTTCAACTATTATCGACTTGTATAATGTTTATGAATATAGAAGTATATTATTATAATATGCCACGTTGAAGATGCAACAACGTTCCAATCGATAGTCACGGTTACCTTGCCTCTATCTTTGATCATTACGTTACTCCGTAATTTTAAGACTTTATCTCGTTATCTTGGCTGCGCTCTCAACAACATCATCAACGAGAAAATAGTTTACGTCAAGGAAAAAAGAAAAAGAACAGATAAATTGAAATAACCACTAATAGTTAACTATGAAATTAAATAGGTGATATGTTTAGAACATATAAAAGAAAGATTAAATTTGAATTCTCAAAAAATTGATTTGTCCCACCATGATTTTCAATCTACCACTTACTTTAAAATCGGTAATTAAACGTATTAATTAGAAGAGATGAACACTTTGCTAGAAAATAATAAAAATTCCAGCACTTGTGTACAATTGAAAAAAACAAAAGATCGCATTATTTTAAAAAAAAAAAACAAGTATCCACAACGTAATTTTATTAACGATCAACTGTTTCTGTCGCTTCGTATCCTCGGCTTTCAGATTTCGCTCCGTTAAATTTCCCGCGATAAGGTAACGATATTTCCTCGAAAAATCGCCGATTAACATTCGTCGTCGTTACTCGCTGTTAATCGGTCGTTTTATGCCGGTGAAAATAAGAATGTAGGGTTCTGTCGCGTCATCCATTCTCAAAGCTTCTGTAAATAAGGCTGCGCTAACTCGTGAAGAGGCAGAGCAAGTCGGGCGGCGCTTTGTGTTCAAAAGAATGCGCGAACACTCTCCCTCTGTGTACGAGGCGAGCAAGGCGAAAAAAATTAATTAACGCCGGGACCAGAAACCGCAGCCCGCCAAATAGCGCAAAATTCACGTCGATAACGCAATTAATTTTTTGCCAAGCGATTCTTTCGCCGGTCGAGGATGCCTGGTCCGGAAACCCTTTGACTTTAAACACGTCCTACATAAAATGGAACGAGCAACGCGTCGACGTTGAGCGATAAATCTGCTCGAAACTCGCATAAATCATTGCAATATTTCGCGTGCGCGTTCACGATGAACTCAAACGAGATTTTCCATCCCTTCTATCCCCTTTTTGCGTGTTTTCTCGCTTTTCCGTACTTTTTTTTTTTTTCTTTTTCCTTTATTTCTCCATTCAGAGAGAAAGTAAATTCTCGAAAACGTAAAGCAACGAATTCGTTCGATTCTTCGTAAGGAATATTCCTCTTACTTTCGTGATATTTCGTGCCACATTTGTTCCACGAATGGAATGCTTTCGAAAGTTGGAGGAAGCAAAGCCAATGGTTATTTCAAGACATCGCTGCAGACAGGGAGAACGGAACTCGACCGTACAGAATATTTATATGCTTTAATACCAACTTGTTAGTCAGCCGAAAATAATCTTCCCTCGGCGACGCGTTAGCAACTTGCATCTAATTCTGATATAATGTAGATCTTCGTGAAAAAGCATTCCGAATGTCTGTCTATGCTTTTCCAAAAGGTCATGTGCTGGCTTACAACGCAATTAGAAAATATTCTCGATTTATTTATAGCTTCCAATTTATAATCTAATGGCTGAGGAATGTCTATTACGGTTCGCGTAAATTTGGTGAATTATATCCAGACATCTGATTGGAAAACATTTTCAGGAATAGAAGGCACTACATTGGGAATACGAAATTCACAACCGTTCGAAATAAGATTTATTAAAGAAGACACGAAGCAAGTTAACGCGTAATAAGACCTGTCTATATTTTTAGAAAGGAATTAGATAGATATTTTCGACGTATCAAAAGATAACATTATGAGCTAATAACCACTTTATAAAATAAATCCAATCTTGTCTACAACGATTTATATTTTAGAGAGACAATTTTGCTTTAATATTATCAAGGAAAAATTCTTATTATTATTTACATATCATTAAATAGATCCAATTACTCCAAGTATTAAAATTTCACAAATTCGATTGTTTCCTATTTACTTTCATCGTGAAGATAAAGAGACCCAGGCATTCCGTCATAGGTATGTGCTAGTTAGATAAAATACACCGAATCATAAAAGCAACGAGTTTATTATTAAATAAAAGAAAATCGTTTTCTATCGTACATAACGTAAGCTAGATAAAATATCGTAAGGATTAAAATGGACGAAATTCATTTGTTTTAGGTATCGGATAATTTCCGTACCATTAATCCCTAACTGTCGAGACCATTCGTGGTAACGGAAAATTTACATTTTCTGGACTACATACGTATACGATTTTGCGTGCACACGTCCGAGCGAACTTGCACGTGAGCATCGCGCATATTGCACGTCGTTTTTCAGCCCCAGGAAAATCCTGAACGTGCAGAACCAACGGTCCGCTTTATGAAGCAGCTTTTATTCGATCTATCGCTGCAACACAATAGTCTCCACGGACTCGATGCGGCCGGAAAGAAAGGATCGTTAGCGGGATACGGCAAGTTCCGCAACGGTCAGCTACCTTCCGACAATCGTGACATTCTCTTTCTTATCAATAATACGTTTTCGAGACGGTGTCGCGATTGCTTCTGTCCTGAGAATACATATTGGTCGTCTGATTTCCAAAGCTGCAGTTTACTTTATCGTACAAGTTAAATATTGGGTCGTCCGAAAAATTTCTTTCGTTTTATAAGGAAAAAATGGATGCACATTTTCCGTTTTATATTATTTCATCGAATTACGTATGATCCATTTTATTCTATCAAACTAAAGATCACAACGTTCGATAGATTAGAGTTCATGTTTGTATGAATATGCGTCGTTGTAAAAGACGTGTCTGTAAAAGAAAGACACTTTCCAGACGATCTAATAGCTTGCGTAAATCGATGCAAACGAATGTAAACGAAATTAATGTACGATCGATATTTTCGGAGGTTTGTAACTTTTTCGTTCATTATTTTTTAACGCTATACGAAGTGTTTTGTTTGTAAAAATAGAGAATATTATAATCTCCATTCGATAATGAACAACTAACAACTAAAACCTGGCTACGGGGACATTGAAAATTGTATTCCAATAACGTAGGTAAGCTGTTTTCTAGAAAAACTTTCCACTTTCCTGACACTTTATCCATTTTTATGAACAACATCAAATTAATATATTTTATTTTCTATTAACATTCGTTCGAATATCGTTCTGGAAATTGCTAACGAGAATTACATTATCGATTATATTTATTTATTCAACGATTATATTCGATTTTATTCGTAAAACCTACACTGGAAGGAGCGTAAGAAGCGTTAAAAACTGCTACCCTCCTCACGCTAATTGCAACAAGTTATCAAACGAGATTCGTTCTACAAACTATTAATTCAAACAACAGATTGATAACATCAAATAGATGTACAAGACCAAGTTTATCGATGCAGTAGGTCGATCTCGTGTTAAAGGATTCTGAAGCAATTGGAAAAAACGACTCGTAACTTTTAATTAAACTGGCTACCTGTTAGTCGACGATAGTTTATACCTTCAGCAAAATGCAGAAAAGTTCCAGAGAAAATTAACGAAATGGATTTTCGTTCTTTGTATATCCTGATAAAGCTGCCCGATGGTAATTTCCCAACCAGAGGAATCCCGGCTATCGGCGAAATTGATTTAACGATTAATCGTTACCGTAATTATTGTTAAGAGCGATTCTTAGCTTGTTCTATGTTCACGTGCTTTAAGCGGTACAACGCGCGGCTACACTTTTTCATTAGTAGCCTCAATACTAATTAAATGCTCCGTGTAATGTCAATACCAATTAAATGCTGATGTACCGTTTTTAAATCTTCAAACTTTGTAATATAAACCACGATTGTTAAAATCGATTTTGATAAAACCAACACAATTCAGCAAATTCCACTCCGATACCTTAGTAAGTAACAGCGATAAAACCAGGAGGAAAATAAAAAGAAAAGAGTGCTCGGCAAAAGACGAAACTAACGTGTCAATTGGAAAATAAAATATAATTTCATACCGGCAGTTTAAGATTTCGCAAGGAACTGTAACCAGCATGGGAACAAATATACGAACGACTTTTCAGAAATTGCAAATCCAACGGGACGATCAATATTTCCGATCCATTTTCCGTTTCACTGGTACCAAATTTTCGTCCGGATACTAAAAGATGCGTGTAACTGCGAACAATGGCCCCGAACGACGAGTGCATCGAACCATCGGACGAAACGGATGAAACCCCATAAAATTTGATACGGGCATCTTTTATTACAATTCCTGGGGCCGAGCGGAATTGAAATTTAGAAGGAATAACCACTCTCGTTATTTTGCCCCATTACACGACGGGTGTACCCTTACAAAATGTACACGGTATAGATGGTGTCGTTCGCTTGGCCGGGGAAAATGCTGCGCAAGAAAAATCGCCTGGAACAATGAACGGAAAATTGCACGCTGCAATAGATGCTCGAACGTGAGCGCGGATCGAACCGAATTGATAAAGCTTGTAATAGGAAACACGCGAAATGAATAAAACCGTGAAATAATCACCGAGAAATTTCCTCTCCAATGTACATATTTATCGAGGCAAAAATAATATTGATCGAAAAATTCTGCTGTCTTCCTTCTTTTCCTTTTGTTTCTTTTCTTCTTTATAGGTAAAAAATATTGATTTAATTAATTAATTTAATCGAATGATTTAACTAAAATTTCTAGCAATTACTCTTCTATAGGATATTCATTGTTCTTTAGGAATAATAATGAAAAAGTTTTTATCGCCGCGTTGGTTGAGAAACATCGTCGCTTCTTTTAGGTACACGTATTACGATATATTATATTCGAGTAATACCATTTGTCGTTGCCATTACATAGAGTAGTTTTATCATAATTTAAGAGACAAATAATCTTGCACATTTTGCTTCGTGAAATATGTTCAGGATGACACAATTTCACTCCATCACGTGGCATAAGAAATGTTTTACACTAAATTACTTTGTGTCGGAGAAGAACATTATGGTCAGTATGACTCTGTTGAAGATATTATTACTTCGAAAATACGAGTAGGTCGTACGTTCTTTTCCTTTCTTCGGTATATACAATACATATAAATCTTTCCATGAATTTATCGCTTATATATGTAAGTTCGAATCTAAAAGAAACTTCTAGAATTCGTATAACAAGTAAAAGTCAATTTAAATTAATTTCACATACGATAAAAATTCTACGATAGATTTTTTAATATCTACGTTAACATTGTGGCGGTGTTCGAAATTTTTGTTTCAATCTCATTTTACTTTCAATCGTAGAGATGACTTTCGAGATGTTTCGAGGACAATCTCTAGCGTGCAATTTAAACGAAAAATTACGTATATAAATAACAATTCTTTCATATTTTCCTCGAACCTGAGATATTTTCTGACCATAGAAAAATACGATTCAAATGAAAATGATCTAAAGAACAGCAGGATTAAACATAATAGATGCGTTATTTGTCAATAGAGGTATAAGAGTCTCTAAGATTAGATGTAATTCTGTCGTTTTCTATCTAAAAACCTTTTTCATCTCTGCAAGACTTCTCTGTCACAGCATCTACCACCTACTGTTATATCCTATATATTCAGCACGTCGTTTTCGTTATACTTCTCAACCTCATATATCAGATACCTGTTTCTTCCTACTAGATATAAACAACTAACATATTCACGACAAGAAACACGACGTTCTTACATAAAAAGACAGTTGCGCACGTATAATACATCGGTTTATGTTGCTGTCTCGCGTACATGACGCAACTGAAACAAACAAGCAAAGCAAAGAAGAGACCGAGTAATTTTTTTATATGCTGTTCTTCATCTCCAATGGATGCGAGACGCGGGTTTTTGCAAAGATTTCGATTCGAGAGGCAAAGTTCGCGGTCGAACGTACTTTGTTCTTAATTAAAAGTACCGAAACTTGATCGCCGTTAAGGAATAAAAATTGCTGAAGCGTTTTTGAGAGAGCCGAAACTCGGACCATTTTTACGAACTTCTCGCGTCCTTGACTCGATAACTTCAATCTTGCATGGAACACGGACGCTATTGTTCGCTAATAAAAAAAGAGCTATCGATCGAAACACGTTCTTTTTTAAACCGCTATGACGTATACACTTGTAATCGTTTCAAACGTGTACAAGTTAAACGGTGTTTACAGGGTCAACGTTTTCTTGCGCTATAAAAATTGTCGTTTAGATTCGTAGAAGGCGTATGTAAATGTACATGCACTCTTTTACCTTATACCTTCTCAAAAACCCTAAAATTCAAATGACATATCCACTAAAGTTCATTTTACGATTTAAAAGGTGAGACCGAACCGAAGCTTCTTATTTCTTAAATAAAATCGGGAATATCTACGCGTATCGTACTTTATCGCGGAAAACATATTTTATCATACCGTTTGAAAGATTTCAAACTTCTCGTAATAAATCTTTGGCATTAATAAGTACAATTTGAATTTTCTAACGCTCGATTTAAACCCCAAAGCCTAAGTCCAATCGTATCGAGCGAAAGAATTTCCAGTTATTTGAACGGTAACAAGTTCCGAGGGAAAGCTCGCGTCACTTCACACTACATCCAGCTCGACACAGTGCTCTCCTCTCATCCTCAACAGCGTGCTCGTGTTAGCGTTTCGCTAAAACTGTTAAACGATCGACTTAAACAGTTTTCCCTCAAACTGCAAATCGGACACAAGTTTCACACGAACACAAACAATCTACGATGCAGTCTGCGGTGTGGGCCATTGTACGCTATGTAATCGTGGGTCAGCGAGATTTCGATATCGGCTCATTTGGGGAATCTTCCAGCGTGTTTCCGTGGCAGTGGTTGGTTAAAGTGTCTACAGGTAGGATTATTTGGACGAGAAGAATATTTGAGTCGAGGTAATTTGCCTTGTAATTCACATTTGAAAACCGACTATTTAACTCGTTATTAGTAGCATGATGAACAGTGAAATATGTGATAGCTTGAGACAGCCATAACTTTCTGCGAAGATATCACTTCTCTTCGTCAAAATGAAAGAAATTCGTTCGATTAACGTAAATATTCTCAATTGCAATTATGGTAATTTAGTATCACATTTACACGTATACTAGTTTTTTTCTGAAAGTTGTCTGTTTCTTTTTTTATTATTATTATTATTGTTGAAATATGTATAATTTTGTGCGTTAGACTAGATTGGCCGCGTAGTAGTGACACATGTATGTGAATATGAGTATGTGGAAGTAAGTGTGTGCGCGGCGTCTCGAAAAACACGAATGTGACTGTTCCGTTGGCAGTCTGGTATGGAAGATGATGAGACAAAGAGAGTGCTGAGACGCGTGCAAACGTATATCGACGAAGATCCTGGAAATCGTTTATTAAATAAATCTAAAACTATTTTAATATCAATTCTAAGTGTAATCTTAGTGTTCCTTTACTTTTATTTCGGCAATTAAGATCCACAATTCTCAACATTTATTTTATTAATTTCTACATATCTCCTCATTGTTCAAATAAATCTACCATAAGATTAGTCGAATGATTTTCTCATTCTCGATATATCTGCTTGCTGGACTTACAGTACACCATATTTCCTCATTCAGTGGTTAATACGATAAATGTTAACGATGTCTCATAATATCTGTTAGATATTAAGAATCTTTCAACGATCGCGATATCACGATGGTTCTGGTGCAAGTGACGTGGGCGATCCTTCGCAGCCCACTTATCAAAAAGGCGTCACTGCCTTCCCCACTTCGTAGCCAGATCCTTTAGACAAAGTCTCTGCTCTTTGGCAATGCAACGTCGAGTCGGTTCACTTACCATTAGTAAACTATCTCAGTGTAACGTGACCGAAAATCCAGGCACCTTCCGACATCGAATACGTCGATAACACCTAGCCATGCGATAGCGATGAGAAAAGACGATAGCCGGACTTCCACCCATTAGATATGTGAATCATAATGAAGAGATAAAAACCTCAGTCCTCTAGTTAGTAAGTCAGTCTGTATTCTGAAGTTAATAAAGCATACGAATGGGCTATTGCTCATTCGCCTTTTTATAACACCTCGTAGCTCGACAACTTCAAGATGCTGGCTATCGACTTTCCAAACATTCGCCGTCAAGCACGTTGGTGAGGTCTTTATCGAGCCTCGGTCCAGTCATAGATTACGGTAAGGTTAAATAACGACGAGCTGTCTGCCATTGTATCGTCAGGAAGATGCGTCACCGCTAACATTCGTAACAAATTTCGTGATACTGTGCAAAATTGAAGATCGAAGTTTACACTGTCGAAGCTTAAGCGACACGACAACCTTACCCCGCTGTGTCACGAATTTCTAAAAGTTGGTTCCGATGGTGTTGCTCCGACCAAAAACGGTTCTCTCCGTGTACAGCGACCATACTTTTGCCGGCCGCAATTTCCGATTCCTCGAGGAGGAGGTTACATAAAACCGTCGCCGGTACACTTGACTTATTTGCTCGTGGCCGGTGGCCGGCGTTGCATTTATCCGGGAATGAACAAACGGAAGGAGACAAGCACCGGGGGCACAATAAACCAGCGGGACCAAGCATCGGGACCAAAGCTATATCGGAGAGTTCTGACAAGCGCCGCTGGACGCTTTTAAAGGGGAAAAGTTACATCGAAAATAGCCGATCGTCTGGCGGCCAGCCGGCTGCTGGTTGGATTAATCCTCTGTGTTCGAACCCTGTGTGACTTTGACACTATCTCTCCGATCGAGTCAGAGGAAAAAGATGAAAAGGAGAAAATTAAAATAAAAAAAAAAAAAAATCACGCGGCTATTTTACAACCTCCGAGGGACATGTTTCTTCTAATAACGGGATACTCTTGATAGCTGAGTTGTGCTACAGCGATTAATAATAGTTTCCTATCTTTCCATTCTCGCTTTTATTCTTCATTCGTTCTCCTTGTTTTGTGTCGGTTTATTGATAGCATTAGAATTTTTTTAACACTTGTTGCTTCTATTTTAATCTACTTATGGGGGAGTCCTATCTTTCAAGCTTTTATTGTCACCTACTTTTTAAGAATTGTGAATAAACATCATGCGCTATTAATCGAAAGGAAAATTATATACTTAATGTACCGTTGTATAGTGACGAGCCATCTTATTATTGGACTGCCTTGTTTAACAATAATATATTACGCACCATGTGATATCTAATTGCGAAATAAATCTGTTACATGTTATGAAAAGGCGCACATTCTTCAATTTGAAGAAAGAATCAGCTATAAGGCATCTTCTTGCTCAAAGAAAGTTGTTACTTCTTTCACATTCGTATCGGTAATACGAATCACGAAGATGAACGCGACGGACAGTCGCAAAGAATGCGAATCCCAATACGAAAATTAATTTTTACGGAAAGCTGCTTTCACAAAAAAAAAACCGAATTTCGGATCAATTTTTTATCGATTGCTCGGACTGAAACGCACGGGATCACTTTGCAAATATTTGTAGGACGCATCGCACGAAAAATCCTGCACAACTATTTACACGGCCCACATATCGATTTTCACTGATTTTACTTTATTTCTTTTGCAGGAGAAATTCGCGCTGGCACACACGCGAAACTAGCCCTGCCAAGATTTAAAGAGGAACATCTCGTTAACTTTAAACCAATTTAATTCCCGTTCGTTGCAATTAAACCAATCTACGCTGATCATCATAAGTTTCAATCTTAAACGATCCGACGAAACATATTTTTATTATCAATCGTTCCATGTATGTTCTTTTTACTCCGTTACAGGAAATTAACAAAATTATACTTTGGTCTTTAGGTCGTTTCCATCGATCGATTGAAAATAGGGTTTCATTATTTCTCATCGTTTTTCAAATGTTATGGCTTCATAACTCGAGTCGCGTAAATTGCCGCGAATTGTCGCTGTGGACACGTAAATAGCATGAAATATTACGCAACGTGATTGAATTCGATGTCATTAAGTACAGTATATCTATCTTTTATAGATTCACGTTGAATTCTGTGTACGCAATTTGTACTACAGAATTCTCTTTACCTGTAAATTCAAATTTTCATCGTATTGAAGACTCACTATATTGGATTTCCAACAAGATCGTAAACAATTAACGAACAAAAAATAGTACTAGTAAACAACGAAATGATTACAAGTTTTTCCATTAACGTACATTTTATCTAAAATAAACTTACTCGAATAGCCGGCTTCTTCTTCTTCTTGTTTCTAATTGGTATTTTCTTCGATCTATATCCAAATGAGTTTCCAAGCGAAATTTCTTCTACGTTACCTTCTCCAGCACTCAATTTTATGGCATCACGACGTGGTAACGTAATAATAGCTTAGTTGACATTAGGTTAACCTACAATTGTACGGCGAATAACCCACTTGGGGGATGAAACGTTAGCGATACACAGTCGGGTCGCCAGAACAAACGCGTGCTAATCTAAGACAGGGTTGAAATACTCCAGCTATCTTACCTAACGATAAGTTATCGGACATTCGCGAGATTATCGAGTCGCTAGGATTCCCAATAAGAGAAGCAGAATGCACGAGAAACAAGTAGGTTTTGTCCGCGAAACCATTTAGAACTAGTAGACTCTCTGTCACGATTCAAAAAGTATTATTAACGAAATTTTACAAATTATACGAATTATCATACTAATAAGAATAGGGAATTTGGTACACGTCGGTTTTGGAAGCTACTCAATTCTAAAAACTAAAATCAAGTTACATCGTTCGATGATTAAAGTGAATCGATATTCATTGAAAGGAAAATAAAGAAACGACGAACTTTAGGCAGAGAATAATATGAGAAAAATAAGGTAGTACATGGTGGAACTTGTTCTTCCTAATGACGTAATGTTTTCCCATGGAAAAACATTCACATTTGCAGAAATAAATTATTTCGATAATTAGATCTTAATTAAACGCAAAACATCTCTTTTACGATATCCTTTCATCGGTAAGTTATTTAATTATGTAACAGTGATATTATATAACGCCGGCAAAGATAAAAGAAGAATCTTTGAAGCACCGACAAGCTAATCTAATTCGGCCACCGTTCGCGTTTCTCGATCTTTGACGTTTCGTGTCTTACATTAATTACGATTCGTAAAGCGTGAATAGATAAGCCTTTGGTTTGGAATATTTCATGCGGTACACGGCTGCCAGCTTCGATATTTTTTAATTAAAGCTAGGCAAACTACGGCTTCGAGAATAGTATTTAATTCTACCCCAACGAAGGGGTTAATTATTATTAAACGAAAGCGGAGCGAGGAATCGCGTCAAAGCAGCAATCTCACGTAATAAGAAAAAGTAGAAGGAGAGAAACGAAAGTAACACCCCATGGAGTATGCTCGAACGGGGACACGTTTAAACGTAGAATATTTCAATGCAATTTTCAAAATTTTCTACAACGTAAGTACCTTCATCTATTAATGAAATATTATAAACCTATGAAATTTAAAAAAATTACGACTTATCCGATTATCCTATTCGATGGAAAATTTCGAAATTCTAAAGAAGATGCACTAAAGTATTCTTACTTTACCGTGAGATTACGTTAAAATCAATAAATCAAGAAGCTTGTACTTACATACAGTGGGCTGGTGAGAATATTTTTTAACATTCATGGAAATCTTTTCCGAATATACTACGTGCTATATGTGTTTTCTCTTCTGACCTTCATATACGATTGCTCTATTCGACTCGCTCTAATCTGTTTACTTCATCCCCCTAGATAATCCTCGTATATCGATCCTGCAACTTCTTCGGCCAAGTAACGTATTGGATTAAAACCATATTTTCGCCCGAAAGAGAAGTAGATGGGCAAAAAACCTGGAAAAAGGCGCATTCGAATCTCATTTCAGCCGAATGGAACGGAGGATCTAATCGCGTGGCTCAAAATCTAGCAATGGTCATCTCTGTGGTCCCGTCGTTCGATAGAAATTCGATATTGACTGGAGAACGATCCGCCGTTCGACAAATATCGAAAGCAACAAGAGAAGCACAGCGTGGTAGTAGACGGGTCATACGTAACGTCGGAGAAAAAGGAGACAAAATTACACGGGAGAATCGAGGTTTCGTGATGTCTAGGTACAACCGTGTTGTCGCTGTTCACGAGCATCCTCTGGTACCGCGTTACCCTCAAACTACCCTCGCCAGAGTGTATACTGTATGTATGTCGAGCAAGTTTATGCAGCGCAGCTGACTATGATATCGCATCTTTCTGTACACGCACACGTGCACTACAGAGTTTACTATGGGGCGTTTATGCATATGGCGCCATTATCGTGTATCTTGCACCCCTCCATTCGAAGTCGTCTTTCTAATATACTTCCGCATAAATCTAATTATGCTCGTTAGTAATACGTAGACTAGAATTATGCGGTCTCTGTTTGCTTAACGTTCGTCTTCTTGTCGTTGCACGCGTCACTCGTAAATTAGCCTAATTAAATGCGATGTCTTACATCGACTATTAAATTCGCGGCGACGTTCACGGCCAACGCGGAAATATACTGTCAAGTCGACGAATAAACGAGGTGGTGACATTTGATAACGGCAAGTAGTTCTTGTTAACTATCTAATTCTTAATTTTAATTAGAGATCTTTTATCTTTCAAAAATAAAAAAAAAGTTAAAATTAAAAAAAATAAAAAAAGCAGAAGAAGAAGAAGAAGGAGAAAATGTTGTGGAAGATTTTTGAATGAAATATATGGTCTCGTGAACTCTTAACGAAAGAATGTACGTGCATATGTATATAATTCTTTATATTCCGTAACGCAGATTATGAAATATATGCGAGAAGTTTTACATCATATTAATCCAACACAGGAAAGCAATAAAAGAGGTTCTATAAACATTTACCCCGTGCAACCTTGTTTCGCAGTTGCAACTGGTTTTCGGTTTCTCGCTGTAAGAACTCGGTTAACTAAACTGATTTCGCTCACGATCAGATATTTGTAACCGACATTCTGTATTTTTTTCTCCTTAATTGATTCTATTCACGGAACATATTCCTAAGATTATGGTCGTACTTTATAAAGCGATTTCTATCGTCAGAATTTCAAAGAAACCGACATTAATAATTTACAAAATAAAAATCATACAATCCCGCTAACCGCAATAACGAATACATTTTATATCTAACGAAAGAAGAAACTCAAATTTACTTGCAATCGGATCTAATAAAACACAATGTGATTCTTTGGAACATAAAGTATTACAGGATTTTAATAGGAAATTACTTGAATTTATGCCGTGATCTTTCCCACAATATGTCGCAGCTTTGGCATACAAATTTTACGTGTCGACAGGTGATACCGAACACCGAGCGCGTGTCCATATTTTCACCAACCTATTATTATGGCCAACAATTTTTTCTCGGAATACTTGAAATGCATTCGCATATAAATTCTCCTGTCTTTATTAAATACACGTGGAGACTGTAATTATGCGAGCACTCTCCGGTTCAACCTCCGTTCAGGGGATACGTCAGGTGTGTTGCGTGCTAACAGCGTTAAAAGATTATACTTCTAATTCCAAACCCCGGTAACTAAGTACCGGAACCATAGCGGCCAACTATTTGAGACCGGCGTGAAAGCCACTATTTCAATCGTTTCCCACTTAAAACCACATACATCAGGAAGTAAATTAGCTATTATTTATGCCGAGCGAACCGCGCGAAACGGCGATTTCCGAAACGAAAACGAACAGAGACGATCATTTTTAATTACACTTTAAGTTTCGAGATATTTGTTTCTTTAATTGGCTACCTGTAAACCTCTGTTCAATTGCGAACGTTTGTTCAAATACTGAAATAACGTGGAAATATAATTTTATCTAAAGACGTAAATAAAACCATTTACATATTGTTTTATTAGTTTATAAAAAGTATACTGATGTTATTACACCAAATAGGTACATTACCGAAGTTTAGTGTACGACAAGAGATACATATAAAAATTTTCGTCACAATACAAATCGTAACAATCGTCGTAATCAGAAAGCACGAAACATCTTAAGAGAAAGGAATTTTCAATGCTCGCGGAATTTTTCGTATTCGTCGAAATGTATTGCGACTGATATCGATAAAAAGGTCCTGTCTAAAGAGGTGGATCAAAAGCGCGTAAAAAGGCGCACATGGTTTAGTTTTAATATGCACCGTGAGAACGCAGCCTGACACGAGCGATCCAAATGCTTGTTCGGAATTTGACCGTTTGTTTTCTAATTCTCTAAAGAAGTATGTATTAGGAATTCCTGGTGCACGCTGTCAAAACGAATTCTCCGGATGCCTGCGCGTATACACACAAAAGAACGTTCACGTATTCGCGATATTTTATCCGTGATGCATTGCTCAGCTTGGCAGTTTCTGACGTCGCGGCGGTGCACAAAGCGGGACCAGTCTGAATAAACACGGGATTCAAAAGTTCAAGAGTGTCGTTCAATTTCGAAATAGAAAAGGTGGAAAGGAAAAATGAGAAGAGGAGTGTAGAGGCGTCGTATAGACCGTGATGGTTGTTGCTGCTGGTAGTAGAGGTCGCTGCGGGGGTAGGAGTCGCTCTTCTTCTCATTTGTATCGCGGAATAAAATATCGGACTCCGGTCGCCGGGATTTGAACCCGAGTTCCGAACGTTCGTAACCTAAGGCGCTAACCACTGCGCTGCCGTCGTCCGACGCTAGTTAGTGTCGAGTGATGGTGGTGTTTTGACTGTCGAGTGCCCCCACAGGAGGGAAATAAAGAGGAGGAAAAAGTAGACGAGTGCAGAGCGAAAAATGGGAATGAGGATAGAGAGAGGGTGAGAACGTCGCGTGGTACGTCGTCGATACGTATCATTTAGATATACTACTGTACTCTCAGCCAGTCGGACGACTTATCTTCTATCTCTTTCAAGTTTAATAATCCTCCGTCTGGGCGCAACATTTTTCCTAACTTTTATTTACCGAGTAAGTTACCTTCCACTTCCTCCCATTGCCTCTCGTTCCTCTGGTAAATTGACGAGCGCTCACAGTTGTACAACTCCGGAAATCATATTTTTCAGAAAATTGAAACGTAACTTTTGCAGGATCGACTAACAATGGCAACGACGCGACAGTCTCTCGCTCCGCCTGCTATATACCGGATAGAACGTGGTTTAAGCCGATTAGTGTGGTAACGAAAGAAACTCAGTTAGAACTCGAACGTCAATGGGACTGCCAGTTGTCCGTGAGCTTAAGAGGACGGGAATTATTTTCATTCGATTTAAATCAAGTTCCTTTTGGCTGTAGCGTGGTCTTTCAATACTTTCCTATAAATTTCTCTTTGGAACGATCGATTTTTAAGTCATTGATATCGTTTTTTTTTTCTTTTTTTTTTTTTTTTAAGTTTAACTCGTTTCGAAATAGAAGAAGAGTATTCTGATGCGAATCATTTTTAGAAATTTCACGAAAGGATAAGTGGGGAAGACTTTTATCTACACTCGTTTGCAGCGACGCGATGTCGCTGCGATTTGACATGTGAATGTATGTAGCTATTCATACATGGCGACAGCAGTTAAAAAGTAGTACATAGTAGTAGTAGTAGTATTGTGAATACGAAACAGAATGGACATCTATATGGAAAGGCGGGAAATCTTCGTCTATCTAATATACAAGTACATACTTTATCAAAGGAAATTGCAAGAAATATAATGTTCGCCTCCTGAAAGATGCATTTGTCACGACGCTTATCGTTTCTCCCTGTAAACATACTTCAGTTTTAAAGTATTAGATGTTCCCAGGATTTTCAATTAGAAGCTTGAGATTTTACGTCAAATTCGATTCAAGTTAAAATTTTCAATTTCGAATGCAAATAAAAATAAAAATTTCAAGCTTCGAATAAAGAAAATACTCTACGAACGAGGGAATGTTTAAGACGATACCTTCATCGAACACGGACAAAAATCTCCAAATTATGGTAATATTCTTGCTCAGAAAGGTACATTATTATTCAGAAAGATACATTGTTACGTATATTACGTAGAATTTACAATATGCAACCAGTTTAAGGACAATACATTGAATTGGGGAGAACCGCTATTATATTAATGACGAAATTACGATCAGCCACATCTCCAAACGCATTGCGTATTCCGTCAAGGTACGATTCGTTACGCGTCGAAATCGTCGATCAGACAAACGTTCATAAATCTTGCGATATCCACGTAGAAGAATTCGACTGACGGAAACAAATTATTTCGAGTGAAACGAGCATTTGGGTTCTTATAAATTTGTAATTACATTTTAGAGTGACGACAGAATGTGTAATCGTTGTACTATTTGATTCTAGATCGATTCGCGTTATACCGAAATATTATGCTTCCATTCACATTTCACTTTCTGCACAACCAACCACTTTTGTTCAGAATTCGAAGCTATTTCATTTCTCCTTGCATGTTTATTATAGATTTAATAATATCTCTCGCTAGTCTCTCGCCTGTTAAATGCTCTTCTCTATCCCCGTGCAAATACGAGATCCCAATTTGCACGATAATTGCTCTGACTTTTGATATTTGACGCTATATTTATTTTACATGGTGGAGCATAAAACGAACGATAAACAAAAAGGTATAAAAGATATTTCACAGCTTATGTAGAACGTTGGAAAAGGATTTTCGAAATTCACGATATTTTTCGGAAAAGTTCCATTGTTTATCTCGTAAAATATGATTCATGAAATTCATTATATATAAAGCTGCGATTTTTTTGACAAATTTTATACTCAGAATTGGGAAAATATAATTTATTTTCCTATATTATCATCACGAAGATAAGGATAAACACTTTTATGTATATTACGCAACAATTGTATGCTCATCAATGAATCACCTTTCTAAGAACCTAACGTGAGCAACCTAGCATAGTAATGAACGAATTATGATGCAACCGTAATACTGTAAAAAAATATATAAATAAGCGAACGAAATCTGTAAGTTAATAAAGGAGCAAGAACGGTAGAATTGAAACTGATTTCGCGCAGACCCTTTCTTCGTCGATCGTTAAATTTTTTAGGCAGAACATTATCTTGACGCTGATTAAGTGCAGCTTTCGCGCAAGAGCAAACGGTCAATTGCGACTGTTTGTTTCTCGTTTGGCGTCGTTGCAGAGGCTTCGCGCAACACTGCATCCTAGAAACGAAAGAAGCGAATTCTCTCGTTTAACGATACACACAATGTAAAACCAGGCTCGACTCGCCTCGCCCAAACGTAAACCATACTCTTTTTCATATCCGTGTAACACTCGACGAGAATTAAACGGAACGTAATTCCTCGCAACATAATATCCTTCTTCTGGTTGCCTTCAACAAATACGGATCTTTATTAACCCACATTCAACAGCGCGTTTGCGTAACTCTCTCTTCGTTTTCGTTCAACATCCGTGAAAACGTCTTTTACAATATTTACTCGTTAATCTTCCGGGCGTTCTCTCGTTTCAAGCCGGATATGGAGCAGCAACAGCCGGCAAAGAAAGGAAAAGTAAAGAAGAATAAACGCTCGGAAAAAAAAAAACGTTTCATTCTCGCCAAAGAGATCTTTAGATGTGTTCTCGAATAAAAAAAGAAGAGCAAAACTGAAATCCGAACTACAGTCAGTGGCCTCAATTGCTGTACTTCCTTTCGTGGTGTTTCACCGATAATTATTCCTCTAAATGTTGAAACCGTTTTCTTCCTCCGCGAAGAATTTGTCGATGAAATTGTAAAATATACGCGTCAAACGCATAATCCGGTCGTTTGTAATTTGCCCGATGACGGTATGTCGATATTTTTAGAGAATCTAGCTCGTCCTCCTTCAAAGAACACATTATACATTTGTATCTGAATAAAAGAACAAAGAAGAATTAAATTCATCAGATTCGATCGCAACGTTGAATAGCAATTGCTTATTTTGTATTTAATATTCGTGTAGAATATATGTATAAAATTGTTTCAACGCGTCTTTATGATATCTCACAGCTTAAATCGTGACTGCAGCGTTAAAAATATTAAAGATGTAACAACTTGTTCGTTCAATTCCAATGTTCCGATTAGCTGCGACATCGCCAGATTGATATCTCTATTAAACATTCTAGTGCCAATCGTCGTTAATCACTATGACTCGACAGTCGACGTGTCAACGAAATATTAGATACAAACGAACAAAACGTATTGAATTTAACTCGTTAAATCTCTGCTTCTTTTTTTAACTCTGATCACTATACCACTTTTGCAACCTTTGCTCTCCACTTAAATACGTCTGTTAGAATATACTCAAACTATAAACCGCATAATAAACTCGTACAGCGACGCGGCATATAGGGTGAGTCACTTAAGCTAAAACTTTTAAGCTAAAACATTTTCCGATATAATTATTAATATGGAAAACATTGCAGTTTAAACTGTCAGGTGACTCACCCTGTATTTTCTACGAATTATAGTGAAAAACTGACAAGATGTCCATGTGAAATGAAGCGGGGGGAACTTTATACCAGTAAATTGCACGAGTGTATAATTCATAAAACATCAAAGAACAGACCGAAAGATCATAAGAGCACACGTTTCGCAATCACACGCAACATGTTAAACCTCAGTCGCGTATCGTTTCATTTCCTTACTACGCTTTATTTTGCTTTGTGATTATCGCGATGACTAGACGCGCTTCATCCTCTAATTGCAGGCAAAAGCTCTGAGAGAAGAGGCCAATGGCATCTGTAATCGACACATGAATAGTTTACGAGCCATTCGTAACGGCACAATACCGGCAACTTGTCATCGAAACTATTTCCAGAGCGAATCGACGATCTATTTCACGAAACATACTCAGTTCTATTACGCGATGGTTCTCTCCGACGTGGTATCGACGCATCAGAACGATCGAACCATCCGGCTACCGTCCAACCAGAATTTTATGGACTGCCATACGAATAGTACAACAACATTGAATTTAGTGGCGAGAGTCATTCGTGAACGCTCAATTGCTCACGATCGAATCAAAGATTCCTGAGTTTTGGCTGCACAAAGCTGCCAGCTTCTTACAATCTCTTTCCTCTGTCTTTGTCGTAACCTTTGTGTCATACATACATAGAAGTATAGAAAAAACAACACCGAGTGCCCGCTCGTTTCGATGTGATATTCTTTTAGTTGCGTGTTCTGTTTTTCCAGCCGTACAGTAATTCACGAAAATATTTAAACGCTTATAGAAACATTCTACGAATATATCAAGTGTATTATACGTAAAATTTCAAGCCAAACTGGAGAGGCGTATAAAAATTACAAGGCGCTTATTGCAAATGTGTACAGTTCACAGAAATCGCCGAAATATTTCAACAGTCGATTATTCATTATATTATCAAGTGATTATACGTAAAATTTCAAGCCAAACTGGAGAGGCATATAAAAATAACAAGATGCTTATTACAAATATGTACAGTTCACATAAATCACTGGAGTATCTGAACAGTCGATTATTCATTATATTATCAAGTGTATTATACGTAAAATTTCAAACCAAACTGAAGAAACGTATAAAAATTACAAGATGCTTATTGCAAATGCATACAGTTCACATAAATCACTGGAGTATCTGAACAGTCGATTATTCATTATATTATCAAGTGTATTATACGTAAAATTTCAAACCAAACTGAAGAAACGTATAAAAATTACAAGATGCTTATTGCAAATGCATACAGTTCACATAAATCACTGGAGTATCTGAACAGTCGATTATTCATTATATTATCAAGTGTATTATATGTAAAATTTTAAACCAATTTGGAGAAGCGTATAAAAATTACCAGACGCTTATTGCAAATGTGTACAGTTCACAGAAATCGCCGAAATATTTCAACAATAGATTATTCATTATATTATCAAGTGATTATACGTAAAATTTCAAGCCAAACTGGAGAAGCATATAAAAATAACAAGACGCTTATTGCAAATATGTACAGTTCACAGAAATCACTGGAGTATCTGAAGAGTCAATTATTCATTATATTATCAAGCGTATTATACGTAAAATTTCAAACCAATTTGGAGAAGCGTATAAAAATTACAAGACGCTTATTGCAAATGTGTACAGTTCACAGAAATCGCCAAAGTATTTGAACAGTCGATTATCCGTTATACTTCTCAGTAATAAAAGACCTAAAATATTCTACTATTCTATCGTCTCTGTAATTATGCATCCATAGGGTTGTAATGTAAAGAGTCTGCCTAAGAAATTGTAGAAATGTAGTCTGTAGAGTAGATCGAATTCATCGCAATAAGATATAAAGGCAACACGAGTGAACTATGATTAAGAAATAGCACAAAAGTCACTGCAGAGCTCCGCATAAGACTAACATACCTATCTTTGTGTAAGTCTTTCAGCAAAAGCATTATCTGGACCAAGCAAATCTACGAACTTCTAATTTAACGCGACATTTACCAACGAGATCGTAACTCAGGGGTCACGGTCATTGGATCAACTCGTTTCTATATAACATCAGCGTAGAAGTCATCGTGACAACGAAGATCCGTGTTTGTTCGATGCTTACAGCTTCACTCGGGGCTCAAGTACAAAGGTTCGTAGCGGCTGGATTTTAACGAAGTCAATTTGTTCCCTTGGTCGTGTATTTCAGGCACGTTTGATAACGCAAACTCATCTCCTGGCCTGGGTCGGTACAATAATTTGTTAACTCTCGGCTCATTCGGCCAAAGTTTCCATTTTACAGTAATTACAAGTCCAGGTTTCCCGTCGCTTCTGCTCGGAATTTTTTAACGTGGCGCGACTTTCTTCCGAGGAACATCCTTTCTATTCATTCCGCGCGCCGTCTTCGATCGAATTTTGCATTCACAAGGGAAAGAAGAATGTCCAATCCTTGAATTTGTAGTCGCGAGGAAAAATAAAAGGAGAAAATAGAGAACTGTCGAACACAATGGAAAATAAAAATTCGTTTGAACGAGCTTTATCGTAGTAATTTCGTAGAAATACGAATGATTTAACCGGTACGAAGTATTGTTACGAACAGCCCTGATAAATTCACACGTCTGTGAACTTGGCAATTCACAGGTTGATAAATTTATCACCCGTTTCTAGGGTAGTGCTATAGCTGTCAGCTATTACGAAATTCGCAATTCATTTCTTGCTTGATTGCTGACTGTTTTAAAACGAACATAAAAAAGAATTGTAGAATTACGGAGCTACGATCGTATAAACTGTTGATGCATTGCTGTTAAAACGCGTTGCCTCGTTGGTCTCTACAGGAATATATTTGGATGTGAAACTAATAAAAATCTCTGAAATTATTACAAAGATTATTTAAATATCCCAACAAAGACTCCTAAATAAAGGATATTCATAGATAAATACTTGTAGAGAGTAATACAATGGACCTGCATTTTTTTTAATAAAAATCACAAAACAGAGGTGAAATATTAAAAAAAAAAAAATGGTTGAGTTGCACGACTATAAATTTCTGTCAAAAGCTTGCTTCAGACGGAAAGGTTCGAGCGACGAAAAAAACCTGGCCGCAGTGGACCAGTGATGAATGAAGCAAATAAAGCTTCTCTGACTAGTAGCTTTAACGAACATCCGCCAAATCGGCATACAACAAATTTCATATGATCATAGATGGAGACCAACGACTAAATAGGAATTATTCCTACATATGCTTTCGAATCAGATGATATAGAAATCAGAAAATATTTCAGTTTATTAAAATCGTTTTTCTTTTCTCATATTCCAGCAATAGTTTCTTAGTATATTAATAAAAAATATGAAATTTTCAATTTAGAAACAGCGATTAAAGTGACTCGATAAATCGAATAAATCGGAATAATTTTAGATATTACAAACTTTGAATTAAAAAAAAAAAAACAATAATTGCTTTGTTTTTATCAATTAAATTAGAAATATTTATTGGTAAAATTCAAAATAATTTTAAATATTCCGAATGATAAAAACCTAACACCAGAAAAGGACAGCGATGAAAGTTGTAAATTAAAATAAACGAGTGAGTAATGAAAAGAAAATAATACAATTACAATTTGATGTCGTGTTACGTTTAAACGCAAGTATTATTGCTTACACTTTTCTTCTGGCCAAAATAACACTCTTTACATCTGAACAACAATACAAACCAGATACAGGTAGACACGGCTAATGAAAGTCATTACCATTCACCGCCTGATTTTTATCAACCTCATAAATATTTAAGGAAGCAGGTGCTCAGGCTGATTGCGCCGCTGTAAAGTACCAGAAATAGAGCTATTTTACTTTTCACCGGACTCCGAGTTTAACCTGCACCCCGACAATTTCAACTAAAGCATAGGCCATGTCCTACATGGGATGATAAACAACGAACAAATACGAACAATCGAAAGTATGGATAGAAACCGTCGAATTGCCCTCGGCTGCTATCGCAATAACAGTGCAGTGAACGCAACACGTGGACGCATAAAAATTAATTTTATTCTACAACTGCACATTTGTTTCTGATGAATAGTGGAAAAGAGGGAAATTATTCAAGGTTTGCACACTGCATACTTTTGTACCAGAATTTTTAGTCAGTGCGATAGGTAAAAGTTTGTTGGGAAATTTGCAGAACAATGATCGACAATTGTATTATCAAGTCTTAGGAAACAATATAATTCTTTTTAATCTTATTTATTCTAAATAATTTACAAGTTTGTAAATAATCAATTTACTTTGCATTTTAAGTTAGACATACAATTACTATCATAGTTGGAACTCTATTATGCACATAATTCCTTAAAATAAGAATTTTCAAGATTAGTAGAATTCAGTTACATCTGTTTTCTTCTTGCTGTATTCTTTGGATCATTTGCAACAATGTTTTCGTATTGTGAAATCGCTTGCTTTAGAATTCACTTTGGAAGATCACGTCATTTTAAAGATATAACGATATAGTGTACGTTGAATGGTTTAAAGAATTCGAGGCGCCTCGTAACAGTTGATTAAACGCGTTTATTAAACAAAAATATTTTTAGAATGTTATATTAATATTTTGAAAATATTCTGTAGGACAAGTTGTGAATGAATGAGAGGGCACGTTAAAGCTGATGCACGCGTGCTTCAAATTTCCTTGACCGAAAATCAGCTTACACTAATTTCCAAGCGTGACAAGAAAACCGAGCATCGTCCATTCTAATTTAATCGCGTATCGTCGTCACCGCGCTTGCACACCCGCCCGTTACGCTTATTTTTACAAAAGCGTCGCGGCGTAAAATCGCAGCCGGTGTAATCGTGTTTTCCCCGCTTTTCTGTCGAGTATCATGAAATTTCGCGAATTTCCTCCCTGCAAGCAAAATTCACAGAGGAGAAGAATAACGACGAGAAACGACGCGACCAAGACACCTCTGACTCTCGATTTTCACGGTCGTTTTATTTGTATTAACTTCGACTGAATATTTTTTAATTTGAACGGTGCCGCGACTTTCTATCTAAATTCAAATAAACTGGAGAAAAATAGATCTTTTATGTAATGTCCCTCGTTTCGGTGAAAATTATTTTTTAATTGGTTCGCTGTTAATTTGCAAACTCTCATTGATTATGCAGCTATTCTCAGTCATTTGTTTGAAATAACGCTAAAACCCAACTACATTTTCTGATGCGAAATAAGTTGCGAACTGATTATACTAGAGAAATTTTAGCCTACAGGAAAATTCAGTGAACTTGGGAATTAATTGAGGTAAACTTAACTAACGAACTTCGAAATCAATTTTCTCCAAGACAATGCTTCACTTGTTGCGATACATTTACTTTATCATATAGATCAACCTTCTTCTCGAAATTTTAATAAAGTAGATAATAAATAAGACTGGAACACGGACATAAAATCTCCCCTTACGTTAAAACTTCCTTCTCAATATCAACCTACGCAGAAGGGAAACAAAGTAGGAAAAAAAGGAAGCAGAGAAATGCTTAAAAAGATGCATAAAAAGGAGATCGACATTAACAAAATGAAACGCGCTGAAAGATCATTTATAAACGTTAAAAAAAACGAGCATAACGGAGCATCGTCTATCGTGCAAATTAATATCACGTGTACCAGCGAGCGTTGATAACAATTCCGCGCAATTCCCACCGTCATCCACCTCTACAATCGATATTAAAACACGCGACTCGTCAGGCCGCGTCTGCCTCAAGATTCCGGAGAAAAGGACGCGGTAACTTTTACGTTGGCGGTCATTTGCGCCTGATTAATCAGCCATTGCGCGATATAGTCGATTGTAAGTATTTCCTTTGTTGGTCGACTCGACTCTGTCTGAGACGAAATTACGTTAATTTTCAGGGCTGTGAACCGGCGCGCTGGTTGACTATCTGCTCTTTTAAATTGGATGGAAAATTACCGCAAACCGGGGCACGAGAGGTCGATCGTCGAAGGGGACTCGCGGCTCACGAACCATTCACAACGGTCACCTGACCCAAGAATTGGAGTTATCACGGATGAATGTCCACGCGAATTTAGTTACGGCTCTTTAGCGCGCGTCCACTCTCTCATTTGATAACGTGCGATACGTTTACGCGATACGTTTGACGCATCGTAGCGAATACACGTAGATGCAAGCGTTAAACGTATGTAAGCGTCGCATCCGTTCATCAATGCGCGCGTCACCATTTATCGTTTGCCGCGGTTAAAATGCTCTTTCGAGCCTTAAACAGCGCAGGCTCTTAATCAACATCCAGCACACGGACAGTTACGGTTTCGACGGAATTTTCGTTAACGACAGGTGATTAAGTATGCGCATGCTGCTGACTTCGAAACGTTAACTTCGTCATGTTCTACTCTCCCTTCTTCGTTCTCCTTTTTTTTTCCTTCTTTTGCTCTTTTCTTCATTTTCTCCCCTTCACCTCTTTCGACCATGCTTTTGACCGTACTTTCCCGACACTTTGAATAACGATGTAAGTAAATCGATCGAGGCGGGGACCGACCGACACTATTTTCCTGCAACGCTCTATTAATTTCAGTTGAGTTTCTACGTACGGTCCCCCGTGTTCCGTGATTAATTATCTGGCTGATAGCTTCATGGCTTCATTCTGCGTGGTAACGTGTATCTGACTGAAGTAGAAGGGGCGCCAGAGTGAGCAGCACAGGGTGACAGATTGTTACCGTGAGATTCGGTGAACTTTTTTAGGGAACGTTCCGAGTTGACGGTTGCAACGGGAGAGTCAGATGTATACGCGGCGATGAATTGTTCGCGTATGCTTTTTGCGTTTTAAAGATAGGTATTAGGAGTAGTTTGGAGTAGACAGTTGTGAAATGTTACTCCCTGAGGTTATTCGGACCAGATTCTAGTTTACTACAACACGGTTCCGTTTTCTCTTGAATATGAAATATTACGCTTCCAGCGCCAACTTAAATAACGTAGATTTGCAACTAGATCCTAAATAATTATCGAAATTTTATAAATTATTTTCATTAGAAAATAATTATCTTCTCCGAATCTTCAAAAATATCTTATCATATTACACTAGTGCAAACAAATTTGTTAATTTATACAGCAGTATGTAATTTATTCATGTACAATTATTTTGTGTTAAATTAGAACAAATATTAGTTCTTTATTCCTTGAAAAATTGATTGAATTGTTCAAAGCAACTATATTTTCCTTGTACTTTACTTAAAAACTTGAAAAGCTTCTAAACATTCACCGATTGTTACGCTTTTAACATTTAAAGGCATTGCATGTCATCAGCACAACAGGTCTCGACGTTGCAAGAAGGTTTATAGCATGCCCTGGCTTCTAAAATATTTCGCAGGCAATAATCGAGGGGATTAAGATCCGGACTTCCTGATGGCCAATCTTCTGCAGTGATAAATTCAGGTAAATTCGCTTCCAGTCAACATTGCATCGCTTTGGCCTTGTCGGCAGAATCTTGCTGGAATATCCAATGTTTTCTAGCAAACGAAGTATAACTGAGAGGTTTAATTACCTTCTCTAAAACGATAACGAGCTACCGCTTTTCAAGTCTTTTATACGTACAGTAAAATCATTCTGTGTGGAAGAGAATTTGTAGCGCGACTACAGGAATGAGAACGAAGAAAAATAAAGAAATTAATATCAAAATTTCTTCCAAATCAAATGCTAGAAGAATATTCGCAAAGCTGGTTCGAATTAAAATTTTCTCATTCACCAGTCAGATCAGTAACACGAAATGAGAAGATTAATATCAAGATTTCGTTAAAGTAAAAAATATTGCAAAAATGTTACAAAGTTGATTCGGAACATTATTAACATTATCAACCGTTTTATCGACATTTCTATGTCCTCGTACCTCAACGTGAACCTTATTACATAGAAGAAAAAAGAATTTTTCCATCGAAAAATTTCAATAGAATCGAGGGTAGCCGTACGTTTATTCAATGACACAGAACAGTTTCAATGCTGCGACATAACGGCCACGATATAATTAAAATTCCTGCGCATCTATTAAAGCCGATCATCTCTAATAAGAGGAGTAACGCGCGCGAAACGTCAGTTGCGGCGCGGGTCAACGTATACACTCCGTTACTAGTGAAATTACAATGTAAAGAGGACCGTTGTCGCTCGAGCGATCGTTTGCAACGCAGCGCCGTGTAATCTAATTACACCTTGCCGCAATTATTACAACAGTCGACGAAGTGAACAGCATTTGTCGATTAGTGTGACCGTCATCGCGTACAGTCCATTAAGGGTAATAATTGTTAGAGCAATCAAGCCAACTGAGACTCGTTTTGTTCGAATACATATAGTCTGTAAATACAGAAGTACAAAAATATCGCGGAGCATAGAAAATTTGATCTCCAAATTGATTTTCGTCGTTCCATTGAGATGCTAGAAAATGTTGCTTTTTAATTTTTACATTCAAAGTTGACATCATTTCTGCGAGGGCTCGATTCTTAGATTTCCGTTTTCTTATTCTGTTTTTACTTTTCTGGTTCTATTCCCCTTATTGAAAGAATTTTTCTCGAGAATTTGTTTAATCGAACAAACATCCTCCGTTTAATTATAACCAATAAAGTTGATTGCAACTGCGATTCAAATAACGATGGAATGGAATCTCATCGAGTTTGTACAATGTACGTATTTGAAAATCTAAAAGCTAAACTTTTTCGGCATTCTTTCTTCTTCTCGTCATTTTTGTTGCGCATTTGCCCAAAAATAAATTTTTGCCGTCGCACTTTTTAGTTTTACAACACCAATATGTCAATCAGAAGAGAAACATTTCCGTGTAAGAGTGCTTGAATTGAAAAAAAAAAATGCTTTGAACAAATTTCAAATACCTTCCTGCGTTGTTGAATATTAAAAGTTTTAGATTTCACCGACTGGCAGTATTTTATTCGTGCAACAAATTGAACATTTAATAATGTCCCGAGCTGCCGTTGAATGGTGGCGCTTCGTTTAAAATACAATTTCTATTCTGAAGTGGCCGACAGTTTCAGTTTGAATAACTGTTGTCCGGATTTGTGTTTGCCAGCCAGTTTTAAATCCGCGGTTCGCAGCTTGAACGGTAAAAACAACGAAAACGAGGTTAATTAGGCGCATCGTTTACTCCGATGTGAATAGGAAGGAAGCAAACTAAGGAGGGCCATTTTTGACCTAGTCTCAGGAAGCAACGTAACTCTTTTATACCTCGATGTTAATTAAATGTAATAAAACAGCAAGGCCGAGCGACGAGTAAACGCAGTAAAATAGGGAACGAATTTCGTGGTGGCAGTAATTAATCTCATTACGGGCGGCGGTAATTAAATTGACCTTCGATTCGAGCAACAGTTGTAAAAAAAAAATTAACAATTATACCTTGGTAATATACAAGAATGGTCTTTTCTAAACAAATTTTAGCGATAAGAATTTTTTGATTATGCGAACGAATCAAAATATCTTTATCGACACTGATATTATTAACAACTTTTACATGTAATAACCGATACAAATTAATATTTTTTTCTATTTCTTAGAAATTTTCCGTCTCTTAAATATAAAAAAAAAACAAATAATGAATATTCATATCGCATCAACGTCCGATATATTTATATTTTCAATTCTATGAAGGAATATCTACGATATGACATCGCTTCGTCAGAATCTATCGAAATAACCTTCTCGTTAAAGTGCTCGCGCTTGTAACACCATTCTGCCATTTATTAGAATTTATTAGAATTTACAAATGGTAAAACGATTCGTTAAATAAACGCATCCTCTGCGAATGATCGTTCCAACGTTTCACGTGCGAACCATTATATCGGTATAATTCTCGCAATAATCCTAATTCCGACTAACTCCATAGTGATTCTTTGCAATTTCCATGATAATGATAATCGCATCAGAGAAGTGAGAGTTAGCTATGGCGAGAGCAAAGTGCGCGGCTTCGTTAGCGAACCGCGCCCTTTCAGATGGAAATAACAAAACTAATAAACTTCCGGGGGAACAAAGTGGCTCGAGCGCCACGTTACAAGCCAGATTTACACGAAGGATTCAGGAAACAGAAAATCGCGTACGGCTTGCGCCCGTTGAATGCACTCCGCAACCGGATGACAGGGTTAACGCAAGACTGCGAGCTTCCGCGTCTAAGACGGTTGCAAGTGCAACCTACAAACTCAATGCAATCTACCCATCCGCCTACAGGCTCATACTACCACCGAGTGCTCTATTTTTTTTCGCGAATAACGACGCGTGCATAATGCAGAGACCCTAAGGCAACGAAAACTCAACGGAAGTCACGAGAATCCGCAAACGAGGAAATGAAATTTATCCTTCGAACAGGGGCCAATGAAATACTTGCTACTTACAGTTCAACGATAATACGTGAATGTTTATCACTCGAATGAATAAGGGAAAGGATGTACGTATAAAGAGTTTTATTTAATGTTAAACAAATTAGACGTATTTGAGATAGTGAGGTGATCGTGAAACAATTTTGTTCAATAGAAAAATCTGTACAATCTGTATGACTTGGCGATTAAAGTAAAAGATAAATGGTAATATATATAGGGTGAGTCAAATATTGTAATATACGTGGAAGAAATGATTGGAGCTAAAGTGTAAATACTAATATATTTTTCTGTACAATTTTGTACGATATGAAAGTATGAAAACGTGTATTTTATACATTATTATATTGTAAACAATTGAGAACTATATTTTTATGAGTACAACACGATGGTTATATTTTAAATAAATTACACTTATTGCATTAATTAAGAAACACTGTGGTTGTATAGTTCATACGGAAAATAGAACAAAATAGTTTATAAAATCTATTTAAAGCCAAATGTTTATACGCGTCGAATATGTTAAAAATTTCTGGACTATTTTAAAGAGTTTCGATTCAACTTTAACTGATCGATAAACGTTGTTTTGAGAATTAGAAAACTTAGCAACATTCGTTTATGCAAAATGTCTGGCTGCTGAATATTGTCGTCCTCTGTACACTACGCACACATACCAGTTGGCACGGTTTTGATATTTCGAAATTATATAAACTGCATAATATCTTCCGTGATATAAGAAGGAATTAATTATAATTAATTATACGATTAATTCGCGATAAAAATTATAAAGAAATATCAATTAACGTGTTAATAGGAAATGGTCGTTAATTTGTTCCAAGTTCGCTCAAAGGAACTTCGTTATATTCCTTCTTACATCAGGAAACACATTATGCTTATTCTATACCACAAGTGAAAATGTACCGAGAACTTGATCAATGCCTGCTGATTTACCACTATTCATCCAAGTTTAATACACGTTCAGCGACCAAATAATTGCTTCGACGATATTTTTTTCAAACACGACGAATTTCATACGTTATTGAACAATAGATTAATCTACATTCCAGGGAAGCGCTTAATCCAGCTCCTATTAATAGCGGTGTTAATTACGCGTTTACGTACACCTAGGAAAACAATGGCGACACGTACTTCAAAAGCGACCAACAGTGACTTGAAGCTAACAACTTTGTCGGGCAAAGTTCCCACTAGTAAACTACTATCCCTGACGATGTATCTTCATTACAAGGGTTAACTAACTACTGTAGCACCATACGATAATGATATAAATGACAATTTCTTCGCGACTGTGTCGAGTGTGTTGGTTCTATAATTCTAATGGCCAGAGTCTATACCTATCTATATGAATAATTAATTTTTAAATATTCAACTTCAACGTTTGATATAATCCTTTGTTATATTGAAATTGTGTTAAACAATTTTGTGAATTATTATGAACTGTAGTTTAAACAAAAGACATAATTTTTAAAAAATTCCCTTTGATGTCGATCTATTTTAATTACAAGAAAATTCCCAACTGCGAGGAACTTAAAACCTTTTAGGAATATTCCATTATGACAGAGCAACAAAAGTTTGAAGCAAGAGGAAAAGTGGGAAGTATACGGTGCATCGTATGGAGCGAATCGAAGCACCGAACGATTAAAACGAAGTATCTTCGCTAACTAAAATCGAAGTCTACTAAAATTTGGCATTCTCTAAATAAAATACGCGAAACGGAAGAACGGAAAGGCTGGAATCGGGTATAACAACCGATTCTTACGAAAGTATATTACAACGAATTACGCTGACTATTAAACGAGGCGGCAGCATGGCCAAAGGATGTAAAACCCTTCTCTGTTCCGTTGCCAAGTTGTGTTTCTTAGAAAGGCAATCACGACTGCTTCGAACATTACATTCTATTAAAGTAAGCTGCCTCACTTTGCTAGCAGCTTCACTTGTTTAAAGGAACGCAAATTTTCAACGACCCGTTGCAAGAATTCCCTACGATCTAAATTTCCTCTTTAGAAACGTTCGCGTTCAGCATTTTCCGTCCTTCCAATTATTCCAACTCTTTTTGCTCTGTCCCGTGCCACCTATAATGTGCCAAAACAGAGAAAAAAGAAAAGGTTCAAATGTTTTACACGTTTCACTTTTCTACATTTTACGTTTAATCGTCGTAAGGAAACGTCCCTTTTCGAAATAATTCAAGAAGAATATTTGAATATCGTTAATACGTCTGTTTCAACCAGTAGGGAATAAAAATCCAGCTTTAATTGCAGCTTCTGTTAGAAAGCAGCTTCAAATCGTCAGATTTTTTTCGAATAACGTTTGTCCTTGGAGCGTGTTAGTTACGCTCCAGATGCCTAACGACTGGCAGAAAATGTAAAAGCATATTTCCCGCAAAAAAACAACCGTGCTGTTAAATGACGGCATCGCATCTAAAAAGTTAATTAAAACGTCCTAAGGTCACCGCGTGCTTGCACTTTTTTGTTACCTAGTTGTATTCACCGGACAAGGGTTGTGCAACTGGCGCGACCTTAATCTAATTTCGTCGAGATTTTGGAGCATTTTTGCTCCCTGTAATAACAACAGAAATATCATAGCCGGCCTCCGGCTAATATAAGGAAAGACTTTCCTAAATAAATATGCGGATCAATCGCTATTAAATAAAAAAACATTCATATTTTTTATTATGAAACGAGTGAATCTATTGGAAATGAATAAAATTCCATTTTTTATAGATTTTAATGTTAAAATTAACAGAGTAATCGAAATCATAGATTTATAAATTTCCATAAAAATTTTATAGATTTGCAACCGTGCATTTTTGTAGATTTCAATGTTTTATTATGAAATATATCGATAAAAGATTGTTCCTTTTTCTTCCATACAAATTTTATAATTTAATAATTCAGTTTTCATTCTAAAAAAGGTAAATATAAAAATTCCCATAAAACTGCTACTGTTTCAAATATTCTACTGAAACAACGTTATTACCATTGGCAAATTTCAAATATTTTATTCTGCTATTTCCACCATTGCCAGTGCTAATGCGGTCGCGGGAAAACATCGCGAAAAAACAGCTTAACGCGCTGGTGGATTTTCCCTAATACCTGGTGCAATCATAAAACTTTCACTTATCCACGCTGCAAATAGAAATTCGAGGAACGCTGGCAACAGACTACATGAATCTTTGTTAACTGATTACTTTCCATTTTTTGTGAACGATATTTCATAAGCGTGCTTTAGATAACAACGGGAGAGCTTTCATATTAACGAAAAATTTAATTCGTAATAAGAAGTATTTAAAACAATTAAGGTAGCGAAATTCTTTATCGTCATTCACGAATTTCTCTTTTAATCTGTTTGTAGTCTCCGAGTATTTGCGTATTAATATCGCCTTTTTTCAACAAGAGGGCTTAATATTTGAAGAAAATGTTTTTGCATGAAATTGAAACGTGAAATCGTACATATCGAAGGATATTATTTTGTCATATTTTCTTCAAGTTAAAATAATTTGTTAAGAATAGAAAAACATGAAAATAATCCGTAATAATTAATCGAGTTTAATCGTCTCTGTTACTTGTTTTTTTCATAACAATTCGGTACACTCTCTTTCCCGCTGAATAATCTCATCCCCACGGGAGTTCTATGATACATACATTCGATTAAACGGCCAATAATTTCGTAAACTTTTACGTTCGACAATTTTATCATTAAAACGACCACGAGGGAACAGGCAGGACGTTTCATGAACATTTCTTATCTTTCTAGGCATTTCCCGTGTCTCATTTTCCTTATCTATCTTCCTTTACCCCTATCTCCCAGCCTTTTTCCACGTGGAAAAACTCTCCCCGCGACTTTCTCGAGTTTGAAATAAAATTTCCATTCGGTTTCCTTTGAAAATCGTTCGAAACCACTCTCAGAAAATTGCTGTCCCCTTAAGTAAGTCTCGTGCTGGGACAGTAAGTAGCAATCAGCAATAAGCAACCGAATTACCTGCTTGCCCATTGTATCGCAAAACAGTCAACGATATCGATGTACGAAGGCGTATTTCCTCGAATCAAATGCACCTTAATACGAGAACGTGCACTTTGTTGATTACCAATGTAATGCTTCCAAGTAAATGCTAATGAAGAAGCGTTTAATAATTCCATGACGAGATCACGTAAATTCGAACGATTATACTACAGCTATAGGTACGCTGTATACAGATGCTAGTACCTGCTGTTTATCTTTGGCAACAAGTGCTATTTCAGGTAATGAGTACTGCAACGTAGACACTTTTTCATCTGAACGTCTTTAAAAATAGAAATAAGGTGGTCTACTTGATGCTATTAACTGCTATTGTCACGTATTTGTTACGTATTTGTTACGTATTTGGTCACGTACCGAATCAATGCGAGACATATTCGTCAAGCAATCTGTAAGCAAAGGAATAAGGAAACAGCGAAGCAATGCCTGCTACAATAAAAATAATTTCACCAGAAACAATGTCGAACAAGAAGCTGCATTTCATCAGCGCATTAACGTACAATATAAGGAACGCACCGTAACCCTTTGTACAACACACACTCGGCACCCTACGCGGCACCCTACGCAAGACAGAAAAGAGGAATAGGAGAACGAAAATATGATATAATGAGATACAAACATGTTCTAACACAGCGGTTTTTCACGCAGTTGTGAAACACCACGGCCATTCGTCACGTTCGATGTCCACCAGTGTTCTTTTGAACAAAACTCTTAAAAAATCTTGAACCGATTAATTTTTTATCCTGACCATCGAATTCTAAGTTTGACTCTCAGGCCAACGACCCACATGAAAAACCAATCTATGATTTCCTTCCAAAATGAAAAATGAGAAAAAATACAACTGAAAAAGGGAGAAATACCTGAACGAAACATAATGTTTTGAGACGAGACTCGATTCCAGAGCTTCGCCGTTTGTTACTGGCACCGATTACACGGAATGAAGTTTAACGAAATGAAGAGCTCAAACGTGAGGTCGAAAGGCCGTGCATGGTTAATGATACACAGCCAACGAAATTGTTAATTCCCGTTCGTAGAGCGAAAAATAACGAGCCGAAAAATTTCAACGAGACGAGGAAGCTCGCGGGATATACAGAAGGGACTTTGTCCATCAGTTTGGGTCATCGTGTTAAATTCCATTTTATGGCGGATTCTATGTCGAGATTCAAGGTACGAGGTCCAATTTTCTTTTATCGAGTGTAATTTGTCGGAGGTTCACCTAACCATTTAAAAGATGGCACGTGGCTTTAAGATTGAGCGCTGAAAGGATTGGTTTAATGTAGTATGTCTAACAATAAGTGCTACATACTATCTATAGTATGATAAATACTGTCTGTCGTTAACCATTCTTTAACTATTTATTCATTTACATCGATGGTACAGGAAGCAATTTTCGCGTTATCGTACTAATAGTTCCAACTATATTTTTCGAAATAATACACTGTCAATTTAACCATACGCTTTAACAATTTATTCATTTACATCGATGATAAAATGCGTCGCTAACTGAACCGTGTATTATTTCGAAAAATACGGTTTGAACTATTAATATGATAACGTGAAAACTGTTTCCTGTATTACTTTTATCGATAAATTTACAAATATACTTACAACCTTTTTTTCGATTTGTATTTCTTTAACTTCAAAATATTTCACAGATTAACACTCAGACGTAATATGTACAAGCTTCATGATCGCACTAATATTAATCCTTCCCACTAATGAATAATGATAAATATCATACAAAATATGTAAAATGCAATTAATGCAATTAACGCAAAATAACAAATGCACGAAAGGTGACTAAAGAAATAATTACGTCTGTACGTTAACAAAGATATCCTCAGAGCTAATATATGTTACGTCACCACCGATCTTTACAGATTCCAGAGGAAGGAGTCGACAATCGACAATGAACACGGAAATACATGTGTTGGCGTATGTAACAATTACCCTGCAATTTAAATACGCGGCGTTCCGTTTAAAGAGGATCGTTCCAGAACGGTGTTTCGTTGTGCATGAACCCTCAAGCTGTGTCGATTAGCACGTGATGCACAGTGAATGGAAAACCCAGCATAAAGGGAAACGATCGTAAGAAAAAATGCGCACAACTGCTCTGCCCCGGTGCTCACCTCGCATCGTTCAATGATAAGGTTACCTATAGACGTACACGGGGGAGAAACGAAGAAAAGAAGAAAGAGGAAGAGAGAGCTTTGAATAACTAAAGTGAGAGTTAACAAGAATCTGCATCGACCATCCTGTGTTAGTGAAACGAGCGGTTTCATGATTATTTCACGAACGTTTCTCCCGGCGCCCTTCTGTTAAAGAAACGCGGGAAAAAGTTTGCATAATGAAAAGACGCATTTCCCGTGGAGGTTCCTTCGTCGACAAAGAAGCGAAAATTCGCGAATTCTGACAAATTTTCTTCGACCGAATTTCTTGACCGCGAAGAGGAAACGTTGAAACGAGTTCTATAATTATAACAGAAAACTTGAGGCTTCTACGCGCGGTTTCTGTGTCGATATCTCTTTAATTATATCGCGTTGCAGTTTAACGCGGTAGGATTAATGAACTCGTTACGGCCGCTTCTTCCTCCGAATAGAAAATCAATTTCGAAGTTGGGTTCTATTACCGTGTTCCGATATCATCCAACTTCCTTTGCCAGTGAGGGAAAAAATAAAAATTCCTACACGATACGAAGGTCGAAAACGAAAACATATGAAAATTAATTTTGCAGAATCATTCGTGTTGTTTATAATTTTGCATTTTTTCTATTTCTCATTGCGTATTGAGGCAAAACAATGGCTGAAAGGAAACCATCCTACTCGAATTTCATATCATTTAAATTTAAAACATAGTAATATATAATATGAACATTAGTAAAATGAAACATATTATTTTGTAAATTTTTTCTTCACAGTTATCAAAATACTAAAACTAACAAAATAAAAGTTACTTAGAATAAGCTTATTTCAAATCTTCAAAAAATATAGTGATAAAATTATTGAATTCTTGATGTTAGAAAATTCTTTTTACTATATTTACTTAAACTAATCTCATTTTACGAATGATTTGTAATACACTGAGAGAAAATATTCTTCTACATCATATGCGTGTGTTTAGGAAAGTTCAACTATGTACGATACAAGAGCCATAAAGGTCAAAGAAAAAGCCGATAAAAATAACCTCCTTTTATTACAAAATGTCCTTCGTTGCAATACATTAACTTTTATATCACGAATACCAACTGTATTTGAATTTAATCTGGATTTTCAGAATCGAAGCCACAATATAAATCATTATTGTCTATTCAAGCGAAGTATGCATATATATGTGTATATATATATATATTATTGACTCATATCAGTGACTCACTATTGACAAATGTAACTAGCAAACTCTATTTACTCGAAAATCCTTGATATACGAAACAAGAATCGACAGAACTCTCAAAATAGCGCACGTGAATCGAAACTGCTATAAAACGAAATTAATATTCGCCATACTTCAAACTTGTTTTTTGTTCTATTTCCGAAACCTATCAAATTAGATTGCCTTGGTAGAATCAGGCCGCGAGAGCGGTGACACCATCGCTGTTTCCATCGTGAAACAGAGAAACGAAAGCGCCACCACGACATGCTGAACAGAGAGAACTAATCGGACCGGTAGACTGCAGCAACGTTTAAAAATAGCTGCAAAAAGGGACGTGTCGTGAAACTTTGTGGAACGATGACATGGCGATCGAATAGGAAACACGAAATAAACTGTGCCAAGGATACGCTCAGGGCAATTTGAAGTGCCAGAATTTTCTCTCGATCTCAATGCATTTTACCGCGTAGTATATAATTCGTGAATGTGGGAGTAAACGCTATTTTAGAACGTCCGACGCGTTTAAACAGGCGCGAATCGTAACATATAACCTACCTTTTCAAACGCTTGTCGTAACGAACGTAACGGAAAAAAGTTGACTGAGTATGTATGTGTGTGAGGGGGAAGGAAACAGCGCTGTTCCGTTTGTGCGATGCGGTGCCAAACGCTCGACGAGATAGCGCACGTGGCCACATATCGCGTATACATAGACACTTACAAAAAAACATCGAGCACGGGACAGCGAACGTCTCTCGCGGGACCCCGCAAAAACTAGCGGCGCAACCAGAAACAATTTCTTATCGTGCAGCCCCATTGGCCACCTGCGATCGCTCTACCAGATAGCGCAGAGGAGTGTGACATTGGACATAGAATATAAATAACGACGTTGGTATTGTTGTTATTGAAAAACACAGTTCGACGACAGTTCGACGCTGTCCTTGTGCTATCGATAAAATAAAAACGTGTAGCTTGATGAGTATTCTCGGATAGACGGGTCAAGTTCGACATCGAAACTCTTCGATACTTTGTCTAATGAAAAGGTTACCGAGAATCGAACGACTCGCGACAATGGCCCCCGCTTAAGGACCCACTCGAGGTATTAACGATACACGTGTCTACCGATCGTACTTGGTGAATAATAACCATGCACACTAACCTTGAACGTATCCCAGCAGAAACAGGCTGCAGAGGATCCAGATTCGTATCATCGTATTCATAGTCCGCTGGCACTTGACACTTTACTCGCGGCAGGATACACCTCTTCGTCACTAACTGATCTCCGTTCGTATCACGACCACATTCACACACCTTGTTGTCGGCACACGGTAACTCGCGTCCACGATTCTCTTACCGCCGGAAATGGGATACTGGCCGCGATATAGATTTGAATATTTCGGAAGGAAGGAAACGCAACGTGCGTTAAAACTACACGAATCACGGGACAAGGCGTACCGGTACGTACCTTCCACAAGGACGAACGAAAGCAAACTGAGGCACTGTTCCCTATCCGCGTTCGTATCCGCCGGACTCCCTCCCTGCAGCCCGCGTCCGCGCCAGCGCCCTCCTACCTGCACTCCATATATCCGAGGCCTCCCCTCCACCTCCGCGAGTCCCGCTCGACACTCTCACCCTCTCTTGGCCCTCTCTCACCCGAAACCCCACCTGACGCTTCCGACAACCCGTTTGCATCGTCTTCCTCGCTCATTTTTCCATCGGGTACGATCGTTCTACCTCTTTTCTGTTTCCTGCGACCCCTCAACCCCTTTTTTAACCGACCTTATCGAGCACCGCCGATGCGCCCGGCCCTTCCCGTGGCCGCTTATTCCTATGTGTCAATTTATCGCGCTTTTTAGATTATCGCGCCATGCGGATCACTCTCTCGTTTGCCTCATTCTCTCTCTCTCTCTCTCTCTCTCTCTCTCTCTCTATCGTAAGTCGCGCCTGTGCCAGTTATCTCCGTCGCTTCATTGCCGCGAAAGGGCCCACCTTCCATCGCATCGCTTCGAACTGGGTTAATACACGGGAAACGATTGTTTGTAGCGCTAGCCTGCCGATACCAACGGTTCTACATAGGTTGCGCATCGCGCAATTTCATATCGATACCTCCGAGTTCCTACTAATTCTCCGATTTTATGAAAGGAACTGCGCGACACTCGATCGCGATACCTTACAGTATAATTACTATATTAAGGCAGACGATAATAGATCCGTTGAATTCGCACAGTTCCGCGGTTACTTGCGATTGTCTCTGCTAATTTACGAAGGTTTCTAATTGTCTGCTTTTGTGAAAGTGTGGAAGGATAACAGTGGTTTTTATTACTTGGTAATTGCTGTATTGTAATTTATTTAGCGTAACGTTATTTGACATATATGATTCTATATGATGCCGGATATGATTATTAATACCTTTAACTATGCCAAATAAGACGATGCAAATGTTTCTTTTCTTTTCGACGTCCTTTCTCTTCTCCAAAGCTCATCTATAATTATTGATTAGTTGTCAATATTTAACCTATAATCGCTATGAAGGGTGTTTAATAAGTGTTTTATAAGCTCATTATATTCTACTTTAAAAGATGCTTAATTTAGGTAAAGTCTTATTTATCCTCCAGTCTTTTCCTTTTATCTATTCTTTATAATCTTTTTGGTATAAAAATCGATAATGGTTGAAACATATTTAACGTTACACGTTAAAAATTTATTTAAGACATATGCAGTACGTTTCTGTTTTCCGCGAAAGAAAAATTTATTGTTTGAATTCCACGAAAATTGTATTCAATCCGCGAAGGTTTCACGATCTAATCAATAGTACAGTGTGTGGAAAGCAGTTATTTCAATTTGTCAGCTGATCGACCCCTTTAGATACCATAAATTTCTAATTATTGATGCACAAATGTATTCAATGTTTAATTTATTTCCAATACTATCACCAAAAGTAAACTATGAAGAATGGCAATTCCGCGACGTATGATCGATTTCGCACGAGAATTTAAAAGCTGAAAACAAATAAATCAAAATCAAAAATACTTTACAAAATCTTATCTTGTCCTCAACAGTATATAACTTTCCGACTATGACATATATTTATATTCGTTCGATTTCGAAATTTAAAAATTCATCATTACATCTTTGCCTTTGTGTTCTTCTTTTTTAATAAAAAAAAAGTGCAAATATATTATACTTTTGAATGTTCACGCCAAATAACGCGTATTATGTTTGCGAAAGTAACCTCCAGGCAACTGTTGATTGGCCTATAGTCGTCGAAAATACCCTCGATTTTCATCGGGACGATATCGACGAAACTCCATTATTTCTAAAATGTATTCACGCTCAGCTATAGAGCAGACATACGCTAGAGAAAGAGGATACCTACGAAGTGCACAAAATAATATAGATATCCCTCACAGTTCGTACCAGTTAGACACATTGTATTTTTCCAGAGCAGCCACTTCTTTGTCATTTTGTTCGAGTACTATTTCGTTGTTAAAGGGTCTTTAATATAGCGTCGATTTTAACCCACGCTACGACCATTTCGGGATTGTAAAACCAGCGAATTCCACGGTTAGACCATTCGCGCGCATCCATTACCGGTTCGTTGATACTTTTTGCAATTTACGAACGGTATTTTCGCCCCATTCAGGGTCAGTGCGCGCAGGTTACATTCTTCTTTTATCTTCATTCGTTACTATTCATGCGGTTTGACAATATCGAAATAATCGTGGCAGTCTATAGACGCAACGTCAGAACGTTCTATTCTATATAGGAAAATGACGGTGCACTATGTACGATGGGATCGACGACGATTCCGCTTAAATTTCAAGATCCTCTCGGTGACAAGCTTTCAAGAGCGTCTCGCTTCGAATGAAAAGCGGAATACTTAAAAATAAAGAATTTGGAGAACCCGATTGTCGACGCAAGAACGGTATTGACGAATTTGTCATTCTCGTTCAATGCTCGGGGTATTTCCTACGCGAATCCTGACGCTGACAGCTCTTTACCGCTTCTCGCGGATTCGTCCCCGCTCGTTCTTGCTTATTTTTCCTTTTCATCAAAACGATCCCGCTTCTTTCATGCCTCCCACCGAATTCTTTCTACTTCATAACGCGTTTAATCGAAATCGCGGCACGCGTATCGTGTCGATGCTTCTGCTTCTTCGTGTCGCCACTTTGCATTATTCTACATACGTTATGTCTCTGGGTACTTTGAATTGTTATTCCTGTGGTATGTAGGAAAATATTAAATTATTTCAAGCGATTACAAAGGGAATGAGATCGTCTTTTATCGAAAAAAATATATATGCCCATCGTTCCAAATAAATTGTTTACTTTTGGAACATTTTATTCCTAGATGTAGCCCAAGCCTGTCCGTCCTTATGTCAGATTTATTGAATTTTCTATACGGTTTCCACAAACTAATAAATGATTTAACAAGCATAAAATTCCCAGCTTTCCGATCTTCGTTCGTGTATATTTAATAGGTCAATATGAGAACCGACATCTAGAATTTAATTTATACATAATATCTATATCATTACATTGTATCTGTCCATCGAATCCATCGAGTATTCGATCAATCTTGGTTGTATAGTTTTTTTATTTACTTAAAAATCGAATTGTGAATCGACAAGCTTTCCGGATAATCCAATACTTTCAACGAGAACCAATTTGTACGAATCATGTTTCTTTGTAACAACGTTATTTACCTGATCGTATACAGAGTTTTAAAAATAATATCGAGATGATATCGAAAACTATATATATATATACTGTGACGTCCAAAGATCACATGACTCTCAGAGAAAGTCAGTTGCAAAAGAATAAAACAGATTTACAAAACATGTACCCCCAAGCTGAAGAAAACATCGTTGAGGAGTGGCTACAAGCTCGGCCGCTTGACATTTAAGCTTTGACGCTTGCTGATACCCTACGTCTGAGAGTATAGCCGCCTTTAAAGGCTATTTATTTCCGATCTCCCGCGTTCACTATCTTTTATACCTCCCGGGAATGATATTCACCCGGGCGAATTGATCTACGGTAAAGGTTACAAATGGTAGAAACGGGAAGACGATCGGTATGCACGATATTTTACTTCCGCGCCACGTCCGTTGATCATTGTTAGCGGAGTCTTATCGTGAGCCATTGCCTTCGCGAATTCGAGACGCAATACCGTTCGACTAACAAAAGTCGATAAATAAGAGTATGCTTTTCATTTGCATTATATTAACCCTGGCGCGTGAACGTCGATTCCATTTTCCACGGTGTCAAGTCAATTTCATGCCGGGAACGTGCTTGTCCGTGTGTCAATCCTAATGGCTAGTCGCGTGTCGCTCGTTACATGATTACAATTTATCCGGATGGGATGAATACTTCATTGGTGGATAAGTTGAAGAGCCAATTTCAGATCTGTCGTTTTGTACCGTCTGATTTTAAACAATGATCCTGATCCACGATGGACATTCATGTGTTATTTTTTAAGAAAATTCTGTCTCTGTGACGAGCTGCCTTGCACAGCAGCGAATTGGAGAGAGTTTTTACAGCACGTTGAAACGTATAACCGACAATTCCGGATTTCTTTAGGCAATTACGACGTTTCAATGAGACAATTTGTTTGCTACCTTTTTTGCAAAACGTCAAGAAGCGGGTTTTGTGGGTTAACGGAAAGTTGGAACAATTAAAAGTTTAACTTTCTAACCGTAATCATGGTATTACATGAGTCTCGGTTCTGCTTCCGCGAGAATAATGTTCTGCCGCGCGCTTTTATATTTTATAATATATTTTTCTTCCCTTTTTCGCTACTAAAGTTTCAATAAATGTGAATAGAAGGCCACAGAAAAGATATGAATAAACATAATAGAAACAGGAAATAGTAACTTTGTAAACAGGGGTCCAAGCAAACTTTATGCGTTCTCTTCATAATTTTACCAAATGCAGTTCAGCTCTATGTTGGCAATTGTCACTGGCATCCATTCTTCTAAAAAACCTTTGTACAAACTTGTCGCTTTTATTTGAACTGCCTTTTACGTCAAGTACTATTACGGTGTAATTTAAACAGGGGCTCGATCTTTAAAATTTAAAGGTTGCCTAAATGTCAGAACTTCAGGAAGAACGACAACGTGAATTCAACGAATCGATAACTTCATCTATAACGATTTCCCTGTCTCGAGCTTTCTGTGCATTGTATGATATCGTTTTTGCGCGTACCCTGTCTGACCAAACTTCGTCTATTAAAATAAATGTTTTGAATGCATAACGAGTAAACAGTTGGAACGAGGGATGACGATCGCGTGCCGATTCGTTGGTAATGAAATCAATTGTTAGGACAGTCCGTGTGTCGCGTGCCTCCGTCCGCGGCGTCGATATTTCAACGATGCTCGAAACAATGAAGTGTGTTTTACCGAAGTTAAGCTCACAATAGCTGACGAAATCAGCTCATTGTTCAGCCGGGGGAGGTTCGTTAGCAAATACGCAGTGTCGATATTTCTGAAACAAATCAACGGAGGTCTCGAGCCCACGCGTCCAGTAACGAACATTCAACTATTGTGCATTTCGCTTCGGAACGTTCAATCTCGAAGTCGATCGATCGAAACTTTCGCGACGTTCGCTTCAAATATTCTTCAAATTTCGAGTATCTACGTTTTCTCCTTCTACTTCATCTGGGTTTTCCGACGATAACTTACATCGTCGAATAGCAGAACAGAAAAAAAAAAGAAATGTTACTTCTGTTCGACAACGTCGCGCTTCGAGGAGTTTGGAATCGGGACAGAGGAAATCTTTCCACAAAGATTCAGAGGAATGATCCTCGAATCTTTTGCTTCGCGTTGAACGTACGACGAGATTGCGGTATTATTGATTTCCAGGCGTTGGCGAATCATGTTATTAATGGCTTTGGCAAACTGATACGTTCAACCGCAAAACCATCGTAAACGTTCATATTAAGCGCACAACACGACGAGGATTGTTCGGTGCGGTATTCTTTTCGGTTGTACAAGCTGCTTCCAAAATGGTATTAGCCGTGAAGATTCGTTACACGGGAAGGAAATCTCGGCTTTCCCGGGTGGAGGTTCAGAAATGCTTCCTTCCTGAATTATAGATATCTTTTGCTTGCTGGGAAGTTGCGCAAGAACTTCAGCAAAGTTTAGAGCATTGTGACAATAGAATCAGTGTGTTCGTCTCTTGTCTTGAGAGAATCGTTGGAAAGGAACCGGTGGAAAGATTAGAATTTCTAAGAAAACAAACTTTTCGTTATTATAATACATACAATAAAAGATATAGTTGCGAATCAAGAAGAAAGTAAGAAGAAAGTAAAGTTGCGTGTTCTATCTTCTTTGGCAAAGTAATTGAGTATTTAATGTTACTTTCGAGGATTATGTTCTTTAATTTGTTAAACTCTTGTAATTTGATTCTATATACTTTTATGAGAAATTAATTTTCTAGTTTTAGAGTTATAAATTCTATTTTTATACAAAATGAAAAGTGGATTTTATCCAAGGTTTAATCGTTTAAATAGAAATTTTTCCCCTTTTAACTAGATACTACGCTTCGAAGATCTGATCTCTTTGATATCGAATAAATTGCAATATTGCAAAACTTTTTTAATCACGGACCATTTGTATAATAGAGCTCTATATAATTAAATGAAATTCATGGAACTTAGTTTCGTGTTCTACGTAAAGATATCGACAATTGTTCTCATTAATATTCATCTTTGTATAATTAAGCTATTTGATTGCTCGAAATATGAGGTATTGAATTCACATGATTCACATTGCAATATCTTTTAATTATTTATCTCTATATTTATTGCATCTTAATTTATAAGAATTCGATATCTATTGAATTTTTTATACAATTTTACGTAGAATCAATATGCAGAATAAATATGTATAAAATATCCTATTCGACGTTCCCCAATAAACTTCGCGTTAGAACATAATTGCGTTTGATTAATTTCGAGAATAAAGTCAGAGATAGTGGCCAAGCAACTGCAATCCAAGCAAAATTATTGTTGACCAGTAGAAAACCTTGGACATCGCAAAACAGAGCACGAACCAATATCGAAGCACCACTAATAAAATAGCAGTGTCGTAACGTTGGTAATACATGGTTGCACTATTGGAAACTACTAAAAATACAAATCATAATCGATCAATGGGAAATCGATATAAATTCCGCGACAAGGTAAATATTGAGTTAACTCTGTAACTTGTATTTCTTAATACAGAAACACGAGTCATTTAAATTTACGATTATAACGCTAAAATAAGCTACAAAAATCAGGGAATCTAATATTTTTAAAGATAACTGTAACAGTAATCTCGAAGCATATATAATTTCATGTATTTTTTTTTTTTTTTTAAGAAGTTTTCGTATAAAATAAAAAAGAAAGAAATAATTTTATCGAACTGCATAAGAAATTTCTCGTTTCGATCCTGTTTCAATATTCTCTCAAGTGGGCGCCGTTTCGATCAAAAGTTTATGAAAGAGATGGAAGCTGCGAGGTGTGTCATATCCGCTAGATAAGAGACTCACTAGAGGCGCAAATAAGGTTTCTTCGTGCAATAACGATTCTCGATACTCGCATCGGCAAATTATCCTGTTGCGAAATTCGTACTAAACAGCGCATTAAAGTACCGAATCACGGCTGAATAAAACTTTCCTGCAAATTCTAGCAATTCAAACGATAGTTCGCCATTGGATATTGGGCAGTTTTACTTTTATCACTTTAGTTTCTGTACAAAATGCTTATACGTAATTGTTCTCGGAATAATTCATACCAAAGAAATGTTACGAACTTTTTGACTACGTAATTAGTTTTCACTGGTTATAAATCGAACGAATATATAAAAACGAAGGTATAAAATATTTCTGACAAGAACGTCAAATATTGAACTATATCCATAGAATAAAATAAGTTGAATATTAAATAGAATACAGCTTTTGAAAGAAAAACCTCATGTATTTATATATATATATATATATATATATATATATATATATATATATATATATATATATATATGTGGCTATTTTTCTATCGAACAAGTATTAAAAGATCTATCGATAAAAGGTACTTTACGATAAGTAAGAAGCAGTTTAACACCCCCTCTCATTCTCATGTGTACATCTATCATTTCGTCGTATGACCGCATATTTATTACACTATGAATAGAACGAAATAGAATATTAATGTCATAAAAGAACTGATCACAGAATTACACACAATTATCATTATGTTATTATTATATGAAATTATTGTATAATAAGCATTATACAATATAATCCATTGCAAAATAGTCTTTACATTTTTCCATATCGACGCGTATTATTTGTCACATGTAATGAACAGAATAATGTTAGACAATTTAAAAATAAAAGAAATTTAAAGATTAATGAACTCAGGAGCGAAGCACCAAACATTTTTGCGTAATTCACCGGACAAATTAAATTCCAGCGGCAATCTCCGCTCGACGTTACAATTAGCCCTCGCACTATCAGCTCGGGCGGAATGAAACTCGCGGGTGCACACATGCTTCTTGTCATCCCACCGCGTCCGTGTTTAATGTTAATTTAAATTCGCACCACCGCGACCGTCTCGTCGAATTCAACCACTCGAGTTCCTTTGCACCTCGCGCGCGTACGACTTGCGCGCACGTTCGAGCGGGCAATAATTTCCTTTGATGTAAGAAAGCTTTTAATTACGTAACGCGAACAGGTCAACCGAGAATATGGTCAAAACGCGACTCAACGATACCTCAAGAAACTTTTCCCTAAACGCCGCGTTTTCCGCATGCAACCATGTCTGCCAACGTACAACCTGATTGTACCTATATACGTGCAACCTGTATGCCAGGTATCGCTTGAACAGAGTCCCTCTATGCGTACTCCCGTCATGCTAATTACTTTGTCTATGTAATGACGCGATGAGTCTTTCCACCGGTGAAAAGATCTCTGAATATCCGTTAATTGTAGCGTGTCAGAAAGGACGTCGCGTCGTTTTACAGGAACATTGTGTTTTCTCGTTGGTTCTACGCGGGATTTACTTTTATGTATGTGTTCCTCCAACGAGCCGCCGTTACACGACGAAACCTTATTTAACACTTTAACTGTTGAACACAGCTAGACGAATCTTTTTCCATTGAAACTGACACATTGGATTTTAAATAATATTTCATGATTTCAAATTTTATTATCATTATTGTTATTACTGTATTTTATTATTCGCAAACCGCAGAAAGAAAGACGCGATAGGTCTATATTTGTTGATTTCCTACTTTCCATGTTACTTGATGACAAAATTTTAATATACATATGTGTTGAGAGGACGTGTTAAAGTCAAAGATGTAAGTTTTTTAAAAGTTTTGTAACAGATGAATGTTATTTGCCACAATTATGACAATCGATGTCTTCTTTTTACAAATGGTAATCAAAGCGTGAATTTCACATTCGCTGGATTAATTATGCGATATTAACGAGGAATTATTATTACATTTTTGAATATAATTTGATGCACATTTTGAGTTATATCAAAATATAAGAAACAAGGAGAAGCTGATATAGAAACATAACACGATTTGGACAGAATTGTTCAATGAATTGTCAGATCCTTTATTTCTTCTTTTCAGAGGTAAGTGCATCGAATTCTTTTGGAACAAAACCGTATTTCCTCGACGAGGGCACAAGACAATAGAAGGGACGAATACAACCCTTAACAATATTTACCTTCGAGTAGTATATTTCCTTGGCCTGTTGTTCCAGCGAAAACCGACGTGTAACATATCGAAAAGATTCGTAATAATGGAAGATCGAATAAAAGGTAAACAATTTGAAATAGTTAAATATTTTGAAAATATCGTCTCTTTTTGTTGTTCGTTGCATTGCCTTTTTCAGATGTTTCGATAATCAAATGCTTTCATATTTAAATAATACTTGCTCCCGTTTTATGCTAGGAATATTTGAATATTCCCCGAATTATTTTTAATCTCTGTGTTATGCAAATTGTTTCGAGTTAAAAACATTGTGAATTGCAGAGTGACATTGGGGCAAAACAAATTCAATATTTTCGTACTTTGTAAAATACAAATGAAACAAAAATTAATAAATATCGAGAATTGTTACATATCGCGTGTCACAATTTCATAACGTTAAACTTCATGTCGATAATTATAAATTATTCCTCCAGAAGTCACGATAATGAAACAAAAATACGGAATTAAAATAAATATTTCGACCATTTTCAGTTAACTTTTAAATTATTGACAAATCTACAACTCTGATACATTATAGACATAATATGGTATCGTGTTGCGGGAGATCGAGAAATTTTAGCATCGACACGAAACAGTTTTGTTGATCCGGCCTTCTGCCTAAAATAACCAGCCTTTCTGATCGAATCATATCGAGAATACCGTTCTGACTTTTATCTAACACCAAAATCAGAATCTACGAGGTTTTGTTCGTAGTTAGGGAAATCGATACCGATTTTACAAGACACTGCGCGCTGAAACGATTGCGTCATTGGATGTTAAATAGAATAGATATTAAAATGCATTCGTTGCATAGTGATACGTATGCATAAAAAAAAAAAAAAAAAAATAACGAAAAGAAAGACCACAAAAAACGAAGTACATATATTTATGCTTAAGAACTTCTTAACACTGTTGTTTATCCTACTTTAAAAGTTAAGAAAATATACAAAAACTCTTGGGAAATTTATGCGTGATATATTTACTGTACAGCGATACGCATCTATGAAAAATAGCGAAAAGGTGAAAAGATACGTATGTATTTTTATACATGAAAAATCTTCAGCTCTTTATTTATCGTGAAATTTTTTTAAATTTACAAGGATGCCTTTGTAAAATTGATCAATGTGCTCGTTAAATACCAGACACGCGATAGACACCCTTTAAACATCACTGCTATTTAACTTTTATGATAATGTCTGATTCGATATCTGATGGTCTGTATAATCGACACACGTCGTGATAGTATGTTTGTTGATACGATTTCAACGTGATCATTTCGACGACTCGCTGGCACAGTTCCTGGTAAAAATAGGGATAGATGAAATCGCGAACGTCCGTGCCGAGTTGTTGCCGTGATCGCTGGTAACGTACATACATCGCTGGATAATCGGCTGGAGGCCTCTGTCAGCGTAGCAATCTCGGCCTTTCTAAAGGCTAGGAACATGATAACCTGACACGCAACAGGAAGGATACGTCGCGAGGATCGGGATAAGATAGGTACACGGAACAACTGTGAACTAAGAGGCAGAAAAATAAGGAGTTTAAGAGGAAATTAGGAAACGCAATCTCGTGATGATTGAAATCCGTGAAACCACTCTTCATTTGTAAATACACATGTTTACAGTATCTGGTAATACTATAGTTTCTACAAATTCATTAAATCTTTTGTATGATATTTGAAATATTCATTGCGTGATAAACGTGAATGGATATATCACATTCTTAAATATGTCTTTCCTAAGATCGATGGAAATTATCTGACGGTAAAAGTTTGTCTCGTAATTGAATGAATATATCGGAAGATTCTTTCATAATTCTTTTCTTTATTTTATATCTTCATTTTGAAACTTTTATAATTTCAACGTGCTATAAGAATATATCCATATATAACACTAGATATCACGACCAGCTATTACATTACAAGTTATTGTCTTCTTAAACATTTTTATATTATTATTGTAGTATCGTGGACAAAAGGCCTAAGAGATATCGGGTAAACCATAAACATTGTCACGTGCCAAGGTGCCGTCAGGTCCATCAATGCGTCGTCGGTCTTTCAACTGAATAGTTTTGTAGAAAAAGCCTACGTGACCTTGCCACGAGCGGTTGCAGAACACGCTCGTGGTGGGGCTAAGACAAAGGGACAAAAGGGATGCTAAGGCAGAAAAACAAACAGCCAATGTCAGTGGAGAAGTCAGAGAATGTGAGTTGTGTTGTCGATATAGTGTTGCTAGTGTCACGTAAAATAAAAAAGGGAAATTGAAGATGAAAATACAGGATAAAAATAAAAAATAAAAAGGAGAGAATTTAGTTTTTATCACTTGGTTTATACTAACTACAATTTACTTCTGAACTCCAGCCGTGACTTTCCGAGACTGAAGCTCTTACAATTTGACTTGGGATATTGGTGACTCATTAGGCGGTTGTCGCCAAGTGCCGTCACATCTTCATCTCCGTCATCAGTCCATCGAGTTTGAAGTGTGCCGGTTGTCGAAACAGTGTGGTCCGCGTAAGAGAGAGAGAGAGAGAGAGAGAGAGAGAGAGAGAGAGAGCGTTGGATTCGTGGTGACGAGAGTTGCAAATTAACTATCGAGTTATCTAAATTATAGTACGTTATTGTATTTAGTTCACGTTAAACAACCATCGTTTTTCTGTTTAATCAACACCTGTACAATCCATTCTGTTATGTCGTCCAGTCGCGGGGAGACGCGATCGCGATGAAGCGCGTCAACGGGAGTCGTAAATTCCCGTTACGATTATAACAATCGACACCACGAACAGGTCGATCCCCTTATTTCTTGTGGGATAATAGGGGTATTTGTTGGGGAATAAAACTGTAGTCTACAGTCTTATAATATTTATATTTTAACAACTTATTACACGGGAGGTTCCGTCGTATAGGAAGATATAATTGATAGAAGTGATGAATAATAATACACTTGCTAGATGAGTAATAATACTAAAGAATAGACTAAGTTAATATCACTTTGATCGAAGTGAGAACTACGCGAAGCTGATAGGAACAGTCGTGTCGACTGCACGACGTTTTGTCGAACAGTGATGACCCGTCTCGTTCAATTACGGAGGAAAGCTCGGTATGGGTGTCCTTTTTAATGGGAAATACCTGTTATTTTTAATGGACAAACAACCGCTTTCTCCGTAAGTTATAAGAGCGTGTAATAAACCTAAGGACTGTCTTAAGGACCATCCATAAACCGAAAATACTTATGTGAATAGAAATTAAGCTAAAAAGATTCGGTTTATGGTGGTTCCTTAGGTTTATTGAAGGTCAGTATGACGGTATGTCAGCCTCGGCGGACATACCATGAGGGCCGTCACACGGACCGTCTTACGCGACGTAACACATTCACTGTAAATAAATCATAATTATTTAAGATACTACATTATTCTTGATTTAATAATGCCGAGTAAACTTGAAAAACTTCGAATCCTATTTTATATGAGCATCTAGGTAATACGTTATATCGAAATATGCAAATCACTTTAAAATATACAAATGGTACAAATTATAAAATTATGACATTAAGCTCTGATGTTGAGTATTTTCGACACTTTCACGATAGCTTAATCCTTTCGAGGAAAATTGTTGCGCAATCTGTGTGAAGTCGTTTCACCAATCCTATTTACGCTTCATTCATCCGCGCCGGTTATGAAGTGCTCGTACCGCCGCCAGAGTCCCGCGACGTTTAAAGTTCCGGCGCGAAACTTTCGAAGATACTTCGCCGTGTACCTTTGTTTGAACTGGGTTGATTTAATTTCCGGGTACCACGTCACGCGAGGGCGGTTACAATGGCGTAACTAGCAACTTGCGATGCCAACTTTTCTAACGGCGTTGTAACGTTGATAAAATGTCTGTTGCTTTGTCTTATCATTCGTCGAGATTCGTCGCGCCGTTATACGTCGAAAATAGGCGTAGAATGTGGTTTTTTGAATCGACTGGATGAAACTGACTTGCCCGAGTCGGATAAATAAATGTCTCGTTCTACTCGTTGTCTGAAAATTCCTTTTCGTAAGAATTTTATTCGTAGACTAAGAAATTCTAACTGAGAAAGACGAAGAATTTTTCAAGATAGGACTCGTGAAGTTACAGATAGCAAAAGATCCAATTTTCGATATATATATAATTTTTTATTTTCACTCTCAATGATCAGATACTTTTTCAATTAAAATATTTTTAATTACCTTTCTCTCTCATTAAGATACACGTTACTTATCCTATAACGACAAATATACCTAATATACACTTCCTACATGAATATTTTTAATTAATTTCCTGGAAATTTCTTCAAAGTTGTTAGTCAATTTGACATTCTAAAAAATAGAAAGAAGCCATTTGTGTCTGAAATGCGGTTGGCAGTGACAGAAACATCGTGATATCGACAAATATCTAAAAAGAAACATTTGCCTCGCAATGTTGCATTAATAGGGAAATGGACGAGCTTTTTGCAATATTTTATCTCATCGTCCGGTTGTTCGGCCGGCGTACAATAAATCATTTCCAGTGATAAATCATTTCTCTGTATCAAATTACGAAAACGAATAATTACGGGTGGCCGTTTGGTCAAGTGGATCGGCCGAATTTTTGTCCATCGCACCCGAGTTTCTGTGAAATACACCGTATAAACGCATCGGGCCGAAAGAGAATCTTTTTAAAGTGCAGTAATCAATCAATTCGATGTTTAAAGTTCAGTGAACAATGCGGCAAAGGGTAAAAGAACGAACAGTTTTTACTGAACTCCGACATTCCGATAGGGGTGGCGCAATTAAAAAACGAAGAAAAATGATTCGAATATTTTAAACTGAGTCGTCTTTTTTTTTTCTTCGTCTAACCCGTCCACGATACGCCACATTAGTTAACGTTTCGTTGGCCAAAAAGAGAAAAAGATCGGTTAAACATTTGAACAAAGTCAAACGCAATGGTCCTGAATCATGAAAAGAGATTTGCAACGCGTACGAATCTGCAACGTGAGATTTTGTTGAAGCAAAGGACAGATATACGAGTTATATGGATATCCTTGTTTATTTTATTTTATTATAGTCCGAGTTATATAAGAATTTTGTTTGTTAAGTGAAAATCTATTTGACGCATTATTTCAGTGACATTATTGATATTATTTGAATGTTATTATATTAATATTCGTATACTGTATTAACATTGCATTAATATTATTGTATTAATGTCGTATTAATATTTCAGTATTATTATACTTCGATATTATTTGAATATTAATTTCGTGCGCAAATGTGCCGGTGAATTATGATAAAGTAGTTGTTACCGCCTCAAACTACTAATTTAAATTAATGAAGTCCCAGGTCTGTCGATTTTAGATTTGGATATTAGAGATTTTAAGGAAGCAGAACATGTACATTGTACATATGTTAAATCTAACTTCTCTATTTTAATAGATACAATTATCACTGATATTACGAACACTGTTGCATGTCCAAAATTACAAATATAAAAATTATGTTTGACGTTTCATTTAACTGTAATTTATTTTAATTTCATTTTATTTCATTTTATTTTATACATACATACATAACTGTATAGGTGTAGTAGGTACAACACTATTTGAAGCATTTAAATGAACACGATATCACTTAATTGCAGAGAATAAAATTCATAAATTTTTAACTTAAATTTATGACCTACGAACATTGTCTTATTTCTCGTCAGTTAACACATTTTTTATTTCACAAAATATTCCTGGCGGATTGTTTCGATCGACACGGATTTGAACGTAAATGTTTGATGCGTGTTATTTTACAAACAGTGTATCGATAACCATGTGCTTTTTCTTTCTGCTTGCGGAAAATTGGCAGGGATATTTTTGATCGGGGTCATAATATTGATAGGGTACAGGATCAAATACAAAAAAAAAAGAAAGAGAAAAAAATAAAAAATTGAATGTATCGTTTTAACTTTTAATTGAAAATGTCAAAAATCCAAGCGAATGGTATGTTTGTGATTTATTGACAACGGCAGTTTTTGAACGATGAAAGGCAGCATGAAAATGACAGCATATGTATCGACGTTGATACTTTCTTTGAATCATATTTGATACAATTGCTTTCTTCTCTCCTATTAAAAGGCTCTTTAAGTTTGAGAGACAAATGAAGCAATCATTTTTTCTTTAAATTTTTATATAAACTCTTATTTAAAACATCGATAGTGTTTTTTGTTTTTTAAACCGATAGCAAGACTGTTATAACAAAAGCTCAAATACTATTGTTGAAAAAATTGGATGAAAAAGATCGGTGGAAAAAATTGTATGAACGCATCTCAGTTTTGATGGCATACAAGATATTAACACATTTAACACAGTTCTCAAGTAACGTTGAAAATATGAATATCACATTATTTCGTACGAATAAAGATTGAAAGAATTTTCTATATTTTGTATAGCAATGATAATAATTGTATATTTCACGTCAGATGCAATACACACATACATACGATATCACTTTCTTGTTTTAAATATTTTAGATATCTAAGAACTTTATTCGGCTATTTTTGAAAAAATCAAAAGAAAGTGAGAAACAATTCTGAGAGTACAGAAAATAATTAAATAAGAATTCCATTTCATAAAGCAGAAGCACAATGGATGAAATCTTAATAACATTTCATTCATACTTTATGCAATATCCTCTTAAATCTTGTTTCAATTAAACTGCATGAAGCTGCGATATCGAATCTCCGATATAGTCCCCATGTGCAACCGACGGTTAGAGCAAATCATCCTTTCCAGCAAATTAAAAACTGATCTCGTCACCGACATTTCATATCTTCTCACTAATTCATAAAATAACCTTTTCTTTTTTCATGTGGAGAAATCCTCATTGACGCTTCGCCACTGCGAACAGCGGCAGAACAATGTCGGACTCTAACCGACTAAAACTCCACGATGGTCTGCCTGCACGTATGATAGGAATGCTCTGTGATCCCGTTCTTTGCGAATTGCTATCGGTGCATTCCCCGTGATCTCTTAATCGAGTCGATCCTTGTGTATTGGCACCAGTGGGTGCCATTGCTCCTGGTGTCATGCGCTTGCTAGTCGCGTCCAGTTGAGGGTGGTGGTGGTGCGACCCTGAGTCTCCTCACCGCCATCCCCCTCCATCGCGTTATCCTACAAGGGTGAGAGTTGCTCTTTCTCTCCCTTTCTGCCCGTTCCTTTGCGAGCATGACTCGTTCGCAGAAGAGGCGGACAGCCTCGTATTTCTGCGGCTCGCTCAGCATTGCTTTTATGATTGACGGGGAGGGGGGGTCAGCCTCTCGCCAATGATGAGACGCAGAGTGTAGCGGGGCCGCTCCCACGCCGGGCAAAACTCCAGCGTGTGCTGCGCTGTGTCCCTGCTCTTGTAACGTCAAGCACATCAGGTACCAGGCCGCACGCCGAAAGCAAGATTACGACCGATTGTTTACACATCCTTGCCGCTTACCCTCAATATTTTAATGAACCATCATGAAACCATTTTTATAGTTGAAGTCATTCAGGTCTAAAACAAGCGTTCTTTTGCCTATTACAGAAAAGTCAGTTTTCTTTACGTTCAGGTATCTTCCATTAGCAATTTCCTCTCAAGGGCGATTATCACCCTTTCAATGGAAACTTGTCCTTAGCAAATCAGGTCTTTTCATGTCCTTAGATCCACCCATTACTAGTTTTCCTCCACCACAATCATCGTTACAAAAATTCACTGATTCTCTAACTTTCGAACAGTAAACATTTTAGTGTAACTTATACATGCCAACTCAGTTGTAATAATAAGTGTGATAAAAGAAAAAGAAAGTTAATAATTGTGTTTCTGCTCAACCTTTTTATATTTTATAATCTGAGTTGTGACTTGTAACATTACGTGACACTCTCCCCGCAGTGGTGACAGATGTCCGTCGTCTCGCGCCCGATTTTCTTCAGGAACTCGCCGAACACGCCGTGTCCAGTAAGCACCTGAGTCATAATGAAGGACAGCGGGAGGTCGCATCGGCTTCTCCATGCCTCCCAACTTGGGGGGACGGCCTTGACGCTTCGATATTCGTCTCCCTTGCTGATCAGCTGGGACCGCCACTAGTCCCACGCATCCTCCTCGGCGGTTCCCTGGTCATCTGATGCCGCCTGCCCGGCCGAGTCCTCTCCCGGGTCCAGTGCTCTCATGTGGATGTATCTCCACTTGAGCGCGAGCGCTCCCACGGTAGTGATGCGGCCAGAACCGTCGCCGACGCGTGGGACACCGTTCGGTATCCCCTGATGATTCTGATGGCAGTTGCTCTGTGCAATCTCCTAAGGAGCTGGATGCTGCGACGACTCGCCATCAAATTGTTTACCCATATCGGGGCCCTGTACATCACACGGGACCGAACAACGCCCTCGTACAGTCGGTGCACCGCGGCACTCGACCCGCCGATGTTCGGCAGCATGCGATGTTCGCACAATGCGTTGACCGCCGTCGTCACCTTCGGAATCAGGGACTCGAAGTGCGGCTCGAACATCCACTGGCTGTCGATAGTGAGACCCAGATATTTCATCCGCGATTCCACCCTCATAAAATAACCTAGACGTGGCAAAATGTTATTTATTAAATCAGGCAGAACGAGATACAAGTTTTGTGCAACAGATCTGCTTTTGTAAAAGAAATGTCACCTGCACGTTATCGGGAAACTCATTAATTATAAAATATGAAATTTTTATGTCTTTAAATAGGAAATATATGTTCGTATACCAACAATATTTTTAACAATGATTTCCATCAGTGACATCGTGCAGGCTGTGCGTATCAGAAATTCATTAATTAAGCACCGAGGAGCTTATGAACTTCCTAATTAGCAGCGATTACGAAGATAGTAAGCTGGTAATAATGTTTCATAAAAATACTGAACGCTTTACCGTGAATTATAGGTTCGCGAATTAAGCTTCAATTAACTCGAAAATTAGCAAATTACCATGAATGTATAAAAAAGAGGGCGGTAGTTAATTACCAAAATAATTTTTCCTCGTAAAAAGTATGCAAACAGAGAAATTTCGAATTAGAATTGTTAATACTTTCTGAAATATGTGATCTGGTCTTTTGAAATAAATAAGGGAAGAAAGAATAAAATTTCTATATAACTTGATTTACAACACGATATAAAATATATAGATTTAATAAATATTTAGAAAGTTAAGTTTATGTTTTAAGTGAAAAGTATTTAACATATTTTGGTAAGATGTTGGTAAACGTTTCGTTTCAATAAAACATTTCATAATAATGTGTGTACAAAATTGAATATATAATACACGTACCTAAATTAAATATTCTTGGAAACAGAATAATATATCGAGCGATATAATTGAATACGTCGTGGGAGAGACGCGGATGTTTGGTGCAGCACCTGTTTTTACGCCTAGGTCGTCATATTTTCACATTACTTTTTATTTAGCGCTGCAGATTATTGAATTTATTTTTTTTTTAAATTAACAACCAAGCAACAAATTTTATACTTTTTCGCATTGTCGCGAAATAAAGGCGAGTTATTAAATTCTGTCATGCACATTCATCGTTTCGGTACAATGAACTATCGCCAATAAAAATTTTATCGGTTATCACGTTGGAATTTTGATATTATTAACAATTTTCCTACAAAAATTTCTAAATGTTCACCATATAAAAACACATTCCAACAATAGATTACTCCTTTTTCGCTTTCGTTCCATGTTTAGAGTTCTTTTAATCCTTTCGTACTCATTACCAACGAACCTGCGAATTCTATCAAATTCTTGTCTGTTCAGAAGAAAAGTTAATTAACACCGCACACTTTCTTCGTTCCCACTAAGTTGATTGACACTAACGTAATTGAATTAAGAAAACCATTAAAGCATTATTCGATCGTATTAACCCACGGAAAACAAGGCTGGGATACTTTTATAGGATTGTAACTGATGACGAGGGGGCAGGTGAGAAGAGCTGTGTTAGATACCAAGTTGAATGAACTTGAAATTAAAAGATTCCATTTTATTTTACTTTTTTGTATTTTCCACGCAATTAGCATAAGGGTTCTTATTTTTTATTCCGCGCATATGGTGAAGTTAACTGAAAGAAGCTCGGATGATGCCCGACATCTCAGAAGCACAAGGGAATACACTAGGGGTGCAGTGTAGAATCGAATGCCCGAAGAATAGTAATTTCGCCAATAAATCAAAACTTTCTTGCCATGAACGTGTTCCTTCTATTCACCATGACTACGATTTTTCTCGTCTCCTGTTTTACGTGGACGGAATCATTTCGTTTTGGACGAGGATTTATGTGTTTTATTGATTCCCATGATAACGACGGAAATATACTTACTTAATACGTATACCTACGATCTAAATGAATCTATGTTGTTAGCCAACTAAATTTACCTCCTCAAGATACACATTTTTCAAAACTGTACTTTGTAACAACGGCAATAATTGAAAACTAAGTGATCATCGATAATAAACGCAACAGTTTATATAGTATAGTAGGCACTTATAAAGACCCAAATTAATTGGACTATACGAACGATCGTTCTTTTTTTTTATGAATTTTCAATTTTTACGCCAGAATAATAAATTCATTGCTATCGGTTAATAACTGCAATTAGTTATTCAATTAATAATTTAATTAACGGCCCTTACTCATTTATCGCGAAAGAGTAATTTTGATTTCAGTCGATTTATTTAGTACAAATCTGCACCAAAAATACCAGCTGACTAATAAAATGATCGCGCGTAATCTCGGTCGACGATCGACTTCGTCCTCCAAAATCAATAGATACCCCATCCAGATAAATTATTGCGAACGTTTTTCGAACAGTAGCTTCCAAGTTGGACCTGTGCAAAGAGAAAAGAGAGAGAAGGGGAAGAAGTAGGGGAAAAAGAAGGGAAGCCAGGAATATCTTGAAAAGTTTCTTAGGACTGCGTGAAAGTATAATGTATCTGTTACCACAAATATCCATTGCTCTCCAAGGTGCCTTTACACCGTCGAAGGAGTTCCGTAAACGTTGTTATTCAAATTTCGGCACCTTTCCCGCTCCGAGGGGAGGCGTTTCGTCGTCCTCGGTCGAACGCAGGCGTCAAAACTCACGTAAACTCGTTACAAAGTTACGATCCGAACTTTTTCTACGTTGTTTCCGAAATAAGGTTTATCGTCCTCTTGAAAGGACCCTGAAAGTAGGATGCCTCGTGGCGACGCTTTTGTGTCTCCGCGTTACCCCTAAAAACCCTATTTCCGCATTCCTTATTAATTTAAATTAGCCCAACGAAGTTTCAACGCTACTATACCGCTGCATCTTTATGATTCTTCGCATCGCGTAAAGAGCATTTCGAAGAGCGAAATTTGCTTTCTGTGTCTAGTGAAAAGGTACGCATATAGGTTATTGTTTCTATAAATTGTAAATATATTGGAAGATTGAAAAATTCGTCGTAAATCGAGCCATCGAAAAGTATCGTTTTAGAATTTCGTCCAATGAAAAAAAAAAAAAAAAAAAGGAATGACTAAAAATGTTTCCTTCAGAAGCAGAGAAACTACTTTTTCGTTTTTTATCTGTAATAATTCGTGCACTAGCTATAAATAGATATTTAAGTAAATCGTCTTAAATGTTGATTAATGTTAATGTGAAGAAATATAATTTATATCTTTCTACGCGGTTCTTTCATCGCTTTTATTGCGAACAGGAAGGAAGATTCGACAAAAGAATTTGATTTAAGTATAATTAAATTTACTGGCGACTGACGTTGCTCACAGGAACTAAGTGAATTAATTAAGGCAAGGTGTTTGAAATGACGCGCGACTTGGTACGCAACGTGTGCTTGCTCCCTTCTAAAACTCGCTAAACCCGAAGAAAATTCACGTTACAGGGAAACTCTTAGATTATCTTTACTCCTTTGTTTTCGGCACAAATAAATAGTCGATGTTTCTCAATAATATAAAGGAGTGCATAAATATGAAGTATTTCTACCGATTGAAACAACAATAGACAAAATAACATAATTCTTAATACAATAAAAAATTTCAATACTGTGAATCAAGTATTCGTTATTTAGAAATAAATTTTAATTAACATCGTGTAAAATAACACTTAAAATAACATGAATTTTCTAAATATTAGAGTTATTTTGTATATTTAAGTATTTCTTGGTATATTTCATCAGTGACAAGATATATGCAATTGAGGGATCCTCAAAAAGACTAATATGAGAAAATTAAAAATAACATCAAACATCAAATTTATTAAAAGATCTCTAGTTACACCTCGTATATATATATATATTTTTTTTTTATCTAATTATCTTCTTTTTGGCAAACATACACCTACACAATTCATCGAACGTTTCAAATAAAAATCATAAAAATTCTCTTTAATTCATTTATCGCTGTGCCCTCGACGAAAGATTTACGATGATACTTTTTTAACGTTAAATTTAGAGATGATTACTTATTAAATCACTAGCACAGAACCACACCGCAAGTCATTAGAGAAGGGAAGTCCCGTGGGTTTACAGACTCCGACTGTAATACGAAATAGCCGGCAATTTACACTTCGATCCTCCGATGTGGGTCACTGATTGGTCTCATAAGTAGTGTCGGACACGAACGCGCGTGGCTGCATCGTTGGAAAATTGCGGTCCATACTCCAAGCAAATCAAACGTACAGAATACGGATGAAATCAAAACGCCACGGGATCCAGTCTCGTTAGAAAGCGATATATTTCCGTTCGCTTTTCCATCCAGTACACGATGATTCCTGTTGTGTTAAAGATTTAATAAACAAATGGTGTTTGATTTTGTTAGATTGGAAAAATTCTGTTCCCAGGTAGAGATAACCAATTTTGAAAAACATTTTGTATTTATATAGCAATTTCATAGTATATATACCTAGAAATGTGATAGATAATCGTTGAAGTGTAGTAGTATATTTAAAGGTTTAAGAAATCTAGAAAAAGATATATATAAAAGTTTAGAAATAATTATGGAGCATTAGGATAAGCGAAATTGGAAGATTACGATAAATAATTTAGACTTATAAATAATATGGATTTTTTCTATTTTCGCATTTTTAGTTTCGCAACAATCAGAAACATAATATTAGATACTTTACATAATCGTGTGATTTTTCTTTACAATCTTTCATTTATTTAATAAATTATTGGGATATTATTAAGAAAAGTAAACAAATGTTACAATTGTATAATTACAAAATTGTAATTTTATTCGATGCTTAACGATTTTATTCAGTGGCAAATAAACTTCAACGGTGTTCATCAATTGTTCAGCTTACAATAAAATATGATCCAATAAGAAAATTTACATCATTGTTCTATAGCAAATTATTCAATGAAATTAGTCGGTTAATTTCTATGGAGCGAAAAGATTAAAGTTGAATTTTTTTTTTGCTGGTAACGCTTTCTCGATCGTCGCAGACGAAGCTTTTGAATGAATTAATTAGTGAGATATTATTTTGACAGAATGTAACTGGAGCCGTTTGTCGTAGTTCGAAAAGGAAGTTAATTATCATCTAAACCATTTCACAAAGGAAAAAAAGCGAAGCAAAGGGCTTTCATACGAAAGTCGTTGATCGATCAAAGCGTATCTTGAATGAATTCAGCATTGAAAACCAATGACTGAAAACCAATTCGTCGATATTCCATGCGATAACCATTTCTCTTTTTTTTTTTTTTTCAACTTTTCGTGCTTCAAATTGGTGTTTTAAATCGCGGAGCTCTATGAAACTTATCTGCACCGTTTCGATCGACTTCCATTTATTTCGTGAACATTTTCATGCATGCATACGTGCTATCTCACTGTTTCGACTGTCTGTTGTATCCAGTTTTCTAAACATCGAAACATCATTCGCCCCTACTTTCGATCGTTGACCACGCTTTCGTATTTATTTACAAATTTTATCTTCCACTCGTATTCCGCATGTTGGAATACTTTCATTTTAAACTTTGCGAGAAATATGTTTATGATATTCCACTTGGAAAATTAAATTTACTCGACTAAACTCACAGATACAATTATACCGGTAAAATCCAATATACCGAAAATCCATCGAATCCCGAAGAACTGATAGAAACTCATAGAAAGCAGATTAATACCTGAACTCCCTACTAAAATGCCTTGTGAAAATGAAATCATCCTCGCGCCGGTGAAAGTTTTATCTCCGCTTCGACGAACGGCTAAACTTACCTTCGAACAGCAATAACTTTACACAATTCCGAGTCCGATGTTCAGCCCATCGCAATATCGGGAATAAAAGGTGAAAAGGAAAAATCTAAAAGACGCTAAAAACCATTGAAAGCTTTAATCCCGGGTCGTTGATGAAACACGCGTTCAACGTCAGATTGCCTGACAAAAAGGCGTCGCGAAAACGGAGCAAAACGCGACGAGGCAGTCAGAAACAAAGACAGGCAGTCATGCGAGAGCCTCCCGTCAAAACGATCGTTACCAGGAATCCGTGAGAAAGATGGTCGTTGGGAAAACGTGACTACGGAGTGTGGTTGAAAAATTGCGCGATGCGGAAAGGAGCAATGTTAAACAAGTTGTGCCGTGTGCGGGCCGCGAATGAACCGTACACGTATCGGGTCTCCCTTTTACGTTGTCGAACAAAAACTAGAAAGAAAGGAATAGAGAAAGATAGACAAAAAAGAAGGAAACTGGCAAAAGGAAGATAGAAGTCGACAAAAAGAGAGAGAGAGCGAACGAAGAAGGAGAGAAACGAGGAAGAGAACGAAAAAAGGAGAAAGCAAAATAAAAATTCTTCCCACCGTCGGTTTTCGTGCTTTGCGCGAAAGAACGTTTCCCGCGGAAAGGTGCTTATTTAGGCCAGCCACGCGCGCGAAAATAAATATCAAAGGCAAGTGCGTTTCTTCGTCCTACCTCCATCTCCAACCGCCACCTCCTCTTCCTCCTCGTCGACGCCCTTTTCACCTTTTCCTTTGCTGGCAACTTCTACGCCTCCTCGTTTCCACCCTCTTCCTTTTTCCTTCTCGTTTTACCCTCTTTCTCTCTCCCTCTTGTACACCCTCTTTCTTTCTCTACGCCGTCCTGCGTCAGGCTTTCCGACAACTCTTTCCACCATTCGTAAGCGTAGGTTGAGGCGTGGGCGCGCGTTCTCGCACCGCGTAGCCTGTGAAGTCTCGCGACAGGTGTGCGCCACGTCGAACGCCGCGTCTGAAAATTTTTCACGGGGCTGAAGACTTCAGGTCGGTGCACGGTCGGTGGCCGTTCGGGCAAACGTTTTCCAACGGTACTTCGAATATCGCGAAATGTCTGCTGAGCGGAAAATGCACTTTTAATTGCACGTCAAAGTCAAAGCGGCGACCCCTTGGCTCTCGCGCTTCTATCGTGACACGAGGCGCAGCTAGCGTGCGCTCGTTCACGGCCTTTTTCCAACCGTCACCCTTGTACACACGCTCTCAACCCAGCACACACACCCTCTCTCTCTCTCTCTCTCTCTTACTCTTTATCCATTTCCTTTCCTCCCGCGATTCTTCTTCTTCTTCTTTCCCTTCCTCCGTTTCTTCTCTCTGTTCCCCCTCTTTTTTCGCGTCTCTTCCCACTTTCCTTTCCTCCGTTTTTAGCTCCTTCCTTTGCTTTTTCCTTTTCCTTTTTCCTTTTTTTCCTTTTCTTTTTTTTTTTTTAATAAAACTCACACGTGCTTTTGAAGTTGCTCAAAGTGCGACGCGTACACGCCAACACAACCACCCCTACCCCCGACGTTCTTTCGTGTCGAGCCACGTTTTCTCTGTTCATCGTTTCAGAAATACCATCGTTTCCCGGAGTGAAGTTCCGACATGCAATTTGAGTGTTTGTAATTTGCGCTACCGGCCACAGATTGAGCTTCTAACTTTGTTCCTTTCTTCCTTCGCTCCATTAAGAGAAGACGTTTGACTTTTCTTTTCTCTTTTTTCTCTTCTCTTTTTTTTTTTCTTTTTTTTTCCTTCTTTCGCTATGGATGATTCAAGATTTTGAAACATCGTTTGGCACTGCTTATTAGAGCCGACAGTCTTTTTGGAGTCGCGAGTCGGTCGTTAGCGGAAAACCAGCGGCAGCTTTGATCGACGATTTCTATACTTGATGTTTCTTCGTTTTTCCTCGCTTCTTCGTTTACGTTGCCACCGCATTTTTCCGTTTCTTTTTTGGTTTCCGTTCGGTTCTCGCCGCGTTGCGAATTTTTCTTTTTCTTTTTTTTTTTTGTTATATGCGTTAAGTTCTGCCCTTTTGCCACTAGTTTAAACATTTCGAACTAGCGGTAGAAAAAGAGAAAAACATCGGAATTAGAGAAGAGTTAACCCGTTTGACGGCGAGGCTCCGAAACAACTACGAATTTAGGCTGAATTTTTAATTAATCGATAATTAACGAATAATACGGAATTAATCGCGAACATTTTCATTCGCGTCGTTGTAGATGAATCAAGAGATATTACGACGTGTGTTATTATTACACATATATAGAACAGTAAATTACCGAAGCTAGTCAACTATTTACCGTCGACAAATCGTTTCAATCAAGCCCCGATAACTGATTATTAAAACAATATTGGACATTAACAAACCAAATGTCATATTATGTATACATTACGAACACGTGTAACATTCACAAGCTGTGTCAATTAAACTGTAAAAATCATTATATTAAACTTAAGCGCAATCTCGTTATTTTATATTCCAATTTCAATAATTCTCCGAAATTTTCTCCCAAATTTCAGTAAAAAATTCCACTTTCCGCGAGTACTCTTATCTTCCTATATTTCAAATATTAATTTCTATGCACTTGCAAACACATTCCAATCACTGTTAACGTCAAAACCAATACGATTATACCAAATGCCAAATGAAAAATAAAAATATCCAGTTTTTGTTCATATTTAAAGAACGAATGTCACTGTTTATAAATACCATCGTCTCTCTCTTTCTCAAATATTAATTTTCATACACTTACAAATGATTTTCAATCGCAACAAAACAGCAAGATCGATACAGTTATCCGTAAAATCGAATAAAAGATAAGAAAGATATCCGCCCCGGTAATTCGTCAGAAAATCATCATAGATAATTAAATCCGATGTCGTTAGAAACGCGAAAGCTTCGTCTTCATAATCGTTTTCGTCCAAAGTCGATACGACTACCCGTTACCGAGATATCGTTGTTTAAAGCGAACTGTAATTTTCCTCGTTTTACTTGCCTCTCTTTCTCGCACGCGCCAACTTCTCACTCGCGCCAACTTCTCACTCGCGCACGTTGACCTATCCCAAGCTTTGCAGCTGTTCGCTGGTCAGCAACGAACGCTGACTCAGCGACTTTTTACTATCGTTACTCGCGACGTACGTACTCGCAGGAAAAAAGTAGGTCACGATACATTCAGAAATTCGGCGCTATTTCCGGTAATACTTTCAAGTCTTATATCTCGGCAACCGTTATAGATACTAGATTAGAACAAAAAGCGTTTTAAAGGGCGTGGTCTGCGTTATACCCGAGGTGGTTATGAATGGGAAATCTTGTTATATTCTTTTTTGGATCATTTTTAGATTGAAATTGAAGATCGCGAAACATGTACGGTGAAATTTTGCGCTTAGATTGTGTTTGCTTCTATAAATTTATATTTTTACGAAGTCAATCGAAAGAATGGAACGTAAATAGAGATTTTCTCGTCGTTGTTTTACATATTTTAACGAGTATTACGTTCATATTGAAATTAAAGGCTACAAGAGTAGCGATCGTTAACCTGGTTATTAAATATTATTTACAACGAGTACCAGCGTTATTCTTATATCGTTACGCATTATTTGTGTGGCGGCACTCGACAACAAATACCGCCACTCAACACCAACTACCACCGGACGACGATAGCGCAGTGGTTGCCATAACTGCCCTGTTTTTGCGACCAGGTTTTCAGGACAAAGTTAGGAAGAAAAAAGAAACAATATCATATATAAGCACCGCCCTACGGCGACTTAAAACCGAATTATAAATCATAATGCCAAAAAAAAAAAAAAAAAATATAATTCAGACACAAATAACATTGTATGGCTATGTCGTACCGTCACGTGTCGGTACTTTCGCCTAATCCACCCCACAACCGAAATTCAATGTTTATTGTGAATTCTATACATAATAATCTTTCTGGGTCAATAAACGTTATGAAAAAAAAGCGCAGTGGTTGACACTAAACCTATTTATTAACCCCCTCCCCTCCCCCTCCCTATCTTCCCACCCCTCCCCAAGTTCCACAGCACCTAAAAAGTAGACTAAGGAAATATCCTGTTTTGCGGCTAAGTTTTCAGGGCAGAAATAACAATTAAAAAACAAGATCACATAAAAGCTCCGCTCCCCAGCGGCTTAAACCCAAACAATACACTAAAACACAAAAAATGTAAAACTCCGACACATAATATAGTATGGCTGCGTCGTACCGTCGCGTATCGGTACTTTTGCCTAACCCACCTTATCAACACCTTTGTAGTTTATTGTGAATAACATATACATGTAATACTCATCTTCTTGGTTCAATAAACGTTATAAAAAAAAAAGGCAGTGGTTGATACCTTTGGTTACGAACGTTCGGGACCCCGGTTCGAATCCCGGTGCCCGTAGTCGGATATTTTCTTCCACGGTACCATAATTAGAAGAAAATATAGCAGTACCCCAGCAGCGGTATTTACAGCCAGAAACTACAAACGCTACAACTATCACGGCTTATTCACCTCATTTGAATTCTCTATTTATCTTTTATATTTATTAATTCAAATAGAAAATAATGTAGTATAGGGAAATAATAATAGTAATGATTTATGATTTATTTATGAATGAATGGATTGCACAGATGTTGATTAAACAGAAAAACGATGGTTGTTTAACATGAACTAATCGCAATAATGTACTATAATTTAGACAACTCAATAGTTAATTTGCAATTCTCCTCACGATGGATCCAACGCCCTCTCTCTCACGCAGGCCACATTCTAGACAACGCTAGAAACACTATATCGACAACGTAACTCGCAATTTCTCCACTGACACTGGCTGTTAATTTGTCTTTCTGCCTTAGCATCCCTTTTGTCCCTTTGTCTTAGCCCCACCACGCGTGTGTTCCGCAACCGCTCGTGACAGGGTCCCGTAGGCTTTTTCTACGAAACTATTCAATTGAAGGACCGACGACGTATTGATGGGCCTATCGATACCTCGGCGACAATGTTTATGGTTTACCCGATATCTTTTAGGCCTTTTGTCCATGATACTACAATAATTTCTATAAGAGACGCCAGAAATAATATACGTTAATTAATTATATGTGCGGAATATTGAGTTGCATTTATGTTCACGACAATACATATTGATGAGCAAAATATTCGTTAGCAAAATGGTGAATTATCATAGTTTCAAATAATTCTTTTTTAAATCGTACGATATACTTCCAGGTTAAAAATCAAACGAAACAAAGAAGTATACCGAGTGGAGAACAAATTGTCGATACTAGATCATGGTTTATCGGATTGTGCAACATTTTTTCGTTACCATCAGCACGAATGTTGCATTAGAAATGGAAAACAGTGTTTCCAGGGAACAGTAATCCGTGAATTCCAAACATCATACATTCTCAATAAAATATTGATGTTGTGTCTGATTTACTGTCTCTGTTTTTACTACTGCCCAACCAGGTCCGTTGTGTTCTGGTTTATACGACCGCAGAATTGTCAATAACATTCTTTCCATGTTGTTTTTCCCCCAATCAGTAAACAGTGAATCATGTTAAAGCTGTTATGTTTATCCACATATTTCATTTCTTTTTTTTTCTTTATTTGTCATCCGAGATTTTTGTACATTTTTTCCTTTTTTTCATTTCAATGTCAGAGCGGCTTTTCAATAAATTATTATTTACCTTGTGTTTCGACCGTTCGCGGAGAGACGCGATCTCGAAGAAGCGCGTCAACGGGAATCGTAAATTCCCATTACGATTCGAATAACCAACGCCAAGAATAAATCGATCCCTTATTTCGATTAGGATAATAGAGGTGGTTGAGTGAGTATAACGCTGATTTTAACAGCTTATAATATTATATATTTCTAACAATTCAATAACTTCAAGATTTAATACAATTGTGTGTATGTCGACAGCCAAACTACGAGTCAGTACGGAATGAGACTCCTGTTCGAGTTGGCGACTACATTTTGACTGTTTTCAAACTGAGATTGCGATTCGACTGTCTCTCTCCTCTCCTGTCATTACGGAGGAAACTCGTTGTGGGTGGGTTTTAGGTAGGAAGAAAGCGAACTTTACATTAGGAAAGTGAGGGTAACGATCCGCGATGACCATTCTTTATGGCCAATTAAATGAGAATAGGTGGAGGAATCCTCCTACCAACGTGACTCATGTGTGACATTGTTCATGGGAAAAATACGCTTTTATCGTAAGAACGTACAAGAAACCTAAGGTCTGTTCTAAGAACTGTTTGTAAAACAAAACATTTACAGGATTTAGAGATTCCTTCAAGTTAAAAAGATCAAGTTCAAGGAAGTTAGTAAGGTTAACTGAATGACAGTAGGTGGGCCTTTGGTGGTCAAACGAGGGATGGCGTACGGATGATTTACGAGACGCAACAATAGTAGCAGGTATTTTATGCTTTTTAATCCCTTATTACTGAGACACAATGGAGAAAAGTAATTTGTTTACGAATTTAAACCTGGAAATTATATGTAAAATAATTAAACTTTAAAATATTTTGAACGCCGTATTGTTTCAAACTCTAATTGCAGGGAAATCACGTAGGATTTTAACTTGAGTGCACATCAAAATGATTGCCAGATTTTGAAAATCGTATGTGCAAAACATTTCAATCATATTTCCTCTTATTTTCTATTCCTGTATTGCACAAGCTCGTTGTTCTACTGAAATGTTATTTAAATAAAGTTTTAGTTTCGAAAAATAATGAAAAATATTTTACTACCTAATATACGTTGCCGGAAACAAACTTTTCTTAGTTAATGAACAAAATACGATAAAAAGCTAATACGCAATATTGGAATATCACTGGAAAATACACATTCATGATAACTTTTCTGATCCCTGTTCTATCTTCTCTAATACATCGTACGAAAGTTTCACAAATCCAATGATCACCGACTATGTACGATACACAGAAAAATTTAGCGAGAATTCCAACTTTCGTTTCTTTTTCGTGTCACAAGGACGGATGATCGATGCACGGCTATTCAATCTGTTTCCAATTCGCGAAATTTACTGTCGCAAATAAAGTTGATCGTGCGTTCGTCGAGTGACCGAAACTTCGTCCTCGTGAACAATCGTCTCGACTTTTACGATGCGCACGCGATACTATCGACCGTGTCCATCGATAGTTCCAAAAATCCTACACCACCACGTTCCGTGAAATCGGTTGTAACCGGCAAAGCAAATAGCTGTATCGTAAACGAACGATCGTTTCAGGCTTGTCCGACACTCGGTTCTGATTCCACCTGCGTTGCGAACTATTATTTTCTAATGTATTGTTTCAGAGTAATATTCAGAGTATTACTAATCTTTTTGTGGACAAAATTATTAGTGTGGAAACAAGCCAGGTATTTTAAATATTTCTATTAATTTTATTTAAAATATATGCACCAACAGTTAATAATTGCTCGAAGCTAATCTTCATTGAAATATAAATTTCTTTTTATTTGTTTTATTTATTTATATTCAAATCTCGATGAAGAGATTATATAAATAGCAGTATTATATCACACTGTATATATTGCACACTGTATCATGAAACAAAGCATAATTACAATTATAATACACGATTCTATTTTCATGATTGGTGCGCGTTTCTCGAAGATCTCACAAGCAATTCAAATTTCGTACAAATATACCACTCCTAAAAATAAATATGCAAGTCAGTGTATTATATACCGGAAACAAAAACCGTTACTGAAGATTCTTACGAGATATTCGCAAGAAAAGCGTGTTCAAATTAAAGAAACAATCTCGGCCAGAAATAGAAAACGGTCGTGTCTCTTCAACATAGAAAATTGAAACAGTGGTAAATCGATGTAAATCGAGCGTAACGCGTGGCCGCACCATGATCAAACGTATTAGTCCGACTATTGTGGATATGTATTTCCATTTATTTTCCCTCGCTATCTCCCTCTTTCTTCCTTTGCCTCTTGCCCCATTCCTTCGTTTCCTTTTCCTTTCCTTTTTATTCTTCATATTAGAAGGCGAGAGCGTTGCCTGCGTTTTAATGAAATCGAGCGACGGCACCGGCTTTTCGTTGGAAAAATGTTAATACAAGAATGACAAGTGAGACGAATTTCATTAGACGGCCGGCGTAATAAGTACAACGTTCGCAATGGAAATCATCAGGGGGTGAGAAACGTGGAGGGAAGAGGCAGGAGACATCTGTTATTCGTTTATTACACTCCGCTCTGGCGGCATTATTTTTTCATCTTCGTTTAATCCACCACCGGTTTTCTCTGTTCGACCGGCCACGCAACGAGCTAGAAATTTTTCAGCCGTATTGAAACACACTGTTTCACACCAGGCTTGTGGAATATTGCTGTTACTTATATTGCCGTCGCTGGGATTTATGCTTCGTTTTTTTCCCCCCCTTTTTTCCTTTCCCCCTTCTCATTCAAATGGCCATGGTTTTTCAATGATTAAAATAATGTAGCTTCTCGTCAAATTAGTTTCTCTTTCTTTTTTCCTTTTCTTTTACAATTTCTTAACGCGTAACGCGAACAGCGGCGTTATTAAGAGAATTTGTTCTAAAGCACGTAGTTTGGACAAGAGCAAATTTTCATTTTACGGTGCGATGATGTATAGACCATCTATTAACCACTTGAGAGATACTATCTTGTATGTACATATACAGTGACTCACAAAAGTATTTGAACACTTGCCATAGAAAATTTTCATGAATATATTATGTGTATTATATGAAATTCTTTGAGATATCATTCGCGCCATAATATGTCACGATTATCGTTATTAGAAAATGTATGAAAAAGTCAGAAGATGCTGGTTGCAAGCAGACGGTTGAAAAAAAGATTAATACGACATATTGCTAATAGTTGCTTTAAACATATAATTAGTGCCGAAGGTGGTTTCATCAGATATTAAAGTTGATGGACCACTTTGCATGGACAATATTCACGCGATTTTAAAAGCTCGTGCGGGATCTCCGTTCTTATTTCGAACAATCCCTGAACGTTCGCGAATAAAGGCAGTCGTTTTGTCGCTTTAGACCACCGCCATTCAAAAGGTTGAATTTTCTTGCACCAGGGAATTCTTGACAAAATGTATTACAGCGAAGAATGAAGACGCATCAGACAAAAGGGTCTTTCTTCAGCTGCTAAGAAGGTCGTAATGTGTAACTACCCCCGGCTATATTGTACGAACGGTGAAAACGTGCCGGATCTGTTAAATGGCCAACAACGTTTAAACCGTGTACGCGCTGACTCTGTAACGATGGTAATAACTGTTGCGTTTCTCGTTCTGGCCCCCCCTTTTTTTTATATCGAACCCCCCCGAAGTCAGGACGGAACAATGGGAGGAATTATTTCACTGCTATTATCGAGATTTAGTATCGTTTCGATTCAATAGCCGCTTTGACCGTTTCTGTTTATTATTGTTATCAGAGAATTCTAAGCGAGAAAGGAGATATAACCACCGATAAAAGACTCGGCACACCCTGTAAAAAGACTATTTTTATCGGAGTAAAATAATAGAAAATTTTACTACGAAGTTACGAGTATGTTTTTACAGGTTTCTCAATTTCATTTAGACAGTAGACTCTTATGCACCTATGAAAAGTTTAAGGATGCAAACATGTACAGAACGCGTATAATATGCAAAAATATATGAAATATTCAAAGTAAAGCAAACACTTGTTATGATATTTACGGGGTAAGCGAAACCTCTGCTTACGTTCCATTTTTTTAATCGCTATCATGAAAATATAAATTTGCATAAAAATCCGCGAATCTAGTCGTTACACGCGTTCCATTTAAATAAAAGTGGTTGTTTTCCGACGTATACAAAAATTTTCGTGTGTGACTGTGTAAATATAAATTACACTCAAGATTAAATAAAAAAAAAAGAACGAAAAAGGTCAATGGTAAGGTTCAAAGAACAGGTGTGTTTGAAGAAAAAAAATGTAGTAACAGTAACATAAAATTTACGTGAATTGTATGTGCATAAAATATACTCCCAGTCCTTCGATTACATATTCTTAACGTATTGAGATTACCACTTTGACGATCGAAAGAATTGCAAAGGAGTATGGTAATAAGAGGAGAAGGAAGGAAGAGAAGTGGTAAACTCTGCATTTTGTTCTGGTTCTGCTAGTGGACCATCAAGTCGCGAACGAGGAGCCCAGGGATGTCGGGACGAAGGATCTGGACATTGGAATCGATAGTCGGGCGAGAATTTACGAGAATAAGAATTGCTGGGAAACCAGTGAAGTATCTATGTGTAGGTATACGATGCGTCACTGGCCACGATTCTAATATAGTGAGACTGGAAAATTACTATGTTATCCCCGACTTATCGAGATACTTTTAATAATTACGAAGATAACAGATAGCTTTGATTTTGATATTTACCTTTGACATTTAGTTTTGATATTATGATATATTAAACTAGCTATAGCTTAGTTATATATGTAGTATCGGGAAAAGGGACTTGACAATGGGTCATACCTGTGGCCCTTTACAACATTGGGGTAATTGAAGGGGATGCACCTGGGAATGGGTCAGACACATCTGGAGGAGAGACGGAAGACGTGAGGCAATCGAGTAGGGTCAGTTGAGTTAGTCAGTTGAGTAGAGTCCGTTGAATGTAGCAGTTGAGTGCAGCAGTTTGGGTTAAGTGGTTGAGAAGTTGGAAGCCGAGTGTCAAGACGTACGACGATATTTGTAGTCAGTTTTGTGTTGAGTATTGTTTGTACGAATAAACTTGAACTTAACTCTGAATAAATCATCCTTTCTTGTCCTTGCTCTAGATAAAAAAACAACACCTTTGTAGGTTACTACATATATGTCAGGTTATCGTTGGAGTTAGGGGCGGCTAACGAATATTCACGTGAATTGGCCATCGCTCTTGTGTACTATAGATGATATTTATTGATACAAATGTGATTATTACAGAGTTTAACAAGTAATAACTGCGATTGGATAATCGAGATGTCGATGACAATGAAGTTAGGTTCGATAACGAATCCACGGTCAACGGGATGACGAATGCGATCTGATACAAAATTGTGGTGTCATTCAACGTACTGGTTTACGGTATTAGTCGAACTTATAGGACCGGCTCTCAGTCCAAATGGAACTTTACATACTCCTTTCCGTACCTCCATATACCCCTCGGGTCAATGTTTGCTTCCAAGCAGGGCTATTTAATTAATCCGTACTTTTGTTAGGTACACGTTCCTGCTGTGACAGTGGCTACGTTTAGCGACCCGTTATGTCACTTCGAGCCCAAGGCCACTGCCACAAATCTCGGGTAAATATAACTGGATTAAGCCATAAACAACTATTTCTCGGTTTTGTTATTTAAGTACAGCTATAGTACAAAGTCTGAACCAAAGTATTGGGGACCTTTCCAAACATTCCAAAAGAAAGGCCTACGACATATATTTTTTATACATATGTATATATATTCTTCCTACCGAAATAATCATAATTTGGATGACTTTCAGATGTTTGTAAGGATATTTAATATTTTCTTCTTCAGTTGAAACGTCCTATTGAAGAAAACGGAAGGTTCTAACAGGAAACTTTTGCACATCGCTTTATACGCTAACTACGAAGTAATTATACTTCTGTTTGAAAATTGTTAAAACTGTTAACGAGCGACGAATTGTTTCGATCACAGAGACAGACAAGAAACTGAAAGCTCGATCAATTTCATCGGCATTTATAATAGGAAGCAAAGAGCTATTCCTTTAGCTTCTATAATATTATACCATTCCATGTAATACACGCGTTTTGCCTTTAAGAGGTTGCCATTTTCGACAAGAAATATTCGAAGGTTCCAGTTAAGTCTAGATTAGGTGAAGTTTAGCAGCGTTGAACAAGCGTTTTCATGAAAATGTACGTCCACTTTGTAACGAATGAAATGGCGTCGAAAGCACGTAGCACAGTAAATTATAATACGCGTGCCTGTTCGAGGGAAATCTGACTTTCTTCCACCGTTTTTGAAATCAAGGAAAGCGTATTTGGAATCACAAGCGTTAAGAGGGACAGCCACTTCCTTTTCTACGCGATTTTAAACAACAGTTTCGTCTGACAAATCGTCGATCAATTTTCCATGCTGTCATATCAGCTTGTAGAAAGAAAATCTTTGGGGAAATCAAGGCAAAGTTGAAGAAGGCTTAAAAGAATATTTAAAAAGACTAATAAGAATTTAACCCAATACTCTCAACACCTTATTACACATTTCTAGAATTACCTTGCTCGAATCTGTTGGAAGGTTCGTAATTCAGTTACAACTAAAATGATACCGTATGTTAATTCTATTGATAGATAAATAGATATTGTAATTCCAGTGCCCAAGAGGCCGTACAATGGATTTATTGTTTACAATATTCCTTATAAACACTCATCTCTCCACATCGTACTCGTATTACCCTCTGGACTGTACTGCGTGCAATATCTCGTCGGTCCTATCACTTTTCACTTTCCTGTCCTCTATTCAGCTCCTAATATGCATGAATGTCCACATAAATTACAGAGTGTAGCGAAAGAATAGGAAAAACGTAACAGGTAAACATAGAATCATGAGAAACATAAAACACTCGTATCGAAGTTTGAAATATATCTGCGATAAAATATCGCAAACTAAAATTTAATTAAAACTAAAACTAAAAGTATATGTTAATTCTATATGAGAATAATAATTTTAGTCTATAATTAGACAAACTGGTAATTTCTTAATGTTTTTCGCAAAACATTTGTATTTGATAATCACGCTGATATATAAAAATGAAACGTGTGTTTGTCCTTCGATCGGGCTTCAACTACGGAACAGATTTACTTACAAATTGGCATAAGTATAATACAAATGCTGGATTAGAACATAGGTTATTTATTTTCCTTTAACTCACATTGTCAGCGCTGTTTTTAGGTATATTTTCATGCGTTCGCGTCGTTATCTATCTCTGTCTCCAAGTCTCCGCAAACTTTAAATGTGCATGTTCCATTTGACCATCGGTACGTAAATAGCGGAACCATAGTCAGGATATCTGTAATAGTTTCCAGGTTCCAACTAGGCGAACATCGATGTTTGATGACTTTTAGTTTAATTTCATTTGTTTTGATTTACTGTCGCGTATAATGAGGTTGCTCATTTGCTTTAATTATTTTATTACTTTAATATTTCGATCATATATATAAAAACAAGTTTTCTTTATTTACAGATGAATCTGGGTTGTTATTATCTATATAGAATAATTATATTACCCCAGCAACGCGGCGTACAGTAGCTAGTTTTACATAAATATCGTAAAGCAAAGTTTGAACATCGTGGAATTTCCTTGGGTTTCAAAAATTTCCTACTTCTGTAATTCTGTTTGAGAATACGTCGGTTCAAGATTCACAAAGCCTCTATAATCAGCCTTTTTCAAATGAACACTCGGTAGAGAAACTGGCGATGTCAGAGGCGAAATCTCAGCTTTGAGAATTTCATCCCTCCGCAGTAGACACTCGCAAGTGTCTCAGGGTTTATCGAATTTGTTGATAGAAAACCGAGACTCAAAAGACCCGTTTCGCTCGGATAGAAACAAATTTCCCCAAATTTCAATACGATCGAGATCTTCGTTGGTTCCAAAATTTTCAAGACGTCCGTAATCTTTACAATTTCCATCATATTTAAATTCGTTTCAATTTCAAGGCAAATCGTTCCGAAATTTCCTCTCTTTGATTTGTTCGGAAATTTTGCAAAATAAGAGTCGCAAGTCCCCACGTGAAATCAAATGGCAATCGAAGCTCAACGAACAGGAAAACATTAACAAACCATTCGGTGAGATACATCGTAATACGTACATAAGTAATACATAGTAATACGTCGAATGTGCGAGGAATGTTAGGAACGAAGATGGAATCTTTCGCGTTCTTTGGCCTGAAGCGGCTGTTGTGCCGGAACAAAATTGCAGTTTAAACAAAGAACGCCAGGGGATCTGGAGGAATAAAGAAGCCCAGAATTTCTTGGCTACCGCGGTTGAATTTATTATTCACGTAACGGCGCGAGCGTACTGCGGAAAAACCCGGAGATATTCGGTTTCAATCTCGGAGTCATATTTACATGTGACCTCAATAACAGGTCGAATACTGATGCTGCCGCTTGTTCGTATAGAAATAAAGAGGCTGGGCCGCGCGACGAATGAAAAAAATTCTGTTCAAACTTGCAACAGTTGCAACCCAAGATAAACCTGTTCGCGCGATCATTCAGGAAGGGCTGTCAGTTTTTAAAGGGGCAACGTTCTAGCTTTGCCTTTCTTCTTGCTACGAACTGGGATAGCAGAGTGGCAAAGACGAACATTATTATTTTTTTTTTTTTTTTTTTTTTGTGAAATCGTGACTCCTTGGAATAGGAAAAATGAGAAGGGTTTTTACGTGAAATGAAAGTTGAAAGTGACGAGACTGTAAATTATTTTCTCGTAAAATCGAAGTTCACAGCGGCAAGACTAAGAATTATTGTATTGCGAAAAAATGAATTTTCCAAGTGACAAGGAGATTGAGAATTGTTTGAAATAATTGGAAAGCGATTGAGAAAAGTCGAAGGAAATATCAATCGACCGTATATATACCGTGCGTCGGATATAAAATAAGATAGTACAAACCCTAATAATCAACGTATGAATCGAACGAGGAAACGGTTGATCAAAGTAAGCTGTTTTATTGAAACAACATCAAATCAGACTGCGATGAAAATGAATAAGATTCGACTAATGGAATGACTAATAAGGAATTAATAATAGAAGACTATGCTGAGTAGGAACGTGAGAGTCTGTTCAATTGGAAAAAAATACACGCATTGCTGGTTCACTAACAAAGGCTGAGAAATAATGTCACACCAAGTTACCAAGATTACCGTGACATCATCAGTTAAAAAAAGTTATTATTAGAAGTATACAATTTATTTTAGAATGGGTGCTGAAATTGAATAGGATGTTTACAAGTTAATAAAGATAAAAATAAAGTGGAAAAAGAGGAAATAAAAGTTTGTAGTTTATGGCGTGGTTATTGGGAAAAATAAATTTGAAAGTTCATAAGAAAAATAAATAGAGAAAGGGAATATGAAATTCTATTAATTTGAGACCTCATTTGTCAAATAATTGAAATTAAAGCATTGCAAGGTACACACGCACTGTAGGTGGTACGGCTGAACAGGTTATTTTACAAGCAAAAATGAATTAGAAAAAGAAGAAATAAAAAATTTTTTTGAGGCTTAGTTTTCGAGAAAATCGAGTTTGAAAATTCATCGAGTACACGTGTATGCATACGGTCAGCTAACTTTTGACCGAACGCGTTCACAATGTGGCTGTCGACGATTCCTATTTCAAATCCGATTTTCTCGAAAACGAAACCCCAAGCGAAAAAATATTATTTTACATTTTCTTCATTCCTTGTAGCATAACGTTCTATTTTGTTGTATCAATAATATTTAATAAGCAGCTAGTCAACTATACGTTTACTTCACAAATATTCAGATTTAATTTTCTTGAAATTTCATTTTTTTTTTTTTTTATTTACTTTTACGTATAAACGGAACGTGCTTTACAACGTTCCCCTAACGTTACTGTAATTAATATAAAAGCTTTAAAAAGCTTATTTCTCTCCGAATCTCATTTCTATTTGAAAGAAAAACGAAAAAAAGCCCTTCGTCGGAAGAAAAGTGTAGAAACGTTCCGATTAAAGTTGCATTTCGTCAGCGATGTTTGCCGAAGAACGTCTTCTGTCCTGTACGCGAATAATAAGACAACGGGGAAGGAATCAACGTACGAACGCGCCGAGATCAATATCAATCGTTTGCAAGGCTCGGTCAAATATTAAGAATTTCTTGTCAAAGGGTACGCGACTTTATGACTTCCATTGCGCTTTTATTAGCTATCCATTGCTATACATAGAATGGACAAAATACATTATTTCGAATCTCAGTAGGAATTCACGATAGATAAATCATGCATTTCTTTTGAAATTGATAAAGCCATTGATTGGTTTAGTGGTCTGAGAGGTTCAATTATTAAACTTTTTTATATAGCACTTTACCAGTTATTCCATTGTGTTATTTTTTTATTATTCTCGTTCGATAGAAAAATCAAGCGAAATAAATAACAATCGTGAGATCGAGCAGTTAACGTTTACCGAAAATTGGCACAAATGACAATGTACTTTTTCCTTAATAGCGTAACAATTAACTACCATTAATTATCGGAGGGAATTTCCTATGTTACGGGCATTCGTAATAATTCAAAATTCCATAGAAACGTGAAATTCGATCAATGCACGGCGAGTGAAAAATGATGCGAAATCGCGTGGACTGTGAAGTCGGGCTGGTACTCGTTTCACCCAGTCGCTGTTTCCACCATCTTCCGGGCCTGATCATGGCTTTTATCTTCTCGTGGCAGCAGACATTCCATCGTTAAGAACATTTTAACCAGTGGCGTCGAGTATTTAACCGCGGGGTCCGTTAAATTCCAACTAATGCGAAAGATCGATGAGCGTTAAAATCTAGCAATTCGACGAACGTAACCGGTCGACTAAACGGCCATTTGCCTATTTCCAAATGAGGCCGTCGTCCATATGCACGCCATGCAAATGTTGCATCTGCAGCTGTCGGTGACTTATAATATTTCATTAAACAACTTAACAAATATCGAGATAATGGCTTTCGCTTACGTTTCGGAGGAACGAGGCGTGTCGACGCGATTCTGTTTGAAAGTGCAGTCGTTTAAAACTCTAAAACGTGTCGATGCGATGCTACAGGACGGAAACTGATTTTTTAATAATTCTATTTTTATGGAAATTCCATAATGACTGTGTTTGTGTATAATGCAATTCATATAACGTTTTAATCGAAGTTCGAATCAATCTGCAGATTATTCAATGGAATTATTATTGAGATTAAAATTAATATTCGCCTAGATACTTGTAACTACTACAAAAAGGGTAGCACAAAACAATATTAGTTTTCTTTAACCAGCTCTTAAAATGTCTTTGCGAAATTATATCTCTGTATAATTGTAATTGTTTTGTTATTTACATGCTTATTATATCTATATACCAAACTTCATGCATCTTCTCTTACTTTTACCTGTACCCTTTGCTTAACTATCCGTTTTCAAGCGTTTTTGTTTGCCTTTGTCAAGTTCATCTTGATCAATATTTGGCTACTGGTATTCGTCGTTCCTTAGTTTTGTCTTTCCCAGCTATCTCTTCTCGCTTGTCCGTATTTCATACTCGCTGTCTTCTATTTAATTCTAAATACTGTCACGACAATTTCATCCCTTCTCCTGATTCAGTAACATTTTCGATGGAAGAAAAACCATGTTTTTAATTTTAAGCCACAAAAATACTTTCGTTCGTGGAGATTTATATATCGTCGTAAAATTTTCAAACGAATTCACATGAAATTTAATGTAAAACGAGGTATCGGAAGAAATTCTTTTTCCAGTACGAAGAATTCGTTAAAATCTCATTCTTCAAGCTCGATAATATTTTCCCTGAACCAGATACGAAAGAAAACGATGGAAAAAAAGAACGGACAGATCTCTATGTATCTGTTTTCAACACTTACGTTTTTAATTGGATTAATTAACTTAACCTCACTTGCCCGCTCATTCTTCTTTCCTCCGTCCCGTTTTTAACTGTTTTCCTCCTCCTATTCCTCTTTTCCGCCCTTTCAGAAGCGTTCTTTACGCGGCCTTATTCTTCTTTCCGCTCTTGAACCCTGCGAAACGTTACAATGGCTTTTCGTTGCGAGCGCCTGCACACATAATTTTTCCGGGCTAAAGTCACAATTAGCAGAAACAACATCGTAATTTACAAAAAATTAATGAATTTAAAAAATGGCCACGCTAGCTTTGTGCGCTATTATCTCGTTCCTCGTGCGCCTAGATTGTTTTATAATTCTCGAAGAAGATAAAAATTCAACGTCCGCGTTCCCTCGCGAAAATCTCGTCTTTCGATTTCTCTTATTTTTCATCCTAATTATCACTCTTATGGCATTATGTACACTTACGTACGAGATCGCTGAATGAATTCTGTTTCGTTCGATTTGATATAAAATGAAACCAAAGAAAACAGTGGAATCAACTCGTATTGTTTCTTCCCGTTGCTAAGTAATTGTTCTATGCTTTTACGTCCCACGTCCTACCATAAACGATAATCCATACTTGGGTCATACATGTTCGCCTCCGCAATAATTCTAAAGACCCTTCACAAGATTTAGCATTGTTTACCGTCAAGGCTCTTAATTGCCATCATATACCTTTTAAGTCGAAACGTTCATTAGGTTTATGATTCATTCAGATTAAAGGTGAAGCATATTCGACAGCCATTGTTAGGGGGTGCACATAATAGATCTATATTCCATGTAACAATAAAACTATTTTTACATATTTTGTACACACACAATTTCGTCACAATATTGTTGTAACGATGGAAATAATACAAAATTTATAATTATTGACATTTGTTCAAATTATGTATTTCCACGGTATTAACCGTGTCAAAGTCTCTATAAGATAATAATTAACAAGACGAAAAAAAAAAAAAACAAAATAGAAATAATCCGATAGGAATTTCACATTGTAAAATTTTCATATTTTATCGAAACTCTGAATTAATAATAATACGTAATGTTTTCAGAATGAATAACTGTATGATACTTTTTAGGTAAAGCTCGAAAAGGACATATTAGAAAGCATCGAATGTGCGAAGGCAAAATTCGGCGGCGTGAACGTACTAATTAATTCTGCTGGTGTTGTTGGCTACGAAAATATCTACGATATCAAGAACAAGAAGCCACATTCCGCTGACCTGTACAGATGAGTTTTCGAAATTGACGTGTGGGGTTTATTTAACGTAACGCGCTTAATAGTCGACTCGATGGCGAAGAACAAACCAGATTTAAATCAACAAAGAGGAGTTATTGTAAATCTTTCAAGCACGATGGCTTATGAACCACCACCTGGTTTTGTTGCTTATGGCGCTACAAAATACGTGGTTTCCGGCATGACGATCCCTTTAGCTAGAGGACTCGCGTTGCAAGGAATACGTGTTATCACAATTTGTCCTGGTTACATAGACAGCCCCATGACAGGTCTGTTAGTATTACGACTAGTATGCAATGTTTAGGAATTTTTATTTTTATAAGTGCAATACAAAAAGGATGTATGCAGAATAAATGCATAAACATTCATAGTTTATTCACGATTATGTGTATTTAGATGTAAATTTGTTGCTATCAATATGTTGACACAAACCATCAGTAGTTTGGGTCAATCATTGAGTCGTTCAAACTACGAGTTTATCATTCTCTAACAAGAAAGTAATGGCTTTTAATAAACCATTCATAAAATTCATGTCGTACATTTTGTTTTATATCAATTCGGTGATGCACGTCATTAATATGCTATCCTATAATAATTTCATTGAAGTCTTTGTTCATTAATAAATTGTCACGGTATAAATGTTTGTTCGTAAATAGTGTACAATAAAATCACTGAAATCTTTCTTCGCATTTAGCTCCAGAAAAAAAAAAAGAAAAAAAAGTGGAGGGGCACCATGAGAAACACATCAAAACGCTACGAAACTAGTGACGAAGTCGCTCATTGGATTCCACCGAACTTCGAGAATTCCTGCACACGACGCAAAAATTCGTGTTCAACTGGCCTGGGTGCGCGGACAACTGGCGGGAATGTCTGGACAAGTGGAGTGAATTCGAGGATGATCAACGACAATCCGTGTCACGGAGAGAATCGGTGGATGCAAGGTGACAATCCGTGGATGAATAGCGAGTATCCGCCGATCAACCGCGCGCATCAGCCGATCAACGGCGAGAATCCGTTCATCAACGGCGAGTTTCCGTTCATCAACGGCGAGTATCTGCTGACCAAAAACGAGTATCCGCTGATCAACGGCACGTACCCACCGATCAATGGCGTGTATCCACCGATCAACGGTGAGTATCCATTCATCAATGACCACCAATAAGATAAACGATGCATTGGGGAAGAATGTTGTCTTACATCGTCAATTTATTATTATTTTGCCATTATATGCTCCGAATAATAAAAATACTCCCGTGGTGTCCTCAGCGAAACATGCGATTTCGGCGTGGCAGTCAAAGTGCTAAGGGGCTGACGCTGCAAATTACGAACTTGTAAGAGATGGGTAACCCTGAAAAATTTCAAATCACTTTGCATTTCTATTCTATGAGTGAAACATTAATCGATATTACATTTCCTTATTGCTGATCCCCTTCGTTCTTTAAAATCGTTTACTTTTAATTCTCCTCAATCGTAACGTCATATTTATTTATTACAATATTTATATACTAACTAAGTAAATGTGAGAATATTAAATTTCATATCGTACATCGTCGCTTACACTTACATATAGCTACAAAAATTTGATACTATGAAAATGAAGCGTATAAAACCTGAGAAAAATAGAAGCACTTCGTTGAAAGATAAGGGTGGCGAGCAAATACTTTCTGTAGCTACCGTATGAAGGATTCGCTATTCGTCAGAAAGTTTCCATCGTCATTCCTTCTATACTGATCTCCCTATTTCCTCACACAGGTATAAAAAATTCGAAAAATAACAGAATTAAATATAAAAGATTTCTTCACTTCTTTTATCTGATTCGTCGTTTGGCTCGGCCGAATAATAAGCGTTATCATTAATCGACGTTGCATTCCAACAATGGAGAAAGCTGCAGAACCCGAGGAATCCCGGAGATATTTTACTTCATAATTCCTGTCCTGCCCCGCCCAAACGTTTACTGATTACACTAAATTCCAACAGTCGAGCGACTCGCAAAACTTCCTGCAATAATAACTCCTCGAAACAGATATTCGCAATTAAACGAAAACCTTGTCTTCAGGATCGTGAATCCTCATAGCTCCGTAAAGTGGACGAACCATCAGAAAGAGATCACAGAGGAACTAAATTTCTTCGTTCGCTACAATGCAGTCTGTTCGCTTTACAATTCAGGAAAAAAAGAATCTCATCGTTAGAGTCAGATATGAAAGCTCCGTGTTTATTCGGCGTTCGAACTTTGCCCCTCGAAGTTGCTCGACTGTAGTTTCGTCTTTGTTCTCGGGTGTTCCGCCACTGTTTACGGGTTTTACATGTAACTTCTCGCTAACTGTTCGCCTCGATTTCTGAAACGGGTACGGATGCATGGATTCGATCCACTCTTCCCACTGATTGATGACGTTCCGGACCAGTGGTTCGCGGAGTCCTTAGATAAGGATTCCGGAATAGTTTCGACAGTCAATATTTTGCTGGTATCCGTGGTTGCCGGCGATGCTGCGGAATATTCGTTTAAACAGGGGTTTTCGTGCGAGTCGACCGCATCGCTAGAATGTTCGGATATACGCGATAAAAAAGTTCTAACGAATAAACAGCGCTAGTCGAATCGGAAGTTTTCTATCGTTGTCACAATTATAAATAAGTGGTGGAGAATTCGATGAAATTGAGAAGCGCTGTAAATATCGCCTGTAGTATAGAAAAGTACTGACATTGCTGTGTAATTTATGAAATAACACTGGAAAGAGTAAGAATACATCAAATGAAATATTTCAAATAAAGTCGAAAAATAACAGGATTTCCTTGATCGAAAAATATAACAAAATTTCTGCCTTCTAATATCCGAGTCTCATTATTTGACCAATTTTGAGAGCCACTGCTTTAATTCAGGGGATTTGGTGCGCGCTAAAGCACTCAATATTTGCAAATCCCACTAATAGATACCGCGATACAAGTATGTCTAGGGAAGAGGAAGTTCCCATTCAAACCGAATATACATACGTCAGAGGGATAATAAATAAAATAGAAGCATTATTAATTCAAATGCTAAGCTGTTCGGACAGACGAATTTCCATTTCAACTATTTAACATATTTCTATTTTAATCGACATAATGATTAAACGGTGAAGGAAAATCCACCGAAACGTTCAATAAAAATTATTTACCAGAAATGCAATGTACTAATTACACGATATTCGTTTCAATTTTAATTACAATTATTTGTCGTATTATATATGTGTAGCGGCACTCGACAGTAAACTTTTTAACGGTTTGTGTCCCGTGGCTCGCAAAGACTCTTTTCTTCGGATAATATGATTGCCAGATCTCGATACATTCTCACAGAATATTTTCAGCTAGCTTAAGGTCCTGCTATAAGTTAATTAAGGTCCTTCAAACGGACAAACAGTCTTCATTCTAACAGTCCCTAAATCTATCACTTACTACGGGAGGATACGAGAAATCTATTGTGTCATTATCAAATAACAATTTTTCTGATTACTTTTCTAATTACTGAGGGAGGGAGAGGGAAAGATAGATAGATAGATAGATAGATAGATAGATACACAGGGAGAGAGAGAGAGAGAGAGAGAGAGAGAGAGAGAGAGTGGGGGGGAGAGAATACTGCAAATCTTTAGCGCCACTGTTTACCGTGTGTAGCCAGTTAGCGTTGGATTAATTTGGCTCGCGCAGTATGCCATAATTAGCACTGACACTATCATACTAGCGTTGTTACGGCAAGTCACCTTCCGTCAAATTCCTGCAGAATAAGCAGATTGTTGGTTATGCGTAATCATGCTCGTAAAATTAACCAGAATCTACGCATTCGTGAGGCAAAATCGAGAACCTTGACGGGAAAAACCATACTGTCGAAAATCAGTATTACAACTTTAACATACGTGTATCAATATCGCAACTTTCTCATCTCCTTTATTCGTTGTCTTTCCTCTAAAGAGCAGTTCGGTTCATTAATTTTACCGTAGCAGTAACCGTAGTCTGAAATGGAACTTGCTGGAAAAAGTATTGCTCTCGTCTAAATTTGCATTTAGATGTAGTAAGATTATCGGGAATTTTTGTTTCAGAAAACGACTATTGCGACTGATAGCGCCATCTGATGCGCCTATTTGATACCGTCAGTTCTTTGCAGGCTGGTACGTAAGAATTTCCCCTAGACGAACTACTTGGCTACCTATCAAATCAGTTATCAAATGACTGTCGCGCGGAATAAATCGTGGCGAATTAAATTTTAAGAAAAAGCTATGCAGATTCCTAGTTTAATCGATGAACGTTAGTGGAAGAATGTTTCATCGATCTGTCGACTGAAGTACCGACGCGTGTGAAACAACTGCCGTAACACAGCGCGCTCTACTCGAAGAACGCGGTAACTTACCATACACATAGACGAGCTTTCACATCGCTTACAGACACGCTGTATAGATACCTCCACCGTCGTTTCAGGCTGCCAAACTTGATCCTTAAATTCCTAGGATTAAAAGGGTTGGCGGTAAACATAAATGGGTATACAGACACAATTCAACGGGGGAACTTGTTAAATCGATTCTGAGAGAATGGCGTTTGATTCGGCCAAGAGTCGATTAAGCAATTCCATTGGTAGCAGCTTTCAAGTTCGATGAATAGTTGATAATTCTTGTTAGTGTTAAAATATCGAATTTCAATTGGCAAAATAAGGAATAGAAACATCATAAATGTAGTTTTCTTAAGAAGAATAAGACAAGAATATGAAAAAAAAATTAATTTTTGTAATCGAAATTGAAGAAGGTTAAAGATTCTTCTCGGTTAAACATTGTTTAATGTACAATTTTTTTTTTTAATTTATACAGATAATTTCTATAATAATTCTATACACGTTACGTTAATTTTACGTTACTAGAATATTAATACTGTTCCTGTATCACATGATAGAACAAAAATCGAAATCTTCTCGTGCAGATCCGTGATTAGTCTTCGGCAATGATAGACATTAAATCGTTATATCCGGCGAAAGATTTCATCGACGTCGAAACGTCGAAGTTGATCGCACGAAACAAGAAGAACAAGGCGCACGCAATGTGTTCTGTTCCCACGTAATCAAATACTGTCCTATCGACGTTCTCATTTTTCAAGGCAGAAAGTGATTCCACGAGGGATTGTAGCTCGAGATGTCGGAGGTAATCTTCCGAATTGGACTGATCTTTAGGGAATCGATGAAAGGGTATTGGCACAATTACCGTCACCATGACGTAGCTATTCTGTGGACGTAGCTATTGCGTTCTTTCGATTCTTTTCTTCGCAATCACGTCGACCACAAAAAACCGCGTACCAAGCTAACTAAAAGTTCCTTTGGCGTCCTATATAACTTTTTTCTGTTACGTTTAAAAAGACATTATCTTCTTTTTCATGTCCTTTAAAAAATATGTGATTTGTATTTTAGCAACGTTAGATTTTGTAACAGTAGTTTGGATAATTTTACATAATCAACAGCAAATAACTGTACGCAGTATGTGGGCTGTATCTTTGGTGTATGATAAAGATTTTTAGAAGCAAAGAATGTTCAATTTCGCTATTTTTCTGAAAATGAAGATTATACTTCACTACTTTACTACTTATCGTTAAATTTTACTACTCTTTGTGTATTTTACACTTTTCATGAACAATGTGTTTCAAGTTTTGAAAAGGAAACGTGAAGAAGTAAACAAAGAAAGAACAGCAAAGTTAAATATTTAAATGTGCCTATTAGAATTTAATCTTTTTAAATTTTACTGTACACAATATACTAGCGAAAGTGAAATAATTACACGTATAGAGCTGTAAAATCTGTTTGTCTGTCTGTCTGTCTGTCTCTCTCTCTCGGCCCATGCTTCTACTTGTACTTTCGTCTGACTAGCAACGGGACTTGACTAATTCTACTTAGATATACACCCTTGGACAAAAAGATAGCACATGTGTGCTATCATTAATTTCTCATAGATAGAGTCCGAATTTCCCAAGTTTGACGAATGGCATATAAACAGTACCTTGTAGTAATAAGGTATATGAGCTTGAAACTGTATCTTCGCTATTCCTCTTGTATTTATCAACAATGATTGTGAAATCCGGTCGGCGAAATGATAGCACACTTTCAAAAGTTGTAGTGTTTATTATCTACTAAATTGTACAAAAATAAAAAACCTTTTAAAATTTAATAATGTGTGGATCCTCCCTTATTCTCCACCACCTCCAGCATTCGTTTCGGCAAAGAACGATATAGTTTTCTAATATAATCCAGCGATATATTTCTCCATTCCTCTTCAAGGCACTTTTTTAACTGATTAATACTTTCAAATTGCCTATTTTCTCTATAAACGGCATTGCTTAATTTACTCCAACAGTTTTCGATTATGTTTAAATCGGGGGAGCATGCAGGCCAGTCCAAAACTGCAATATTTTCTGTTGAAAATTATTCTTTCACAACCTTAGCGGTGTGAACTGCAGCATTATCTTGCTGAAAAATAAAATCTTGTCTCGCAATATGTGTTGCGTACTTTGCAATTTGATTTTGTATCAAATTACGATAGGTTATAGCATTCATCTTGCTGCGAATTGATATTAAATCAGTCTTTCCGTTATACCCAATACCTGCCCAAAGCATAATGCTACCTCCACCCATTTGACGCCGTATTTGTGACAATTTTTTTTTTTTCTTACATCATGATAGTAAAAATTGAATCCATCTGGGCCATCTAAATAAAATCTTTTTTCATCTGTAAATATAACTTTCCTCCACTTCTTGTTCCACCGTATATGTTCTTTTGCAAAATATAATCGATGCTCCTTGTGAATCTGCTTTAGAGCTGGTCTTCGTTTTAATTTCATCCGCTTTATGTGCGCGGATTGTTGTAGTACACGTCTGACATTCCGAGGATTAGTTTTTACGCCAACTTTTTCTGCAATTTCACGTGACGTGAGAAGCGAATTTGACGCGGCACGTAAAATTGCACGTTTTTCACGAGTACTAATCGCGGAAGGTCTCCCACTGCTTTTTTTTGTTCCATAATTATTTACATCTTTCAGTAAATTATAAATGACTTTCCGACTTCTACTGAGAACTTTTGCAATTTTAGAAATAGTAAAGTTTTCTTTCTTTAATTTCAAAACTGTTTGAATCTCTTCACTATTTAGCTGTTTTCCACGTCCCATTGTTTGAATCGAAATTTGTAAGGTTTCTAATGAAATTCTTCTACTTTTCACTACGTCTACACCACTCAGAATACACAGAAATACTAAGGAATGGAAACAAAATGCTTGGTGTGCTATCATTTCGCCGACCGGATTTCACAATCATTGTTGATAAATACAAGAGGAATAGCGAAGATACAGTTTCAAGCTCATATACCTTATTACTACAAGGTACTGTTTATATGCCATTCGTCAAACTTGGGAAATTCGGACTCTATCTATGAGAAATTAATGATAGCACACATGTGCTATCTTTTTGTCCAAGGGTGTACGTCTCTGGTGGAGAAACTTTCTACGAACGGAGCTTGATTTTAACTATAACATTTAGCTCTTCGTTACAGAGAGTTTCCAAACTATCATAAAGTACTATCATCTGTACCAACAGGCAATTATTCGATATTCTCTGTGATCTTCTTTTTCGAAATCGAAGAAAACAGAAGTTTTATTATTTTCTTCATATCTCTTTTGCTTTTTCTCGTTCAATTTAAAATACGTAGTCGTTATTTCGTGGCAGCCTGTACCATATAACTATATTTAGAAAGCAAAAAAGCACAAAGAACTTCAAATATTCCAACATATGTCGAAGAATGAAACGAATGCTCGGAAAACACGTTCGTCGTTTTTTCGCGGCTGCAAAGTACATCATCAACTCTGGTGATCATCGAAGGAAGAATACACGTACGAGTTCGCCTATTAAGAGCCATACGTAGTGACGCATTGCTATCAGACGTTGGTATTTCTTTTCAAGAAAGGACGTTAAAGGAAACCAGAAGAAAGTTTTCAAGCGTAACTGGGGATTTTTGGTAATCCTTAAATATAAATCTGAAGCGTGATAGGGTGGCCTGAGACGTAGAAAAGCGGGAAAAATATATCGTGTTACATGTACCGTGCCGTTTTCCGAAATAATCGTCGCCGTTTATTACCGTAAAACCTGTCCGAGCACAAATTCCCACGGTGAGATTCGCTGACTCGCCGCCGGATCTGAATGCATGGCGTTATGTTACGTGAGAAAATCGCGCAAAGGGAGGGAAGATTGCACGCGGGGAAATTAGATAGTGGCGTAATAAGAAAAGTAAGGGAACTCGTTAGCCGGCTGACAAGAACGTACCTCGCTGTTCTGCCACGCTGTTTTAATTACTACATTCTAATAGGAATTCGTTTATATTCGTTTTAATTGCTCGTGTAGACTTGATTTTCAGGTCTGCGCGAAGTTACACTAGAAAGAAGAAGGGATAAAATAAAAAGCGAAACAAGGAAACAAACAGAGAGAAAGCAATTAAAAATAATGGGGGGGGGAGAAGTTCCAGTAGGAATTTATAATGAGCACGTAGATACGTATACAAATATCCTATTTACTCTTGTATTTTTACACTGCCGCGTTTCGTGCTTCAATTTCAAAGGGTTTTCAGTCTCGACGATTTGTTTCGCGAAACTTTCCGCGAACATCGTAATCAGCGGAATTTGGACTCTGCATCGTTCTCCAACATACGGAAAATCCAAGTTTTCACGGATAAGTTGGTCGCAGTTTTACCGCTGTTATTAATTTATTTTTACGCGTGACCAATTTCACGGGGAAGTATACTCGTTCGAACTTGAAAGTTACGTATGTGACTCGTTCTTTGAAAGTCTGAATTTAATGAATCTATAAATGTAGCTGAGCTCTGTAAAATTTGACGGAATTTACGATTCGAAAAGTTGAACTGACTGTCGGAGACGAAACTGCTCGCAGTCGATTTTAGAAAACGAGATGAAATTTTCACGCTTCTGGAATTTCCTGGTACGTTGTTTTTTACAGACGATTGATTCAACAATTTTTTATTTCATCAGATAGTTTATGATAGTTTCTTTGTTTTATAACTTCGTATTAATTTTTATTGAAATTTTTAACGATCTTCCTCTAACCGGCGAGAAGAGTTTTCAAATATTTGAGACATTCCTCTAAAATGCTCGTTGTTTTATGGATAATAAGATTTCGCCGTTTTCCAATTATCAAATATTAATTAAGTCGCTAGTAATTCTGCTTGCAGCAAATTAAAAACAACAAGAAATATCGCTCGTAGCGTTCGATAATCTTCCAGCTATAAAGTTTCAGCGTCATAAAAATTGTTTAATTTACATACTTCGTGATTCGAGTGTGGCTCATCGATTCATCTCCCTATAAAATTAAATAGAACCTGTAAAACTAAATATACAGATTGACTTCTCTACTGACACGGGCTGTGAATTTGTCTTTCTGCCTTAGCATTCCTTTTGTCTCTTTGTCTTGGCTCCATCACGCACGTGTTCCGCAACCGCTCGTGACAGGGTCCCGTAGGCTTTGTTTTTACGAAACTCTTCAATTGAAGGACCGACGACACATTGATGGGCCTGTCGGTACCTCGACACGCGACAATGTTTATGGTTTACCCGATATCTTTTAGGCCTTTTGTCCACGATATTACAATAGATATGATAAAGATTTCATATTCTATGTTACGAGTATATAGTATACAACATCCAGCGTCGTACAAATTGTATCTATTTATATAAAGAATAATAAACTGAACGAAGTATGCATATACGAACTCGCGTACAGCTGAAGTAAACCTCAATTGAAATTTCAAATGCTTCGCAAAGAAAAAAACGTTCATCCGGAAAGACTCTTACTGCTACTCTCGAACGGCATTTTATTTTTATAACGTTCTCTTTCTCCATATTAAAAATAAAATCCCTCGAGATCTCCATTTCCTAGAGAGTAAGTACAAAAAAAGCTGCGTGTAAAATCTTAGCGTAGCCTCCGAGGAACAATATTAAACTATTAAAAAATATTCGTGACCAAATTACGAAATTAAACATCATGGCTAAAAATATCAAAAAATTGTTCTAGCCCAGCTCGAAATGATAGTGCTGCGAGTAAAACGGGAAGAAATGAAACAGGAAGGCGAGCAGTGTGTCGTAGCCAGAGCTGCACAGGTCACGCGGAAACAGTTTTCCTTCGTGATTCAACGCTGTTCTTCCTTTCGGAGAGTCAAGCCCTTCGCTAAATCGTCGCTGGCTGACTTCCGGTACAAAGAAATCTGTACGCATACGGCTGAGTAATCCCTCGACGAGGCGCGGTGGTTTCTCGGCCTTGGGTTCGCAGGAACTAGGACGTCCGATATTAAATTCTCGTAGCGAGGCAAGAAGACCGTCGTCATCTCCGCCGGAAGGGGACTTTTTCGCGAACGCGCCTCGCAAATATTGACACGATATTTTCAACTCGCGTTTTCATGCCGCTGCTGCTATCTTAACGAATTCCATCGGTCATGAAAGACTTCGTTCCTTTTCTCCCGTTTTCCCCTCCTCGTTCCCAATTTTATTTTTTCTTCCTTCCCTCGTTCTTCCTTTCTTTCCTTTTACCTTCTCTCTTCCCTTCTGGTCTGCTCTTTTTGGTTTATTCGTAATCGATAAAGGAAGAACGACCTTTCAACCGAGAGCTGACGTTAAATCTTTTTTTGCAACTTGAACGATTCGACGGCGTGAGAATGGATAAGGGAGCAGAAACTTGTTAGCCGACTGATTTCAGTGAACAAAGGCTGCACAATCCGGCAAATAGGTGCCGGCGAAAGGGACAACCCTCGGCCCTTCATTGTCCAACGTACCCTCTTATTCATTTTCAGCCATTACTTTTCAGGGAATCGAACAGAGCCAGACCGAAAAAAGACGATCTTATCCAGCGGTTCGACCCGTCCGTTACATTATGCCACTATTTTTGGGCATTGAGCTCCACGTTCAACGCTGCGCCAGGTCACGGTTTAGTAACAAAATGACGATTTCCTTTGTTTTATCACGGTTATTGAAAACGTGCAGATACTTTAGACAAAATTAATTCTCACTTTTATTAGATTCCATCTTATTATATTCATTTCTTCGTTGACCTAATTTGAGTCTTCGGCGAGAGATTGTTTCATATTACATTCTACATTTCCAGTTTGTAAGATTATAGTTTTCCGAGAGACGAATAAACACAGTTGCAATTCGTTACAGTAGCTTTTCAGAAGAAGGCGTTAATTTCGTATAAATCTTTTTTCGTTAGAAGTTATCGTACAAGCGGTAAAAGTATGTTAACACGGATATCGATTACGAAAATATGAAAATTTATGGAAATTATATACGTCCAAATGTAGTTTATCCAGTACGAACCAGTTGGCATGAAATGTCAAACGTTGCAAGGACCGCAAAGGTTAAGATAGAATTACGATTATATCACTTTAATTATTTACGTGTAGCATATCAAGGCATAAACTGAAGGTAATTCTAATGTAAATATCGCGACTTGTACGTTGAGCATGTATCTGTGGTTTATTTGATGTTTATCGGGACGATAATATAAATTAATGATAATATAGAAATATATAATAATATCGTTATTGGGTTATTTACATATCCGATTATTGATCATCGGAAGCAATTAGATCGAGTTTACATTTCTGTCCGCGTATTCGGCGTAGCTGAACAAATATTGTTTGTAATAATTTATGTTCAAACACGTAGGATATCTATTTACCTGTTCGTATACAATGTAGAAACTGATGATTAAATGCAATTCGAAATCGAGGCACCTTTGAGCTGAAAGAAAAAGGCGGTTGCGCTTTAACGGCTGATTTCAAAATCGCGAGGGAATAAAAAAAAGAAAAAAAAAAGTAATTTTATACTACGCAGTAAAGTTTCGTCAGTTTATAATGAATCGTATAATATGGGACAACAGATTAATTATTGTGTCTGAAGATGAAAGGTAACGAGAGAAAGTATACGGTTGGATAACGACAAATATTATTCAAGACTTGCTATAAAATAATAAAATCGTTCGTGCGAACTCCGACGCGAATTACGTACGCAGGATAATCGTCATCTCCTTTATAATCGTCGTATAACTATCACGATAGCTTGTGAATATGTATACAGCGACATTAAAAGGAGGAATTCGTTCCTTGCCGTTAGTTTATTATGTATCGCGAGAAAGATTAATAAAAGAAATGGGACTAATAAAAAAAAAGATATACTGATTCGACATTCGCTTACGGATATCTGCTGGCGTCTAAACGGTATAATATGCGGCAAAACGAAAAAATAATGTCAAGTGACGCTTGACATGCACGCTGTACCATAGTAACTTGCCTCGTCGTGCTTCTTACAGTATTCAAGAGCGAAATGTTGGAATGTAAGAAGGTGGAAAAAGTGGAAAAGTGGAAAGAACGGATTGAATGATAAAAAGAAGTAGAAAAAGTATGGTGAATCGGGGAAAATTTCTGATAAAATAGATCATCGTAGTTTGGTTAAAAGAAGCCTGGCAATTTTATAATCAGAGTTTCTATTCGAAGGAACAATGGCAATGGTAATGACGTAGAGTCGATCGAGAGAATTTGTTTTATTAATTCTTACACGGTTTTCAGATTACAATATACAATTTGTGTTATGATATTCTTATTTATTATTATACATATTATTATTTATTAATTCACATATTATTTTCATTTTATTACTTTTTCACTATACCATGCATACTGTATTACAAAATAACTGCTATATACATACTACAAAATATATTTTCATATTTTAGTTATTAATTTTCATAGTTAAATCGCCATGATTGTAAATTATAAAATAAAATAACTATTAGTTACGTAAAATATATAAATATTTATAAATCATCATAAACGTTGTTATTCCCGGGGGAAATTTTTTTTTTTAAATCGATTTACCTGAACATATACGAAACCATAGTAGCATAATTAGGTACTGTATAATTAAGTTTGATTTAAAATAATTTAAATTTCGCCAATGTGCAACACAAGCCAGATTAATATTCGCTCGTTATTGTGCAAGTGTGTGGTTTCATTACGTGGATGGATAGAAATTAAACATATGTTGATACGTCAATAACTTTTCTTCGTTTTTTCAACGTATCAGATAATCATATCAGTTTGAATCTCTATCTTTTCAGAAAATTTCAACAGAAAACGTAAAATTTATATAATTACGATAATTTTATAAATCACGAGAAATACCATCGCGATAATGCATCACGTCACAATACGAGATTCGCGTGACGTTTAATTTACAGTCTGTCACACAAGAGCGTGTCTGCGATATTTCTGTAAATATTTATATATTTGTAAAAAAATTTATATGAATTGAATCTACATCTAAAACACTAATACGCTATTACAGTAGGGTGTCCAATCTCCTCCATTAGCGATTATAGCTTGACATCGTTTCGGCATACTCTCGACTAATTTTTGAGCGTAGGATTCTGGTAACGACCTCCATATCTTTCGAATGCGATGTACAAGTGTTCTTATTTTTGTGATACGTCTTCCTCTCAGCTTGCCTAATAGGACACCATGCCCAAAACGAAGATTCATCAGTGAATATTATATTACTCCAATCACGATCTCTGTTTTCATTCGCCCATGCCAGACAATTTTCGACGTTTCGCGTACGCGGCACTCATATTAAAAAGCTCTGTTTCTTTCACTGTTTCAAATGAAACTGAAAGGTATTCAGCAACGCGTATTAGAGAAGTTTTCGTTTGTTTACATTCTTTTTATCTCATTCTGATTAGGTGTCAGGTTTCGCAGATATCGCAGACACGCTCTTGTGTGACAGACTGTAGGTTTTCTTTCAATGCGGAATCAACGAGACGATGTAACTCTCTTTGCAGGAATTCGAAGTTCCGAGGGATAACAATAGAAAAAGCGGAGGTAATGCCTGCCATGCGAACGGCCGGTTGTCGTAACCGCGGCCTGGATTTCGCTACGCTCCCGTTTCGATCGCAGAAGCACCGATAGAAATCGCTAATTCGCTTTTGTTCCTTTTCCTCGCCGCGAACGTGCGAGTTCCCAGAGTTAGCAGCGCGCCAACGAGTCTTTGCTGCGATATGCTTCGACAGCACAAGCGCCCAACTATTAGACGAATTCATCCATTTTGAATAGCGCGTTTGAAATGCCAAAGTGCAAGTTTTTAATGCAAATCTTAAGCACAAATTGTACATTTATCGAATGTCAACTAGATCGGAAAATACTTGGTTATTTTTATATTCGAAGGTTTCTTGTTGTTTCGACAAATTATGGTTGTTTTTATTTGAACTCGCTATACCTCAACTTCAAACGTCGCGATGAATAATTAAATTTGTATCTTATAAGACGTAATTGATTTTTAAGCCTTTCACGATCTACCACGTGCAACATCGCATTTTAACAAGCAGATTACTAAAGAAACGATATGTTCATTTATTTATTTACAACACTGATGTTAAATCTTAGCGTCTCTTTTACGAAATCATTGAAAAAGAAATACATTTCAGTCGATAACAATTCCTATAAAGTTTTCAAAGTACTAAAAAAACGTCAAAGCTGGAAATGTTAACATAAAATAACGATAGAATTCCTTTCAGGAAAAAAAGCAGAGAAGAAAAGATTTCCTCTTCCTAATCAATAATAAAAAGAAGAATAACGAAAAATATCACGACGGTCTTTCGTTGTTTTTCTTCAGAAAAAATATACTGGTCTATATTCCTAATGGGAGTAACCCCTTTTCTCGAGAAAGTTATGATTCTATTCTTAGATACTATCGTATGAGAAGTGTGGCAAAATAAATTCAGGGGTGGAACAGACGCTATTGTGTAGGTATAGTTTACGCGTGATATCCAGGATGAAAGGAATAATTTGTCGATTTTATGATAGCACATTTTACATTGGGTGCGCTGAATGTACATATGTAGTAGTTGGAGGTAGTACGTGGTATTAAACGAGGTAATAAGATGTCTGTGTTGTACGGATGAGTTGATTAAGCTTCTAGTCTGAACTTGGCTTGTTAGAAGATCATTTGGCGCGAAAATCTCTTAAATGAAGTATCGTTCTTGATTTATTAAATATTGCTATTCTAAAAGTTGTTGATATTTTGTTATATTTTTTGGACTTAGTAAAATCTAGGTCTGCATAAGAAACATTGTGATTAATTTAAGTTGCATCTTACACAGCAAAATCGCGAGAGTTTGCTAGCTTTTTATGAATATTTAACTTCGATGGATTTCTGCACACTTGGAGCACTAATCATAAGAAAATATGCAAACATAAGAAAGACACGGTTTATCCTTTCATAATGCAAGTAATTTTTTCCCAGGGAACATAATTATTTTTTTCAATTTACGACAACGCTAATCGATTTTTAATCATCGACGTGCATTTTTCTGTAGCATTCAATTTGCCAATGTATTTTGAAAGAATTTTTAACATATTTAGACGTTCGAGAAATTAAAACAATGATAATTTATTTCTCAAACAGATATACATATATATATATATATATATATATATATATATATATATATATATATATATATATATATATATATATATGTAGATTTACAGGAATAAAAAATATAAAATTCTCTTTATTCGTAATATTATACAAAAGGCTGCAGTTCATCGACTAACATCCTCTCTTTCTCTCTTCAAACTTAAATTTATCTTTCAATTATGAAATTAATTCGCTTTTGAATTAAACTAATCCATATACTAAATTAAAGAACTTTCAAAATTTCTCAAGTTTGAATTCTATTTCTGATGACTCAAATGACAAACTGACTAGCCACTGAACGAAGATAACTTTGCCAGAACCTGCAAATAGTTTTATTAATTTTGTATGCTGAATTGCTGCAACAATTAAAGGTAATAACGAAGCTCGGGAAGAATTTTCATATTTTCGTACCTTTGTTCGATGGAAGTCTGGCAAGCTGCAAGTAAAAGCCCAATTACACGAGACAAGTGGAAATTGGAGAGCAAGCAATTCAGATTGCGTTTCTACAGACGATAAGCGACTTCGATTCTTCGATTACCTCGCAGTTCCCAATAATCGTAAACGGATGAGTTCATCAAGTTACTGTACGCTCAGGAAGTGACAAGGAGAGGAAAAAGAAATGGACTTACAATTCGTCATAGCACAAAAGGGAGCTAACGGTGTAGTGATTATGGTTTACCTCTTTGCTATCTGAGAACTTGCTCAAAATAATACGCATAACGTATAACACTTCACACTTTGGTTAACGAGTATCATGTAACTTCCATTGTTAACTCGATAACGAGAGCTTTGTTCTTTATAGTTTTTGCAAAATTTTATTTCTCCCGAAACACAAAGATATTCAAATAGAAGGCCGAGATACGCACCAATGTTTCGTCAAAAACCTGGCGGAAAAATTGGAATAATTAAAAGTTATTATTTCTCATTATTTTTATATTTATTATAACAACGTACGAAATATCTATTGCACGTGTATTCTTTTCAGTAGCAATGATAGAAAAATCTTTTACACGAAAGTAAAAATAACGGGAAAATTTTATAGAACCTGTTTATTAATATTTATTCAACGCTAAAAATCATACAAAAATTCAGAGAATCGTTTACACCCGTAGAAGAACTTATTAACTTGATCGACCGTCGTTGTAGTCACGGGAGAAGAAAAAAAAAAATAAGCGGAACAATCTTTCCTCGTTTTTGAACTCGTAACAGGGAGTTCGATGCTGTAACGATCGTCGACAATTCGAAGATCGGCGTTCGTTTCTACTTCAGCCAGCTGCACCAATTAGTAGACACTTGACAGCTAGGCAACTTCATCGTGGAGTTGCAACTTAAAAACAGCGAAGTGGAAACGAAGCGAGGAACTTGGTGGACGTGATTCGATGGGCAAATATAAACGACCTCGCAGCTTCGACAGAGCAACGGTACACGTGGCGTTCATTAAATCGTAGCAATTATTCGGTCTGGTTCACCGATGCTTTTCAAAATTATCGCACGCTTCGAATTTTCAAGACGACAATCGCGTGCTGTAACTACATCGCCGGAGTTGCGCTATAAATTAATTTTAATTTTATAACTGTAACTTATAACTCTGGCAATCGAAACGAAGAAAAGCGTGTGGCATTTCGATTAGCTTACCCTCGTAATAATTTGAACGAAACGTGTGGGTAATTAAGATAATAATTTTACGCTTAAAAGTCAGCTTTATTCGAATCCATTTTACTCGAATCCATTCAGTTACATATTATCAATCTATCTATATATATTACAAAAGTGACTAATCTACTCATCAATACCCGGACCACACCCCTGTACCTAAATAGTAACGTGAAAATTGGACAGTATACTTGTTTTGCGAATTCATAATACTTATAATCCTTTTACGATTTTTGAAAATACAGATCTCAAAAGGGTAAAACGGGGGTAATATTTCTTTTATAAGATGACCGTACTTCTATGTCCACTAAAGTTAGAAACGTGAAATTCGACATATGAACTTCTCGTTAAAAATAAACGAGTACGCGTTTGAGCGTTTGAAATTCAACCCATATAGGGATGAAAAGGGGGTAAGCTGTTTTCTCAAAAGATAGCCGCATTTCCATATCCATTAAAGCGATCTGGAATCCGCCAAGCAAACTCCTCATTAAAAATGAGGATAAACGTGTTCGAGTATTTTTCGAAATTTAGTTTCTAAAGGGTTTTCAAACAGAGTGTAGTAAACATAAATTATCGTAAAAACGCATACTGTGCGAGCGAAGCCATGGACAAAGTATATTATATTATATTATATCCTAGTTATATAGTAGGTAAAATATAGTATATTATATTATTGGTATTTCTTTGTCTTATAAAAATAATACACGTATATTTGTGTTGCTTGGTAAATAAAAAGAATTAATGGTAAAAACCGTTTCATGTAGAACGAGCGAACATAACGGAAATCTTACTTTAAATAAATTATGTATAACTTTGAACAGATGGCACTGGAAAATTCTTTTTTACAGATTAAGTAAAAAAACAGTTATTCACCCTGCGGAAATAGTACTCCGCATAATCGTATCACAGATCGCGATGTATCCAAGAGATACAAGTGAGTGAAATTATGAGGTATTACGAAGCATATAAAATGTTTTTCTTAATAAAACGTATTCCTCTTAACAATGTGTATAATCTAGCGATTAAAGCCAATATCTATCAATGACAAGTCACCATCGATCTTGACAATCCGATTATATTGGGTTGGTAACTAAGTGATTACGGATTTTATCATTAGGTGGTATTGACAAAAGCCGCAATCACTTAGTTGTCAACCTAATAAATTTAAGTTATGAACTATTAACTGTACGTTAAAATTTACATTCAAAGTTTACAAAATTATTGAACACTATTACCGATGCTTTAAAAATTGCTACTTAAATTGATCATAAAAATTTCAGTCACGTGTGTATAAACTAGCAAAACCGATATTTATATTTTTCTCATAGAACTGATTTTAAATATAACATTATGTTGAAATTAAATTCGTTGTTTGTCGAACAATATCATCAATAAGCATAATTTTCAGAATTCTGAAACGTCTCGCTCGATACGTACGAAAGAGAGATGAAACAATTTAGGAACATACGAAGAGTACTACGTGCACATAAATCCTAGGGAAGAAATTAATTCCTGCAGCTCGATTCATCCTCAAAATTGATCACATTTTTCCGGTATTTCATTGGCCGATAGCCGTGGAATAAATAAGTGGACGTTGTTTACCATTTCCCCCTGTTTTCTCGTTTTCTTTTTATGCCATTGATCGGGACGGAATAATACTCTATTGCCTTTGGTAAGCCAATGTAAACGACCTAGCCGCTCTCACGGGCCATGATAGAGGAACGTCGTTTTTCCAAGGAAAGTTTATTTGGCATTCACGTGTATTTCACTTGTGTTCGCCAACGGGGATGAGTGAAGCGTAGTGCAGGAGGAGAAAAGAAGATGCAAAGAGGTAGAAACTTCTTTGCGGAGGTAACGGAAAGTTAATACGATAGTTGCGATTCAATTGGGAGTGCAGGAATAATTGTACAAGCATTCTCTTCGCTCCCTTTTTAATTAAATATCCTATCGATATTTATGATGAACGCGACGTTATGCCAATGTTCGGTATTACGATGAATCAAATCGTTTTACACGTACGTAGCCGAACGCGGCTACGCTACATCGCGAGAAGTAGAAACTGAAACGAAGCAGACTTGTAAATTCTGACACTCGCTGGATATATCGAAGGTTTGAGTATAAAGTTTACGAGAAAATTCTAGAGTCCGTGAAGTATGTAAACGCAAATACTTAGGCTGATTAGGTTGTTATGAAATTCTTGTCTGTTTCGTGGCCGGAGAAAATAGCAATAATAACTGTTACATTTAACTAAACGAGGTCGAACATAGTTGAAACAATTGTATGCATTTTAAGGTATCTGTTTTATCTCTCTTTAGGTCTGCTACATCATTTGAAATATCTTCTTCTTTATAATCAGTGGATTTCTTGTTTCTTACATTTGAGAACAACGTGGAAGAATGCGTCATTTCTCTTTTCGTTCATTTCTTTCTTTTTTTAATATTGTAAGTATTTATGAATGTCGAAGCTAGAGCGATATTTAGACATGAAAATTCCACGACCATAGCAAACCATAGCAAAGTTAGATATATATGTCTTATAAGTTTCGAAACTATCGAAAGATATCAAAATAGCACAGATTCAAGACGAAGTTGTTGTATAATTGACATTATTACTCGTGATTCGTCGAAAACTATATTTTTCTACAAAATCTTCTAAACGGCAAGCAATAATGGTACATTTCAAAATCAAGCAAAAACGACACATTTTCGCACCGAATCGCGGTACATCGGCACAAACTTCTGCTTTCCGCGCGTGAATATAAAGTCCTTCTACCTTTCCACGGAGAAATTTTCATAGGAATATGAACAAATGTATTTTTACGCTTTGAAGGGAGGCAAGTGATGCCTCTGGAGGATCGTCTTTCACATTTTCGAGCCAGGTAACGTTTGTTTTATATTTCGAGAACAACGAGGAACAAACGTTCCGAAGGATTTGTTCAGGAACTCTCGATAAAAGCTATTTAAAGTTCGGATATTCGGCCGCTTTTCGTTTTCATTATAATGTAATGCATCACGACGTGACGAAATTTTATATCGACGGTGAAACGTTTATAGAGTTCGATTGTAAGTAAAACATCACACGTACGTCGCGTACGCGATACAACTTGGCCGTAATTTCTCATCTGAAACTGTAATGAGACCGGCATTACCTGAATTATAGCTCGCGGCATCCACGATAATGGAAATAGTCGTGTGAAATGTATCGACTTCGTCTTCAGAAAACGAAATACCTCGCGCGATACGGTAATTTAAGAAAGAGTTTGCACATTTATCGCATGGATAATATAGAAATTTCTCTGAAGTCAAACTAACTTCCCCACTTACCTGTTTCTCCTTTTTTAAATTAATTTCTCAATCTCATTACTTAAGTACACGATTAATGTTCGACTTTAAAAATAAACAAATTACTTTCACGAGATCCTCTTCGAAATTCTTTTCGAGTCAAATTTCTTTTAACATTATTCTCCTTTTAAACATTTTTTAACCATTCTGTTCTATCAAATTTTTCATACATTTCTTTTTCACGTGTCTTTGCATTTAGCTAAATTTAAATTAAGTTAAACACACAGTTGCAAAATTATCGTTTCCATTTCAAGACTTCGATAGAGCTCAGCGACTCCATAAGAAATTGCCTCATTATACTTTTCGATCTTTGAACTGGAGCAATCAAAGGAGCCGACTGCACGCAATCGAGCTTTACTTTCTAATTCAATCCCTTTTCGAGGCCAGCATCAATAAACTAGCCTTTTCTTCTCAACCTTAAGAATTTTCTTATTCTCATCGATAACGAGCCAACGAGAGTTTGTCATTAATGACAAGAAAGTGTCGCGGTAGAAGGCCAAGGTCGGCCACTTGAAAGCATCCACTCGCCATTTCATTATGCTTGCACACGAATTTTCTGACAACGAATTCACCGACGGATGAATCGACCAGATCGTTAAATCCAGGATGGAATTTACGAAAGGTTCACTGACATTGGACAAATGTGGAACAAAATGTGGAACTTACATAACATAATTTCCAAGATAAATCTTTTATTTACCAATTTCTTATTTCTACATTCGTATATTAAAAGTTAGCTTATGGTATGAATAACTTGTTTAAATAATTTTGCCAATTGTATTTGAAATATACAATTGTTACATAGATTTTTTAATTTCTTTCAAATTTGACCACGCATCGCCCTGATAGTTACAGCACGTCGTGTGTCATAGAAAATCTCTCGCGCAACACTCGAGGCACGTTTAGAAAAAGTTTCTGTAAGTGTTCAAATACTTCCGTGACCCAGTTTATTTTCAAAAAATAGTATAAAGAGGTATCTAACTTCTAAACGACGCACCTAACGTTTCAACGAATTAACAGCTTAACAGTAGAAACCACAAGATTATGGGACGTTACAAGACATTACGGTACAAAGTACTCGGTATTCCATTTTCTTCCAGGAGGCAACTAGAATCCAAGAACCCGAAAGAACCGCCGTAACGCCAAGTTACGAACATCCCGATCCGGTGGAAAACCGTAACCACGCGGCGAAAGCGTGTTCGTTCTTTTTCTTATTTTTCGTCAGGCGAGAGCTTGCGGGGTTGGGTCAACGATTTTCTGACGTTTACAATGAAAGAAAAATACACGTTGCGCTGTACATTTAGTTTCATAAAACAGACCGACCCCGGAGCTCCGGAATACCTCTTTCACCCCCGAGCTTTGCACGCTTTTTCCACTGTTTCTTCTGTCTTCTTCTCCATACCGCACCGTAGAGAAAACGAGATTATTTTTCGTAGCGTTTTCCGACGCAAGATTGCGGTTTAGTCATTATTATTATTCATCGTTCATTGAAACAATGGTTCGTAAACTGTTGTTTCCTATCTTTTGTTAGGCTACGGTTACAACGAATTCGTGTTTTGACAAACTGTTTTGAGGAATAGTTCGCTAGAGCAGTCAAATATTCTTACGTACACGATTACACCGCCGGCTATGAATATTTAGATACTTAGCGATTTCAACCTAAATTGCATGATTTGCACTGCTCTTATTTTTTAACTAAATTTATTATAAATCCATTAATTGTTCGTATCATACGTACCTTATAGCTTAAAATACTAAATAACGTACAGTTTGTTAGTTTTCGTAATAATTGCAACGGTTACTTATGGTAGAAACGAGCCTTTCGGAGAGTCAAATAATTTTTTTATCTTGATTCAATTTTTATCACAACTCTAGTTTTTGCTAAATTTCTTAATATCCTTACGTAAGTACTCGATTACCGTTCGATTGTCAAGAAACAAGTTACTTATTTTTATAAGTATGCATATATATGTATTACATCGCAAACAAAGAAAGTTCTGTATCTAAGCTTAGCCCTTTAAATTGTTTAAATTATACAAAGTACGATACACTTACGTTTCAAAGAAAATTCTACTCTAAGCAATTTTTAACGAAATCCTATTTTTTAATCGTATTTAAATTAAAAGGCAGGTATCCTTGAGTTGCATTAAAGTTTTGCAAACTGACGATAGGTACATATTTCTGTCAATTGAAATAAAATAGTAATTTTTTACCTACATATATTTGCGTATTAAAACCAAACAAAAAAAAAAAAGAAGAAAAACAAACTAAAAATTGGGAAGGTCAGTAACGTAACAATTATCGACTGAATATTTACAATAAATACTAGGAATTTATGTCGTTCATGGTTTTCAGAATAGCGACAGGAAGCTGGGCTAATCACAGTTGCCTGGTATTTTCTTTCCATTTCCCAGCATTTACATTTCATCACGTTGATAACTTCATCTCCTGTTGAATAGATCCGAGCAGAAGACTCGTCGGTTCGTGGAATTCTGATAAAAAATCACCGGTCGAAGATCAGCGTTCGTGACTAGGTAAAAAAGAAAAAAGAAAGGAACAATAGAAAAAGAGAAAAAGAGCGAAATATTTGTAAAACCACGCAACGTGGCACGTGAGGAACGAAAGGGCGAGGCATTTTCGTGCGTCGAGACTTATTTGTGAAAAACCAGAAGTTTCGTTGCTCTATCACGTACTGGGCTCGTGGAAATTTTTAATTTGACGTTACATGCATTATCCCTTTTGTCTGGCCCAATTAGGTGTTCTTATAATAAGCAGCGGCTCGCTAATTAGCGAGGGCATCGTGCAACCGGAAAATTCTGTACAGTTAGTTTGCTTGATTGGAAACAAAGGTAGTGATTAATTAGATCAACTGCGTCTAACTAACTAATCGTCGTAAAGAAATAAAGCGCAGGAGTGAAGAGTACATTTTTCTGATTTCTAGAACGAAGATAGGATCGTTTGTATATTAACAGATTGAACATGAATTAACATATGCTGTTATTGGTGTATATGGCGCGTCATTCAATTACTATTTTACAATTATATTGTAAAGAATACTTTTATACTAAAGCGATTACTATGTCGTTGAGTTTGTCATTCCGACAAAAATAGATAAAACTATCATTAGTCGGTAAACACAATCGTCTGAAATAAAGATACAGATTTATAATGAAAGAAAAATACAACGAGAAAAAAAAAAGAATATCCGATAAATGCATTAATCTCAAGAGTACGATATTATCGTTGTTAAGGATTGATAGTGTTACATCGTTGTTTTTGGTTGCTTCTTATTATTTAAAAAATTGATAAGAATTAATCCGTACAGCAAATGAGCTCTGATTGAAAATATGCATACTTGTGTTCGATATAATTCGAAATATATTTCTGACAGATATAATAATTATTTTCAATATAGTTCTATCCAATTTCTAATTGTTAGTTGAGAATTTTAGAACAAGTCGATTTATATTTTTCTATAACTGATTCAGTGTGAACAAAAAAGTTTTGTAAATTATTTTTCGTTCTCTGAATGTAGGTAATTTAAGGTGTTATGAAGAAGTGGCGTCTCCCAGGCGTTCCCATAAGATGCCAAGTCACATAGCGTGACGCCAAAGGAAACATATGTTCAGCTACAATAGGGTAACAACACTAATAATACCTAGCTCCCCCAAATTTCTGACAAACAGGTTGCGAAATATAATGGGGCGTTACGGTTGGTCAAGGCCATCTGACAATTAGAATTAATAGGTTATTGGTTCATTGCTAGATTATATGGTTCAGTTGAGTATTACGAATTTTCGATAGAGGTATAATTCAAATATTCTATTATCTTTAATCCGTACGATGCGATACAATTTTCGAAAATATTCCGATTATCAAAGAATATTTAATAAATCATTGAAAATAATTTCCAATGTTTATAAGTTTATTTATCGCAAAGAGGAAAATTTTCTCTAGACCAAAAGTATCTTTGTTTTAATAATATTTTAATACGTATACGATAATATCCTATACATTATATAATCGATCAAAACAATCGAATATCGTTAAATCTCATCAAACACACGATATACATACAGCGTAATAAAAGAAATCATTGATCGGTTTCTCATAGAAAGTTCTCTCCCTTTTCTTAGAAACCTATACTCTTCCTATCGAATAATGTCAGATTGCAACTCAATACGTGCAATGATAAATACATTTAACGTCCAACTAAAAACAGCATTTCTCAAGCAGTTTTTCTAAACGTACGCGATAAATCATCAAACATACGATATACATAATACGACGAAACAAATTAAATAATCGAAAGTATTCGAAATTATCCAAACGAATAACGTTCGATAAATCATTCTGCAAAATGGTTTACAATGAATAGATCTTAATTCGAGATCGCAGGACGTTGCCACCACCTTTGGACAGTGGTGCACTATGAGTACACGGCATGCTTCTCCCACCTGCGAGCCATCCCGGACGGATATACGAGAGCAGCCGTGGCAGGCAGTCGGCTTCCTTCGTAGGGACATGCGCAGCGACCAGCGGAACGACAGGTGCGCGCCGTTCGCCACGAACCGCTTAGTTTCGGGTGAGCGTACGAATCGGTCGTATCGCATCGTGCCATCGCGTCTCCCGGCCTGTCAGTCGGTCGCGGCCTCCCTCTCTATCTCTATCAGTCGGTCGTTCATCGCGAATTTCTGTCTCGTTTAAACGACAAACGCGTAACACTCGCGGTACACGTCTGACGCGGTACCACGCGATTTTTGACACTCGATCAGCGTTCGGTTCGACCGATCATCGTTCTCCAAAGATCGTCTTCATCCTTAACACAGATCGCGCGCGATATCCATTTCATTGAGGGATACCAAACCCTTACCAGTAACGGCAGCAGCTTGTCGACGCCCTGGACCCAAGTCTCTCTCCCTTTCTCTCTCTCTCTCTCTGCCCCGTCTCTTCCGTAGTTTCTCTCGTTCTTTCCCATCCAGTCGCCGTGGCTGGCTGCATAGTAGCCCGCCGTTTATCGAGCGTGCACGTGCTCCGTGTCGTCTCTCCTGTAGCGCTCTGCTGACACGTTTCTAGCAACCCGACGGATCTCGTTTATACCAGAACAGAGTCTTCCTTCGGATCTGGTTCAGTCGAATATACCTATACCTTGCCATATACGTGACTAACGATGAATTTGGTGTGATCTGACGGGCGTGCGTTGCATCTGGATCCAGAGAATCGGATGTTTCGCGAAAAAGATCGATATTCGTGGGAGTATCTCGGAGGCGACGATTGCAGGTGCTCTCGAGCTCATTTGAAACATCACGAACAGTCTGCATTACCGTAGAACTCCATTCCGGTTGAAATTTCTGGTGTGCAACTGTACGGAGCACGACCTGTTGTTTGGGAATTATTGGCCCTCCGTTGTTGGCCAGTGAGTTGTGTGTTGGCCGTGAGTGAAGGTCGGGCAAGCTAGAAGATAGATCACGGTACAGTGACCTGACGAATGTGGTGCGTGAATTATTGAGTCGCCTTTTCGTTCGCCGTGGCTTGTTGATTTCTCAGGATGGGCTGTGGACTGGATTTACTTTGCAGGATTACCGGCTGGGACATGATCGCGACAATTCTGCTGCTGCTCCTCGGCTCTGTTCAACTTCCTCAAGGCGTTAAAGGTGAGTTACCGCTGTTTTATTCTCTTCGTCGGTAGTTTTGAATAGTCTAGCGCGAAAAGAAATCGTGATAGGAAAGGCAAAGTGGGCAGAATTATCTCGCGCGATACGACGAGAATTCGCGATGTACGATAGGTCGAAGGATCGTGGAAACGGTCCGTGCGTGAATTCGAAAAAAGTTACACGTTCTCGAGGAGATATTTAGAGGTTATCGAGGAAGAGAAAGAGAGACGAGAGAGAAGGTTGGTACGTAGGAAAACGGGGCGAGAGAAAGGGCAGGAATGCGCGTGTGTACAAATGGGCCGCGATACGCGTAGGAATTTACGAGCGGAAAACGCGTGGAAACCGAGTGGGAAGTTTTCGAGAGTTTCCCAACTAGCACTGCGCGGACAAAAAATGTACGGCTTTGCTTTCCGTACAACGAGAACGGGTAGCGAAGTTCGTTCGTGTCACGCGTCCTACAAACGTGTTTTACGAAATTCATGGAACTCGCCCTGTTTGTAACCGAGACAGACCCACCGAGTTACTTGGACCCGAACGATAAACAAACTCTCCCGATTGTTTGTTGCTTGAGAAACACGACGCTCCGGGAAATATTGGCTGCGACACGAAGTGTAATTTCAATTGGTGATCCGGGTTAATGGGTTGAGTAGCTTGTAACGTTGGATCGTGGAATGTTTTGCGTAATTAAGGCGATACGAGGTGTATACGTATAGATATATGTAGATAACGACGTTATGTTTTATTGTGGATTGTTCAGTAAATAAATATCATATGTTTTTTGGAATGGAAACGATACGTGATTCGATCGTTTTAGTAATGTTTGTAATATAATGTCAATTCAAGCCATCGTATCGATTCAAATACTTTCGGATAACGAATACGATAGTTATAAATAGTTGAAGCAGAAATAAAGGTGACTATTAGTTATCGGAACGTTTAGAAATTTTGTCCCGTTCCGTTATATATCTAGTAAACTATTTCTTTTGTCTACAACTTTTCTGACTTAAGATATTTTATATTGAAATTGAAAGATTTCTTGATCTGACTCTGTTATAGTAACATCGATAACGCGATATTCGTTAAAGCTACTGTACGAACAAATTTATTATAATTTATAGTCTTTTTTCTTTTCGAAGATTAATTAATTAATTTTACTGGTTACAATTACTAGAAATGTGCTCGTGTTCCTGTTGATAATATCGAAACGTTCTTCGCATCCACAGAATTAGATTCACAGATGTCCCGTCTGTAAAACTTGCTTGGAGGTATCGTCTCCGTCATCGAGCAACTGAACGGAGGAAGAACTCGTCAAGCGTTATATAGAAGTTATTACCATAATAAAACGTAACATTTACATTTAGCATTTGAGGACTGTATAAAAATTTTAATTCGTTGGCTATATAACACGAGACAAGTATATGATATTCCGGCGAATTTAAGCACGGTGCATATTTATAGACGTAGAATCTTCGAGCGAGACAGAAACCCGGCTCGATCACAATTTCGAGCTCGTACAATGAGCCTCTGATGGATTGTTTCAGGTCATTTTAGAGCAGATTTTTCCACATTTGTCATATCTGTTCGTAGTTCGTCTCGAAAAAACAAACCTACAAGTTAATTTCGTACGAACCCTCTGTTCCCATCGAGTTGACACATTTGATGATATTTTATGATATTTCCACGTTAACGATTATATTGCCCCTTTTGCGTGTAAATTAATCAACGCATCGTTTTATTTGAGGTTATTTAATTTTTCCTGGTCATAGTTCTGATTGTAACTTTAAAACTATTTTCCACGGCTATGGTTAACGACAGGAAACTGAGAGCTTTTTCCTTTTGTTTCTTTTTTTGATATTAATTAATAGCCCGTAGGGGTTTATTTTCAACTTGTTCAACGTTGACCATTATTGCTCGATTTTTCTAATTTTCCACTGGATTGGTTACGCAGAAAAGAACCTGCTGTTTTATGGAGTGTTTTAACGTTTCCAAGCGTCGTTTCTAAGCGACGTTTTCACATTTCCATGTACCACAAATAGAGTAATTGCAAACATCTCACAACTGCTTTTCGTAATTCCTGGATTAAAAAATATACAGTGTGACCCGGTTTTGCAACAGCAAATTGTATCAAATACCATAGTTCCCGAATCTTCGCATTAACGTCCAACGTGTATTCATTTTTGTTCGATAAACTTTCCCCTTCACAGTTTCGCACAAAATAATAATCCATTGAGGTAATATCTGATGATCTCGAGGGTCAAGAAAGTGATCCTGCTCGACCTCATCGTTGAGGGTAATGGTCATTTAACCATCGCCGGGCTACTTGACCTCGGCGAGTAAACATTGCAGTTTGTGTAAATGTATCAGATAGATATCGGTAATGTGTTCTTATGGTGTATAGACGACACGCCAGTCCGTTGTCATTTCGTACTTTTGTTATAACTTTTTAACGAAGCGTTTAAGAGCCATCGTTTACATTATGCTGGTAAATCTTTGCGGGGAAAATCAGCGATGGCCTGAGTAGGTCAGCAGTTCCAGCATTCGTTTTCCGTTTCGTCTCTCTAAAATTTGATTATGGTATACAGAGTCGGAGACTTTAAGGGCTTATAGTATTCACCAAGAGGAGGAAAAATGTCCAATCGGTATAGGTCCTGTAATCAATCCTTTCGACGTAAAATCGATTTTTATCATTTACGAACAGTCGATGTCGTGAATAAGTTTCTTCGTTGAAAGTAAACAATGAGATTGATTCAGGACTACGTTATAACTATGATAAATAGATATGAGTTTTTCATTGCGACGCAAGGGAACATATCGAACATTTAGTATAACGCGCAAGATTTTTATTTTTTTCATGTCGCTTTGCTTTGGTGTCAGTAAGAATTTTGTATCAACAACCTTGTATCATTCTCTTTGCTTATGTTCAGAAAAAACAGAAACTCATTTACGACGTAGAATGTTCGTAAATGATAAATATCGATTTTATGAGAGGACTGATTTTCCAAGACCTATATGTTGATTGGACATTTTTTGTTTCTCTTGATAAATGGGTACGAAAGGTCCTTAAACCCTTGGACCCTTTTTTTTAACACCCTGTATAGTACAAGCAATTAATTTAATTAAAAAGACATATAGCGGATATAAAGTATAATCATTGGCGAAAGTATTCAAATCCTTTTACGGATACGTGTATTATGTGTATTATACCAAATTTTTTGAAATTTCGTTAACATCATAAGGAAACCCATTTATCATGATTGTATAGATAAAGTTTGAAATAAATCTGAAAATGTGTAGTCATATTTCATCCTTGCAAATGAATGTACACCGTAGCTAATGCAATTTAAAAATGTTTTGTGTATATATGTAATATACATCTAAAAGTTTCGTATGGCGAGTGTTTCATGAGTGTTTCACGGGTCACAGTATCTGTGAGAAATATTTAAAATTATATTTGATAATTCTGTGACAAACCTCTCCTTCAAATTGAATAATATCATATGTTAAATCAAAGTAATATTTTTGGAAATATCCTTGTTACAAAAACTAAAATTTACGTGAAAGTTGCACAGTGTTGTTGTGCCACCGTGCTATACTTTTATGTTTGATATTAATTTTGCAAACAAAAAAGGATATAAAATATTCTAAAAAATTTGGAACGAAAAATTGGTGGAAAATATTAACTGAAAATTATCCGAATAAACAAGTAAGGGAAACGTAGTTTCCGAGGATTTGGCAGCGTCGGCGTGTTTAAAAAAAGAAAGCTCTTTACGTATTTACGCTCCGATGTAAATAATGTTCGGGTCAGAGCAACGATAAGTATGGTAATTTAATAAATTCATATCGTATTCATATAGGTAACAGCAAGAGAATACAAGGATTTATTTTCGTCGAAACATTCCCTTGCATGAGTTATCGTTGCAGAAATTTTTCATGGATATTTCAATAATTTTTGCGAATAATTCACTGCCACGTTGTTCGAACACATGAAGAATAATTTATCACCCATAATATTAGATACGTTCTCTCTGCTATGCGGAGCAATGTTTTCATTGACTTGACAGTGAGTATTCTTCGACTTGATATCCAGATAAAATATGTGACGCAGGATATGAAACCAGCACGAAGTTAATATACTTCGCAATTTTTTGATATTAAATTCCTTTAGTTTTAAGACCTTACTCACATCGACATTGAAAAAATCGCATATTTATGAGAATTACACATACATATGTCAAACTTATGAATATTTAATTATTCAATATTTTTTTTTTTGCATACATATTCTTAAATTATTATTGGAAACTGTAACGATAAAAGAGAGGGGAAAAATGGTTTATAAGGTAGGAAGGAGAAAGAAAGGTTGCGTTTCATCCTGGGCATACTACTAGACAGAAGTAAAGCAAGCGAAAGCCTCCTAGCAGGCCCGTGTCCTATAATCTGGAAGTCAGTTCAAAGAGCGTATTTGCATCGACTTGTATTTTAAGCGACGACTTCCAGGAATTTTATATTGCTGTAAATGTTCCTGATAAAAACGCCTCCTGTTGAATTTTTCGATTTGTTAGATAATAATGCGTTATAGCAATCAATCGAGTCGATGTTATAGAACATGATCCATGTATAGGTCGATATATCTTCGAACGAAAACGAACTGTTCGATAAAAGGTTTTACTATGAAATTCACGATCCGAACCCCATGATTTAATTAAATATAATTATTTTATCATATAACTACGGATACACTCGGAGGAATTATGTAACGTGATAAATATGTTGCTTGAAGCATTGAAACCTTTAGAACAGAAATTAAAGTAGATAGAGTGTTCTTTTGCTTTTCTGTAAAAAGACAAGCATGGTCAAGGGTTAATTTGGTTATCATCCTATGGATTGCGTTAATTAATTCCAACGAAATATCTCACACAGCATAGTTCTGTACTGTAAAGATAATTCCAACATGCTGGCGTGAACAAATCTGATGATTTCTGCGTAACCAGAGGCAAAGGCTCGCGCTAGAAGAGTGAAATTCTTCAAAGTTCATTAACTTCTTAGCAGTCGCTATAGAGGATATCCCGGAATTTCTCACGCGGTCGCGAACTCGATAATAAACGCGGCGAGTATTCACGGTGGCGTTGCCTATCTTCGCAACGGCAACGTGCACCCCATAAATTTCTCGCAATGCCCTCGCGGGATACACAAACACAGAAACTTTATTCTTTCCTCGTTTCGATTTCGCGCTCGTTTTCTTATATCCGGCGACTGTATGCAAATATTGTTCCGTTGCGCCGGGCTGGTCGAATTCTTACCGCAATTTCAACTCCATTCTCGATGCCAACTAACTTCATGTCCGAGAAAATGTTTTTATTTTCAAGCTGAAAGCTTCCCACGCGCCTTTATGCGTTGAAATGACAAATGTTCCGAGAGAATTGATGACTGTATTGCTTTATGCAATGTTTCTTGCGTTCATGGGAAATAGGTTGAAAGTAATAAAATTGCGGCTTTTCACGTTTTCCTGAGAAATCGAAAGGATGCACGTGGTATTGAAAAATATATAAATAAAATATTAAAAGTATAATATCGTTCTATTATAATATTCAGCGAGTGAAACGAATCTCTCACTGATCGCTTCCCCATCTTTTTAATTATGTTTATAGAAACGTGAAGTCGAACATCCCCAATTCGGTAATTCTTCGCTCGAAATTCATCAGGTTGAATATGTTAAAAACGACTCTATCGTTTCCTACGAACTAACAATGCAATCTTTTAGGACGATTAGCAATGTGAAATTCATGCTTCGGATTATTTTGGGTATTACAGCGTATTGTATTTTTGTATAAGGGGATTCACTTGGCAATGCAGCTACGTAAAATTCTACGGTAGAATTTAGGGCGTACAGCTCCTCTCGAACAGTTAGCAGCCATTGCTGAATGATTTGGAGCAGAAGTACGCAGATTCTTCTTTAGTTTTTGAACAATGGTTCGGCTGATTCAGCTGCTTCAGCCTGATTGTGTGGGTGCTGCTTTTTCCGAAGTACTTTCGATTTTTGATTTTCCTTCGTAATATGACGAATAGTGATCCGGAAAATCTGATCTTCTTGCTGTAGAATTTCTACTTAAATGTCATTAGTATTGGTTTTTAGCTCTCGCATTTATTTTACACTACATTTAGCAATGCTCTGTCGTAGAAAGTATCGAGACGGTTAAATAAAATTTGATTCAGTGGAGGTTGATGGAAGGAATCATTTATATATATATATATATATATATATATATATATATATATATATTTGTAATTACATTAACACTTTATCAATGTAGCACTTCTCGTTAAATACAAAATGATTCGTAAACTGCAAATATTAAGTAGAACACCAAATATTTTTTAAAATGTTACGTTCGTGTACTTTTTGCGAAAGTTAAAGTACTTTTATTTTATTGTTTCACGTAGGATACCAACTGGCATTTATCTACAAATAACGTATATAAAAGTTAGGCTATTGATCAATATTCTTCATTATTAATTAAAATGCTAATTACTAGGAAAGTTTTATAGTAAATGCAGATAATTACAGTTTTATAATGTTACGACTTGAAAGGTAAAATAGAAGTTTGCGAAAAATTTCATCTTAGAGACCATCGATGAAACTACTAAAGCGTAATATTCAGAAAAGTACTAACAAATTATCGAAAATTTTAATATTGGAATCAGAAGATAGGAAAAAATTCCAACGGTCAAAGGTAGCGCTTTAGTTATCGACTTTTAGCTCAGAGATATCACGGCATTTACCGCTTTGACTTTTAATATAATTCTATACCTTACAAACGGGCTAATAGTTCATTTCAAACAAAAAGTTGTAGATTCACGATTCTCATCGGGCACCGTGAAATAATTCCATTTGCCTTTCCTCAAAAGAGTCGCTCGTTCAAAGGGTTAATCACCCTAATTGCGAGAGCGTTCGAACACTTTTACGAGCCAAGATACGTTTCATCGGGCGTAGTCGATAAATTTTTGTAACAATGTCGAGCTTAAACTCGACGAATGGAAACAGGGGCAGTGGAAAGGAAGAGAGAAAAATGAAACTTGTGAAACAAAATGAAGGAAATAATGACAGTTGTGCCAGGAAAATTCTAGCAAATTCGTGCATAAACTTTTGGTGAATTAAGAGGTCGAGGAATTTTAATCCTGTAATGGTGCAGCTCTCGTCGTTTCCAGGACAGAAACTTGTAGGGAAACGTTTACTCGTAGCCCGTTGTTTGTTTTTGCGACGTGAAAGACAACTATTTTAAAGTTAAGCTCGTTTTGATATGAATGAGAATATCGCGGCAGTTAAGCGGATCAACCTTTTTCTTCTCTTTATACACATTCCATTCATTAATTCGCATTCACGTATCCCCTTCTTATGCATGAAACTTGAAAAAATAAACATCGACCACGAGTAAATGGATTGCTCGTTTCTCTATCGCGACTTAGTTCCTTGCTTCTTCAGCGTGACAAATGATGTATCATCTTTTCCTTTTTTTCTTTTTCTTTTTTTTTTTTACGAATTATTTTATACGACAAGACTAATACGTTGTATCATTCAATGCCAATAAATCAGAGATTTATTCACGCATCGACGATGGGTATTTTTTTCGAAATGAAATATGATACAGTGCGCGTGATATTAGGGGCAGTTTATATGATATGATAAAACAAGTGCTGGAAAATATCGTTCGATTTAACATTGTTAGATTTCGTCTTAAATTGTAAATTATACTTCCATCTGGTTTGAAGCAGTTAAGAAATAACAAAAGTAACAAAGACGGTGAATTGAAAAAGTTTGCAACTCAGCTACGTTTATTACAAGAGAAAAGAAATCAAATGAATATTCTTCTCTCAAAGCAATAAATACTTTCTACCTGCGTTTCTACTTTTTACTTGCCTTCCACGCAAAAGTTCGTAGGGCGGAAAGAATTACTTTTGCAAAGTGAAAATTGTACAGCTACTTACTTCTTCAAAAAACCAGAAAATTTCATTCATTGGAATTTCATAGTATACTCTTTTAAACTTTTCCATAGTCCGCGCTTTTATTTCGTTTCCATTTTCCAGAAACTATAAGATGCACGAAAAATTCAAATATCTTTAACCAGTTAAAATTAACTCAAAAATCACGAGTAAATCATCTTGTATAATACAGGATGTTTCAAAAATTAGTCCCTTTCGTTTTTAAATAACCTATGAGAAAAATAAAACATCGCCCATTTTTTATTCCTATCTTATTCATTAAAGATTGGAAATTAAACGTGAAGAATGATATTCGTCAATTAGCCGTCTCTGCTCGCACAACTAATTTCAAGTCCTTCGAGCGCATTTTGCATGGCGATTCTGAAGATCTTCAGAGGCTGCGAAATTGTCGATTATTTTGATGTTGAAATCCCGCGTACAACACACGTGTGATTATCGTATTCTCGCAAAATGACACTTTGACGCTATCTTTGAAGAAGTTAACATTAACAAAATCCACTTAGCATTCGATAACAATATGCATAAGAAAATCAAGGATTTCTCGTTTCTCTTACAAGTTATAGAAAAAATAAAGACAAAAGCTACATTTTTGGGAGAAAATTCCATTAGTTTTCCTACGCTTAAAAAATAAAAATACTGTCTTTCGAAGCATCGTCCTTAACGACGAAAATTGCTTCGCGGGGGTAGATAATTTGCAGCGATCAACGACGAAAAAGCGCGTCTCGAAAATTCTCGCGCCTTAACGAGCCGATGGCACGGCGAATGTATTTTTCGTTGCAGTTGGCGAACTTTTAAATATTGGAAAAGCAACTCTGCGACGGTTGGCTAGTCGACCGGTGTACAGGAGTTTTTCAGTTCTTGACAGTTTTACGATTAACGACTTGACTCGAATCGACGCGCGTAGCCGCTGCACGAAATCGAGTTTCAAGCGGTCCGCTATTCGCTCGCGCCTTTAAAAAAAGCTCTAAGTTTCACGCACAAATTTTCTGTTTCGTCTTTGACCCAAATAAACTGTCGTTGCTGTTCCCAACTTTTCGATATCTTTAGAAATTTCGTAGGAGGCGGGCCAAAACTCTTAATTACTGGACGAGATAAACGTTAAACGCGTCTGATTATTCGATCTGTGTAAAATAAATATTTAGATCTATCGATGGTAAATTGTTGACTTTTTGGACATTTGCATTTATAGATAATTTTTGGAATTTACAACGGGAAGCCTATACAGAAAGTAAACTGTTGAATTAGAGCATTTAAAAAATTGGTGAATTGCAAGTTGGAACGTAATTTATTTATACACTATTTACGATCACATCAAAATTTGCATTAATTAACGACAAGTCCTAAAAACGATTACGGGACAATGTTATTCTGTATATCATAATTACAAAATTAGTGCTTTTAATTGCAACGTAACATCAATTCGTATTACGAAGCTGAATGTTTTAACGTAAATAGAATTTGAATAACCCATCGCTTTGCTGCTCTCGATTTGTAGATTCTGCTTTCTAAAACAAACAATCCCAATATAACGATTATTTAACATAATTAATTACACCGTATTCCATTTTCTGATAGCCAATTCCACGCTATGTTTTTCGACAATTCTAACGAAAAACATGGACAAGCGGACGAGTGGGTTTCTAAAAGTAAGATTAATGTATCCGACCGTTACGCATGGCTTTGTTGAAACAATGAAAAAAAAGTTATTTCAAAAATCATCGGAAGCGGATCGACGAAAAAGTCAATTGAAAACTCAAATGGCTCGTCAAACAGAAAATGTGTTTTTACAGAAAAAGAAAATTATTCGGAAAGCTGAAATCGTTTAATCCCTCTGCAAATGCATTTAACACTAATCGACGGTTGAGCGAGCACGCGTATACAGTGTACACGGCTTGATGCCTGAGGCGAGTGAAAATGGGAAGATTCGTAAACTATTGTTTCTTGAAATCATGTTCTAATTGGAGTAAAGTACGTAAATTAAAAGATTAAAATGGAATGGCTTTTATTTACAAATTAACTAAAAATAGAAAATAATTTTCTCAATCAGGTATCATTAAGTAATTGAAAAAAAATAATAACAGGAAAGCGATAATCATATAATAAGGCATTATTCAGCTGTTGAACTCATATTATTAAAAATAAAAATGTGATTCATTGTATTAACATTACGATGTATCTTCCATTCGATCAATAATTCTTGCGTTTTCTTGGATAAATATTTTGGATAAAGAAATTTCTAATAAGTCAAGAAAGGTGATCTTCTAACGATAACGAGATTAAAAATAGAGGAATATTTATTGGAACGATACCTGATTATTTAGAAATTATTCTCTTCTTTTTAGTACATTTTTAAATAAAAATCACCTGCCTTTAATTTTTTCAATTTATATATTTAATTTCTTTTCTTTTAGTCTGTAAAATGTCAGTTTTCTATCTGTTCGCAAATTGAGTGAAATTTCGCTTACAAAATCCTATTCAGCCAGACTAGCAGAAAAATAAGCCAAATAAAACCCTTTAAAAAAAAGTTGTCAATTTTTTGAAAATTATATTGTATTTTTGTTGTTGGAAAGTTTCGCTTACAAAACTCCAACCAGACATACGGACAGACAAAAAGGTAAGTTAAATAAAAACCATTAAAAAGTGACGATTTCGTCCAGAAGCCATCGTTAATTATGTTCGCGAATTTCTTGTTTGATGCGTCGGTTATTTGTATTCTCATAGTGTTCTTCTTCTAATTGCAGGTGATTGCCTCTTTTCGAATTTGTACAATGCGGTGGAAGGAGAAATATTTTCGAGAATGTAATCCTAATTTATTCTATTTTCGTCATTGCACCTGTGAAATTGTTCATTATAGATTTCATTATAGGTTTCAGTGGAACGCGAACGATCTTCGATCAATTGTGTTTGAAATAAAGATAACATTCTGGAAATGAAAAATAGGATCTCGTAGATCGAGACGAGGCAATTTTATCAACGCGCAACTTGGAATAATAAATAGCAATTCAAATTAAAACGTCGTGATTACGGTTGATTTAACAAAAAATTGAAAACCACCAGCGTCGAAGCAAAAAAGTCTGAGACTATATCATTTCGCGATAGGTAACTGAGAGAATATTCTAAAAACTTTCTATCGGATAAAGTACAAATTAAAGTAATTTGTATTTTAAAATTAATCTACATTTTTGTGGATCATCTACGGTCCAATGATAGACATTGGTTCCAATGATATCAATTCGACAATTTCGATGAATTTATCCTATATTATTCTATACAAACTAACTATAGAAAAGAAGAGGGGAAGATAGGAAGAGCAACAGAGAAAAAGATAGTAGAAGGAACGACGAAGAGAGAAAAGAGAAAGACAATAACAAAGAAGAGGAAAATACGATGTAAATTAGAAGTTGCAATGTTTTTTTGAGAGATTTACGATAAAGTCACTTTGTTTCTAGTTTGTAATTGAGTCACCTTAATTAGATTTCGCCAGCAGTAGGCCTTGCACGTTTTATCACGGGATATTTCTCTATAAACTTTCCTAGAGGCAACACGCTTAAAATAGGCGTATTCTAGCGGTGGCTAGAGCTGTGCAAATTCTAACGACAAAAATAAACGTTTCGCCTATGCTAAAGATGCCTGGCGTAACGCGCGATTGCACAGAATTAATGATTCGCTGTAAAACGCGTCATTTGCCAGAATAAAACGCCTCGATCGAATATTTGGTTCCTATAATTGTCGATAATGCAATGTTTTTCGTGATTTGATTACGGACGAACGTTTGTATGCCGGAAAAAATTGACGGAAAGGAGGATCAAAATGTAGAAATGAAATGTTCCAACTTTCTAACTCTATTTAAAATTGATTTAAAATTTATTTCAAATCCATTCGTTTATTTTTTAATCAACCTCTATTTTTCTACGAGTTAGAATCTGCTTTTAACGGAAGACACCGGCAGATAATTTAAAATGGAATTGCTAACGGTTAAACCTTCGAGCTGTGATCGACGTTGATCTGCAACACGTTCTAGTTTTACCACAGCACGGAGCGTGACAACACAGTTCCGTCGACTCTGTATTTTTGACAGTTCGTTTAACGCGTCCCGTTGGTTGTTTCAGTTTCAGTTACGTCTCCGATCGCTGTCCGCGATTTTTACTTGTGATTAAACTTCGTTTCATCTCCTCCTTTTTCCCCCCGACAGAGGAGATTCACTCAGCTTTTTCAGGAAAATTTGATCGAACACCTTTTTTAAATTATTAAACAAGTTTCTCCCTCTGACAAAGATAAATCTTTTTAATTAAAATCTCGATAACGGCGACAAAAACTCCGTTTCATTATCATTCATATTCTCAATCAGAAAGATATTATGTAAAATAGAATAAAATTTCCTTATCGTTGATTAATTAAAGAAAATTTTCTACTTCATGAACGCATAATTACGCTCGAAAGAATCTAAAAGAATGGAATACTAGAAAAAACCATTTTTCCGTTGCTTCCGGCACTTTCACTACGTTATAATGAGTGTTTCAGCATTGATTGCGATTCCTTTCTAATTTTTCAAGAAAAGACTCGTCAACTTACAAACGGCAAGAGTCAGTAAAACAAATGACGCCATACATCGCTCATTAAAACGTTCTCTTCCAACGTCTCTTGACGTTACAAAATTTCTCAACAACCTAACTAACAGCTACGATCCATAGTGTGTAATTGTAATTTATCTCGTTCCTTCGTCCTATCAAAGCAAAGATCCAAGTACTGTACAGTAATTAATAATATTCTATTTTAAACCTTCCATTTGAAATTGAATTCCTGAAAAATGTATTTTCCATAGCCACGTCACTCTTTTACCACGCCGATGATACATGGATTAACCGGTTCGACGAGCCATCGTTCAGCTTATCAATGGATTATATGATCACCGCTGCGCGTTTGAGTTCGCTTAATTATTAATTTAACAGGCGCGTGATTGATGGGCTCGTGAGATACGCAGTCGGAATATCAAATGGAAAGTAGTTAATCTTGCGTGTGGTGGGAGATGAACGTTTAACGGTTCATCAGCTTACCTATAACCAAACCAAACGCTTGATCGCGGCTAACAAATGAAAATTCGCGAAAATCCAATATCGTTGGACCGCGTGAAGATTGCGAGGCCGAAGCTTAGCGACGATAATAGAGGTACACGGCGCATTTTTAACGCGGAACCGCGTGCATCAACCTTCGACTATATCTGGGATGGGATATGGCGAAACGAGATAACGAGTACGGGTCGCGTTTCGAAAAAAGCCCCTATAACTTGGTTATCAGGGTGAAATTTTTCGTTCGATCAACGAAGAAATAAAAATAAAGGGAGAGATATAGCATAGAAAGGCGCGGTGTTGGCACCGTGTTTGTTCGTTTTGTCTCGCGGTCGTTGTTCGTTCGACCAACGCGAGTAAAACGCGTCTTTCAGATCGATTCAGGGCTGAAATGATTCGATAGGATACGAAATTCTACCGATATGGATTAAATTACGATTAAGTTTCATAAAAGTTATACGTAAACTCGAGTCCACCGGTATTGTGCTACCGATGAAACGAAGATTTTTTCTTTATTTTCGTCCAACAAATGTAGCGATTGAAAGAAATTTTTGTACCAATTGTCAAGAGTTGCTTTTTAGTCGCGATTTAATTCTAGAATATTAATAGTTTCAATGGCGATATTTTTCTGTGTTTTGAGAAATTTTAGAGAGAATTATTGGCTGCAGCTTTGAAAAGCTTTTTTAGTTATTATATATACATATACGGCAGGCTGGGAGTCACAATAGTACAAGTCACTCTATTGGAATTTGCTGGTGTGTTTGTTGTTGTAAAAAGTCAATATATTTTTTGAAGCTGTGATAGCATGTCTCACCAAAGCACTATTCACGATTTTAATTTACCATGAACTAAACGAATCGTATTTTTGGAAACTGGAAAATATGAGTAACTGAAATTTTCCAAATATTTACTTCTGAACCATTTAGTTCGTCATACTTATATTACTTGGTCGCTTCTGTACATAAAATGGATTTTTAATGCTAAGAAAACTATTTATTTCCTTCGCTTTACTCCCTTTGTATTTTATTTACGAAACTTGAAATTAAAATTATGCGTATTAACAATTGACCAATCTCTTTCATTCTTTCGCTGAAACTTTTTCATCCTTTAATAATAAAATAATCTTTGAAAATAAATAATAGAATAAAATTGTAATTTGTTCATTCTCTTACAAATCGAAAGTATAAATATTCAATAACAAGCTCAACGTTCTTCAACGAGGGAGAAGGATTTTAATAACAGAATTGGAGGAGCAGGCTAAACAATTTTGCGCGATATGATACTGGAATTATTCGGTAGGAGATTCAAAACACAGGGAGCATCTTCCAAATTAGAAAACAGAAAACAAGGCTACGAGAAGTTGTATAAACTCGTAACTCATGTCTAACATAAGGAGTCACGAGAAATTTAGAGGAAGCTAGGTAGGGGTTGACACCCTTCCTATGTGCTGCTCTGTGTCCCGGAAAAACTGTTACTGCTGGTCGCACATGGTTCCAAGGGGTTCTTTCATTGTATGAAAAAACGCTGATATTGCAAATATTTGTTTTCTCCCTGTCATATTTTCTACTTTTACGATACATGGTCTGTACGTTTTCGGCACACATTACGTGATCTTACATTTTATTCGCCGTTTCAGTCACTGTTTCTATAAAATAAAACTTTTCTATCGTAGGAACTTTATATGACTGCGTCATAACCGACTCTGTTTCGGATTATAGAAAAATATCTTCTTTTCTATTAATTATTAACACTAGAAATATGTCTGACTTTCCGCAAAGAAGAAATAATAAAAATTAATAAAAATTAAGACCAGTTCTACCGAAAATAAATACGTTTATAGTTTGGTTATTTAATAATTTGTTAATGTACGATTCTGAGGTACATTCACGGTATTACACGTTTGTACATTTAACGCGACAGGGTTAAATCGTTTAATTTTCCTATTTTTCTCCGATTAAAGTTACTCTTGTAACGAAAGTTATTAAAGAGGATTTAATAACGCGTAAATGCAGGAAGATAATACAAATCTAACTGAATGGCGAATGGAATAACGATGAGAAAAGAATTGCTCTTTTCAGTAGATTCGGTGAACCGTGAATGCGTTACGCGTGAATCGTCGATATGAAAGAACGCATATGGGGTAGCTGAAAATTTTATTCACTGATCTGTCATCGAATACGTCCCTTAATATCGGACGATTTTTATAAATTGATCTTGTTTGATAACAAATTTCCTTACGTTCGTTCGTATTACGCACTTCCTACGTATATATTAGGTTGTCCGAAATGTTTCTTTCGTTTTATAAGGAAGTAATAAACGCACAATGCTTTTTGTATTATATTAGTTTATTGAATTATGCGCGAACATAATAATAGAAATAGAACGAAATGTATCATACCTAATTCAATAAAATAATATAAAACAAAAATTGTTGTTCATCTATTATCACCTTATGAAACGAAAGAAACTTTTCGGACAACCTAATACACGTATGAGAGAAGCAAGAACTTGGCGTAGGATTAGCTTGAATATGGCAAACAAAACTTGTGCAGAATCACGTCACCGCGTTAATGTTTAGTACAGCTTGGCACGAATATTTACTTTCTGTTACGGTATTATTACACGGGAATTCACTTATGAATTGTGTTTTCAAGTAGTAAAATATCTATGATTAATTTGTGGAAATTTAAACGCTGCACTGATGATGGTTCCACTTTAATTACCTTCTCAATATAATTCCGCGAATATTCGAAATACGTCAGATAACTAGGTCAAGTTAATAGCAACTGGTTACCTTTCTCGATTGTTACGTTGATATTGATTTGTGTCTTAAGCAACATAGGCACATATTATTTTTATTTAGAAAGCTCAATAAATAATTAATAATTTAAAAAGTATTACTTTACGATAAGTATTCTTATAAGTCGTTTCACTTTCTTAAATCGATTCAATTCTAAATCGATACCTTACGCAAACGTTTGTACTAAAATCAATCTTGTGTCATACATTTTCACCTGTCGTCTAGCTTTTAGAAAATTTTAAACAATTATCATAGAAAATTATCTATTGAAAATAACGATCTTCAATTCCGTTCAAGAACCTTTTTATTTGTCACATTTACGATTCATCAAGCATTTCACCGCTATATTTTTCATCCTTGTCGAAACTAACTAAGCTTCGATAGATTAGGTACACCATCGATGATCGTTACATTATTCATTTATCAATGCGGAATTTCCAGCAATGCCCGATACTATATATGTAACGAAACGTACAGTAATAACGGATATTCCATCTACTCACACTTTCACGTCGGTCGACGATTGAATAGGATAAATATCCAGCATGAAGTTATTGAAAGTGCGAATTATTGAATGTAGAACGCTAGTGAACACGAAGGTTATTGATTGCCGTGTGAAACCGAAACCGACGAGAATTTGGTTGCGCGATATTGTCAAGTGGCGAAAATGCTGGGAACCCAAACACGGGTCAGAGGATTGATCGAGTTTTTTCACTTTTTCACCGATCATAGCGTGTCCATTCGAGCTTCGTTTCGGTTATGTTTGGCTACGGTAACGACCGATCGCCGCGCCTGTATTATTTCATTCGAACGGTTGCTTCCCGTGGACAATGTACCATACTTGCGATCGATCGTTATGCGCGAAAAGGCTAATTTAATTGAAACGTCGCGTGAAAGAATATTTCGCCTACAATTGCATGCAGCTTACCCTTTTCCTGCCAATTATTCTAATTGAACGTTTGCCTAACGTTGCTAGTCTATTGCTTTAAGCATTCTTTTTCTTTCTAATAATAAAATTAGATCGTTATACGTATAAATTCATCATGGGATCTCGATGAAAAAGTATCGAAAATTAAGATTTATGGAGAACATGAAGTTAAACAAAACGTATGATATTACGTTTCGTTCGTTAAGCTTCTATTTAGCGAAAAATTAATTACAGTCTGTCACACAAGAGCGTGTCTGCGATATCTGCGAAACCTGACACCTAATCAGAATGAGATAAAAAGAATGTAAACAAACGAAAACTTCTCTAATACGCGTTGCTGAATACCTTTCAGTTTCATTTGAAACAGTGAAAGGAACAGAGCTTTTTAATATGAGTGCCGCGTACGCGAAACGTCGAAAATCGTCTGGCATGGGCGAATGAAAACAGAGATCGTGATTGGAGTAATATAATATTCACTGATGAATCTTCGTTTTGGGCATGGTGTCCTATTAGGCGTGCTTGGACTATCCATGGAAGAAGGATGATTCAAAGAAGTGTAAAACACCCTATAAAAGTGCATGTTTGGGGTTGCTTTAACGCACGCGGTTTTGGGACTTTGTGCGTCTTTACAGACAATCTGAATGCACAAAAGATGGTGAAATTGTACCAAAGGGGACTTCTCACATCCGTGAAACGTTGGTTCAACCAAACCGAGGACCAATGGATATTGCAAGAAGACAACGACCCTAAACATCGAAGTCGCATCTGCACCCAATGGAAAGCGAAAAACGCCATCACAGTACTTCCTTGGCCATCGCAGTCCCCTGATGCAAACCCTATCGAAAATGTGTGGTCCCTAATGAAATGCAAGCTGAGAGGAAGACGTATCACAAAAATAAGAACACTTGTACATCACATTCGAAAGATATGGAGGTCGTTACCAGAATCCTACGCTCAAAAATTAGTCGAGAGTATGCCGAAACGATGTCAAGCTATAATCGCTAATGGAGGAGATTGGACACCCTACTAAGTAATAGCGTATTAGTGTTTTAGATGTAGATTCAATTCATATAAATTTTTTTACAAATATATAAATATTTACAGAAATATCGCAGACACGCTCTTGTGTGACAGACTGTACACGCTCCAGAGTGTGTCCCCTTTGAGATCATCCATTTCCTGTCGAAATTATTTTTTTATATGGCGAACAATCTACCAGTAATTTGCGTTTATAGATTAAAATTGGACAACCTGTAAATCTAGAAAATCGTAGCTTCGATTCCTCGATGACGATGAAGAAACGAACGCAACATGGAAATCGCAAACGAGCATGAATTATTAAATCGAAAATACGATTGTGAGTTTAGTATTGGACGTAACGATGGAAGAGGGGCGAAACGAGCATTGTCGAAAGCGCAATTACGTCTCCGTAATTGCCGTTTTCACGTGACACACAGGCCTAACTAAGACACGTATTCACGGTGATTCCTTAGTTGCATAGAGATACCATTTGCACGATCTAATCTGGACGGAAAATTGGCTTCTGCTTGCAGCTTAGCAACTACATTCGATGCGACGGTTTGACGTGAAATTTAGGAAAATCTAATTTACCGAGCCGGAGCGCGCCAGAGATCGTGATAGCTCATTGTTTTCGAATAAACGTGTTCGGGGATTTAATCGTGCGGTAAAACTCGGACGAATGAACCTCTGATGATTTCGGCCGTCCCTTGCTTTATTTATGAAACAATTACCTATTGTTAATTGTGTTTTAAACGGTTGCCCGATCGATCGTTAAAATGTTCAATGTTTTCTCGTGATTGTATAAAAACATTCACCCAAAGTTGTTCAGTCGTTTAAACCGAAAAATAAAATGTACATAGCGAACTGTGGAGTTTAAATTGCAAGATTAAGTAGAACGTTTTACTACGAGGTCCTAAGGGATTACGAAGAGAAAAGTATTAATTCATTGTATTTCTTTAATTTTTAAAAATAATTCTCATACATATTTACCACATATATAATCGATTAATCGTTTCCTTTAATAGTTCGGGTCAAATGTTACAGTCTGCTATGAGACCAACAGGTGTTGTGACGCTTATTTAATTAGATGTAAGTACATTTATCTTTTAACATTTTCACGATACAAGCATCGCTACTCACAATCAGTATCTTTTGACCTGGAAGTTTAATTAAAATTGCTTCTCTCGGAAACTAAAAACAGGCCAAATAAAAGGCAAAAGCTAACGTCTCTATCAATTCACGTTCCTTCGTTGTCGAGGATAGAATGCGTCGTTTTCGCTCGAAGCTTCTCAAACCTGAAGATAATGGATTTCCGAGATTCGATATACCAGAGGCGACTGGAACCGATTTGAGATATCAACGCACGAAGCACTAAGATACTTGGAGGAAAGGACAGATTCGATTTTACCACAGACCACAAGACGCAAATTCAAATTATACAATGACGTTCTATTCAATTCATTATTCGTTTAGAAGCGGCCAGCGGCGAAACTTTGAAACGTCACGTTGCGATTCACAACGGTTAATCGATGAAACTTTCGAGGATTGAACGTCTGAAATTCATGCTATTATACTAAGTGTTTTCTTCGTTGCACGTGCGAATTGCGGAAACGAATTATCCGAATTTCACTCGATAACGAGACAATGCAAATTTATCCCGTTCGCTAATGTATCACCGTGCACTTTGCTCTCTTTCCAACAATGTTTTTGAGCAAACGCCCGAGTAAAACGCTTTTTCCATTCTAAAGATTTCTTTTTCTCCAATGATTTAGCGACCCACGTTGCTTCCTTCTTGGCGAAGAATTTTTGCTACATGTCCGCTTCTGCACTGCTGCAGCGTTTTAATTAAAACCTATAAAAATCGAAGTTTAGTTGAGATTAAAGATTGAGGATTAAAGTTTTCAAGAGAACAGTCCAATACTGATATAACATTAAAATTCTAGCGAGATTTGGAAATGGTAGATGAAGCAAAAGAAATTAAGGAGATCGTGAACTCAAATTTTTTGAGAGAATGGCTCGATATCGAAGGAACGGAAAAAGCAATAGAAGTCAAAGTTGAGTTGCGATAGAAGAAAAATTAAGATTTCGAAAGGAACAGTCCGATATTGAACTATAATATTTGGATTTGTACCGCGTTTCAAAAGTAACACAGAAAGCGATAGAGATCAAAGTTTGCTTAAAATTGAAGATTAAAAAGTAAGCTTTTGTAGAGAACAGCCCAGCATTGTTTGAATATCGGAATTTTAACGAGATTTAAAAGTAACAGAGAAAGCAATTAAAAGATTAAAGAGGCCCCGTGCAACCTGTGAACTATCGGTTTGTAAAGAATGAGTTCTATCGTAGGTAGGGCGTAATAGTTTGACAGATTTGGATGCGGCAATGTATGTGGCGAATAATTGTACCGTGATAATTTGACAGGCTTTGAGACACTAAACCCTAGAGTTTTCGTATGTTCGTAGAAGGTAAAAATATTTTCAATGTATACCGTTCACGTTTTAGAGATACCAGGCACAATGTAACATCGATCGCTGTGAGACTGGAAAACAAAGAAACAAAAGGAAATAAACCGCGAGGAAGAAGCAAAGAGCACTAATAGCACCGAGTACATTCACGATGTTGATTTCATGTTTAATTCACACAGTGAAGTATCTGAATGCGAGTTCGGTCGTGCTTTGCAATTTTTTAACATCCATTATTTCTCTGGGAAATCCTGAAGTTCGCGCGGTGAGAAGAAATATCGGCGAACGCAGTTTGCGTTAACGGTTTCCAATAAGGCGTATGATAAATATTAAATGTTATCCACTGTGATGCTTTAACAAAAAGGAATTTGTTCGGAAAATAATTTCAAATTGCCTTTGTATAAGAAACGCGTGCCGTGATTTTCAACCTGATCCCGTTCATCTCGTCGTGATTTTCTGCCAGACGATTTGTTTCTTTCACGTTCCCTGTGTGGGATTTCCAGCAATAGATCAAACGACGTTGATTCGTGGTCGATTCCGAACGAAACTGTGCGCTCGTGTTTGCAGACACAGTTCTTTAATACCAGGTCAGGCATATGTAATATTCCTTGAGTAAATCTTGTTATAGTAAACATTGTTAGCAGACAAGTTACATTTATTCTAATATATGAAATATTTAGTTTACGAGTTATATATACTATTGTTTCTCTAATCCTTGAAAATGTAGAAAGGTGGTACACGTGAAAGCTGTTTGATTTCATGGAAGAAATTTAACGAAATATTTGCATTTAATAATATTTGCCTGTATCGCTCTGAATATAATTAAAATAATGGAACCTAGATAGAGATTTGTTTCACCCGAAATATTATAATAAATATTTTGCTTTGAACATTTTGTGTTTCCGCGTGTTACACGTTTTATACGTCTCTGCATATTTACATTGCGCATAAGCGTATAAATGTCCACAGTCAAGTTATAATCCAATCTATTAGTTTCTGGGGATGTAAACGTAGCCGTAATGTATAAATTCGATTAAAATTTCTCGTTGAATCGATTCTAATGAGAATTGGGACGATCGAAATGTTTTCGAATGCGTTTGACTGAGAAGGTACACGTGTTTGTCGCGTGATGCCACACGATAGCATAACGAGGAAATCGTGACCACTTGGAACAGAATAGCGAGAATTTCCTATTTTCTGAAAATAACCATTCACCGACCCACTTTTCCAAAAGACGCGATGTATCGTTCGAGAAATGTTTCACGCTAGCGTTGTTGTAAATGTATTTTTGAGGGGAGCGTAGTTTCGAAACAGAAATCAATTCTGCGAGTCATTCAACGGTAAATTTCAATCTCAGCGTAGTACGTGGTGTACAGCACGATGAATTTAAATATTTGAAGCATTTTCAGAACAAATTGATATCTTTTATTTATTCATCGAGAGAGAATAAATTCTACTATTAATACGAAAGCAGAAAGATATGTTTTATATTCGATATATCAATTTTTGTCTTCTCTGTTATTTTAATGTATCGTCTTTCGACGATATTAACAAATATGTTTGCTTTCAAGTGTAATGCGATCATCATCCGTTATTTACAAAGTACCATTAGATTTCTTACATTTAATATATTCGTTCTTGAGATTATGAATAAGCGAAATCGACGACTTTCGCACCATCTACTTCGTGTACTTTTTTTTTTTTTAACTTGCCGATCATATTTATGGTTGATAGGTATGCTTTTACAGTTGCTTGAGATCTATAGAATGGCGTAGAATGGTAGAAGATGTAGATTAGAATCAATTAGATTCTGGGGCTACTTAGACGTTCTAATATATTCCGAAACTTACAGTCTGTCACACAAGAGCGTGTCTGCGATATTTCTGTAAATATTTATATATTTGTAAAAAAATTTATATGAATTGAATCTACATCTAAAACACTAATACGCTATTACTTAGTAGGGTGTCCAATCTCCTCCATTAGCGATTATAGCTTGACATCGTTTCGGCATACTCTCGACTAATTTTTGAGCGTAGGATTCTGGTAACGACCTCCATATCTTTCGAATGTGATGTACAAGTGTTCTTATTTTTGTGATACGTCTTCCTCTCAGCTTGCATTTCATTAGGGACCACACATTTTCGATAGGGTTTGCATCAGGGGACTGCGATGGCCAAGGAAGTACTGTGATGGCGTTTTTCGCTTTCCATTAGGTGCAGATGCGACTTCGATGTTTAGGGTCGTTGTCTTCTTGCAATATCCATTGGTCCTCGGTTTGGTTGAACCAACGTTTCACGGATGTGAGAAGTCCCCTTTGGTACAATTTCACCATCTTTTGTGCATTCAGATTGTCTGTAAAGACGCACAAAGTCCCAAAACCGCGTGCGTTAAAGCAACCCCAAACATGCACTTTTATAGGGTGTTTTACACTTCTTTGAATCATCCTTCTTCCATGGATAGTCCAAGCACGCCTAATAGGACACCATGCCCAAAACGAAGATTCATCAGTGAATATTATATTACTCCAATCACGATCTCTGTTTTCATTCGCCCATGCCAGACGATTTTCGACGTTTCGCGTACGCGGCACTCATATTAAAAAGCTCTGTTCCTTTCACTGTTTCAAATGAAACTGAAAGGTATTCAGCAACGCGTATTAGAGAAGTTTTCGTTTGTTTACATTCTTTTTATCTCATTCTGATTAGGTGTCAGGTTTCGCAGATATCGCAGACACGCTCTTGTGTGACAGACTGTATTACGTAAACATCGACGTAACATTTCGTTAGCAATTTTTATTTTCAGTCAATTTACGTTGTTATATTCCCTTGTTTAACATGGGATTGCGCTGATGGAATCTCCAAGACTTGCTCAATATTGTTTCTGTTATTACTCCTTTTCTCAGCTAAATCTGATAATTCGACAGAATTTATAATACAGAAAAACACTACTCTCTTTCGTTCTTCGAAATTGTACAGTGGATTTTTATAAAATATCTATTGCTTTGACAAATTTCTTGACCGATTACATCGTTATAATATTATAAAAGACAACAACTTCGTTTAATTTACACTACAAACTTAGCTTTTCGGCGATGTTGCCGACCCATGCTAGTAACACTGCTTGGTTCTTAACGAATTTGATTTGCAAACTAACGCAATAAATTGTGAGAATTTTAAGTTACTAAGAAACTGTCGTTCTTCTACAACAGCGAACTGCATCTGTGCGCAACAAGATATGAAAGCTCGAAAATATTCGTAAATATTCGTTGGTGAATTCCACGAGGGAGAAGAGCGACAAGAGAGACGCAGAGAAAGTTGTAGAACCGTCGACATGAATGGTAACTCTCGCACATTTTTAATATCCGTAGTATTAAGAAAGTTTCAATTTTAAAGGGGTTTCCGCGGGTGCGAGAAAAAAGAGAACTGTTCACAAAGCTCCGTTATATTCCATCGTACCTTGAACTGCATTCAGTACGATTTAAAAGTTCCTCCATCGACTGTGCCGGTAACAAATTACCCAGGAGCCCCGCGCTATCCTATGGAATTTAAAAATGTAAATGAATTAGCGCGAGATTGCACGAATACATAAAGCCGAGTTGTCGACTGAATAATTGGAGGTAATTGCAACGGTCCGAAGAGAGAAAAGACGAGAGAAAAGTTTCTTCGCAAGGAAAGAGTTCTCCGCTTATGCGTTCTTATTAAATTTTCTCAATGGGCCAGGTTTCTGTTGTCCGAAGGAAAATTTGCGACATTTGCATAATTTCTTAGACAAACGGTACGACCTCCATTAGCGCGATAATGTCATTTGCCCGTGATTCGATGAGTTTTCGTTAGGCACATTGTGTTTCATGATGGGCCACATGGTAAATATAATGGTTCGTGAAAATTCGCTTCATTTTTAGTATTTTACAAGTATAGTATTAGCATAATGTTATCAGTGTAAGTATAATTATATAGTACAGTGACTGTTAACAAAGGATATAGAACAATTAGGAACAACGCTTCTGAAATTTCTTATAAAATCAGCAGCTTGTACGTTTAAATAATCTTAACAAAATCTTTGCAATAATATATTTTACTATTTAACGTATATACGTTACGTTATTAAATAATTAACGTAATCATCATTGCATTAGGGGGGAGAACGAATTTGCTGAGGAACTTTGAGCAGGTGTATAAATCCTTGCTTGTGAATTCACAGTGCGAAGTATAATGTTGCCTCGTTCTCTGAACTTTTTAATACTCTTTCGCGTCGAAGTACAAATTGCATTTTCTTCTAGCGCGCACATAATCCGTGTAAAATAGTACTGTTAGAGAGACTCGCCCGCACTGCTACAAATATGTCCCTTTCTTTTTGCTCGTCCTTGTTGAGACAATTAAACCACGTAGTAACGCTATGCGAAACTTAAAATTTCACGTGTGAAAAGAAGTTCCAAGGCAGAAGATTTTTATGTCTATTCCTAGACTTAATTCTATGGTCCTTGTTTAGTGCAGAATTCATTGCGAATAAAATAAATTGCGAATTTGTCTGTCACGATTATCGACTGTAATTAGGTATATCGCTTAATATCTTCGAAGGAAAGATACTACGATACTTTTGCGGAAATAGCTTGTCATTAAGGGTAATGACGGACAACGATAAAAAAAACTATTAAAATCTTCACAATTTTTCTATTTACTAAGATCAAATATGATCTCTTGACTAACATAATAAATATATCTTGTTTTTCGCTTAACTTCTACAATTTCTGTAATAATATTATGTTACAAAGATACATACGCTATAATAACGTTTCTTAAACATATGTAATAAAATACGACAATTTCTACAATACCATTTGAGTGGCAGAAACGACTAACAAACAAGCGAAGTAACTCGTCCTAATTTTGTAAATCGTCTCGAATGATTAGTACCAAAAAATTCTTTATTTTAATCTGTATCAACAATTCTAATCTGATCAAGCTTCTATATTACATTAGCCACGCGAAAGCTCGAATGGCAATTTCGAATGGGCGATAAATGAACGGAATCTCGTTGACGTTTACGTGACGCGACTGTTCGTACACACATTGGAAGTGTCGCGTTACGAGGGAAATAAAGTTTTAATGGATGACACCGAGTAGGAGTTTGCGTTTCAAGCGTAATTAAATAAAACGCAGTATCTGGATCAACTTGTCCGCGGCAATAGCGACAAATTGTTTAATTATAACTGTTCGTCTACGGTCACCGACCGAAAAGTTTCTCGAGCTGCAGATGCAGATGCGGTCAACTTCCGGCTCGGAGCTAGCACGCCACGACTGCCATTTGTTTGCGTAGACAGAACTTACCGCGTGTACACCGGGTGTCAATAATTTCTGCCGGCTACGCGTTTCAATGCAATTCGTGTACAACTTCTAATATGTACGTGTTACCGGTAACTTAGGTGATTTGCAACGAACTATGGGGTTATTGTATTAATCTGAAATTCAAGAGAACAAGAATTCCTCGTAACTGCTCGACAGAACGTTTTGGTTAGATCAAGCGAGAGAACGCTCGCTCTTTTCCCCGTATTAGTAAAATTTACAAACGATAGTTTGAACGAGACCTCGTTCACCGTTTGGCTATTGCTGGTCGAATAAAAAATGAGCCATTCGCAGAACGAGTGCGAAGCTTCGTATAGATTGGACCGAACATCTGAAAGAATCGAACAAGCGTTTCTGGAGGATTCTTAGAGTACTTTCGTATTAGTAAATTTTTGTTAAAATAAAAGAGCGAGCATTCGCTTGGTCTAAACTCAGCGTTTAATGGAATGGAATGGAATAACGGTTTAATTTGTCCATTGGTGTTTACGTGTATCCATAGAGATCTCGCGTTTCAACGTATGAAATTTTGAACGATATTTGGTTTGCGGTGACCTCGCGTAGTTGAGAAAGCGCCGTCAAGCCTGGAGATTTACGAAATGAAAATTAATTTCGCGCGAGAGAAGAGAAAAGAAGATGAAAAACGGAGAGAGGGAATTCATTTTTGCGATGAGCAAACGAGTGGCAGTGGTTTCCATTCGCACGACATTCTTCGGCGTTGTTTTTGAACGCGACACAGCTTTTTGAACTTAACGCTGTTTTAAAACGGAACGTATTAAACTGTTGCCACGAAACTGCGTCGACTTAGCGCAGTGGCAAATTAAAAATTTATTCCCACGTATCTTCACCGAGCACGGATCGAGTTTTAGCGAGTGCGGAGCAAAGGAATTAATTAAAGTAATTGTACAATGCCTTGCCGTTTGCAGAGAAACTAATTAGCAGATGGGTAATCTTCGATGAGGAATGATGCTTTCTCGAAATTGTAAGAACAGCATATAAATAGAAAAACTTGTAAAGAATAGCTGTATAAACGTATAAAAAGTATTAATATTGCGTACATACAATTATTATACGCTATATATATACTACAAATATAGAAATAAAAGAAAGATCACCGAGCATTTGTACCTATCACATATAAAAATTATATATTATTAAAAAGTGTACACAACTGCTTACATAAACAAAAGATTAATTATTGTATCGTCTTAAATCCTCAATGAGATGTTGAAACACCGATACACCATTGCTTGGAAATTTCATTAAACTCGCAAAGATGTAATCCTATCCCAATTGCACAAGGAATACGAGCTTGAAGTAACTTTTCTGCAAAGTGAAAATTGCAAAAGTATAATAGTTTGAATTTTTAGCCCACGTTAGCATCGGGAAATAACTGAATTTCGTCTAAGATCGAGGTCGTACGAAATCGACCGACTCGAATGGAGGCAATTAAAAACACCGGGACCACCGCTGTTTCGAGCTTATCAATGCCGTCAACGGAGAAGTTTAAATGAAACAAGTTTTTGGTTAGGTAGAGTAATGTGTGCCTTATGTAACTTCGGCTCCATCCCTCGTGGGGCCAGCTCGTTTCGCAGGAAGCGTTTACTGCAGACGGAAATAATTACCCTTGCCACGGGTTCACACGATAATAATAATTAAGAACGGACTTTTCGCGTCCGACACTGGCTCTCGTTGTTTTCTAGATTCAACACCGTCGACCGGCTCGAGTCTTAAAATCACACGAAATACTTGAAACCTGGACGTGTCTTTCTCTTTTCTCAGAAATACGAAGATATTAATTTTTTTTTTTTTTTTTTTTTTTGTAAATGCTGTTTTGGATAAATAGTTTGTGTTAATCTGTTCTCAGAAAAAGTTACTGTAATTAATTCGTCTTTTATTCCGCCAAACTCGATACTACGATTTAATAAAATGATGGAATTTGTATGTATATAAATTGTTGTTCTGGTGAAATTATTGTTTCTAGATCATAATACTCGGAATGAAAGATATTAAATATTTTCACAAACACGTATTATTTTATATATTATCTCACAGTGTACGTAACACGAACTTCGCTAACTTTTATATTTAGTTTTTATTCGGTATGAATCATAATTGTTCTCAGAACACAGAGGTAACATAAATTCCACATATTTAGTAACTCCCTCTTGGTTCTATTTTCCGTGATGTCAAGTCTGCGGAGTATTCTTGGTCCTAGTGATCAAGTGAGTTAGGTGACTCACGAATGATACGAATAATTTGTTTCACTTCTGTCCTACAGATAATAAAAATCGATATATACCAACATTATCGTACTATATATCAAAATTACAAAGAAAAAAAAAAAAAAACGTTGGTAATTATCAACATTTTATAGAAATTCGTCGATAACTTCGTTATTATAAATTGCAAGACCAAACTGCGGATTTTTATGAATTTATGAAAAATTTGTAAATTATTTTTTAAATTATTTATTTATTCGCATGAATATGAATTTGCATAAATATCACCAGTCCGTACGTCGTTAACGATTAATTTTCAAACTGTGTCAATTTCCTTCTATAATTAATTCATATACACGTGATCGTTGCAGCAAAGTAATTAAAAGGTGGCCGTCAATTAACAGCTGCCCGCTAAAACAGCATAAACTTTCAACATACTGAAAACAGTTTGGTCAATTTAACGGCGATGTCTCTAATTTAGTCGCGATGAGAATCGTCCTTGAAAGTTTGCTTTGGTCCGATTCGCATCGTTGTTTTCGGCTACGGAAGAAACAATTAACGCGAATGCTACCCGTGTGACTAATAATTCAGCCATGGCATGACTCACGGAAACCCATATAATGCTTTTAGGCTGTCGCTGCTCAGCTCGAGGGAAGCCATTTTAGTTGAATTAAATTCAACAATGGTTTTGCTCGAAAACAGTTCATTTCTTGCAATTTGGTTATTTACTATGACCGAAATAAAACAACAGGTGGATGGATTTTATATTTATCGTTTTGAAATATACGTCAAACGGAATGTATTTATTACTGTTTTTTAAATAATAATATTTTTATTTTATTTCTTTTATAGAATTTAGTTGTCTGTTAATACGTGTTCAATAACGTATATTTCATTCTATATTATTTATTCGTTTTAATTGAGCGGGGACACTGTACTTATTCAAATAATTAAACATTACTATCGATGAAGCGTTTTTAAATATAATGCAAATATATGCGATGGAATTTACTAGATTTGATAGTGTATTTATATACAACATGTATTATTACATAAACATGCAAATTTTCAAATAGTGGAAAGCAATTTGTGTACTTCAACACGTTCACTGCGGTACGGAATACGTATACCTCGTAACAAGCCATATTTCTCGACGGCCTCTGTTTTATATTTCCGTCATTTTTTCACATTTCTCGACGAAATGAACACTAATTGTGCCTTCGCAGGGAAAAGTAACACGATATAGTGAAAAATCCTAAAGAGCTTATTCGTCCTGTAGTGCCAACGAAGGAAACTATTCGTTGTACAACGCTTGTTCTGTCTTTTTTCGTTATCAATTTATTATTCTCATTGTGAAATAAAGTCAAATATGTCAAATATGTTCTTATCTACGATCACTTTATATCGTATTTATCATTGGATCGAAATAAACGCAGATTGGAATAAACATCACATACTTCATTATATTGTAATATACAAAATCTTCCGAATAGCAAAGTGCAAATGAGTATGGGGTCACGATAGTCTGGTATCGCCAAATACCAAAATACAATACGACTATCCAATCAAAATTGCTACAGGACACTGTTGACACGTACGGCCAAGTAGGAAAGTCCATCACAGGATCTATTTGTCTCGTACCGCCAAATAGAAGAGTCCTTTAAAAAAAGCTGTCGCAGTGAACGTGTTGGAAGAAGTGGCTTCAACTTTTACAATAAAGTTCGGAGTAAAATCAATTTGAAATTCAATTCGATTCAATTCGTTCGAATTATATTTATCTTTCGATTGATTCACCTCCATTAATTTGTAATCTGTGAACGACCAATCGACGAACAATTCAACGAAAGAATTTATCATTGTTTGGTCAAAGAATTAAACTCTTTTAGAAAAGAGTTTCGGTAAAAATTTGCTGGATAATTTATGATACGAAATGACGGAAGAATTAATTGTGCCAAAGTGTTTCCGTGCTCTTGCTGTCACGAACATCAGGCTGCATCTTTCCTCATTTTTCTTATTCCAGCGCGAGCATCTGAATATAAGATTTTAAATAGTTCGCGTGGAAAATGATCCTCGCTTCTTTATGAAATTGCTCCACAATCGAATTTTACGAATTTAAATCGTTTGAAGGAGATAAATCTTATCGATCGTGAATATAAAAACAGAAGATTTCCCCTGAAACCAAAAGTATCTGGTACGAAAGAACAAAATCCACCTTGCTCAGCCCCTTGAGAAATACAAATGCACGTTTAGTTTTACTTAATCGATGTATATTGTCAAAAGATACAATGAACATTGTTATGAATAAATATTTCTAAGCGTATATAATCCTCTGATGAATAACTAGCTTTAATGGCTACATACCTATATTACTTGTTTCAGAAAAATACAAAATAATTATGCTCTTTAAATCTGTCCGAGATCATCAGCTAAAAATATATCTTAAAATATACCAATACTACTATTCTCCGTGAAACAATCTATAATCTATCCATTGTCTCTATTATGTGCAGATAAAACGAAGATAAAATACGAAATAATAAAACAAACTACTACAGCGTGTATGATACACATTCTTCTACATAATTATTTCCTAAACTCAATCCGACCAAAAGCCAAAGTTCAGGATGAAAAGGTATCGCATCAAATATCCAATATTTTCTTAATTCGCAAGTAGCCAATTCTTTCTTTTTTCTTTTTTCTTTTCATGAACAAGAGCGAACAAAAGAGTCGCTTCGAAACAAATACCAGTTCGACTAGAGAAATCCTGCAGCATGGTCAGAAGCTTGCAACAAAGATTACAGCACCCAGTATCGAGAAACGATCCTAACGGAGTGGCCGTTAATTATCCCCCAACCGAATGTTCCGCCGCTTGCTAAATATAAAACTTAACAAAGGACCAAATATACTCGAATAACCGGACAAAACACGACCGGAGTAGCTGGTGTTCGAATAATTGGGTCGAATAATTGGGTTGGAGAACGCGGGAATAACGTAGGGCCGAGGTGAAATTTTGTTGGCGCGGGCGCACTCCTCTTATACATACGTATACAGAACGCGCGAACGTGCTGCAAACGAGCACGATTACAGAACAAACATTCGAGTGGCCTGCAATTGCGGCTAAATTGATACGATGGTACATAAGGACGTGGTTATCTGATACGGTGCGGCTGGAGTTTTCATTTTTACGCGGCGCGAATCGAGTAGAGAGAGGTCGGCTGGCTGGCTGGATGCCAAGTTTATTCCTGTATTTCGAAGTTTCCGAAACTGTGATTGACCCCGGCGTGTAATGTGTTATTATACACGGTCGGTCGTGTAGAGAGAATATCGATGGGCTTTACGTTCGTCGAATATCGAACGCGATTCCGGCCCCGACATCGCGTTCAACTTTCAAAGTAATAGTCGCATTATTCGACACGCGCGACGTTTCCTGCTCTATGGACCTGGGGCAAAGATGTTTCGCATCGTCAACGAATCTTTCCACCGATAGTATTTCTTAAAGATTGTTATCGGTGAAAGTTCATCTTACGGAAATTTTATTTTGACAATATCGTTCGACGATATTTGTAATTCTTATACCGTTTCTCTAGTAACGTAATTATAATTAAAGACCTAATTCCATTTGTTTGACTTTCTATGAATTTTTAAAACAAAGAGAATCCACCAGGATGAAATTTCTCCTATGATAGCACTAGCGTGATTTTTCTTTAATGAACAACTAACTCCCTTGTGTTTTATGGAAATAATTATACTTCCATGTAGATAAAAGACGAAATTAATTTTGCTAAAAATGCTTGAATATTCTTAATAATCGTAAAAGTAAAGAATCTAAAGTTTATTATTTTCCTAGGTTTAGTAGCCTTAGCGTTGAATTAAAGGCTGTAAAGAAAGTTATAAATGTAAAAGTACAATATAGAAACGGGATATTTCGATCAACTCAACAGTCTTCGTACTAAAAATGCTGATTAAAGGCTTCCATGCTTCCATTTTATATTTCCTACCGCAACAGCAAGCATTTCTCCGAGGCTTTGCTATATTCGACTGTGTTTCATTCGATAAAACTGTCGAACGCATTCACTTTAACCGATAATATTATACTTTACAGCCGCTAAGTGTGAACGCTTTGAAAGAACACAAAATATGTGTCGCGACATGCTTTATTTCCGCGAGAGAGGCAGCAAAACGTCAATGAAAAGGTTTCTGCGAGCTATGCACACCATATCCATAAATATCTGGCTTCGACAGTAGCGAGACAGAAATTTCCCGCGATAATATTGCTTAGATCAATTCATGCCAGGGCAAAGTCGAAGGAAACTTTTCTTTTTATTTTTTAGGATAATCTGTTTCCTAATGCACCCCTCTGTGGCCATAAATTGACGCAAAAGAATGTAATCGATATGGACTTTAGGGAAGAAACTTTATTTCTTAAAACATGGAATAATATATGGAATAGAAAATACTGTACGTAAAAAGTTCCATACAAAATTTTTCATAAATATTTTATAGAATTCAGAGACAAAAAATAACGGATGATTTTCTGAAATTTTTACAAAAAGACTGTATTTAATCTATTTGGCGTTAGTAAAGTGTTCAGTGTAGATTTTATTACAATTGGTCCAACGATATGAGCGAAACTATGGCATGAAATTTCGCAATTTTTCATATTTTAAACTTTGTTTCGGCGTCACTTAATAACTGCAATTTCTTTCGAACAAACGAAAACGATAAACAACGAAGAAATTCTTATCGACTGCGTACATAAAATAACATTAAAACACCGACAATTTATGGTTTCAGGAAAGGAATATGTAGCTTCAACCTCTCATATTTATCTTCAAAATAAAACAAGAGTAATATACACAAACAACGCTCTACTGCCTTGAGTGCGAAATGATCAGAGATGTTTATCGAATAACATTCACCGGGTAATCGTATCCAAGTTTCTTACTCTCGACAAATGTGTTAATAAAAGCACGAGAATTTACACGACTGTCGTGTTTCGTCGCTCCTTTCGTCGACCGTGGTTCGGTTCAAATTCTGAACCTTAATACCCGCTTGATTTTCCGAACGTGAAATTCTGTAATTATTTGGAGCAGCGTAACGACAGCGAAAACTCGCGGTAGAAAATTCTCTAGCGAAAATTTTAGCTCTAACAAGACAAACGAAACGCCTTCGTCCCGCTACGTGCTAACGCTTTTTCCGTTTTAAGTGACGCAGTTGTTCCTACTGGAGAATTCTCGTTGATTAGGATGCCTCCTCCCTCCTATCGATTTGTTACCCAGAGAAATATGTCGTCGTTTCTTACGTAAATAGCGTTATACGTTTCGCGAAAGAACGACGAATATTTATTTGTAAAAATAGAGACGACGCTTATTCCAGAGATAAATTTATTGAGCTAAATAAAGTGGGTTATTATAATGAACCATTTATGCAACATTCCTATGAATACTGCGGTTAGACGCAGTATTTGCCAGGAATTTTATAACTTCGTATCTGTAGCGCTCGAAGTGTTCTCGTACGAGGTACGATACAGTTTCTGCTGAATACAGTGGTTAAATACATGTTTCTACCGACCATATCGATGAAAATTTAATGAAAATTTACACAATAATTTGTTAATAACGTCGTTCCTAGGTATTAAGACATCTACAGCTTTCATATAAAACGTGACGATGAATTTAAATATCAGGGAGTCGATTAATCAAGCAGAACTTTATTTCCATGCAAGCTTGCGATCCAATATATGCAAAGAACAAAAATTTGTTAGACGCAAAAAGACGATAAGATTTTGAAATAATTATTGGTTAAGGATAATTGTATAACGAGAGACTGTTGATGATTAATATGAAATTTATTTACACGAAACGTGATTTAATCTTATTCTTGACGCAGCTTAACTCTATGCAATACATCAAATCTTATCTGAACTACGTGTGTTGGTAAAAGATCGCACGAGAAATAAATTTCCCGTTCACACTTCTAATTAATTATCATCTGTTTACTTTGAAATTATTCGCATAACTTTATTTTCTATAGTCGTTAAGAAGAACTCAGGATAATAAGTATCTGCATTACTGATCTCAATCATATGGATAATATGCGGATAATATTGGATTGTTCGGAAAAGTGTTTTTACAAAATTAGCAGTTCATTTTATTATTCCAAACGAGGACCAAACAAGTATTTAATAATATTTGATTTATTTCTTATCAATACACGAATACAATCTTTCGTTGACAAGACAGACCTGATAGAGGTTTAAAAACGACATTCTTTCGTAACATAATTTCCTATATTTTTTTCAATTGCTGCATTCAGCTACAAGTACCATCCTCTCAAATGCAGCGAATTATGATCGCGATTTCATTATCCGTGTAATAAAAGTTTATGATAAATTTCCATCCGATCTCATCAAATAATCTCTAGAACTTAACTGTCAGAAATATTACCAATTTTCTAGAGTTCATTACCGAAAGAACAAAAATTGTAAAAAGAAAAATTATTTTCATTAACAAAACCGAATACGAACAAGCTCAATCAACTAATTGAAGGGCATATATCGGAGTTGAAACTGTTGAATTATTCAAACAAACGTCCTCTGACATCCACGTTGCTCGTAGCCAGTCGGCCAGATGAATTTTTAAGCAACCGGAAAATTGAAACGCAAACCTCGGATAAAGTTTCGCGCTTTAGCGTCGTAAACATGGTTGGGAACGAGCCTGAGTTGATGGCCGCCCCTTCGTCCCTTTCAATTTTTCACAAACCCGTAATTAAAGGTTTGATAACGGTCCGCCATTACTATTTGTTAACAATTACAAGCAAGCCCGGATGAAATTTGCGCGCGTGGCCTCGCCAACTCGCTCACGCGTGACACGTGATTCTGACTGTTATTATAACTTAAAACGACCCTAAATGAATAGGTGGAGGCTTCGTGTATGAGCCTTGCGCTCACGATAAGCTCGAAGCTTTCCTCATTTACCTTCTCTCTCTCTCTCTCTCTTTCTTCCTCGACGGTTCTCTTCTTCTCCGTCTTCGTTTGGCCTTCGTTTGCATCGCGCCTGCTTATTAGAGAGTAAACTGACGTGTTGCCAGAGACTAACACGGTGTTTCTCAATGTCAGTGGGAAAATAAGATAACCATCGATAAACGAACCAAGGGTTGTTGTTCTTTTGCAATATTCATAAGAGATAAATACCTCATCGCACAAGTATATTTTTAGTCTAGGATGCTGATTTTTTGTTGACGTTTAGGACATTTGTAGTTTTATAGACTGACTCTGTCGTTATTAGTTAATATTTTTTCATAAAGCGTTTTCCTTTTTCATGCGTTTTATATATAATATGGCGTTTCATAATCGATACTACGCTACCATAACACACTATCAATTTTTATTATCCGTTCTGCTTGTAGAACGATGGCAAAGGACTTTTTATTTCTTCTATTTTTGTCATATATGTCAAGGTAATCCGTCACACAATGATTTTTAATGTCATGCAAGATAAGATATTACAGATATATCTTGGAAGTTTTAAAGTATCGTACGTTTGTAGTATTTTTGTCTCATCCTCGATCTCATATAGATATAAAATTATGAATTTTAGAATCATGCAAATAGTTTCGAATGCCATAACTTGTAAAATTATCGAACAATCCTTCCTAATAATTAAAAGATTCAGACGCATCACTTGTGGCAATCTTCGTCTTTCGATATTCTTCATTCCTTGCATTCTTTATTTCGCATGGACGCATAATGTGATGTTATGAATTTCAGAATTACGACACAGATACAGTGTGTCTTTTTAGCAAATCTACTCCGATGCTATCAAATTTTTAAAGTCATATGAAGTGACACGAAACGATAGCTACTAATAAATGATAAATAATGATGTAATTTAATACAAAATATGAAAGTATACTATTAAATAATCCAAAATTTATCATATTTAGATCTAATTAATTAGTATGCAAATTCAGTAATAAATACAATGGCGTGTAAATATTTCATCTCTGTAGCGATAATAGCGTAAACTGCGTATAATTTTTAAGATTATCGAATGGCTCTCTTTACACAATAAAAAACGATATCAAATTTCAGTAACAAATTCTCCATGTCGTTCGTAATCCTGCAATAACCGAAATAAGCATTCCTCCATATCCACAGGAATCCAAATTCGGACCCTTATATACGATTCTCTCTAACAATACTCACTGAACGTGGCTCGCCAAATTGAAACGGCGAAGGGCTAATTTCCACGTACGTTCTGATGCGATTATCCAAGCAGCGAGAAGCGTGATTCGACCTATGCTGGCCACGATTAATTAGAATTTAGCCGTTGATAACGACAGTTGCCGCTTTTTCACGCTGGAATCATAAGAATGACATTTTAAAAGCAGCTTACTTTACGAACTGGCAATGAGAATTCTGGCGTATTACGGTGGAACACGATGAAATTGCGTCTCGTAATTGGCGCGCTATAAATTAGAAAAGTTAGACGCGCGTTTTCGCGCGCAGGCGAGTTGGTCGGAACGGCGAAAAAGCTGATGCAGTTTAAATTTAAGGACTGTCATTTAGGAGGTTAAAAGAAAGATGAGAATACTTTTCGTGTAAAAGTTCATGTTAGTTTGCTGGTCAACGACAGTTCTTGGTATTATTAATTCCATCGAACCGAATTTAATTAGCATACGAGTAGCATTCATCGCGGAACAGATGTTGTTTGGCGTGGCTCGCGTTCACGTTTCCCGGGTTTACAACAAATTGTCGCAGTTTCGGTGACGTTATTCACGCCTGACCCATTAGCGTGCTAGCCGAATGACAATGATTGCGAAGACAACTCACTGTATCCGGCGAATCGTAATTGTCGAGTTTAATTTGATTATGAAGTTGACGTACGAAATTAAATAGGTGATTCACTGGAGTTTCGATTGAAGTATTTCGGTACAAAGAGGTATGTATTTTAGAGTTAGGAAACCTTTTTGCGACAATTTTCTTTTTGCTCCTACGCATCTCTAAAAAAGTGTTTGCGTGAAATAGAAAATAAGACGAGTGTTTGAAAGTGTTCGAAAATATTTCACGTATTTACATTTTAACATTATTTACATATTTTACATTTTAATTTTCTATATCATCCGTTTAACAAATTTCCTTAGCAGACATTATGTGACATGTTTCTTTACTTTATAGTACTTGCATACATTTGTGTAAGTTGAATGTTCAAATTATCGTTTGGAAGAATAAAAAACTGAAAACGAGATGAATATTTGCAAGTTAATATTAAATCTTCCTAACTGCACCGTAGAGTATTTAATTCAGCTTCCTATACAGAAGAAAAATTGGAATAAAATGTTCATGGACGATTACAGACAGTCTCCTATATCGGAGACCATTTTCTTGCTGTTCAATGCGAAATGAGAACGTACTTCAGTGCAAATTTCGTTGAACGTTTCAGCACGATGTTCGATAGAATTTTCTTGATCGCAGCGTTTAAAAGAACGAAACAAAGAGCATCGGCAAGTAACAAGTAACATTAATGTCTACGAAAGGCTTAAAAAGACTCTGTATCGAAATTCGCGCGGTTTCGGTAAATATTAATACCTTGCTGACCTAAATGATCGCAATGACTATTGTTCAGCAGCGTGGAAAATAGCGGCCATTAAAAATATCGTAGAACCAAGCGGGTAGTTTGCGCTCGTTGCATTTGCATTTCGTCGTATAACGTCTGACTTCTAATTACATCGACGTGGCGAGCGTAAAAATAAAGCGCAGAGACGTCTGAATCAAAAATAGGATTAACAGAGAACGTTGGTAAATATTTCAACGAATTTTTCCAGCTTTTATTTGGTGTTGATGTTACGAAAGCCAGAGAATTATGTTTATTTGGATAATTACGTCGACGGCAAACAATAAAGCGTGAAAGCTCTGAAGCTTGAAAAGGACACGATCGATTTGATGAGATATCTTTACTCGTGCTCGAAATATTATATACACCCGGAGATCGAAAAATGGAAACTGTTGAAGTAATTACATACTTTATGAAAAACCCTACATCCTTACTTTTGTATATCCGTGACCTGGAGACTGTTGTTACGAAGAGAATAGAATTTAGTGAAACAAAGAACTCGAGATAAGGAAATATCCATATTATTGTGGTCTTGAATATAAATTAAGTTTTGGGTTACAAGGTCTAAAAACAAAAGAGCTATAAGTATATTTCTATTGCTGTCTCTTGTAGCTTTCAGCTAGAGCTACGAGGTTAACTTTTTGGTAATGTCCTTTGCTGTAAATATATGAACATGCTCCCTATCATGGCTTCTTCTATTGTATTATAACATTGTAAGAGCCAGGATCTGGATCAGCATACAGTATACTTATACCTTTATTTATTTCAATATATTTTTCTATTACAAATTCATTCACTCGTTCTTCTATCAGTCAACCTCAACAGAAACGTTTTCCTATTTTTGAACACATCGTTTTCTCGTCGATGAGCACTCTTCAATTTGAATTGAAAGGTGTAACAATCAATTAAATAAAACAATCAAAATAATCCATCGATAGATGTAACAGGTGTAAAACACTGTCTAAAAGCACAAATAAAATTAGTATACTCAGGGTACACAAATTTCTCATACACGTTCAAGTATAGAACATGATTGTATTGATATAATCCTTGTATCTAGTACGTAGAATTGTACAAAATTAAACCGAAAGTGTTTTTTACAATAATCGTTCTCTCGCCTATCTCATTTGCTTTTCGAAACTAAAACTACATTCGAAACTTAGCGTAAGTTACGATGTACAAGTAAAAACGCTCTCCGCGTTCAAATTGAAAATCGTGTCAGCCTTTATCGCGAAGCGAGTGGATCTGAAATTGAGGCTGGTGTCTACGATAGAAAACTTGAAGGCGTAAGTCGGAGGAAAGAAATTGAATTAGCCGAAGCTAGACGAGCTACTATAGTCCATGAGCAGATAAATTCGCGGGGATCCTTTTCGAAACAATAGCGCAGTTAATTTTGTCGCGACGAACACACGAAACTGAGATAATAGAAAGTACAATTATTATCGTAGAAACAGTCAGCGTGGAAAACATTTTAACGGTGGCAATCAAGCTGCTATTATTAACCTTTACAGTCGTAAAACGTTGACGCGAATTGAAGATAGAGAAACAGAGAGAAGGAGAAATTGGAGGATGCTTAAACCCACAAGCTCCCATTAACCGGAGACGTTAATTTAGTCAGGAAAACGCGTCCGGTAATCTTTATGCGCTTCATTTTAGGCTATGCAAATGAAATGTGGAAACCTCTTATATTAAATGTTTGATCGTCTAAGCAGTGATATACGCTGCCGGTCGTTTAAATATTAAGGCACGTACTCTGTGAATAGTATAGGAACGACTAAGCTTCTTAAAAATGATCAAAATCATCATCTCCGGTTTTTATTAATTTCTTAATTTCATTACGCAAGTGCATGATTAATATTCCATTGCCAAAAGACAAATTACTTATTCCTAAAAGTAAATACTAAGGTAAATTTGAAAGGCAGTATCAGGTAACATCAACGATTATCATTTGATTGGCTCTTTCGATTGGCTCGATTATAAAAATTTCAAAATGTTTCTTACAACACGAGTAATATAATCGTGAAAGTGTCATGAATATGAATATTCGTAAAATATCTGCAAGTGTTGAGATACTTTCGTGTGTATATCTAATAATCTAGGAAAAGAATCGTTCTGTTCATCTCGTTTCCGAAATGTAACTTTTCTACATACCCAGTGTCCGTTATGCCTCTAACTAGAACAACCGCTAATTCATTTTCAAACTCACACAGTAACACAGTTACGTACGTGCAGACTTCTATACGGTGCGGTGTTCCAGCTTCCACGTCGTAAGGACAGCCAAATTACGCCCATAACGAGCAGTAATTTAGCGCAACAACGTCATTCAGGATACAAACACATAGACCGGTGGAATCCTTGTGGCTAAACCGGGACTCAGAGAATGGAAACGAATTTCAGAATTCGAAGGTCCGCGACGTCGTGCCGTGTTCGCATGGAAACGCGATCTTTGTTGCCTCGCCTCGAAGATGCATAATCAAAGCAATAATCTCGACGAACGGTGCAGCGTACGATGCCCTTTGCACGCGTATGTATACACTTAGCCAAATGCAAGCATACTATGTGTATTACACACAAACAGAAGTTGTCTGTGAACTGCGGATTTCCATGCTAATGCGATTTCTGTAACAGACAGCTTCATTTGGCTCTGTGGATTTCCATATGGCACTACGGTCGGTCAAAGTGATTCGAAACTCGCCTAGTCTGATTTATACAGCATTTTCAAGTCCACGCGAGTTATCCGTGATCCTACTCTTGCATTAGTCGTGCCTGTCCTAAATTATCTCGTTCAATTGGACTACTTACATTTTACATTATCCGGAATAACATTTGTACGGAATACGCAGAGAATCGCAAAACGAAAAAAAAAGAATAGGTACGATTATTTATATAATTAAAATATTAATAAATCGAGAATGGTAATAAATTTGTTTCGAAGAGAAGTAAAATCAGAATGTAATGAAAGTTTCAAAAACCAAAAGGAAAATTTGTTATTGTTTGTTCAAGATGTGTGTGTTATTTTATTTTTGAAATCTACTTTTTCCTTTGTTTTATTAGCTTTTGCGTAATACCTTCTCGCTGGCCCAAGTAATCTTATCGCAGAATTATTCAAGTCATCTTCTCGTGTCTGGCTAGACGATATTTTTAAAAGTAGACGATATTTTTTAATTCTGTCGTTAATGCATAAAAGACTGTTGATACCTCGTAATATGTAATCTCATAAAAAATATTTGTACACCACTGTATTCACTGGAGCGTTTGAACGTTAATTAGTTGAGCCCAAGCATAATTAGCGTCATATCATTTTATAGTACTTTCGTACAATACGAAAATTTAATATTATATTACAAAATGTAATACCTGATAAAAAAAACGCTTCCTTGCAAAATAAGGATATGTGCAAATACTTTTTATAGTCGACATATCACAACCAGTTTGATTATTCTATGCCAAGTTCAAGATAGAATTTTTAGATTTGAAGCTTAGGTGATTCAAATAACCTACCACACTCTACGTCATTCTTTCTGTAACAGATAGCTTCATTTGGCCCTGTGAATTTCAATATGGTTTTACGACCATCTCTACGATCCTACGAGTTATCCACGACCCTGTTCGCATTAGTCCCATCTGTCCTAATTGATCTCGTCCAATTGGACTACTTACGTTTTCCCCAGGATCATAGATCTGCAGCTAAACCGCGCCGACCCAAACTTCGCGTGAACTTTTGATCCCTTTTATGGCACGATAAATTCGCAAACTGCACAGAGCGAATGTCCGCTTTAAATGTCGAAACGATTCCAGAAATGTATCGTCCTGTCATCCAGACTCGATACAATTTTTGCTCGTACTTTTTGCTGCAAATCCTGGGTCGATAAATCGGTCATAGTAGATCGGCTCTTGGAAAATTTCATTAAAGAAATGTCGAGTTCATTACTCGAGTGTTCTACGATATCGATTGTCGAAGATTACGTATCGGCAGGAATATTCCTTAGAGCGGATTTATTGATTTCAGATAAATCTGCAACGCAATGGGTGTAAATTCGTCGCATTTTATTTTGGCCAACGTTACAATTGCGTCGAAATTTTTACTCGAACAGTAAGCAAGATTTTTATATTTTCCTGATTTCTTCGTATTGGCTGAGAGTTCGATTTTTTCATAAATGGAAACCATGTAGTAGCATAAGTTGGATAAATTCTCGTAAAAGTTTTTGACACTTTTAATATTTCTTCTGACATACTATACTCTGTGAATTATGTATTTGCAATTAATACTTCGATTTTACCACTGTTAATGAAGAGTGGCTTTTCAGAATGTTCTTCATCTCTAGGATCGAAATTTTTATCTATACGTTTTTTTAATCCATTAAGACCAAGCGGCATAATTTAACATAATGTTATAAGTGTTTCAATTTCTTTAAATCCCATAAAATTGTAGAATCTTCGTGGAACTGAAACGCAAAAGGTATTAAGCGAATTCTTGAAATTACTTTTCGTAACTACAATATTAAAAAAATAGAATTTAACAATGTATACAGTTACATCCGTTGAAAAGAAATTGCGAATGAAATCTTGCATTAACGCAACAAGTTAATTATCCTTTAACAAGTTAATACAAGCAATATTGAAATATCATTAATTCTTTTATTAGATTTGATCATGAAAATTAATAGATTTCGCAGCAACATATGTTTTATCAATTGTATTAGGTTGTCCGAAAAGTTTCTTTCGTTTTATAAGGAAATAGTAGACGCACAATGTTTTTTGTTTTATATTAGTTTATTGAATTATGAACGAACGTAACAATAGAAATATAACGAAATGGATCATACCTAATTCAATAATATATAAAACAGAAATTGTTGTCCATCTATTATCACCTTATGAAACGAAAGAAACTTTCCAGGCAACTTATAATATATGCGTATATGGAATAGGGCGATTTCTATTTAAATATCACCACTGCGCGGACATCGTTCGGATCAGAAATGGTCATGTTGTGGAAAAGGTAATTTGGCAAGGTGAAAGTTCGGAATAATTTCGGGAAATATCTGAGGGCGGTGTTAAAGCACGGCAGTATAAAGGTTCATTGAAAGATATGAAAATCGAAATCGTGTTAAGTATAATGGAGCATAATGTGTATAGATATTACAAAATTATAAATCACAGAGACGCAAATAAAATATGAAATATTAAAATTATTATATTATACCGGGGAACGAGGGGAAAATGAATTTTCGTCCGGAGAAACTACTTTCTTATTCGCTAATAAACTCGTTCTATAAATTCAAAATTAAAAGAGTCCTAGTTTACTAGGGTTTCTCTTTACATCTACGTACTAGATATTTAAGCTGGTATTAAAAAGAGATAAGATTCTCGTTTTATATCCAGCGAAAAGTCAACGGGTGGAATTTATGTAGTAGTTTAATAAACGTTCACCTCTGATACGCTATTTTTTACGTCATAAAAAACATAGGACGAAAGCGTCGAACGATCGATAAACTGAGGAAGACGACGAAGAAGATGAAGTTCCTTTCAATGATAAGTATCGCAGCTAAAGAAAAAAACATTCTTTTGCCGTTTGATACGTCACTTCTCCCCTGTTTATTAAAGATTTACCTTTCCGACGTTTCTTTTGTAGCTGTCCTACGGACAAAGCGAATTTCCAGACAAAAATGTTCTTTAGACGTATAGAAAAATGTTATTGAAACTACAAGCGAATTTATATGTTACAGTTTCGTTTATTGGGTCTTATTAACATTCTAATAGTTATAAATAATGTAGTATCGTGGACCAAAAGGCCTAAAAATATCGGGTAAACCATAAACATTGTCGCGAGCCGAGGTACCGACAGACCCATCAATGTGTCGTCGGTCCTTTAGCTGAAGAATTTCGTGGAAAAAAGGCCAACGTGACTCTGGCTACGCGCGGTTGCGTAACACGTGCGTGGTGAGACTAAGACAAAGGGACAAAAGGAATGCTACGGCAGAGAGACAAATTCACAGTCAGTGTCAGTGGAGAAGACAGAGAGTGTGAATCAAGAAGTTAGAGAGTACGAGTTACGTTGTTGATATAGTGTTGCTAGCGTTGTCGAGAAAGTAGGATCCGTTGTGACGAGAGTTGCAAATTAATTATTGAGTTGTCTAAAGTAAAGTATGTACGTTTTTGTGATTGGTTCATGTTAAATAACCATCGTTTCCTGTCTAATCAACATCTGTATCAATTCATATTTTTTGTAAGTAAACCATGTTAATCATTAAGTAGTATATTCTCCGATACTACAACAATATTCAATCATTTAGTAGCCACGATTAATTCTAATTACAATCACACAAAGATTCGTATGATTTTTTATTACAGAGCTGACCAATGGTAGCTTCTCGATCACAACTCTCGTTTCCAACCATCAAGTTCAGAAAGAACACTTGCTGGCTTACAAACGCCGCTTGTCAAACTCGGTTATTTGGCCGTTCGCGGTTATAGCGATCTTAAAAGAGATCGTCAAACGCGGCTGAATCCTTGCGGAAGGGCGCGCGCAACGCTGGGCGGCGCGAGTTTCAACGCGGTGGCGGGTTAAGTGTCATAGAGGAGCGCACGAAAAGCGCGAGATGCACGGTGTGCATATTCACCGAAATCCTCGAGGCCGCGAAAGGCTTTACCCTACAAATCTCGCACACAAATTTAACGTTCGCGGGTGGTGCACGTGCAGAGAGAGGCAAACCAGAGTTGATACCTCTCGGTTCGTTTTTATACGACGAAAATCGTTACGAGCTTTCGTCGCGCCGCTCTATGCGAATCAGAATGGCGTGGTCGTCGTCGCAGCTGCGCGACCGAGCCATTTGCATACGCGCGGGATGCTTTCATTGCGTCTCTTTTTTCCCCTCGTACCTGCAACCCTCTTTTCTTTGTCGCGACGACGACGATTCTTTGCAGGGCGTTTGCGAGTCTTCCGTTACGGATTAGATTTAATACGCTGCCCCGTTGCATAGCGGCTCATTATATTTTTACAAAATCCTCGCCGTCTCCGACGCTAAGAAACTGGATATTCTGTTTGGAATTTAAAAATATTCAGAGGCGCGGAATTGCACTCCACTAGCCCCCGAGCAGAAATTTCTGCGTTTTACTCGCGTGCGATGACGTGCGGGCTTAGACGAACAATATGGCATTTGCAGGGAAATTGTGAATACCTGATTCGTTCGCTTTGTGCTTGTCAGAGATGAAATGGATTTTTACAGATCATTTTGACGGATGGATTGTGTCAGAATCAAACGTGTAGTAGTTCTGGTATAACTAATGACATATTTTCCGACGTACGATTTATTTAGAAGAAAGATCGATGGTATACTAGTTGGAAATTACCTTTTTTGAGAACGTTCAATTTTGTTGTATATTCTGTTCCTCTAGTATATTTTATACTTATCTTTATACGCCTGCTTTCCTTTTTATGGGGATAGCCAGGATGAAACTCAAATAAATTACATCTTTAATTCGGAATGGTGTAGTTTAGTAGGTCAGTCGTAACAGAATTAATCCCTTGAATTATTTACCATCCTTGGATTCTGTACTTAATCCGTTGCCAACATTCTCGCGGAATATGCAGAAAATTGTGAAAAGAATAAACCGAATTGTTTCTAGTCCGAAGAGAAATTCGATTAAAACGTAGTTAAAATTTAAATGAAAGGTAGAGGTTCCAAGATCGATCTCCTAAATCATTCGCAATTGTTTCATGTCGAGAAGATATTCTGGAATATAATTCCTTTCCGAGAGTATGCCATTCTTATTCCGTTTGTTAAAATTCAACGAACGTCGTGACAATTCGTATCACGTACATTTGAGACGTTAAAGCGGAATAAAAACCGAAATCTCGGTTCCCGGGATTCAAAGTTGGACAAAGGATAAAGGTACAGCATTCTGACGAAGTTAAAATTGTAAACATTTGGAATTTGGGTCAGGCATGTGACTCGGATTCAGAGTAACAGAAACAAAACAAAAACGAAATTGAATTTACGGTGTTCCGCTTATTCGTTCCCTCGCGATGGGAGTTGAAAAGTTTATATAATACAACTTTGTTTTTCTTTCTTCGTTCGACAGTTGCTAACGAAAATTTATAATTGCTCGAGCTTATTACGGGCACAGAAATATAATAGTCTCGCTGTCAACTAAGGAAGGAAGTCGTGGCTATCACTGAATTATTAAACAGCGTTGTTGTTTTAACGCTGTCGTTTCGATAATTTGATCGATAAAAGCTTTCACGTCGATTATTCAAAAAATTAAATATTAAATTAAATATTCTGAATAATTACATTATTATTTTATGATATCATTTTTAGAAATATCAATTTGTTCCTTAGTATTGTGTAAATCTCTTGCATCATTGTAATCTCAATACAAAATGTTAAACACTGCATACATTTTTCTGAATCTCTCGACTATTTCCTTACGCGTTAAAATACATAGAAATTCGTGGTAGTATAGCCAAGCGATAGGTCATGCCACCTCTCGGAAATAAAGCTCGTGACCCAGCACTGGGTCACGCCTGGTTGGACGTGCTAAGTGAACGAGTCAAGCATTATACGAAGTGCAAGCTATACAAGCACAGACTGTAAAATTAATTTATCTTACTTTCGATGGATGTCAAAAGACGTAAAACTCTCATAAAACCACAGATTATCTCAGTGTATTCTTGTACAAATTCAAGCAATGCATGCTAAACTAATGGTTTTCTTCTATAAGCATACGTGTGAGTAGAAAAGACTGTCGCATGAAGTTTAAAATAGATTTCTAGAAATAATAGCCGTTCCAAAGGATTCTGTTTTTAAAGAACAACGACAGTTTTATTTCTTCCTCTTCCATACCCTCAAAATCCACAGGATATTAGTTAAATCAACAAAAAGGAATTGAAAATTTCAACAATTTTCAAATATTCAATTTTTAAAAATTTCAAACATACAAATTGTTGAGCATTCAAACTTCCAAATATTTTAATTTCCAGATCCTTAAATTTTCAAATTCGTCGTTGCGCGATAACGTTGCATTTACGTATTTCCAATACACTTAATTCTTAATGGATTAATTTTCTACTTTGCGCTTTTTGTATCCTGAAAAATTTCTCCTAGTTCTGTCAGTTCTCTGACAAATCATTCGACACCAACCACAAAATACTTGCTTTATGCGTGTCACCAGGAGAATCATGTCTCGCGCAGCTTATTTTCCGCTATTTCCTCGTATTATTTCTGCTTAAAATTCTTGCCCTCGTAAATTTTGCATTATGCGAGCGGAGCTATGGACACGGTTCTCATTCCGTTCGCATATTAGCGCGATGTTCTCGCGCTTCAAGTGACTCGACGCTGTTTCACTTCTAACGTTGCGCAGCTGCAGACACCTGACGATCGGTTCCACCAGTCCCTGTTATCCGATACGACGTTACTCGCTTCCATCGGCACATGTTCATGCAGCTATGAACGAACTTACGCGGGCATAAAGACATCATGACTGGAAAATGATTGTCTCAGCCATGGATCGGAACAGGAAGCAGTAAAAATGTAGTTTATGCGGACGTTACATCGCAGCGATATTGGTTTAACGGTGAAAGGATCCATTTCCGCGATTGTTTCTAACCGTATGGAGCCTGACTGTAGAAATATCGTATGGGACATGCTTTTATCGTACACTTTGCTTTGTATATCGGGTCACTAAGGATAGACAGGAATTAAATAAGTTCTTCGTCGTTCGATAGAGTCACGGGATTATTTTCTGTAACTGAGATATCCGGACGAAAATGTAATGAAATTTAAATAATATAGGTAAATTTGATTTAGTTTCTCTGCGTGAGTTTGTAAATTTGAGCAGATGGCACATATATTGTTTAAATATTAAATCCGCGAAATTAACAGATCGCCGGTAATCTCCTCGCGTCGCAGTTCGAACGAAATAATTCTTTCGCGAATAGGGTGAAGATAATTGAACTTCGTATACGAAAATAAAGTTTTATTATATAAACCCAACAGAGTGACGGCTCGAAAGTGTTACAACAGAATAATCTCGACCGCTTGTTTAGGAGGGTTTTTATATTGGGGTTTAGTCCTGTGGCGGTTGATAGAGGTGTTGGTATCCTCGATACGAGGCACAACAATAACAACAACATGAGTCGCTCTCGCTTTGCCTTGTCCTATGACTCATGTGTCGCCACAGTCCCTTTGAAGGGGTTATCGTTAGGCGTGTGACAATCGCGTATTTTCTAGGTACATTTTCATATATTATTTAATTTCGAAAGACTTATGCTTGACACGTTCTGTTGACACATATTATTTTCTATAGATTCAAAGGTTTATATAATGATGCTGATGTAACCAGTCGCATCGCGACTTTTATACGTTTCGATAAAACAACCGGTGGAACAGAAATTACTACGTAAAATGACATTTCCAATCAAGAGAGGACAGAAAAATCAGTCACAGTCAGGAACGTCGATCAGTCGCATTTAAACGAACCACATTATCACCGAAGCAACGATTCAGTAGCGAAAAAAAGATATAAAACAGCAAATTGAACTGCAACGTCAGATTCGTGAAATTTGATGTATCGCGAAAATATAAAAAGTGATTGGCGTTCGACGATGAACCAGAAATCGAGTAACGCGGAGTTCGATCACCGAATTTCCAGTCACACGGTCGATTTCTTCGAATAGTTTGGTATCTGGGATCGGCGTGTTTGAATGCCGAATGCCGTGGGTACCACGATGAGCGACTGTAATTTCGCATCGAGTCGTGAATTTTTCTCTTTTTTTCCGCCTTTACGTTGTCGCCGGACGAGTCGCGCGATCGAAGGCCTTTACAAAATTCGCGAAAACTCAGCTCCTTTGCAATTACTTTCTCTCCGAACGATTTACGTCTTAGGTATTATAGTATTTTAGGAAAAGGCGATAGAACGTTTATCTAATAATTTTTGTTTCGCTATTTTTTGTTCGCTTTGATTGGATTAAACTTATGTTTAAAGTTTAAAGTCAATCTTTCTCGAATTTAGGTAAAGTGTCTAATTTATTCTATCTTAAACGCTGTAGACTAATAAAAAATGTACACCACCTTAAACATGATTCCGGTGATTCGAGAGACATTTCGCAACAAGAACTTGACAACAACTCGTACATCACGTAAAATGGCACCTAGAAAATTGTAAAATACAAATCGATAAAATTACGTTATGTGTCAATTATTCATAGCCAGTTTTAACTAGGCTTACTATAATTAATTTGACATAAATCAGCGTTCCCGGTTCATTGTCACGAACGCGCGTTAGTGGGATTTATGTCGTCGCAAAACACGAAAGCATGAATGGATCGCAGTGTACGAGATTTACAAGAGTTCCCGTTTCGAAATGCTTCCTATAAAAAATCACCGGTGTATTTAATAGTTGAAATTTAAAATATTATTCAGGAAATACATATACTTTGAGAATTTTTTATAGTTTACAAAACAGCAATGCAAGTACGTACTAACATATCATTTTACTGTGTCGCGCTATCTAAAAATCCATTCATAGAGCATATTTTTCTTTACCTTTTTTCGTCGTAGAAACATAATCAAAAGCTTCCGCGTAGAAATATATACGTACAGGCGAGATATACCTCATTTACGGTCGCGTAAAAATACAGCTCCAGTGACACAATTATTTCAATTACACTAAACGAGTGTTTCGCAGAAACAGATCTCATTGCGAAAGTACGAAGGTGAATATACGTAATTGATAGGCGAGTAAAAATCAAGAGGAGATCTCTGTTATTCGCGAGGTTTTCCTTTTCGTTTGCTCATCGTTGTCCGCAATGGCAGCCGTTTACCAGCTCGATTATGACTTGAGCCGCGTGGTATTAAATGCAATTCCCTTCGCTTTCCCTGCGAGCTCGGCGCGAACATTTCCGCAAGGAAGCCGTGCAACGTATGTTTCGTACACCATCGAGCAACAATGCAATTTCAGTGTCGAAGTGGCGCAATTGCCGTAATTATTCCAGTCAACCGTCCTATTTTACACGAAATGGTACGAAAATGTCTCGTTCTGCCTGTGTCACGAGCCATTGTTACCAAGAAAACCTGGAGTTATTATGTGAAAAAATTTGTTCCCAAAGTGCTGTCGCTTTCCTTTCTTCCTCGTGCTTCGTATTCTTTATCAACATAAAATTAAACAAAAATCTAAACTACCTTTTTTTGATCTTAAAAACATTGATTTTCAAGGGACTCAGAATACAATTACTTTGCAGTCTTCGGTTTAATATAGAGGTGGATAGTAATAGTGATATAGTTGTCGCTTGCCGGTATTAGTTGTGGTGATAGAAGAAAAATCAGACTCCGATCACCGGGATTTAAACCCGGGTTCCGAACGTTCGTAGCCTAAGGCGCTGATCACTGCGCTGTCGTCGCTTTTTCTCATGATGTTTATTGACCCAGAAAAATGATTATTACATATGTATTGTATTCATAATAAACGATGAATTTGGGTTGTGGGGTGGATCAGACAAAAGTACCGATACGTGTCGGTACGACATAGCCATACTATGTTACGTGTGTCGGAATTACATTTTTACTGCGTTGCCGTCGTTCGACACTAGTCAGTGTCGAGTGGTGATATCTTACCGTCGAGTGCCGCCACAATATATTTATTTAACCGGGAATTATGTAATTTAGCAAATTATTAGAACATATCTTCGCGTATGATATTATTCCCATGTCTTAAAAATACTTAAAGCCACAGAGAAAACGATTCTCCAGTCGCTTCGATTATTATTTATCCCAAAAGAATTGCCTCTTGATCGAAGCACGTTTTCCATCGCAGCTATGGTACGATCGCGACTAGGCGAACTATTCTCGAGGTATACGCGGGAAGGACCAATCAGACGAAGTTGAACGTATAACCGAGTTTCCAATAGTGACCGATATGAGGTCAAATAACTTACGTTAGTTTAGATCTAGCCAAACTTCGTTATGGAAAGTTTGCCAACGTTCGTTCTACGCGAGAAAACAGACACAGCGAATGACGCGACTGAGAGAGAAAGAAGGAGACAAAGCGAGGAACACAGAAGAGGAAAAGGAAAAGAGATAGGGAATCGAACGAATCGAGGGAAACGGAGCCTGAATGTCTAGATTTCGAAATAAACATGACAAGGCGTATCAGAAATGATCAAGTACGCTCGATTCGATACTCTGTTTGCACTAATTTATTTGCTCCATCGACTTCATCTCATAGGACTTCGAAAGAGTATCGTGAAATAATAATATTCGAAACATTTCACGTCCGTTCGTTGAGATTCCAATAATTTTCATTTTCCCCTATTTTCTTCTTTGAAATTACGCTTGTGCTTGACGATGCTTTTTAAACCAAGCGAGAGATTCCCAATGTCTCTCCCCGGATCATTCGTTGTTAATGTCGAGCGCGAATTATTGATGGTGGCGTGCACGCATCGCGTGCTCCACCATTCGCGATGCACCGATTTTTATTTATTAAGCGAAGCGCTAATAGCGATGGATCGAAAGCAAATAGAGAAATTGCTGGAACAGTAACGAACCAACAAGTGGATCTTCCGCTGCGCGTTTTGTTGCTTCATGTTCAATCGATGGAACGGAATCGCTCATTCTAGAAAATCAAATTTAGACAAAGGGCTTCTGCGATTTTCTGATGTCAGCAAGGTTCCTCTTGTCGATTTATGTATCGTTTATCTGATTCATTGGTGAAATAAGTTAATAAACATTAGCTTAATAAATACTTATATTACATCGATGATACAAAAATATACAATCGCGTTGAATTTTCAATATTACGAATACAGTTATGGATAGAATTGTATTAAAAATAGAAATCAGAATTCGTATGTAGGTATATCTACAGATTCTACGTATATATAATTACGAGTTCGAAATTACACTCACGTAAAATATTATCAACCTTCTCATCAAATTGTTAAGCAGTTATACATTTGATATTACTTTTGGCTGTCATATAATTTTCAAAACAGATGAAATAACCACCAACTTACTTAACAAATAATTCCATCAACCATTAGAGCGAATACCGAATTATTCTCGCAAGTCATTCATAACATCAATAACTTTATTCTTTCATTTCTCCCCTTTACAAAGGATAATTTGCATGCACGTTAACATATAATATATCTTGCAGATTAGAAAAGCATCGAGTGAAATCCTCTACCGACATCGTTTTTCATTTGTGTAAATTTTCATTTTCTCTCTTCTCCTCGCCCCTCAACAGCGATGTTTATTTGTTACAATCATGATTCATGCTCAGTAAATTTTTAAATAGAAAATAACGAGTTTATTTTTCCTCTAGCTAGGACTAGGTATCGCGTGTGTTAGCCAGAGGTTAACTACAATTTTGCATGTATTCGGTACACGCACACTCGCCCCTTATAATCTCTAAAGTGCATCAGGACGATATATTGTTTTAGGTGAGGACAGGGTCGCACGACGGGAGCGCAACCTTAAATGTAGCGTAGATCAGAACTCGGTGTATGGGATAGAAACAAATTCCTGGAATTCCTATTAAAATAGCTGGAAACTTCAAATGAAATTGCTTTCGTCACGTTGCCCCGTTCGAAATTTATTAGCCTCCCGCGAAGTACTTACGTGTTATTTGTTTTGTGAACCGTGTCACGAGTACGTGCGTGCTCGCCCTAGATATCCTTCTGTTATTTTTTGACAATCGTTTGGCGATAAAATAACTATACCGATTATTAGATCTGGCCAGATCGTTGGTAATTCATTCAGAATTTTTATTTTATATAAAGCCTTATTTACTTTCTTTTATAGATTTTATTATAGCGTTTAATAGCTTTTGCTACAAAGAATGAATGAAAAATGGACGAAATTTGGTCGACGTCCAAGAAGAAAACTTCTTTCACGGTATAATTTTACACGATTTTAAAAGGAATTAGATAGTAATTGATTAACGGGAGAGTTGCCACGAATATTCAATTAAACGCAAAAATACGATCGTACTTGTAATTCATTCGATCGTCTGTTCAGGTGCTAGTCTATTAGAGCAATAATCATATCCAAAATATGTATAAAATTTTTGATAGAATTCACTTTGATAATAATTTCTTGGAGAGTTATTCAATTACTAGACCCTAAATTAGTATTAAACTTTGAACTACAACTTCTTCGATTATATTAGATTGTCCGGAAAGTGTCTTTCTTTCGCAAAAGTGTTTTTTACAATAGTGCATCTTCATACAAACGTGAAACCAAGTCTGTGAAATTTCGCGCTGTTTATCTCGACAGAAAGAAATGTATCGTACGTAATTCGACAAAATAATATAAAACAAGAAACGTTGTGCGTCTTTTATTTCCTCATAAAACGAAAGAAACTTTTCGGACAAGCTAATATCAATACCAACTCTTCAAATTAATTTTTACTCTTATGTGAGCAAATACAATTCGTTCATCCAACCAACTAATTGTCAAATAAGCATTTCGATTCTAGAAGAATTGCTCAATGGTCCCCTCGTATCGTTGCATCGTGCTTTATAATCAAACGAGAACCGAGTAAGAGTGCAGCGAAACGCGATAATAGATACAGATGCTGTCCTCGAGCGAACAAAAGAGGAGAGATATCCTGGTCTATTCGGCTTGTGACAAAAGAGAGGAAATGGTTCTGGTTTATATTTGAACCGTTCTCGCAGAATAAGCTTCTTCATCATCGATAAAAGTAAGTTGATAAGAATCATCGAGCAGATCAGACCGATATCCGTTTTTCCTGGCTCACCGTCTTGTTCTTATCAACCGGAATGGCCGGTGATGGTCGCCGATGGCCAATAACTTTCGGTGAACATAGGAAATCGATGAACACCGATGAGAGCGTGGATCGTCGACAAAATACAGAAACTCGATTCGCCAGCGAATTTGTTGAGGTTTAATAATCGTCTTTTATGGAAAGTCGTCTCGAGTTTTACGAACGTAACAGAGGCGAGATCGATGCACGATGGAGATCATTAGGCTAATTAGAAAAAATAGTAAGAACATTTGGATAAAAAGAAGACTCGAGCGAATATTATATATAGATATATTAGATATATTTAGCAACCGGTTATGACCTATGACGATTATCGAAATCGGTGATTATTTAATCAGACGTGAATTTAGAAACTGATCCACTGATCCTTTCGTAAAATTGGTATGAAAAGGTTACCAGGGCAATCTGTTTCAAGAAATTCGTGAAACGAGACGCGTGAATATGAAAGTAAAGTTTGATGATATACATTTAAATATATTTAACTCGTTTATTACCATCGAACAGGTTTCATTTATATGGCAATTCGATCGTGAACCTTCTTAACAAGCTTTACAAAAATGATCTTAAATGGAAAAATGAAATATTTAGTCCGGAATTGTAGTAACATTTAAAACTATAAAAGCGCTACATCGATTCGAAGAGACACGATTCGACCGTGTAAGTTGAAATTTACAATAGCAATTTACAATTTACCATAACAGGATGAAAGATATTAGATGTATTTAAACATATAACAAAAATAGTCGGTTACTTATGAAATTGCAAATATATTTTTCAACTTAGTTCTCTGAACGATTGATCATTTACCAACTCCGATTCAAATTGACCTACGAATTCGGATCTTCCTTGTGCACTGAGATAAATGGAAAATGAACTTGCATGTCAAGAGATCAATTGCCAGCTAAATTTAATATCTATCGATCGCTCGATAAAATCATTCTCGAATACTAGCAACAAAAATTCGAATTAATATTCTCGAAACGAAGGGACCAGCCAATCAAATTTCTAGGAGATCAGAACTCTAGAATCAGATCGTTTGAATAACCGTGGGAACGAACGCGCTTTTAATGATTCCTCATTGTTCTTTGGATCCACGCAAAAACTTGGCTTCTAATTCCAGGTGGAAATAAAACTGCTTTGGATCAGGAACATCGCGTTTCGAATTTCGGTTGTTGCGCAGCCCGTTCGACCGATCCGTTTGTTTGTCGGCTCCGCGCTTCGTAGCCGTCCGTCATTCGATTATTTCAAGATTTAAATGAAACTAACGTTGTCACTGGCGCGTCCAAGCGCGGGGAACATTGCTGAGCGAAACGTACGGACGTTGAACCAGGGAAAAATTCGCTGCCATTCTGTCGCGCGAAATTCGATCAGTTCACGTTTTAACAAATTTTCGTTTCGCCCGACGATTCGTTTTTCCTTCCGACGATGTTGATCGGTGCTGAGAGATAGATGTTAATTTAAACATAAGATAGAAACTAAATGCGATAGAATTGAAAATAGATTCATAAATGACACGGAGGGGATAGAATCAGTTAACTGTGAATATTTGTGCAAAATATATTTATGAGTATGACGTGATATTATATCTCTTCGTGGCTTGAGTATGACTCTCAGAAATTGTAAATTAACTTGTATCTATTTGAATCAACGAAGATTGCATGCATATTGTTTGGAAGAAAATACGAAATTACTTAGACTCTTATCTTGAACGTAGATTAACGTGGTTTTCTATTTTACAATTTTTCATAAAATTATCAATTGCGAATGTGTTAATTAATTTAAAAAGGTTGCTAAAACTCGGTTTATCGTTACTTTGCTCCGTAACGATATGGGGGAGAGGTTGGTAATAAAGCGACATATTCTCGCGAATTTTCGTGCCAGCTTAGTCTGGTAGAAAGCTTTCTTTTTTTATGGAGAAGAAAGATGTTCGGAGGAAATGAGCGATAAAAGTTTTAGGTTGAAACGTATAGAAACGATAAAACCGTGAAGGACGTAAAATCGAAAGGAACGATGGAAGATTGAAGGAAGAATTGTTGGTAGACAGTTGTAGGGGTTGAACGTTTCCTTTTCGATTCCTTTTAACGTGATATCGCACGATGTCGATACGTTGTCCAATCCAGTGACATCGTGATCTTTTCTGACAGGGTTCAGATCAATTTAGGTTACATTAAAGGAAAGAGCATTAAGGTTCTATGTGTTTTACGGAAAAAAGATTCGTATTTCTGCAATGACGTTAAACTAAACTTTGTGTAATTATCAATACATGTAATAGATATTCGACGAAATTAATTCGTTGGAAAAATTCTGTTATCAAGCGGTAAATAGAAATAAAATAGTAATTTGCTTGAAAAATTACGAATTGATATTAATTTCTCCTTTATACAAAATAATTTCAAGGATTCATGTTGAACACCGCAACTGTTAAAATTTTGTCAAACGACCCAATTATTGTCGAAAATGATAAAGCTGAATTAATAAATTTATTATTAATTTTAACTAATAATCTATAACGATGATTGACGTGACTCTAAGTAATCGATCTAACGCAAGAACATAAGCGAGATCGGCGATACAGTCTTCTCTATTGAATCTCTACAGTGTAGCCTTTTCATCGTATTAAGTCACGATATTCTAACACGCGTACATATGGATGAAAATTCCGTGACCGCCGTGAGATCCGGTTCTGATAAAAGCACGCCGAAAGTTGAACGATTCGCGGAGTAACAATTCTAGTAGCGGTCTCTCTCCCGGCGGAATTCGAAATCGAAACGGAATCCATCACGTTGTCTGAGCTCGTCGGCGAGGGTTGAAGTCGAAGCGTTCGCCTCGAAGCGACTATCAAAACGTGGCACACGAACAGAGACACGGTAATTCCATCGGTACCGTTCCAATATCACAGATGATCTTCAGTATGACGAGTCGACAGACAGCGTTCATCAGCTTCGAAAGATCGTTCTCGACCGCGGAATTTCCACGTTGATAAAAATAACCCCGCTGCGCCGCACTGGCCTGACTTACCAGGAAATTGGACGCCCAGCTTTCGAACCCGCAGCAATTTTCGAACAGATAGACGACGATCGTTTCAAGTCCAAGTCGAAAAATAAACTGTGCTACGCCGAATTTTCAATTTCAATGAAAATCGACAGTCGGAAAAAGGAGGAATCTTTGTGCATGATATGTAGAAACGGAAAATGGTATAAGAATTAGTGGACCATAAGTATTAAAATCTATGTCGATATTTGGTATACGTTGAATGTATTTCACTTTGTAATGCGAGACGTTAAATGGAAAAGATTTATATTATACCGATATATAATTAACAAATAAAATCTCTACAATATCGATGCCTCCGTAATCGTGATCTTGCAGCTTCTTATTTCGAGCGAAAAGAATGAATTATAGTTGATTTTGAAGGAATGGCAGGAGGAATAGAGGAAAGCCTAGGTTGTTGCAGAAGTTCGCTATGGATAATTTCTGGTAATTTGAAACAGAAGCGAGAGGAGAACGAGTACTGTACGACCGCAAGCAGCACTTATTCCGGCAGCGACAGCAGGTGGTAACTGTTTCGTCTGCAACTGGACCGCAAACGATGCAAATTCCATCTATAGTTGCAAGTAGTTCGACCCCAATTGGCAGACTTCGCCCGGAGAAATCCAATTTTTGTGTTTTGAATTTTGATATCATGGAAATGTCACGTTGGAAATTATAAAGACAGAGTACATAACTCGTTAGCATAATTTTAATCTAATATCATTTTTCGAACGATAATTGAGCCAATCAACTCTATGAACTAGAAAGCAGAAATAAGCGATACTGTTGCGAGCATTATTTTTTAAATCTACCTCGGAATTTGCTATTATTTATGTCATCTTTTTATAATAAATAAAGTCGTGGAACTGAGTACATAATTTGTTTTTTTTTTTTTTTTTAATAGAACATTAATTGTATACTTATTTAATGAAATTGAGAAGTTGACGAAAGACAGTGTTGATCAGCGTAGCTTTCGAGACGCGATAATTGATGACGATAATTAATGTAACCATAAAAATTAAAATATATTAAATGTCGTAAGATCCCTGCAGGGAAAGTTCTTTATCTTAAGCTTAATAGCCTGTTTAATACAGGTCGGTTTCTTACGAAGCTTTCCACTCACTAAATTAATAATTCATGACTCTTGCTCGCTTAATATTATAAACACAACGTTCATCACATAATTTATACATTAATTTAATTCACATACTAAGGCTACTTACTTTACAGGCTTGTTACCCTTCTCCTAACGACTCTATAGTAGGGGGTTTTAAACAAAGAATTATCCTTTCTACCTTAGATCCGTACTAATTAAGTTGCAGACGCACGCAGTAATAAAGAGGCGAAAAGCTGTAAAGCTTCCTTCTTTGTTCAGTTTGAAAACTTACACATAATTACATTACACCATGTATATTATACTATGAGATATACTAAGCGTTACTACCACGACGATAATGATAAATTCTAAACACAAGTAATTATATATTGTAAGGAAAATTTTAAAAAGCAATTTCTTCTTTTAATTTGAAGCTTTCGCGGTGTTTCCTAGATAATTCTAATCTTTACTAGATATTCTGCATTATCTTTAAATCTGCTCGGATCGAAATGGATTAAAATGTTCGCGAAGCAAAGCACGACAAGCTATCGTATACGATCATTCTTTCGTATCTCTTAATTTATAAAATCGATCAATATGGCATCTAAACGACCGATATATGGAAGATCGGTTGTATCATCAACGATTGTCGAACAGCGAGAGATCTAAATATCCTTGCGTTCGTTTGGAAAGCTACATCTGAATCGAAGCCACATATGTAACCCCGCGTTTTACGCGGGAAGTTCAGGCCTCGAGCTAGATTCTTAGTCGGTTGAGACTCAAGACACGAACTCAATTCTGAATCGCTCGGGGCACTCCGCCCACTTAGGAACAACGCCGCTTCTCGCTTACCCTCTTCACCCTATTCGCTTCCTCTCGACCCCTCTGTGGGTGTGTTGATAGGGATAGGGGTAAATGGGTGCGGGTGCGCGCCACCCTCAACGCGGTGTAAGCTATCGGTTTAGCGTGGTTCGAATTAGGTCCACGTAGAAGACTTGTTACGTCGTTACCCTCAGTTCCACCGATACCCCTTATAACAGCGTATCCTTTTTCGAGCTCTAGCGTGATTCCCTCTCTTTTCCATCGCCCTTTTTATTTTCTTTAACCTCTTTGGTCGCTTCTTTTTTCTTCGTTCCTTTCTCTTCGCTCTGGTTCGTATTCTCGCGAGTAGCTGCTTTTCGCTTATAGAAACTGAACTTTTTCGCTGACGGGCTTTCCAATGTGTATACGTGTGTGTTAGGACGACTGGAAACGGGCGAGACTCGTTGAAATTTTAACACCGCAACAGCCTCCAACCGGTATGAAAGCAAAGTCTTTCCCTTTTCCGCGTTGAGCGGACGCAAGGTTGCAATTCGATAGGGAAGATTTCCCGTGGACTGGGCCAAGTTTCTTGGATACAACTTGGTAATCTTAAGAGTTTCCCTCTTTCCCTTTGTATCTTAGCCTTCTTCCTTTCCTTCTCTTTTTCGTAATTTTTGAAGCGTAGTTCATGAAGCGTAATTTTCTTAATGTAACCACTGTCGTTAGTTTTCGTCACACGTTTGGCATATAAATGAAAGACTGAAAATCATCGTGCTGTTTCTATAAATTATTAGGTTGTCCGAAAAATTTCTTTCGTTTTATGAGGAAATAATAGACGCACAACATTTTTTTGTTTTATATAATTTTGTCGAATTACGTACGATTCATTTTATTATGTTGAGATAAACACCGCAATATTTTACAGACTTGGTTTCACGTTTGTCTGAAGGTGCGCTGTTGTAAAAAGCACGTTTGCGAAAGAAAGACACTTTCCGGACAACCTAATATGTATGCAGATATTACGCATCAGTCGATTAATAGCATATTTTTTTTTCGTTCTGTTTCAGGTAAGATATTCCTTCTACTTACCTACGATGCCTAACATTAAAGCAGAGACGAGGTACAGAATAGACGTGACATGCAATGGTGTTTCGTGCTAACGTTTTGGGGGTGACCTGACCCTCTTAAAATTTTCGTGTCACATGCGACCTTATCGATTTAGTATAGTACTTACTGATTTAAATTTAAAGTACAGCCTTGTATTAAGAAATTATGAATAAAATATATAATAGAACAAGATGCCATATAATCGCAATGAAGCGTAGAATTCTATATTTCTACAATAATTTAGAAAGCATTGCAATGATATCTTTCCACTATCAACTATGAATTATCAAAATGATAAATTACCGTATAACGATAGTTCAACGATTCGTTTAATTAGTTTCAAATAAAGTTGCAATTTCAAATATCTGAAACATACAGATGTGAACTTTGAATCTTTTCGAATTTTCATCTTTGTATTTTTAAATCAATTATTAATTATACATTACCAACTACAAGCAATGTGAGTCAGAAACTCGTAACACAATTTATCGTTAACCCAAATAGACAAATTACTTTTAACGAAAAGAGCAGAAGGATCACCAAAATCTTACTTTTCCCGATAAATTATTTACATTATATCGTTTAATAACGTAATTTGTATTTGATATACGATAGAATCCCGCTTATTTGAACCTGTCGCGCGACGAATATTTACGTCCTTAGTACGTATGTACTTGCGATTTTTCGTTCATATAATAGTAGTTCGCGTTTAGGAAAATGAATCCGACCACCAGAAGTTTATTTAATCGAGCATTACTTAAGGTTTTGTTTGAATAAATGAAGTGCGTTCAAACGGACTAATTACAATCGTCGCGATGTTATAAATTCTTTTTCGAGGCTGATATTTTGGAACGTGAAAGACGAAGTGCCATTTAATGTCACGTCCATCCTGTCCTTGGTCAGTGATTAAAGAAGAGCGGAAACGTTAAAATTGAACATCAAGAACAAATTATAATCAGTTATTGACAGGTATGATATATTACGTCTGAGAAGAATGTTCAATTAAATTTCATAAAGGTAATTGTATTATAGAAATGAAATAATAAAATTAATAAATAATACGTTCGAAATAATATCTTGTTCAACATTGCAAACCAAAGTACCTGAAATATTAGGGTTAGATAATTTCTGTTGCTTTATTGGAGCAAATTTAGCGTACCTTAGAGACAAATTACATTCTGTTCTCATTGCGTGTACCTGACGATACGAGAATGGCAAAGTTCAAAGTCATTGATTTTGAAGTTCTGTCGGAGTTGGAATGTCTAGATGATTGTCCACCTTTCCAGGCAACTTGTTAAATCAATTAGTCGAAAGTTTAGTACCATACAGTTTGTAATTAACTGCTATTGTCTGAGTGGTAGGTCAATTAGCGTAGAGAAAGTCGTTAATTGTCTTTTAGCGTGCGTAGTGCCTTTTCAATCTACGTTTCAGCTACCCGTTTCATCTATTTTATACAAGCTAGTCTTGTAAACACTCGAACACTCGAACTCTAACCCTCGAAAATTAGATTTATACGTAGTATTACTATGTACTAAACTATCCTATCAATTTACTATAGTTTACATATTTCCTGTTTTTGTTTGAAAATTCAAACTACTCCTCCATTGAACATTCTATTTGCTAGTTCGGAAAATTCTCGGCATATTTGCCAGTCGACTTGAAATCATTTATTATGTTCTTAAATAATATTCCTCCCAATTGGATATCAAATGCATCGCGTAGAGAGAAAAACCTAGTGTTGTTGATTTTCAGCAAGCGACTAATTCTCTAAGCAGATCTTAAGTTTCGGCAAGAAGTAAAAGATTAATCATCGAGAATATGTCGCATTTAATTCATCCTCTGACTTTTATAAAAACCTTTTTCATCGCCAAAAGCTGAATATCTCCGAAACTCGAAGAAGCTGCTGCAGAAAAATTCAAATGGAGAAATTCATCGTTAAAAAAGACAAGTTTTTCGAAGAAGCGATTATGAAGTTGCTTTACAAATAACGAAAGTTATCGAATACAATACCTTCAGTCCTAAACTTGACCACAAATTTTCCTAATAACCCAATACATTCGCAATACATTGCCAATATATTCTAGTACTAAATTAGAAATAATCGCTCAATTTATAGCAAAAGTTAGTTACCTTATCTTTGTACATTATAACCGAAATATCGTAGGAACGCGCGAATCAGTCGGGTGCAATTAGCCCGGATAGGATAAAACTGGAATGCTCGTGTTTTTCTATTCAATTTTAGTTACTCGTTGAACCGGTAACTCTTATCGTTCTTTATTGCGTCCTATCTCCTCGTTAATTTCCATATTAACGTACTTCTCTCGCCCGTTAATTACCGTATTCGAATATCACATAGCTAATTAGTAAACTTTAAATAGTGCTGACGATTTAATGAACTATAAATTTTTAACTTTCCACGCGTGTTCGTACCGGCGAATATAGATTTCAGTTTGAACGCGGCATTAATGCAATTAATGCAGGCAGTATTCACCGGTGTCGCATTCTGCTAAAAATAAACCGCGCGCGTCTTTTTTCTTTTCTTTCTTTCCTATTTTTTTCAGAGCCTTTTGTTTTATCTCGGTTAAAATTAAACGAACCGCTCGTTCGCCGTTTCTACGACGAGAGTATTCAGCCTGCTGAGTAATTAGTTCTTTAAGATTCCCTCTATTTTATACCGAGAGAATGAAGAGACTCGGCTTAATTGAAAGTTGCGATGATTGATGGACGTCCAAACGATTTTTAGAGAGAACTTTTCGCCACTTGCCTCACGTGGTTGCATCAAAAAATCGTCCGAGAAGCCATTCTTTATGTTCGAAGAAGATGCAACATGTACTGGGCTAGAAAGTTTGTTGTCGAAGTTTCAAAAAGTTTTTTAATAAATTCGATACATATTGTTTCTGCGGACCATTTTCGTTCGTATTATAAACGATAAGAAAATATGATAAGTTTCAAATTTGGTCATCATACCGTTGGTAAAATTGCCTTGGTAATAGCTTTGAAAAATACTGTCCGAATAAAATCCGATGTTACACGTAACTTCTACGTTGCCTTGAGATTTAATTATTACGTCGGAATATTTTTGTTTAGATTTAAACACATAAACGAGGAGTGATTCTTTTACCAAACTGCTACTTACCTCTAAACGTTCTCTCTTTGAATTTACTTCGTGTACTAAAGTTGATTCAGGAATTTTATTCTCAGACCGAAATGTTACGCAAGATTTTCTACGTCTTTGAAAAATGACTAAACGACGTAGTACAAAATAATTGTCACCGTTTTAACGCGATGCGGATAGGTTCCCTAATTATAACGTGACACGTTACACGATAGCACGTGATCTCACCTGATGTTATATTAACGCGCCTAGACCTTCACCGCCTCAATTCTCTTTCACTTCTAACAATCGACCGATACCGTCACGAAACCCGGTTGTTGATCGGTAAATACACGCGGAACTGACAGCAAATTCAATGAAAGCATCTAATTAACGCGTCGGCTAGCCGATAGAATCGACAGAACTCTGACAACAAAAAGATCCCTTTCCAAAGACTAAGATCAAAGATCACGCGATAAAGGGAATGGGTGGACAATGAGAGAACGAAGGCGACGGCGAAAGAAAATGCTCGAATCCCTTCCAAGTATCAATACGTTAGGAATTTATGTTCCACGCCCTCCATCCTATCCGTATCCCCAGCGAGAACAGTAGGGAACATTGACCAGCTACGAGGTACGGTGGCGCAATCAGTAGTAGTAGGAATAGGATGGCTGGCCACTCATCTTCACATTTCACCGACAGAAGCGGTTATCCAGCCTTTCAAGTTTCGAAGCCAGTCGTTTCGCTCGTTATAGCCAAATCTCGCCAACGCGATATATTCGAGTCTGTCGTTGGTAATTTATCGTGTTGCGATGGAAGGGTTGGTACGAGGGTGGTTAATTGATTCGCGTTGAGACGAGAGAAAAATGAGAAGGGAATTATCGATCGCGTCGTTGTCCCAAATGAAAAACATCTTCGACGTCCAATTTTCTTGCAATTTCTAATTTGCTACTTGCTAGTGTTACGCTAGAGATTAGGTCCTCAGAAAGGATACCAATTTTTCTATTTTAACAAACAAGGCAGGAAAGGTAACATCCCTGATCTGTTTAATTATTTATTGATACTTTTAGTCTATTTCGCATGTTTCTATACATTTACTTTGTTCAATTTCTCTCTTGTATTCTATTTATAAAAAAGTGTAAACTCAGTGGCCCGTTGTTCGTTTAAAGTGCCGGTATACCGACACATAATTCGGACGAAACACTGTTGAATTTTTCAAAACGAATGATGCTTGCTGTAAATTTTCGCAAATTTATTCCGCGAAATAACAGGTTTTCAGTTGTTGGAAATGTCTGATCCGGGTTTTTCCATCCTGGTTGAATATTCTCGTCGACGAGATTCGAGTGTCTTGACGGTATTTCAGAGCGTTGAATTTTGGAAGGTTCGAAAGTGTGCTCGGACGTACAGGTTTGAAACAGCGAATCCAGTCGGGTGGAGTCGCGTCATGTATATATGTGTATGTTTTTCCCCAACGAAATCTTCTCTTTTTTTCGCGTACGTTGTTCCATTTCGGCTGCAAATGTTATATTCCCTGTGCGTGCGTGGGCGCGCGCAAATTTAAATACCGCATACATACATGCTGGCGGCGAGTGTGTGCATCCATATGTAAATAAACAGACGAGTTTCGTTTCGACGTATGACGCGTCTCGTGGCACGACACGATTGCTACAATTGTCGTGAAAACTGTTCCGTGTAAATAACAGCCAGCGATACCTACGTATACGTAGAATGCGCATGTCTACGCTACGTTTACCTATATTTTTTTCTTTCTTCCCTTTTTTTTTTTTTTTTATTACTCGTGCAACGCGTCATTCCCGAACTGCCACACGTGCAAACTGCCATCGCGATAAATTGGATTTCGGATCGATTTAGATTGAATCATATTAGTTAGTGGAAGTTACAGCGTGCCGTTCACCTGTGAATTAATACCGTGACAGTTTGAAATTGAAACGCGCGTGCTAGTTGAGTCGAACTGCATTCGTTTTTCGACGATCGTGGAAGAGTTTTTGCGAGGGAAAATTAGATCGATGGAAAATGATGGTATTTATTTCATCGTTGTCCACGACTCGTTGCACGTTCCGATAGAATCGAATGGCTGGTTTGTCCCACGATTAACTGCTCGATTCAAATTTTTTTGTTTGCGAGATGACAAGCGATGGTATTTATCACATCGTTTAAACAATTTTCATCGTCGTCGATGACTTTTCAGTCGGTCCGATGGAATTGAATGGTTCGTTATTAATTTGATATTATTTTAGCATCACTATAAACATGAAATATTTCTTGCGTTTAAACCTGTTACGTCCTGTAATTTTTTACAATCCAATAACATTTTTCCGCCATTAAAAAATTTCTTTAATCCGATGAAACTTTGAGAGAATCGTTGTTAGTATCGATTTCGCGTTTCAATTTTTTCCAAAGCGTTAGCAGCGTTCTTGTTGAAGAGAAAGTGAAATTATATCTCTGTAAATTAAAAGATCCTAGCAAGATTAAATTATTTCGAAACAAAGAAATACATTTTTGAGAATGCGTGCAGCGTATAAGATAGTTTGAGCCAATGTTTTATGTCCAGTTCAAATTGCGAACTTTCGAGCTTCTTACAAACCGATTCGCAGAATCTTGAAATCTCTTCAGTTGAAATTCATTGATTTTTGCTGGCAAACTTTGAAAATACTACATTTTCAAAGTTCACCTAAATCATTACATACGTGAATACGTCTTTGTATTCGCTAAACCTTATTGTCTTACTAGATGTTCTATCGTCCAGTCGCGGGGAGACGCGATCGCGTTGAAGCGCGTCAACGGGAGTCGTAAATTCCCGTTACGATTATAACGATCGACACCACGAACAGGTCGATCCCCTTATTTCTTGTGGGATAATAGGGGTATTTGTTGGGGAATAAAACTGTAGTCTACAGTCTTATAATATTTATATTTTTAACAACTTGTTATACTTGAGGTTCCGTCATGGCGGAAGAGATAATTGATACAGATGATGAAGAACAATATACTTGATAGATGAGTAGTAGTAATAAAGAATAGATTAAGATAATATCAGCTTGATCGAAGCGAGGACTATGTTTTAAGTTGACTACGCGAAGCTTATAGGAACAGTCGTGTTGACTGCACGACGTTTTGTAGAACAGTGATGACCCGTCTCGTACAATTACGGAGGAAAGCTCGGCATGGGTGTCCTTTTTAATGGGAAAAACCTGCTATTTTAATAGACAAACAACCGTAAGTTATAAGAGCGTGCAATAAACCTAAGGACTGTTTTAAGGACCATCCATAAACCGAAAATACTTATGTGAATAGAAATTAAACTGAGAAGATTCGGTTTATGGTGGTTCCTTAGATTTATCGAGGGTCAGTGTAACGGTGTGTGGGCCTCGGCGGCCAGACCATGAGGGACGTCGCACGGACCGTCTTACGCGACGTAACACTAAATATTATACTCAAAAGAATTATTCGTCTATTATTATGGATATAGCTAAGGAAATGAAACTTAAATGGAGATTTGCTTCACCTGTTACCTTTGTTAATATAAATTAATTTCAAATAAATTAACTTCAATCTTAGACACGTTATATGTTAATTGATATATTTAAAATTTATTTTTTCTAATTGTTCTTACGTACCGTGTACATTTCATATATTTTTGCATTTTCAAAGTTCCCCATAAAAACCATCATGATTTATGAAATGTCACAATTTCGAAAAGTACAGAGATTCTTCTAAAGATCTCTCAGGATGAAACCGATCGACGAAGAAGGTAGAATCGCAGGGATCGTTCAATTCGAACGGAAATCGAGTTGCCGTAACGTTCCTCCAAAGGTTCTTAGCCGAACGTGAACCGAACAGTTCCCTGGAATCGGATTGTTCCTAGTGCAAAGCGATTCATTTGCCCTTAAGTATGTTAGCAACGTCTTTCCTGCTATGAATCTCTCCTTGTTTACGATTCTGCTCCTTCAGGCTTGTAGATAAAGAAAATAGTTGAGCAGAGGAGCGCAGGGTTGTTTCACAGGAAGATTGCGGAGGTAATTTGCAAAGTTTCTAACGTGAGGAAACGCTGAATCAGGTGGAGGGAAGAGGTAGAAACACACGGGGATAATTATAGATTAATATGCGAAGAGAAGAGAAGCATCGGGATCAGCGCGGTATTTCTGTCGGTTGTTTAAGCAGTTAGAATATCACGGAATATATTATTTTCACTGACGAATTTAAAAATAATGCTCGATAAATTACATATCGATTTATATTCGAAGTTTTCCATTTTGTATCTTTACCGAACGAAGAGAAGATATATATTTATTTTACGTTATATTTTTCAAATTATTTATAATCGTATTTCATTCAAAATTCGTATGTTCTCTTTAAATCCCTATGATATTTTAATTTTACCTCTTATCTACGATAAAAATAACGTACTGTGGTTAACTCTTCATCGTCGAATTTGATTCCTTTCATCATATAATTAACCGCATATATTGGCTTCGATATAACCGATATATTGGCTTTTTGTTATATAAAATGTTGTACTGCTGGAGTTTCCGAAGGTGAACGATCTTCGAGAAAAGCAGCGTGCTCCGTTTCGAATAGAATCGATTGCCTCGAAACTTTTTACTACATTTCCTATTTCCAAAATTCTTTTATTGTTTCGGAATTTTCTATATCAGAGTCTCTCGTTGATTTTTTACCATTAGAATTCCTTTTCGATGTTACAGGATGTTTCGTGCCAATGTTGGAATTCCTCTCTCGATACCCTTATGTTTCTTGTTATTGTTGCAATCCCTCTTTCCTTGAAAGATAGGTTCTTTCGTTGCGAGAATTCCCCCTAGAATTTTCCTTGCGGTAGGATTGCTTTCTTGAATGTGGAAATTCTTCTAAGACCCAATTTCATTACGGTAGAGTATGTTCTAGCATGGAGCTTCCGAAAGGAAGGCCTTGGGTGATAAATTATTTTCTACAACCGATCTGAGTTGAACACCATGCACGGAAGTAATTGGGGGGAGAATCTTACAAATGTACACATATGGTTAGTTAGACAGTCGCCAGGAATTATTTTCCAGACTGAGACCAGAAAATCGATCGCAGAACATAGTTGTCAGCATTAGATCAGAAAAACGTAAGAATTGAAGATATAGGAATTAACCGACGAGATACCTTGCCACCCGATGCTGTTCATGCAAATATTCACGTCATACGAGAGAAAAATAAATGAAGTTGTTTTCGACAGTAGATCTCCATTTAACGGAATTTGTCGAGGGGCAAACAGTTGGTATAATTAGAATTCATATCGTCGATGTTCGCCATTATCTACTATTTTTCGTTCAAATGACAGGAATTCATGTTCACATAAATAAATATAACGACCGAAGGTTTAGTTAATGGTATTAACCAGAAGCATTAAATAAAATTTCGTTCGGATAAATGCAGGACAAATACGAGAATCCTGCTACATATATATAATGTTTGTGGATTTTAATGTCCTCAGGGAAAATGGAATTACGAGACGATTTCAAAATCAAATAAAAATCAAATTAAATATACGTATATACGCGTCTCTTAAATATACATTGTGTCGGACATATTAAAAATATTTTTAAGCACACAATTCCAAAGTATAATAGAAGTAACCATCGATACAACGTTTCGTAGAACACATGGGATAAGAATAAAGAAGTTTTCTGTGACAACTGTACAAATACGTTCGTGAGTCGGTATATATGCTATACCCCTTCTTCATTAAACAAGAAAACTCTCCATCCTGTATCTTTTTTTTTTTTTATCATTTTACGTCCCGTTAACTACACGTCCATTTTATCCATTTGCCAAGCCGGAAATTCTTCAGGCCGCTCGTTGTTTCTTTTCGCTTATGCAATGCGACTCGGTGCAGCGCAAATGCGAGGCAGAAAGATGGAAATTAAAGCAGCGATTCTATGCCAAAAGCAGATACGTCGCGCTTTGCCTCTGACGTAACTCGTCCTACCACGTGACAATGTACACGATAAGAGCGGGCAAATCTCATGAAGGATCTAGAAATTAAAAAAGAACGGGACCGTATCTGTATTCCGAGCGGCCACGGAAATCATACCCCGCATTCATAAATTCGTGATGAACAAACGACCGAGCTGGTTTGAGCGTTTCACACACGCAACAAGCATTTTCCTCTGTATTTGTGCGTTCTCCTTCTGTGTGTTCTGCTCTTGCTTCAACGTTCTGAAGATTAACGTGTCCTCGATTACGGAAGGAACGCGAAAATAAACGAAACTAAAATGGCTCTGAACTATTTCATCGAAATATTTCCGAGTCGAGATCTTGTTTCACGACTTTGACAAAAGAATATGTAGCTTTTTCAGGATTGAAGAACGGTACAGGGATAGAGAGAAAGGGTCTGGAAGAATTCATATCGATTCAACCTTATTTGTATAACTAGGTTTTAAGTTAGAACATCTTGTCACACTCTGTTCAACGTTCTACCTTCTTCCATAGAGATAGAACCGAAACTAAAAAATACTATGCGCGATTCTGACATTTTCGAGTTTATATCAAGTCGTTGGGCCCCTGGAATATATAAATTTTATTGTCTGGTCGATCTATTAATTGTTATATTATATTGATTAATTTATTGACCGTTTCGATGACGTTGGAGATATAATCCTGCAGCTTCTGTATAATTAGTGCACATATAGATACAGCTCTAGGAATCAAGTGAAACTGTGTGTATGTGTATTCCTATAGCTGGTATCTCGTTAGAGAATATTCGACTTGGATGTAAAGGTATCGCGAAACGTTTGATCACTAATATTAGTTATAATTAGTTCCTTTACCTTATAGTTGAACATCAGTGAGGATGGTTTGTGGGAGGGTGAGTTACTGTTAGCATTTTTCGCTAAAGCTTTACGTATTTACGCAATTCAAACATAAAAGAACGTTGTAATTTCTACAAATACACACATCGTGGCAGTCGTGTTTTGTTACAGTGGCGATGAAATTTCAAAATATTTTATATAATACATACAATATATAGGTGCAAGTTTTCTATGATACATGTAAATGTTCGAGCACGTACTTTCACGAGCCAGTGTAGGTGCAATGGAAAACAAAGTAATAAAAGTGTTGGTCACTAGTAAATTGTATTGGGATTTTGTCGAGGTAGAAGGAAGAGAAGTAGTAAAACTATATTTTAAGTCGTACTACTTGGGTGCTTCTTCTCTGCAAATAATATCGTTTATTGGGTTTCGGATCTTGTTGAGTCGCGCTATGCTAACTCAATATCTGCGCGAACGATCGAAAGTAAACATTATCAAGATTTTCTTGAGAAAATTTCATTTATTCGACGAGTTGAGGCAATATGCAATTTATTCCAAGGCGTATCGTTATAAATAGCCGGTCGTTTCAGTGGAATCAACCGTTTTCTCAAAAGCTCGTCTGCGGAGCGCGCCGCTCGGATAATATAGAATCTATTTCGTGCTACTCCACTGAAAATTGCTCGTTGTTTCAATGCGATCAGCATTTCCTCAGAGGAATCCTATTCATTACGCGAGTTAAGCGTAATACCGAATTTGTTTTGCCTCGTATCGTGAGAAATTGCTCGTTCGCTCGATCTTTTTTTCCTCAAAGAGACAATAAACGGGACTCGGAATATTTTAAACGTAAAACTCTGTTTAATATTTTGCAGACAGTAATTAAATATGTTATCGCTGCTACGACGTATAGTGACTGCAAAATGTATTTTAAAAGGTAGTATTTTAGGAATTATTTAAATACTATCGCCATCGAAAAATCACAAATCTATAAAGAATCAGTATAATCAACATCGCAACGACGATCTCATTAATTCGATACGACAGAATCCAATTTTATCTGCAAAAGAGACCGCAAAAAGTATTTGCTCGTACTTCAATTTTCCAATAAAACGTTTCTTTTATATCGGATTCTATGCATTTCATTTTTACAGTATCACATTTTTCTAGTCGTATGAAACTAAATTATACGAAATATAATATGCTTGCAGCTAATGAAGTAGTATGTAAAAGTTATAAATGCAACGATACAAATATTAAAATGATAATAGTTACAAGTACTATTTGCAAGTACCTGTGTGAGCATGAATTTACTTCGGAATTCAATATTCCATGTGTATTAACGGAATTACATGAGGAATGATATTTCGAGTAGGATCACGGAAATAGAGAAGCTACGAAAATGTCACGTTTCTCTAAAAAGCGGTTATTTTGCAAGTAATAAACTCACAAAGCACGTACATTCCCAAGGACATGCGATTCAAGAACTCTAAAGTGGTAAACTAACGAAACATCTCCAGAACGTGACTGTCATAAGCGAGTAGACAAAATGTTAGAAAATGATAGGCAAGGCGTTACCTTTGCGTTTCTTGTTTCGCGAGATTCCTTCGTTCTTCTTCTTAAGATTGTTACTGGCTAAATCTTTACTCGTTCTTAAAATTTTGGACGTTGTTTGTCGAAAACAGTTGTATGAAAATTATTCATCGCATTAAGATCATTAAGATGTAACCAGGAAACAAATGTAATTTGCAAATTACATTTGTTTTATATTTATTTGGAAATTGTTTCTTAAATTCAATTCATCTGTCCATAAATTCATAAAATAATTTCTCTACTATTTTTTCTAAAATTCATAGAAATTCTAGATTCACCACCTAAATTGAAATTATTTGTAAATCTGAGAAACTAGTTTATCGTTATCATTATCCTTTCTTTATCGTAGAGAAAGATTAAACATGAATTACATTATATGTATAAAAGGCTTCCATGTTCTTAGTTTTATAGTCGACATGCTTTTAAGAACAAAACATACCTTTATTTTTATTTTCAACATTTAACAATACATATTAGGTTGTCCGAAATGTTTCTTTCGTTTTATAAGGAAATAATAGACGCACAATGTTTTTTGTTTTATATTAGTTTATTTAATTATGCACGAACATAATGATAGAAATAGAACGAAATGGATCATACCTAATTCAATAAAATAATATAAAACAGAAATTGTTCGTTTCTTATCATCTTATGAAACGAAAAGAACCTTTCGGACAACCTAATAGAAATCTCATGGAAAATAAAATTCTTCTAACAAACTTAAAATGATTCTAATCCCTTCGGAGCGATTAATTCCCAGTCTTATGATTGAATTTGTAACTATACATAGCAGAATAAGTGATAAATTATGTTACAGAGATTAAGCTTTGTCGTATCATAAATAACCTGACCATGAGACGTGTCTTTCACATTCGGTTCATGATTCATACGATAAATCTTACGCTATCACGTTACTACAAGGCAAGAAGGGTGAAAATTGCACTTGCTTGTATCACCTTATTGTATGTTTCTCGAAGATCTCATTGCAGTTCTCGCGAAGTCGTAAACGACAGGCGACTATGAAACAAGCATAACTCTAAAACGATCATTCATAGTTTCCACGTATTCCCGCCAAACAACATCGCTGCCATTCTTAGCTATCTATGACACCATAAGTTAGACGCTGGTGACTATAAAAATTCTTCACGCGGGTAATACGCCTCCCTGGGAACTTTAAAACGTAGCAGAATCGTAAAATACAGCTGTGAGAAGGTAGTCAGTACGTTGGTTGCTCTCGCGAGAGAAAACGACATACGGGCAGCCGCGATGAAATTGTCAGTCGTCTTACATAATTTCTCGGCAAGAAACTGGTCTCGCACCTCGCGTGAAAAATGGCCCGACAGAAGATGGGTAACAGGTTTCCGCGAGAGAATCCACCAAAGAAGATTTATTCCACGCTCCCGTAACCTCGTTAATATCTCTCGACGCTATTATGAAAATGTTTCGTGACGTTATCGATTATCCGATTGCTGTTTCACAGCCTTCTCTAACGATGAAACTGTGAAACGCGACGTGACGGTGCGAACCAGCGGCAAAACCGATCCGCTAACGAGCATAAACCAACGGAAACGGATTTCGTCTCTTTATCGAGCGTACGATTTTAAAAGAGTTCGATCGAACTTCCAAGAATAGTTGCTCCATGTAACTCGGAAACGATGGAACTTTGGTTTCTCAGTAGTTCGCCCCTTTAGAATCGAATTACAGGCGATGAAAAAAAAAAAAGGAGACGAAGAAAGGAAAGGGGATGCGGACAGAAAGAAAGAGGGGATGGAAGAGAGAAAAAAAGGAAGGAGGAAGGGAGAAAGGATTCGTCCATTTTAGCGCGTACTCCAAAGGAGTTCCATCAAAACCGAAAATCGAAGTTCGATAAGCGCTGCTCGTAAATCGAGTATTTCCTTTGGCCCACGGACCGGAGATACGTTGTTTTTACGTGGACTCGATCTCTCTTCTTTTATGTTGATTAAAGCACGAGGATCAAATTGTTCGCCAATCTGCCGGAAATAGCGTAAAATATGACATCGATATGGGACTTATTTTTCAGATACGGTCCTTACCATTTTGAAATACCATTGAAGAATTCGACCGTATTTCGTCGATGAATATCTTGCGTATATTTAATGAAAAGCGATGTGGCATGCGGAGAAACTGTTCCTGCCTTCTCCGAGTTGATGACGAAGATCTATCCGTTGTCTGTTTCGCTGTATAAAAGTCTGAAATACGGTGGGAGATTTTTTAATGAAATTTTAAAATAAAAATTCGCGTTGGATGCATGGTTATATGATAGATTAACGTTTACGATGGCTGAAAATTTTGACTAATGAATTTTTCTACGTATCGACTTTTTTCTCGACGATATTTCCTTACGGATACAATTGGCGTGGAAATCAAATTCTTCCGAATTTTTCCCTCCAATGTCGCTGGTTGCGAGCGAGCGACAGAAATGCAAATAAATTGCAAAATCGTGAAACTCGAAGAACGGTTCGTTTCGCTCGATTTCGGATAAAAATTCTTGAACAGCGTTAGGTAGTGAAATTTCTTAAGAAACAATCGCGGGAAGGTGGAATGCGCGACGAACTTCCCGCGTCGTAGAATTTAATCCGCTTCAATTCGTTTTATCGAGGACATCTTTCGCGTTGAAATAAGAATCACGGGGTGGATAACTCGGTGCGAAACTGGATCTCTTTCTTCGCTTGACTCTGGTTACATCGGAGATTGCATTGAAATTCCGTCTTTAGGTTTGTTTTCGTTTAAAATTTCAAAGTCGTATATTCGACGCCCTCCTAGGCACGTCCTTTCTCGCAAGGATTTTACCCTGTATCGTCGTTTAACGACGCGAAAGAGTTATGTCGAGGACTGTTTTAGGATCAAGCATTATCTTTTGAAGATTGAAGATGCTTCTAAGGAAAAAGTATCGTCACGCTGTAGCAATAAGAAGAAAAGAAGCAAAAGATGAAGGGAATGACTAGGGGGAAGGAAGACAGCAATTTTATGTTAATGGACTCCTTGGTTAGGTTTTCCTGACTAAGTTTACACCCCCGTTCGTAAGTTCTAGCAGTTAGAACTTATACATTATACTTATGCTTTTAGCAGTTATACGTTAGCAGAGGAGAATACGCGATGAGCATTGAAATTCCAAATTCAGAACAATTCATAAGTATCACAGAGAATATAAATTTCCACGAACCAAAGTCAAAATCAAAGAATTAGAAAGTCTCGAAAACTAAGAAATTACAACTAACTTTACCTGTTTTACGAGCATAAAAATTATTCACTGTCTATCGGATTTTCTCGTCGGTCGGTGTTTGCCAAAGCAACAAATCGTGTTTGGTGAAACAACAGGTCGATATCGCGAAAGAAAGACGTTAATTCTCCTCCCACGATATCCTAATTAATTGACAAATCGTTTCGGCTACTCGGCCTGGAATCGTCGTCGCCGTTTCGAGTAGCACGCGCGTGTTTCAGCCGAACCGAGCTTGCTCTCGTCCAATTAAATTGAACCGGTAAATCAAGCATCGCTAGCAGTGCAAACTTCGTTGCATCTGGCCATGGCTCGTTGAATTTTCGTCTTGACGACGAGACGGAGTTTCTGTTTGTCTGACTGTCTCTCTATTTCTCAGGTTTAAGTATTATTAGGAGACTCGTCAACAAACTTTTGATACGATATGAAATAAAATGAAATAAATGAAGAAAAAGGAAATATTTTCGTTTATCAACTTACAATTTACAAACAACGTGTCCCTCTGAAATTAACGGAACACGCGCAACATGATTTGGAAGTCGCCCGCGGCTAAAGGGTTAATAAGAACAGAAAAGGGAAAAAAGAGGAAGCAGACGAAAGCACGATGACTCGATTAGAAAAGGCAGACACGTACAGGTGTACATGAGAGAGCACGGAATATTCGAGACGCGTTCCATTGGAGAATCGCTGGCGAGGAGACGTGGCACGCGGCAAAGCGGCGCCCTGCAATATCCCGTAATTTGTAATTCCGCGGTAAGCCGTTGAAAATCCATTGACAGCTTTCCAGTGAACCACTCGACCGCAAATGCTCGCTAACAAGACTATCGATTCCGCTGGCATCCGACAGATAAGACAGTTTTACTTGGCCAGTCAGGCAGCGAGTTCGAGGTCAACTGTGACAGCGAAATTCGTAATAATCGGTTGACCGATAACACTCGGTTATTTGAAGAGGTGAGTTGGACAAAGCCGATATTTTATTGCGTCGTATTCCCAGTGATAGAATTTCGATCGGCGAAAGACGATGCTCGAGAGCGAACGATTTCGAGTGACTTCGCCGAGGGCAGATGCAAACGTCTAAAATGTTTTTTTTTTTTTTTTTAGCACATACATAATCCGAAATCTTGCTAATCGCTTTCACCTCATCGTATGGATTTTAAGAATGCATGCGATTTTGATTGAATTTTGATGTACAGCGACTCTTATCAATATTTAGACACCGTGGTGTTTGAGAGATTATTGCTATATATCGCTATATATTTAACCACGATAGCGTTATTGAATTAATTTTTTTTTTTTTTGAATATATTATAAAACACTTACTTCAATTATGGAAATATAAATTTTATTTATTTAACGAATACAGGTTTTTTTCGCGATAAATGATAAATTAAATAGTGGAGATTTAAAATCGTAAAAATCTAGGAATAGGTTACACCAATCTATATTTATTTCATATATTTTAAATATGTGCATTATACATATATATATAATGGAAGCTTTCAAAGATGTATAGAAATTAAAATTAAAATTAATTAAATTAATTAATAAACTGAGAATATATGGACGCAACTGAAAGCTCCTGCAAATATTATTATAGGCACGAATTGATTAAATGTGTACCGATAGACGATAATTTCTGCGAATATACAAATAGGGAATTGAAACATTGATTTAAGACACAATTGTAAAGCAGGTAATTCTATCTATATGAAGAAGTTATAAGAATCGTCCATGAGCCAGTAGGATCTTTGTTATCATTGTTCAAACAAATAGCTCTTATTTCCTAGCAAATATTTTCTCAATAAAGCTTGTATCATTATTGGAGCAGTATTTGCCAGAGGATTTATCGAGTACCGTTCGAATTGTGGAATTTCAACAAAATTCTTAAGAGATTCTAGTCGTTTGGCAGTATTGATCGATTAAATATCATTTCTAATATAAATTTCAATATCATCTTAATATAATGTTTTGCAACAGAAAATACCAAGATACATTTTTTCATTCGTAAGAATTGTACGAATAATGGACGAAGGACGCGGTGCTGACAAAACGAAAAATGTTATTGTTTTTTCAATTACTAATCCAACGCGTCGGAGTTCTTGTTTAAACCATGACGTGTAGTTTTGTTTGCAAATCATACAGAACATGTGGCACAAAAATGCATAAAATATCGATAGATATATACAACTAGAACCGTATATCGAAACAATGAAAGACGTTTATCATTGGTTTACAAAAATTCCTCCTTCAGATTTTGATTTATCTTGTTGTGTTAAGAAGACGTGCTATTATAAAAATTGCAGATGTATATTAAAATTCTGTTGTACGTACAGATTACCTTAATTTACTTCCTCCGCTTAAAAACGAAGCTGCCATTAAACCAACCAGTAAACCAACTTGATTCTAAGCTACTTTATCTTCCATTAAAAACAGATTGAAGCTTCACCAACCCCATTGATGCTTCTTCCTTGAACGTCTTTTGTAATCTTCAACGATTCAATGAAAAATATGCTTAAAAAGCGACAAAATAGCGTAGAAACGCAAATGTTCGGCATTTTTCCATTAATTTCATTAAAATTTCAACCGTTGGAGAGGTTTTTACCCCTTCGATGGAGGGGAGCGTTCTCGTTCTCCGACGAATGCAAGGTACCACCGTGTCGAGCGTTAGGTAAAAGACGCAGCGACCGCTGATATTCGCGGGAATGTATTTTCGTAAACCGCTTGTTTTCACCGACTTCCGGAGAATTACGTCCGAGTGCACGCTACGTAGAAACGGGTTAGAGGGGAGCGGTCGGGCGAAAAAGCTGGAAAAGAACACTCTAGTCATGCAGCACAAAAAAGGTCGCGGTACTTCAACGGCAGGAGGTCGGGAACGGGGACGGAGACAAGAACGAAAAGACAAAGAAAAAAGAAGAAAAAAAAAAGAACGACCGCAAGTAATTAATTAAATAAAAACACGGGACGACATTTCAGCCGTTTAATGAATTGCCGCGTAATTGTTCCGCACGCGGGTTGCATAAAAGCGTTTGAAGAATTCATTAAAGAGTCGAGCTCTTCTGGCAGTCTCGAGCCATTGAAGTATTATACGTGGGCCCCTCCTAATAAACGCGGAAATTTCGAAATCCCTGTAATCGCTGTTATTTACGGACGCGCGTACCAACGAACCGTGTTACTGCGAACGAACACGCTTAAAACTGACTAGATCCCGAGTGTACCCGGGGAGAAACTTTGAAATAACTAATCTGAACGAAATTACGTGCTCTCGTCGAGCTCGTGCCCCGATCCTTAGGCGAATCACCGTGAAAATTCTACTTGCAGGTTACAATTCGGAAAAGGATCAGGGGTTTTCAGAGCATATCACGTTTGAATAAATAAAGAAGGAGGGATTCGCGAACATGCAGAATGAAATAGCAAGATTTTCCTATTACTTCTATCGGATAATCGTCGAATTGAAATTTGAAGATAGGGAGAGATATCGTGTACTATATTGCTGTTTTTTTTTTTTTTTTTTTTTTGAGGAAATTTTTATGTAATAATTTCGCGGGAATTTTACTTACCATATTTATCTTCGTACGTTACTTTGTTATTCAGTCTAAAAATAAAAATACATCTCATATATATTTTCTATAGGATATAACTTAGTTCTACGTTTGCAATGAAAATTTGTATGCGATTTTGCTACGTTATGACAATGTTCTACACTTTGTTACACATTGTATCGTGTATGACAATTTCGCCAGTCGTAACATTTGCTTAAAACTTATTCCGGATTAGTTGAAAACCATTGTTTCGTGAGTAAATCTTTTTATCGAAAAAATTAAGTAAGAAATTTTATTATACGAGGCGTTTGGGAAATTCATTAAGTGGGTATTTAGAAAAATTACGCGACGTTATACAAACGAATATAGCGGAAAGGTGTGCGCCTTGGTATAGAACTCTAGTAAAGAGCGGAAGTACATACACAATACGACTCGACAAACACACGCTCAACTCTATTCCACGACTACATACTTTGTACAGGCATCCTCTATAGAATATATATGTATCTATATCTACGTATTTTCTCTTTCTCTATTTTACAATTCCTTTCATTCGGTCTAGACGAACTACCCACGTCCCATCCATTCAAAACCTTGGATGGCTATAGAATCTCGCCTCGTTCTCAACACGAACGTTTGGCAACTCGAAAATTTAAAACTATTTGAGGTTTTTCAGGAATGTAATGCGGATGACGTTAACGCTTTATCAACATAACGAACGTATTTAAATAGTACTTTTTCAATTAATTTAAACACTTGCGTGAAAATTTGATCGTAGCAGTATGATTATTCTATACAGGCCATCGATTGGCACGTTCCATGGCGAAACCATATTCTGCAACAATGAAACGATTTTAAAAAGTTTAACATAATTTCTCGTGATTAATTATGGAACCATGGAAGATATGGAAAAAGGAGTTAAATTAAAAATCGCATGATAAAATCTTCGTTGTATTCTAACGTTAAAAATTCACTCCGTTTATGAAGCACTCTCGTGAAATTCGCATTTCAACGATCCATTAAAATATTCCGATTAAAGCGAAAAATACTCGAGATACATCTAGATAACACCGTGAACCGAAGAAACGCACGCGACAAGCCTAGCGTTCGTTATTTCGCCTTCGTTGGCGACACGATACGCTCGTGAATTTTCCAACAGGATCAAACTCGTGACGGAGCCTTTAAACGCGAATAAATAGCGCGAGCTTTATTTAAACGACGCGGCCGTCGCAGTTTGTTAATCCCCTCCGATCGGATGTTGGCGTTTTTTCGCGAGGGATCGTTCTGGTCACGTGAGCGCATAAAATCGCAGGATCACTGGAATTTTTGTTCCAACGACGGAGGAGTCGGGGTCTTTGCACGGAATTAAAGGTCGTATATCACGGTGCACGGTCATAAATAAATATACAGGCGCGCGCGCGCGTTATATCGGGCCGCATCGAAAACGTAGGCACTCGGTTCCTTTTCAATCTGTGCACAAGACCCGTTGGTTCGTGAAATGTCCGTGTAGGTGTACGTCAGCGCGAGAACGAGAGGAACAGCCGAGCGTAGAATCGGCGAATATCAATCTAGTGACCCGGAAATGTAATATCCGTTGCATATCTCATGCACGTCGCCAGGATGTTCGCATATAGTTACGATAATAGATCGTAAACATTTTGGCCTGGCCGAGAAAGGTGCGCGGGGAAAATGGTGGCGATGCTTTTGCTCGCCAAGTTTCTAACTCTTGTCTTGTTTCTGTAAGCCGCGTCGGTCGTGCTGAAATTCAATGGTGATCCACCAAACTGTTCCACGCTGCGTGACCAGAAGTTGTAAAATTTCGTTGACATCCTGGTGTCCGATCTTAAATATCGTGATTCGCCGCGCTTAAGGCTGTTAATTAATTACGATAGTCGTGCGGCATCGGTTCGAATATTACAGTAACGATGGATTGTTTATAAATCGAAGTTGCTTCTTGAATATTATAAGCGTGTCTTTAGTTTGAGTTTTATATCGGTAACATTTATACATATTTTTATACGTATATATTTAGTAGTGTAATTTGAATGATTTATGTCGTGTAAAAATAATTATCGTAATTTTTTTGTTACAAAGTCTACTAATTTACAGTTACATTGCCATTGTATTGCTAATAGACAAGGAGCATACGATCGATGTCTCATCTTTGTGTAATAGACAAGATTATCAAACTCGTATATATGCCGTTGAAACGATACAGAGAAGTACTGGCATAGAGAACGTGTTGTTACGAATAAGTGGATGTACTTTTATTGAAGCGTCTAATAATAATGCGAATAACGAGCCGGCGTTGTTTTATACGCTGTCCCCTTGTATAGCCATTCGTAGCTTCGAATGGATACTAGGATTTTTGATGGGTGGTTGTCTAGATTTATGGCTGGTGTTGCCGTACGATATTGTCATTTGTATCGGGGGGAAATTCTTGAATTATAAAGGGTGTTCCGTAACACGTGATATGCACTTCAATGATGAATGTGGGATACAAAAACGACGAGAAAGGTTTGTATGCGCATCACGTCGAGTTTGTTCGCTAGTTAGAGGTTCATTTTTTATAAATGTACCTCTGAGTGATAAATTAAGAGCATGTAATTTTTTTTTTTTTTTTTTGATAATTTTGATTAGCTACTGGTGACTACCTAACTAGTGTACATTCTGATCGTATAGAGAATGTCCCAAAGGTTTTCGTGCAAACAGTATTCCACGACTAAAAGTAACATAAAAGTTTCGTGTAAATAAAAGTTCCTAAAAAAGTTCGACGAAAAAGAAGTTTCACATGCATGGAATATTTTGATAAAAAATTATTAATGTCTAATTTGTGTTGCAGGTCGAATTGACCCGAAGAACAGTGCGCGCAGATTAAAATTGCACTCTAGAGAACGTTGTTTCCTTGCAATTTCATCTATCGCCTATTCGTTTCCATTTGTTGCTTAACTCGTTACTTAACTAAAAGTCTAATTGTAGACCGCAAAATTCTATCGTCGCTTGAATCAAAATGTACCAATTTCTTTTACAAGTTAGTGTAAGGTACGAGCCCGTCGAAGCCAGAGAAATTAACGAGCGTGTAAGTCCCGTTTGAGCGCGACATCGGAAAAAATTGAAACGGAAGATAAGGGACGGGACAAGAATTACATTTGCGTAATTAATTGAGCGAAAGTTTCGTAAGACGGCGCGCGGCGTCCGCTTCTCGGGACAGTTAAAAACTGTCCTGAAAACTGTCACCGGTAGTAGCAAAGAGCTCTGGCCTCGCTCTCGTTCTCGTTCTCCTGGAACATACGCATTTTATAATGAAACTTTCTAATTTATCGCCGCGGCTAGACGCTTAACGAATTCACTAATTTATCGCGATTCGGATAAAGAGTTATGAATCCGAACGAAACACGTTTTACGCTGTGTCCTGAAAACGATTTCGAATAATTGGTTTTACAGAGTACTAATTATGCAAATAAATAGCAAACACGATTGTAACGAACTCCACAGGGGTTCTTGTTGATGTTCGTTAGCGTCGTACAGTTTTAGAGGCAATTAAATTCTTTTTAAACGCGAACAGTATCGTTTTTATGGAAACTGTTGGCTCCTCGATCTTCGTCATCGGGGACAACCATTTTGACTAATTGTTCAACTTTCGTAGTTGATAACGACGTGAAAATATGTTTGGCAAGATTCTCTGTTCACATAAGTAATTCAGTAAGTAAGTTCACATAAGTATTTGTCAAACATTCGCCGTAGGAAAGTTTTATGCGTGTGTTGTATGTGTTATATGAAACATTGTGAAATCTAGAAACTTCATAGCGAAGTCGATGACCGTATAAATATCGATTCGCTTTTATAGAAGTACTATGTGTTGAGCTAGATTCAGCGATCCTTCCCATAGTTTTCAGATCTTCTGGATCACAATATTCACTTTGCGTGTCTCTCCCGTGATTGCTATGGTCCCTCAGGAGCAGAGACGTCACTCAATTCTCGGAAACGTCGTGTTCACTGCGATAAAACTGACATAACGCGACGAAAATCTTCTGTCTAAGATATTATACATGATCGGAGCAATTAATTCGAGCATTTTATACGAATTTTATGTATAATATGCTAATTGTGATTACGAATTTTTGCATTAAGCGCCTTTATAACAAGATATTTCTATCGACGTTTCTATCTTGCTTCACTCAACTTGTTTCACGACGAGTAGTGTGCACTTGCTTCAATGAATCAAAAACAGCAGAATTGATGGAGTTCAACATAGATGACTGATGATCCGACATTGTGTTGCTTAGATCTCGACTACTAAATGAGAACTATTTAAGGTCGAAAGAGTTATGAAATGGAGCATAAGATAATGTTTTCTGATAAGAGTACCATGACGAAGTGCGCGGCATTTATTACCTTCAGAACCTTCAACGTAGGGGAACTCTCATATTTAACGCTTAATTGCCGGTTCTCCGTACTTAATAACAAGTAGTACAATGGAGAATAAAGTTGACGCGTAGCTTCCAATCAATGCAGTTAAACAATTTTCTCAAACGCTAATCTGTGTAAGAAGAACGTACTTCAATACGAAAATTATTACAATTAGAAATTCTCACGATGATATCTCGGACGAGATAATAATTATTTTGAAAGATTTTAATAACTTTCTGATAATTTGTCAATTTACCTCATCCTCTTACAAATATTCCAACTCGCACGATCGAGAAAATACGCGAACAAACATTGTTAAAATATCGCTTTAAACGAGAACTAAAACCATCCCTTTTTAGAATTCACGAAAATCCTTTGTCGTTTAACCCTATCACTGTTTGATTCTAATCCTACTTTGTGCTTTCCGCGGCTGTACTTCTTCGTCCTTTGACCCACGACCGTAAGCTAAACTCGCTCCCCGATTTCATGCAACTCCTTTCAACCGAAACTTCATTGGATTCCTAAAATCCAATGGTATACGCTAGGAACGTTCTATTTGGAGCGGTCCTTCGCATTCAAACCAACCGTTCGATCACTTTCGCCTATTTCGAACGCTTGTCACTTACATCGGATGTAACAGGCGCAATTCATTTACATCCTACACTACGGAAGTTCGTTTAATCTCATTACCGTTTGTTTTATTTCTACTAGAAATTGAATCGATTAAACAACGGTTACGAGCAATTTTTCACGGTGTCTTTGAAAATTACTCGGAATACAATTTGAGCGGAGAAACAAGTAGTAAAACTGTAAAAGGCTACAGAATCCTTTCCAGTGCTCGTATTCTTTGACAAACTGGCTTTAAGATCTATCGCCTTATAACCAAGCGTCCGTCTTTTTCCCGTGAAATTATCGGATTTACTACAATTGAGAAAAGCTCTAAATTAATTCCATTCTTATTTACTTCGTTCAGCTTTACAGAGATAAATTTATAGAAAGTCATAATAAGTAAATCCAAATTCTCATTTTTGTTATAGATAGAAAAATATTGTGTTGTCGTTATCATCTTGTAAAAGATACAAACGTAATTTCCTTTGATTTGAAGTTACGATAGTAGAACGAAGAACATTTTATATATCTATCCCTGAATATTTAATAATTATACGTCTCAGAGTGTACGAAACAGTGATCTTTTAAAAGATGTTATTATCAATTTTATTTATAACAATGAAAATTCTGGAGGAGCAATGTACAAGAAACGAAGCGCGATAAACGATTGATATATTTTAAAATAATGAAATAATAAAATCGAACAAAGTAAAATTCGATTAAACGACGTAAGAACACAGTTTCTACCGGATTCGCGTTTAATAAATCGGATGATCGTGTAAATTACAGATGCACGGTTTTTTCTCCTCGCTGTGGGTGATTAATTACGTTAAATTGAAGCCTGACAGAATTTTCCCACGCCAAGATCTCACGGTAAAACCGCCAACGTTTCTTACGTGCCGTGGTTGATTTTCGCGTGGCACTCAAGCTTTCGGAGTACTCTGCTGACTCTTGTGCTCCCTCGCGGCCCTTGTTTCTCCCTTTCCGTTCGACGACCTCGTTCCGCGCGAGTTTTCCTTCGATCCTGCGGACCGGAACATGCTTATAATTTCGCGCAGTGCGACGTTCTGCGACACTTTACTGATACTGTCTCCTCTACCGAAATAACTCAACTGTATGTCGTAGTACGAAACAAGAAACTACTTGTGATTGTTTTGCGTCGAAAATAAGTCACGCGTATAGTACGATACGAACTGTAATTTTACGTAAATTCCGTATAAATTTGTTATTTCATGCAAATCACACGATTGTAATTAAATTTACATTCGCAGGTTTTATTCGAATTTACATGTATTTTTAGGAGAGTTTTCACAGCTTTTTCGCGTTACTTGCTTCGTACCAAATGTTCCATCTATTGCTCGAATTTTAAACACTTTTAAGATTCTAATTATTATGAATCCAACGAATTAACATTTTTTGGTTTACACTATATTACATTGTTTTAAATAGAAAACGAATCGATTTGCCCTGTTCTCGTTTACCCGTGCGCTTTTAATCATTTCTCTCGCGTTTCTGATTCTTTATGATTATTAATATTATGTTAATTAGCTTCAATAACATACTCGACTAGCCAGGAGTTTTTATTAATTTTTATTAATTTTTACTAATGCCACATTAATGCTTCAGATGTCAAGAGCAATTTTGTCTAATGTAGTAGATTTTTCACGAAAGAATTTATTATGCAGCGCAAAATTTTAACTTTACCTCCTTTTAAATTCCAGAATATAGTAAAATATTATATCCCATATTTATTAAAAAATTCCATAAAACCAGGAGAAGCTTACGTTCCTTTGGCGCAATAATTTCTGTCGAATTCCTCAGAAGTTACTATATCACGTCTGCACCGAGTCTTTTAAACTCTTCGGTCAGTCGCTGTCACGCCATTCTAATTAGCAAAATGCTTCCGCGATATCGAATTGCCTCGAGTGAATCCGGAAATTCACGGAATCCAAAAAAAGAATAGAGAATGCGACTTGAATTGCATAGCCTGGCGGAGGTTGCAACTTTTTCTGATGGATACGCGTGATTTCCTTGAAGGTACATATTCGCGTATTCCGCAATCAATGCAGCTGTTTGCACGCGAGCCGATGCAACATTCCCAGGTTTACGGTGAGCACAATTATCCGAATACGGCATGCGAGTGCATTGCCATCGTTGTATTATATAACGAGGCTCGCGTTGTCCATCGCGCGTTTTCATGACAGGTCGAAATGAAAAACTGTCCGGTTACCAATAAACGTCACCGCTAATTCGCGTAATCAGCCAACGGCGCGGATCGGGGACACGGCGGGGAAAGAAATTTTCACCGTTGGAATTAAAAATTAAATTAAACGCCTGACGAGGCGAAGAAGCATGGCGGTGGAATTGTTCAGTGAGATATTTGGCATAAAATTTGGAACACGTCCGACCCTGTTCAATTAAAATACGGCGCTCTAATTGCGGGCTGTGTATCACAAGTTTAACGATTAAAAATTTCAAATCCTTTCCTCGGTAAGATGAAGTAAGACGTGTAGAAGGAAATATATTTTGCGATTAATTTTAGATGTTCAGCCAGATATAGTCAAAAGTATGGAATTCGACTGGAGGAAAAGATTTAATTAATCAATAATTGTGCTTTATGGAGGAGAAACGTAAAAATGTATTCAAGGATATATGTATGTGCTTTATCTATTCTATACTATTTCATTTTAACTCCTAACATTCTTTTCTGTCTTATTTCGAGGTATAATCTGTCCCAGTCGTGTAGAGCATAATATGTACGATCGTATCAGCTGTTGTATCGAGTTTTTTTTTTTTCGTCTTTCCTATTTTGTGTAATTTCAGAAGTAGAGGAAAGAAATTTGTTTTTACCAAATCTTGCAGTTTTGAAAGAAACTCTGTATCGTTGCCAAACTTTCGTTCAACGTTGAAAAGGGCAAATGCCTTGTATCGTTTCTTTCTTCCAAAAAACGTCTCTCCGTTGACTGCGAGGAAAAGACAACTTCTGTACTCTTCGTCTTTTCATGTTTAGGAAATCGCCGGAGATCAGTCGTAGAAACAATCGAATTCCGTAGGACCCTCGCTGATTTGAATTCGAAATATCATATTCGAAGCGATGCTCTACATTTCCTTCCAGATCATAGAGCAATTTGTTTCACTTAGATAGTTTCAAGAGCTGATAATTGTTAAGCGACTGTTACCTATTGTTTGGCTGACAAACGTAATTTCTGAGCTACCTTGCGTGGTACTTTGAACAGTTTAAACGGCATCCATTCATGCAACATTCAAGGTTATCGTCATCGTAATTCATATCGCAGTTGATATTCGTGCCTATGTTACGTCTCACGATACCACACATTACAGAATATCATTACATTGTATGTGCATTATACTGTCTCAGGTTTGAAATTAACGAATAATCCGCGGACATTTATGCAAATTCATATTTTTACGAATATAATTAAAAGAATGAAAGCCAGATGGAATCAGTGCTTCATTAGTTAAATACTACGTTGAATAGGTATATTTTTGATATTTTATACGAATAAAAATCTGCAATCTATTAGCGAACAACGTAGCCAGTAGATTCAACAAAAATATTATAACATCTTCATTCTGAATTTCACAAATTTCAAACTTCAGAATTTCCCACCGTATAAAACCTTCATTTTTATTAATTTTTTCCCCTATTAAAATACAATAATTATTTTTAATTGCGAATTAACGTAAGCGTATTACGGTACACCACCCGCGGCTGAAAACAGTGGACGAAATAATTTGAACAATTTGTAATACGAGCCAGCTCTCGCGTTTCTCTAATTTCTATGTTTATTCGAATTTGCTACGGCCGTTATGCGCGCGAAATGCCACATCAGCCAGGAATTTCCACGAGCTTAGAGTTTCTGAAGTTTTCTATACGAGCCTCATTAAAAATCTGCTTGAACCGCTTGGCGTGTGCCACATAAGTGATCGCCAAGTATGTATTACGGGATAGCATCTCTATAATTGCAGCGCAATAAAGATACGACTAATCTGCCGAGTGATCTTCTCACGGAACCGTAATGAATTTTCGTTGATTCGTTATGCACGGATGAAGTCTAAGCGATTCCAGATCTTCTCAGCTTTACGATTATTGAAAAATTAAGTAGTCGGTCGCGAGAGTGGGGATTGGGAAATCGTTGTAAATCGCGTGTAACCTCTGACGAGCTGAAAACCACTCGTGGATAATGGCTCGATGAATGACTTAGCGGCGCGGCGACGTCGCGTCGCGTCGCGACGCTTCGAATAAAATTTCTTTTGCTGGAAAATCGACCGAGAAAGATTTTAATATTATCTGAAAATAAAATGTGCAAGCTCGTGGCCGGTGGCAAATGTGATGGAATTAAATCGCCATAATATACGAATACAGGTGCGCGTTACTTTATTCCATTATAAAATCCATTATGATATTCCATTATGAACTTGGCATTAAATACATGATGTTTCCATGGTGGAAAAACTTGGCGATAAAAATTTGTAGATACATGTACGTAAGTGAGATTTTTAAAATTCCCTTTTAAACTATATTGTACGGATTTGTGCGAGCATTATTGGGCAAAAATGAATAATTATTCGTTCACCAAAAAAAAAAAAAAAGAGTCGGATAATAAGAGTTCCCTCTGTATCTTTATAAATAATTATATTTTTAATGCATACTTATTTTCATTTACAAGAGTAGTTTGTATAAATATGTAAATGAAATTTAGTGATTATACTAAAAGCTAGCTCTAAACGAAAGATTCCGATGTTCTGTTGATGTAAAAATTCATGTAAAAATGTAAAGCGATACAGAGATACAAAAAATGATAGCGGAGAGGGTTTGGAACAGCTTGCTGAATTCTGTATACGCTTCGTACATACAATATGCAAACACGCAGTGTGAGAAATTCTCCATGCATCTTTGAGCTTTAAAAGCTGACTAGAAGTTTGTCCGTTTAGTCTCTTATCAAGTTTGCAGATTTACTGTTATTACGATGTATGCATCTTACTGATTAATTGACAGATAGTAACTTTCCAGATCTTCCTTACCATTTTTCTTATCAACATAATGTAGTATCGAGAAAAGGGACCTACTAGACAATGGGTCATACCTGTGGCCCTTTACAACATTGTGGTAATTGAAGGGGATCTACCTGACAATGGGTCGCGCATGTGGCCCTTTGCAACATTGGGGTAATTGAAGGGGATCTACCTGACAATGGGTCATACCTGTGGCCCTTTACAACATTGGGGTAATTGAAGGGGATCTACCTGGGAATGGGTCAGGCACATCTGGAGGACAGACAGAAGACGTTAGGCAGTCGAGTAGAGGCAGTTGAGTTGGTCAGTTGTGGAGAAGCAGTTGAGTAGAGTTCGTTAAATGTAGCAGTTAAGTTTGAGTTGAGCAGTTGAGAAGTTGGAAGCCGAGTTTAAGACGTACGACGATTGTAGTCAGTTTTGTGTTCAGTATTGCTTATACGAATAAACTTAAACTTAACTCTGAATAAACCATCCTTTCTTGTCCTTGCTCTAGATAATAAAACAAACACATTTGTAGGTTACTACAATAATAACACATGTAAATTCATAGAAACAAAATAGAAACATTAAAAAATGCCTGGAAACTTTGGATCTCTGTGAAGAAAAATTTTGGTACAGCGCAAACTGATACAACGAACCGGTAGTTAACTGGGACTTTTTCTGACTCATTAAAACATCCTCCTATTTTAGTCGCGTTGAGCACAGGAAAAGTCACGGTTAATCCACTTGTTTGGTCCGTGAAAAGCTATCGAGCAGGTTGCCAATTTGATATGATTCGCTACGAGTTTGAGAGGAAAGTAGACGGTGTGGTATTGGCTGTTTCATGATCGTTCCAGCAAGCTCTTGCTACTCCTCAAAATCGCTCCTGATTGTCGAATAAGCAATCGAAAGAACACGAAATATTAGCCACGATCGAGATCATTACTTTTATTTGATGCGTGACGCCAGCTGTGAATCATCGACCGTCTCGAAATTTGCATAGCGCGTTTCTCGGGGAACGATTCACAGCTTCGTTTATTCTAGAAACTTTAACACGTCGTCTTGTATTATAGTCAACACCCTCGAAGCCCTCAGCGCGCTATTTAAGATCCAACAAGCACGATTTATGCTGCGGCTTAAATACCGTGATATTCGCCAGATACCAAGTTTAATTTCTATTGTTTGGAAATGAGCGAACGTTTCACCGTCATAGCACCGATGATAATAATAATTTATTCTATCGGATATACGCTTTGACGCACCCCCAAAATTTTATTCAACGCCTCTCTTATTTGGACAGGTTATTTGTTTGTTTCCGCTTCGATATTCAGCAATCTCACGGTTTGTTTCTTCGAAATTATTTTTTCAGCAGACGATGAACAACAGTGGCTACCACGGATGAACTCCACGTTTGATCGTTTTGTTCGAATGCTACGTTGTTGTCAACTCCTTTCAATCAGAATTTTGCTCGCTTCTGTGGAAAGGAGATTGTAACATTAATTCTGAAATTTAAGAAATTATTTGGTAATTGTTAAAAAATTGCTCTAAAATTTAAGATTGAATGCGATAAAAGTTGATTCTAATGACGCGTCAGTAAGATGCAACAAATTTATTCAATACATTAATATTGCGTTGAAGAAAATTTTGAAGAACATAGATGTTTTGAGGTTTCATGACGTTACAGAACTTTAACTTTCATTTCGTTGGATATAGTTAAATATCCTTTCCATTTTTGAATATATCAAAAAGCTAAAAAAAACTCTGTACCTCCGTAATCACGCCGTTTCCAGTTATTTTCAGACTTTTATCGAAATAAAATGTATATCGATGCGCCGTTTCGAAAGTTCCTTTCACATCGTCTGCAATGGTACAGTTTGCGCTTGTTCTCGTCGTTTCCATTGCGCGTTTCGTTTCGATACATTACAATTTTGAAATGTACGATATTTTCCATTTCACGTAGATATGTAGCGAAACGTAAAACCATCGGTTGTAACTATTTTACAACTCGATGGAAAAAATCGTGAGAAGAAAAAGATATCGACGTGATATACAAAACGCAACTATTGGTATCGTACCGAACGTGCTATTAATTTCTACAGGTTATCGTGGAAGCTTCATGAGAATAATCAAGGTGGAAGATCGTTAAGATGATTTTTAGATTTTACAATTCGCTACCATCGACAAAGATACCCTTGCAAAGATTCAGAAACTCGTCATAATCGTGGCAGTACCTATACAATGTTTAATCAATGTTAATGTTTTTCTGAAATACCGAAAACATTAGTTCGCGTAGTTACAAGCTACTTTTCTCTCCACTCTTGAAATATGGACAAGGATATACATATACGCACAACTTGCAGATTATGTACGTACATTGTACGTTCGATGATTTTCGTCAACTTGCAATTAGTTATGAAAGGTGCTCTGTCTCGTGATCGTGTCACGTTCAAGCTTGGATAAGTTGAGGTCGGGAAGGGAACAGCTATGTGATGGACAGCGTAGGAGAGCGTAGTCCTCCTTGACGTTGAGTTTTCCCCGTTTCTATCGTAGTTACCGCGCAGTTGACTTAATGGAGTGCTTCGCCCTCATTAGCGAGCGTAACGACAAGTGCTCCGGTTTCCGCGGCAGACATTTTCAGTGCGAGAGCTTTACACTTTTCTTATTTTTTGCGTGGCAACTTTCGTCGTCGCGTATCGGCTCACGACCGCGCCACTTGCTCTCTTTTTCTCTTCGTTCTCCTTCCTTTTCATTCTCACCGCTTGCCACCACTCGAGATTCTAGTCGTAAAATGTCGTTTCTTCCTCGTTATTTATTTATTTATTTTATTTCTTTCCTTTATTTGACCTTTTCTCGATTTTTTCTTCTTTTTCTTCTTCGTTTTTTAAACACGTGCGCGATATGTATGTAATTATGATCACGGCGAGACGTATTCCATAGACTAAACGGGGCCACATCGTTAAATGCTCCGCTTGTAAATAATGCACGATAATTTAGCGTTCCGGTATGAGGCCTCGAATTATATATGAATGCGCAGGTAACACGAGATACTTTTAATGACGGGGTTCGTTCGAGGGCACGTCCCGCAACGACGCGCGGAGAAACTACTAAACCGTGAATTATTCGAATATTTGCTGATTCTCGCAGACTAGCGAATTTTATCGCCACCCTTTTCTCTCCTCTTTTTTTCTTCTGTCTTTCTACGAAACGACGAAAAACGAGGTAATTTACTTTCTAAACATCGTGCGCTGCTTACCTAACGTATTTACAATTTACTTTTGTGCTTTTTAATCACTCTAATTAAGTTCTAGGTATTTGTCAACTTCGCTTCTATGTGATCTAAATTCCGGCTTAAACGTCTGGGTTATTTATATTAATAGCAAAGTTCATTGAACTAATGTGTACGTATATCTTGCGATAAAAGAACACGACGAATAAATCTCTCCTATCTTAACGTTTTTAATATTATCGATTGGTAATCGTAACGAAGCTGAAAGAATTTTCTCTTCATCGTAATTCCAAGAGTACTTTAAACACGTCGATTATTGGAGTTGTACTGTTTTCATATTCGAAACGTAGCTGGTACATCGAAAATTTCCTCTCGAATATCTTCTCTTTTCAAGCAAAACGATAAAGAAACCGAAGGAAATTCACAATTACTTAAACACTCAACCACTTTGTCACTGCAACTTGTTATTCCATGTCAAATTCAACCATAAAATATAACACGTTTACGTAGAAAAAGAACGTGCATTATTCTATTTATTAGAAATTTCATTCTCAATTAAGCCTTCGTTTATTCGCCATGCAAACGGCTGTACCGGTATTGCGAGAGTAAACGTTAATCTAGAACGATACTAAATAATCAAGGAGTTCCATTAAACGGAGCGAAAGGCGTAGCCGATCGCAAATTACATTTGAAAGTAAAAGAGACGCTGCGGTATCTGTCTTGCCAGTTGAAAACAGCCATTTTAACAGGATTCCGCGACGACACGGATGGACTAGCTTCTCCGTGTCGGCTTCGTTTTCCTAACTTTCCTTGTGAAATTTTCATGAGCGATCGTCAGGTGGTATATCGGCGAGCAACGTGCCGAACCGATCGATAAACAACGTACCGTGTAAAACGCGGAGCCTCGAATGTGACGGAAACGAGAACTCGCAAGTAATTTGCATGGTAGGTGTTCGTTTTAGCCGGCCACGCGTGATTTCTTCCCGGTCGGAGACACGGCTATTTTGTCGCCTCGAATCCTTTACCGTATAACGGCACGTTCCGCAGGTTATTTAATTTAGTCGCGAGGACTCGTTGCCGATGTTTACGAATCCTGAGCAAATAGCGCGTATAACGATGAACGAAGGATGCGCAACGATGGTTAGAAAATTTTTAAAGCGCGTGTAGACACAGTGATATTTCCCTCGGCGCAACGGATCGAATACGCAGGAAACGCATTTTGTTTTTTCTTTTTTTCGATCGTGTTTGAGCTGGAAAATCATGCGCGCGCTTTTCGGCGTTTAATCTGCCCGTTTGCCGAGGATAGAGATAGACCGCCGGGAATATTCGAAAATGGGAGAACGTTAATATTCGCCTAGTCGAGTATGTAGTCGTTTACACAAGTGCCCGGTTACATTAGATATTTAATATATTTTTCATTTATTATAAAATGGAATATTTATGGGAATGAAAAAGTTAGAATTAAATAAAAAATTTCGGTTTGGTACAACGGAAAGTAATACACATATAAAGAAATAAAATTTAATAAATAAAAGACACTGGCTGTTGTGGGTATCGCTTAAAATTAGGTTCTACCACTGCTGCTTTTGGGATGCTGGTACAACTTTCCCGTAAATTAAGGTAATTGTTAAAAACCATGTAAATTAAACCATACGTCATTTTGTATGTCATCACAAAACCATTCCAAATGACGTGTAATTCTATAATGTAATGAAAGCAGATCAGTTGGCATCAAATGATCCAGACTACACAGGAAGTAAATTTCAAGATGATTGTATTTATCCTTTTGTTTTATTATTATTTGTTATTATTATTATTATTACTATTTATTATTTGTTAGTCATGACGAACTAACAATAAGGCAAAATTGAAGCTGTATGTACTGTCGAATAGGAATGTAGATAAAATACAGCAACAACTACTCTTTATGTACACGTTGAGATTTTAAGCTCACAGTTACGAACATCGAACGAAGATTTCACAGAGTTCTTAACCTCGAGCGGAAATAAGAAAACTCGACCAGCCGGAAGTATTGATTAATTATAGAGAGTCCGACTTGAAACCTGCCAGTGTTAGAACATACAAAAATAGAACACGTTGCAAACGTAGCCTGTAGATTCTTTCGTTCCTTGATTGTGTAAATAGCTCTTACTAAAGTCTACGTAATTTATGGTGCTGTCGAACGAATCGGAACATCTTCTTTGCCTCGAAATTCTTCATGCTTTACGATATCTTCTACAACCTCATCCTCCACTCCCACCCAGTTTTTTTTCTTTTTTTTATTCTTTATTTATATAATCTTCCGAGTGCACTCGATTCTTAAAACACGATAAATATTTATAATTACCGAGAAACTTTGAGACGTTCCGACAGTTCAAATTAATCTGGAAGCCCGTTCGAGGTTCTTCCTCGTTTCTCGGTCTTATTAACCAGACAGCTAGATAAATGACCAAACGAAGTGGGCAGCAACGATTCAATCTCGTTCGATCAGAATCGCAATTTACGTGTCGGGATACGTGTTCGTGTACCATTGTCGTCCGATGCAAATGTTTGCGTATCCGTCAGCTCGGAATTCGGCTTCGTCCCTTGCGAATGAAACCGCCTGGCGAGAATCTAATCATTTTTCTCTCGGCGTTCCGGCTTGTTTGTAGAATTCAATTATGTGCAATCAGGACGATGATCGGAAGTCTCTCTGGCAAAACGGCAGTAATAAGGAGGATTGTGAAACTGAGATAACTAGATAGACGGTTGGATACGAGGAGGGTGAAAATCATACGAGCCAAGAAAGGAATTAAGGGATAGATAAGGGAGGAAGGTTAGAGAGAACGAAAGAGAGAGAGAGAGAGAGGGGGGAAGGAGAGTTAGGGCGAGGAATAAGAGTCGAGCAATCTTTCACAAGTGGATTTTAACAGGCGTAGAATTTTAATCACTTTCACGGAATTAAATTATGCCGCACTGGGTGCACGGAGCTTGCTGGAAGTCATGGTGTACCTACGAGCAAGGTAGTTCTTTTGTCAGAAATGTAGAATGGTAGAGTTACATCAGTTTTCTGTGTGATTTCTACGGAATTTATAGAGGTTCATCTGGAACTGTTGATTAGTCTCGGCTGTATTCAATGGCTGTTTCCTCTGCATATAAAATATTTTTACTTGATTGCTTACTAATGTATTTCCAATAATTATCATTGGCGTAGAGCACTAGGAAAATTTAATAGGCAGTGTATTCTGTAACTGATGGTACAACGAGGCAAGGGATGATCGTGTATAAAAATACGCGAGTTGGAAACACGATAGAAGATAGAATAATGTTTTTCCCGCGGGGTTTGTTTTTAAGAAAGATCATAAAAAAATTTCCTGTAAAAAATTTCAAATACGATCGATTTTAAAAGAAAAAGTTGTTTTTGCATTTTAAGGAATAAAGTATCAAAATACATTGGCAAGCCATTGATAAGCGATTTCGATACGAGAAGCAGAATTGTTTATTTAATAGAACGGAAAACATTTTCAAAAACTCTTAAAGCGATCAAATTTATCGTACGTGAATATCCCCTTTCATATATCACATTATTTTATTAAATAATGTATACATATGTATATACGTATACCAGAATATTTCATCAGAAAACGCGTGGAACGAGCAATTCGTAAAACACACCGATGAAACTAGCTTTTCTCAGTTGTTAAGGAATGATCGACCAAGGTCGAAGCAAAAAGTTCTGCCATTGTGTAAAAATTCGCTTCCCTTAGGTTCGCATCTCGAGTAGAAAGCTCAACAACTTGAAGTCGAGTTGCTTGATATTTGAAAAGAAACGGGTTAACCAAAGCGCTTTAAGAACGGTCAGTTGTATACTTTCAGAGGCTGTCACGAAGGTTCAAGCGAGGTGGATTCATAGAATTGTCTGGGCTACGATAAATTACTGTTGACATCCCGACGAGTCGAAGCAATCATTTGCCGTAGAATGCATCCTTTTTTACACGCTCGCTCGAACGAATGTCTCGATTGCGTTCTGTGTGATACGTCTGCAATCTGCAGAAATTATGATTGTATTTATTATACACATTCGAAACGAGTTGTATTTTTCATTTTTATGTACTTTCCATTAATTAATCCCATTGAGAGATCGTATCCGCGACATGAATTATCAAAAGCAATATTTTCATATAATACACGCGATATATAAAGAGAAGTTTTCTACGATAAGCTTTCAAATAAAAGAACTTTCGCGAAACATTACATATATGTATATCTACACGAACTTATATTTTTATTCTCAAATTCTTTTTCAAAATTGCAATTCTACTTTCATATCATCCACCCTAAAGAAACCATATTTCACTCGTATTACCTATCTTTTATCACTCGCCTATTTTCAACGTACCATTCTTCATCTTATAAAATTTCAAACCTATTTTTCACATTTTTTATTTTCTGCATCGTACGAGGTATAATAGAAACTAAAATTGCGACTTTAACTACGAAACAGCTTTTCCCTTACACATCAAATTTTTTTCCTTAATATTCCAATAACGGCAGCGGTTCTTTTTCTCTGTTTTCTTGGCAAGGGGGCTACCTTCGCATTTTTCACACATCCCCCACCCCGCCTCCATGAACGTCGTACCGTTGTCTCACAATTTTCGTCATGCACCGCGCTCACGCATGTGCATGCATTTTATGAAACTCCAAAGGGGCGGTTTTTTCCACTCTCCCGGCCTGCTTGTCGACAACCCTTTCAACCCCGTCTTCCGCCATTTTTTCCCCGAGACAGGCTGCTCACATAAAGCTTCTTGGCACTATGTTGAGACCGGATTTAATCAAGGGCTAACTTGCACACGCGATGTTTATTCGACGGTGTATCGCAGCTGCATAATTAAATGCATAAATAGGCAGGTATTTTTTTCGACCAAGTTTCGTTTTTCCCTCCTCTCTTTTTCCCTATCGTTTTGTTTGCGTTCTCACGAGCGATCGTGCGAAATTGGTACACGCGCGTGCCTCGGGCAATTCACTTTAATTGACATCGATTTGGTGAATTTTGATTGCGTGCGATCCACGGTTCTCGTTCCGTGATTTTATCTTACGACAGACTCTTGGACTCGTTTTAACCACGTTGGACAGTGATAATTGAATCCTTTGTTAGGCTATTAACCCAATCGAAATTGCGAGCAATTTATGACGCATACATGTTTCGCGAGAGTACCGCTTAGGCTATCGTGTCGAGTTCAATTATATTTAATTTCCACTTGTATTTATATATCGAGCTTCTCTGTTAAAAATGCCAGTTAAAATAAGGAATCGATTGACGTAGATACCTACAGTTCCTATGAATTTTTATTTTAGTACTTTTATCGATGAATCTTGAGAACGTCAATTCCATTTTTACGACATTTCAACCTCTTAAATCATATGAATTTTGAATGGATGTTTCCTACAGCTTCTTGATCGGTATATCGTTGCGTCTGCTCGCGACAGTCACTTGCTCCGAACACGCCGAATGGATATATGAATTTATATAAGAGTCACGAGCAGAGGCACAAATTCTCAATATATAACACAGTTCAAGTCACTTGACAGATTAAACACGTTACAGATTAAACGTAATATCTCGTACATGTAACTTTAGGAAGAAGACTAATTCGATCTTTATGTGGAACATTTCATTAGAATTCTTTTTCTTTTGTATTGTATTGGTCATCCCATAAGTTCGTGTCGTTTTTCGAGCGGTTTTATATGTTAAGATTGTTTACATACCTTTCAGTTTCATGAAAAAATGTAATCCCCCTCTCGTTGTACAATTTCTTCCCATTTCTTTGGTAGGGCCATTATTCCGTCTCGATAAAAGTTCTCTTGTTTTTCTTTAAAATAATTTTCTAAGCTATTTTTGAGTATGTCGATATTTTCAAATTTTTTACCTACTAAAAAGTGTTGTAATGCCCTGAACAGGTGGTAACCAGATGGGGCAATGTCTGGGGAATATGGGGGATGTGGTAAAATTTCCCAATTAAATTCAGACAATTTTTTTGTAACGCTTTTCGCGACATGGGGTCTAGCGTTATCGTGATGGAAGATAACGTTGTTCCTATTCGCTAAACCTGGTCGTTTTTCAGCTAGTGCTTCCCTTAGTTTTTCTAACCGAGTGCAATATTTGTCTGAATTAATGGTATCACCACTAGATAAAAGTTCAAAATAGAGTATTCCTTTATAATCCCACCATACACACGAAAGAATGTTACGTGGATGTAACCCTGGTTTTGCACAGCGTTGAGGTGGCTGATTTCGTTAGGACCAGCTACGTTTCCGTTCAGGGTTTTCGTAAAGTATCCACTTTTCATTACCAGTTACCAGGCGTTAAAGGAATGGCTCGTGTTTATTACGCGTAAGTAATTACATGCACGCTGTCGTTCGTTCAAGACGGTTCCGTTCCGTAAGTTCATGGGGCACCCAAACGTTCAACTTTGACACCATCCCTATTTTTTTTAAACACCTATGAATCGTTGTCTTAGGTATTTTCAGAACATTTGATATCTCTTGAACTGTCAAACTTCGTGATTTTTCAACAAAATCCCGAATTTTATCTTCGTCTGTCTGAGGAGGACGCCCGGTGCGTTCCTCGTCTTCTAAACAGAAATCCCCAGCTCTAAAACGTTGGAACCACTTCCTACAGGTGCGAGATGAAAACGCATTTTCTCCGTAAACAGCACATATGTTTTTCGTGGCAATTGTTACAGAACTTCCTTTCCGAAATTCATATGACACGAGATGTCGAAAACGGATACGCATTTCACTCATGATTTTTTACTGTTAGAAGTCACTGTGTTCACTATATTACGATCTTATACCCACGAAAATCTGCTCTAGCCTGTCCTCGATCAGTTAAGCTCAAGTGCATTGGTCCCTTATCGTCGTATGTTTATAAATCGACACATGAAATGTATACACAAAAGTCGGCACGAACTCACGGGATGACCTAATATAATTTACATGATTCGTGCTTCTTGATATCTTTATTTGCATTTTTCCTTCCACTTCGGTTGGACTGAGTTAAATTTCATCATGAAACTTATTTAGTTTTCTAAACATCGAAGAAATTGAAGTATTTCTAGCAGTAGGATAAATAATTTTTATGGAAATTCCGAAAATTCACGAATCTCTAATTTCGACTTCTGGACTTCTCGGTTCTTCGACTTCTGCGTTTCTCAATAGACCGTTATAGGAAAATACCGTTTGAAATGTAAAAAGATTGCGCATTCTTACATCTACCCTCATAGAAAAAAGATTAGAAAGAAAACACCCCACTGACCTCGCTAAAAAAATAAAATAGTCCAACTCGAAGATGATATCCTTCTGGGGGTAGCTATCCACATGTTGTTGAGTTACAAAAATTTGCCAAATGTCCAGCTGGACAAATTGTAAAGTATAAATTAAATAATAATAAAAAAAATTCTTCCATCTTTCGAATGATCCTCGTAAAATATCAAGTAGAATTTCAAAATGATCAAAAATATTTCAATTCGAGTGACAAATCCAAATAACCGATATTACCTTTGTATGTTAAAATTGCAGATTTAAAGTTGTCACACTTGAAAACAACGAGGATTTACTCGATTTACACGAAATGGATCAAGAAATGAACTTCTCGCAACAAAAACTTTTCCCTAGAAGAATACAGACTATAACGTGGTTCTTAAATGTTTGCAAAGTTCGCGGATCAAATAGCCGGCGTGTAATTTTGCCTCTGCATTCGAATTTACTGCATCGTGACGCGGTTTGCGTAATTAGTTTCCGTTTTTCAGTGGAACAAAAAAATGTCCAACCTGCCCGCTCTTATGGATATTGAAAGCGCGAACGAGACCGCGCTCTCGCGAAAGTGGTTCGTTACTGGATTTCACGGTACACGTCATTAAACGATGAAAATGTTTCATGGCAAAAAGACGAGCCGCTGACACAACAAAATCCAACGGGCACACCAATTGTAAAGGTTGAAATCCGTCTCGCGGAAATAATTTTACACGCGTGTCCGAACACTCGCTGTTTTCCACTCGACGATGCAACTTCGCTTTTCCGAAAGTCGATAATGCTTGTTAAATATCTATTTCGCGAAAACGAGCGAAAAATAATTGTTCCTATCGATGCTTCTCGATTGGCTGACCTTTTTTACGAATTTACAAATGTGTTTTGCTTTTCATGGATCGTCTTCTTTGTTTGCAAGTTACTCTCAGGAAGAACGAGGATAGATTCTGAGGTTGGATAAAAGAGATTGCTAAATATTTTGCCACTTTGCTTATCTGTATTTTATTTGTACCTATGGAACTCGTGAAAAATACACGATTTTGATAGATTCTTGGTAAAGCTAGATACGTGAGCGAAAATGTTCTTGTATACACCGCTCGCGTACTGGAATTTCTGCTTTTTAGTAAAATCTCGTGAAAAATAAATCTCTAAGTACACCAGCTCGATTAAACAGATTCTACGTAATCGTCGTATCTTAATATCACGAAGCAAATAATTTCTAACTTTTATCAAAGAAAGCCTTGAAAAACGGATTTCGTGATACACGTGCTCGATTAACCAAAGTTCGCATAGCTACACAATCGGCGAAAACGCGTGTCTCAAAACAACGTCAAACCGTGGCTAACTTTTCCATCAGGTTCCGCGAATGCACTCGACTTCTCGGTCGTCGAGTCACGTGGATCTCAGTTTAAGCGGTAGCGGTGCTGCATAAATAATTCAACATGATCGTAAGAGCGACAAACCATCAATTAACTTTATAACAGCGTAGCCGTAGCTACAGCTATAGCATAGCCAGAAGTGCTATACGATTTTCGTGGAAAATTTGGTGATTTCGTAGCACGTGCATCACCAGTGGCGCGCATTAAGCGTCCCTGGTGAAGCCCGGTGAATAAACATTCGGCCACGGAACAAACGTTTGCCCACGGAAACGTCCCGGCCGGTGTAAGTTTGTTTAACCGAAGTTCACTTTATCGCTATCCGTTTCACGAAATAATAGCAAAGGGGGAAATTGAGGCTGGTCGCGGTGGTTTTGGGCGAGGATCGCGGCTCGACCACCACTCAGACAATCGCATTCGCGCGTATGTATATCGTGTTCTCGTCGTATTCCTCGACGATTGTTCGCCGATTCGGAGGCTGAGCCGAGCAACGACCAAAATGTATTCGCCTGGGTCGGCTTCATATTTCCTGTTGCCAACCACGTCGTCCGCGAAATTGCTAACGAGCAAACTCTGTGATCCGTTTCTTCCATTTGCTCTTGCCGAGTACACACCGATCTTTCGACCCCCTTTTTCGCTTTATCGCGGAATTTATAGTTACCGCTATTGAATTTCCGTCATTTGAGATAGCAAGAAGTTAAAAGCCACACACTGTAGCTAGCTGATAGCCTATTCGCCTTTGGAGATGCGTTTGGATGACGTCCTTGGTCGGTATTCGCACGAAAGTTACTGGAGAATTGGTTTTTCCTGTAACGTGATAGATCGACTTGTGGATGGAATCGAATAAGCTATCGTTTAGACGGTGTGTTCAGTTGTATCGGATTTCCCGCGGTTGAATCCAAGATTGAACATTAATATTACTAATTAACAGAAGTCCGTGATGAATAATCTTCTAATGTAGTCGAGTATCAAAATTGCAAGAAACGCCAGCATCTCTTTGAATCGTTTTAATGTCTACAGTTGCTTAGTATGTTCAGTAATTCGTAGATTAACGAACATAGTAAGTATCTGGATAATTAGACACTGACTGCTTGGTATGTAGATTCGTAGAGTTTTCAGCAGAAAGCCCCCAGTAGAACGATTCACAGTCAGACAGCGTAGCACCTGGAGTTTACGAGTGGTCTGTCTTAATTTGCTTGAATCCACTTAATCTCGGTCCTCGTAGTGGAACCTGGTTTTTTATCAAGGCATTCTCCTCCGTTGATATCTACTATTCTCTGTCATAAATATTCACGCTCTGAACTTCTCTGAAAGATTAGTTCACGAGGCAAGTAGAAATTACTCCTTCTTTGTTTTACATATGTATCTATGTAAATTATATTGTAAAGTTGTACGCATTTATTCGACAAAATCTATATGTTCTTTCGTCCAGTCGCGGGGAGACGCGATCGCGATGAAGCGCGTCAACGGGAGTCGTAAATTCCCGTTACGATTATAACGATCGACACCACGAACAGGTCGATCCCCTTATTTCTTGTGGGATAATAGGGGTATTTGTTGGGGAATAAAACTGTAGTCTACAGTCTTATAATATTTATATTTTAACAACTTATTACACGGGAGGTTCCGTCGTATAGGAAGATATAATTGATAGAAGTGATGAATAATAATACACTTGCTAGATGAGTAATAATAATAAAGAATAGACTAAGTTAATATCACTTTGATCGAAGCGAGGACTACGCGAAGCTGATAGGAACAGTCGTGTCGACTGCACGACGTTTTGTCGAACAGTGCTGACCCGTCTCGTTCAATTACGGAGGAAAGCTCGGTATGGGTGTCCTTTTTAATGGGAAATACCTGCCGTTTTTAATGGACAAACAACCGCTTTCTCCGTAAATTATGAGAGCGTGTAATAAACCTAAGGACTGTCTTAAGGACCACCCATGAACCGAAAATACTTATGTGAATAGAAATTAAGCTAAAAAGATTCGGTTTATGGTGGTTCCTTAGGTTTATTGAAGGTCAGTATAACGGTATGTCGGCCTCGGCAGTCATACCATGAGGGCTGTCGCACGGACCGTCTTACGCGACGTAACACTATAGAATCACTTTTATTCTGAATATTAGAACTTCGATCAATTTTCTATACATATATGCCGTTTAGAAACCACGAGAAACTTATTTCCAACAATTTTCCTCGAGTTTCTTAATGATGTTGATCCTTAATGTCAGTGGAAGGGAAACAAACAAGGATCATGGATTTTCTTCTCGCAACTATAGTTGGATACTTCCCTCATGAGAAATGCTTTGTGCTGGGATTTACTCCATAGAGGTAGTGTCTTCAATAAGTTTACATGTACAAGATGCTGTTCCGACAACTTGGTTATCTCGATGAAGATACAAACTGTTAAGAACACGACGCTTCACTTTTGGCTCAAGTTAGCGAGAGCGTACAAATTGCGGTGCCGATATGAAATATATATTATACTACAAAGACTCGTGTTTCTTTGATCTTGACTCGATCAATCTTGCAATTTATTCTTTTCAGTCTATTTCGAGCGGTAAACTAAGAACGACTTATTTTTCTGTTAGCGCTACAATCTTCTAAAATGTAACGTTTGAAAGCATCGAATAGAGTGAACAAAAATGGCAGGAAATATAAATTTCTCCCGTAATCTCGTAAGAGCATGTACGTTATTCTGTCGTGTAATTTTAATCAGAATAGCAGGTAGGAGTTGGTAGAAGGGAAAACACATATATCCAGAAAATTCTCGGTATCGTACGAGCTTGATCGGCGCGTTAAATATATTTGAAAATGCTTCTTGAGAGGATTTAGTCGGCGTGATTAGGCTACAGATATTTATGCATTTATAAAAACCTTTAATCTATAGAAATCTATAGGATACACGAAATGATCAAAAAGATACAAAGTATTGAAAAAAGAAATGGATATTGTTTACAAGCTATTATACGAGGATTCAAATATAAAGTAAAATATCCTTAGCGATATAACTGTCTACTATTTTAAAGTTTATAATATCGTGCAATATGAATTTACAAGTTGCTAATAACTTTGGAAGTATTTCCGGAAGGTATAGAGAATAAAACACGGGATAAAAGTGTTGCAAAGTACAAGAATAATACCGTAAGTATCTTAGTTCTTTCACGGTTCTTCGATCTGAACATCGAGTGGCTGATTAAAACAAGAAGCCATAAGTTTTTTCACAAGAATTTATTCCGTTGTTAAAACTCCCAGCAATTTCCTCGTAAGCTGCTTTATTCCGACACTTCATTATTTCTATCGATTTTGTCTCATCCACGAATTAACACCGAAACGAAAGTTATCACTTGGCCGACAATTCTGATGAATATTTTTCTATCGACAATATTTTTTTCAAATATTTTCTCTTTTCTTTACGAAGGTATTTATTCCACGTCAAACTCGAGCAATCAAGCAACAGCCATTTTTTCTCTAAATCGGATTTGACCGAAAAAATTTATTTGCTAACAGTCAACCGTGCGTTTTATTTAACGAAGCCGCCGTTTTCGTCACAGATTTATGTTCGCTTCATATTGTTTGGTTCGAACGTATCAATTCCATACGATTTTCAGCTCAATAACAAACGATTTCGAACGCGATTGTTATGTTCTTTTTTTTCTTTTATTTCCAATCAAACAATAATCCTGTGTACCATCGCGTAATCGTATGTCCAATTTTTAAGATTCCATCCTCTTTGACCGTGCGACGTACGAAACCGATTGTCTTAATTGTTCGCGAGTTAGAATCGCGGTCATTAGTCAGCGAATGTACATACATACGTAGGTACAAGAGGTTCGTTTCTAGGATCAATAATCTAAGCGCCCGGCGGTCCGTTTAATCGAAGCCCTGCAACTTCGGCGATCGTAGTTGTTAATCGCATAATTGCCCTGAAACCGCCTCTTACTATAACTATGACAAGTGTTTACAGGTATCTTCGAGGCAATTGTGGGTGCTCGATGGAAGTACGGCTGCAAGATAGAAATTGTTTAAACGACCTGCAATGACAACAGTTGCTTTAAGACGAACGATCCTCTTATTGTTGCTCTTCCGTTCGATTTTCTGTTTCCTTCTATCATCGTTGAGAATTCATTTTGTAGACGATCCGAGGAGTTTTTCAACGACACGCGATGCTATTTAATAGTAACGATACAGTTTAGTAGAATTTCACTTACGAATAGCGATGTAGATTGAGCGTGTTTGAAACGTAACCAGATACGCTCATGTCACGTCGGAGATACAACAGATCGCGAAATTAACGGATCGCCGGTGATTTCCTCGCGTCGCGGTTCGAACGAAATGATTCTTTCACGAATAGGATAAAGAAACTTGAATTTCGTATGCGACAATGACATTTATTGCAGAAATCCAACAGAGTGACGGTTACAATATTGTGGTTTGGAATGTCAGGACAGACTGACTCGAGATGTTACAACGGACTGTCTTACCGCTGGTTTTTGGAAGGTCCTTCTACCGAAGGTCTAGTCCTTTTGGAGGGGCCCTTGTTATTGTTTCAACAGATGTGGCATGCGGGGTGTTCGGTCGATCTGCTTATTGAGCGGGTGGTCTTCTTAAATGTGTGACACTAACTAGGACTGTGCTCGATACCATTACTTTGATAATACACATCTTTGCGTCGTAATTGACGACATGACAATTTTTTCTTTTTTATTTATTTATAAAATTTACAATCAATTCTCGCATTGAGAATTTTTAGTAATTTTTTCTGGCGTGGCGCTGTGACATGTCTAAATTATTTGTAATAAGTTAACTTATTATAAATATGCATAATTTTGGATAAAGAATAAATACTAGTTGGATCTGGAGCTTAGGTCTAACGGATAGTGTCTCTTCAGCCTGCGGATTTGGTCCGATGTATCCAGTAATCCAGTAATTAAGGGGTTTCGATGTTTGTTGACTCTTTTATTGTATCTGGTGCTACATTTAGCTATTTCTTCTTTGACTGTAAGTATCTTGAGGTCGTGGACGACATGACAATTGACTGAATTCTTATTTTTAATCTTTCTACTGCTGTTTGAAAATTTTCGTTATTTTGTCTCTATTGATATTTTATTGATATTAGATTGCTGTTCTTGTTGTAGATGTGGAATAAACTTTCACGTGAAAATTGTACATGCCCTGTCTTAATTTTCCTTTTAGCTTTAATTACGTTGTTCGAGTTAACGTGCAACAATGTACAAAGTAAATAGCAAAGAAGGGTATTGAATGAGATTATCAGTTTATTAGGTGCGTATATCTGAAGGATGATTTCGTTTGAGTTTTCTGTTAGATATGTAGAGGAGATTTGGATATTGTCATAATTTAGATGGTTAAGAGAGCGTATGAAGTGTCCAGTTGAGAGGTAAAAAATAATGTCTTGTATTGTTGGAATATTCGTCAGAACGAGTGTGTGTATATTTCGTATGAATTGGCATTAAATTAACTTGTTTTATACGATTTATATAATTTTTATATAATTAATTTGTTTTTAAAGAGGGGACAAATTTTATCTTCAAAAATGAGTTTCCCCGAGCTTTTTTTTTTACAGGGAACACATATTCTTTGTATTGTATCTTGTGCAGGTTAAAAAAATATATTTTAACGCGCCTGATGTACAGTTGCAACCGAAAATTTTAATATACGTTATATGTATATCTATATTTATTATATTACATATTTATACGTAACATGTGTTTTTCTTCTGGTTTGTAAATTTGTCACGTTTGCTGTCGGTAGAATGAACATGTAACCAAATCGTGTTTTCTTTTTGCGCGTGTTTGTTTTTTGAACAGCGGAAACGTTTGCACGTTCCTTGCTTTCTCCTCGGTAAAATCGATGGTTTTTAAAAGTACCGGAGTTTTGAATCACAAAAAAGGATGATACACTGCAGGCCGTTACACGCTGTCAATCCTATACGGTTCAATTGTAACTGTTTTGAAATGTGTAAAAATGTTGTAACTAAAAAGAATATGTGTACCATTGTTCTTTGAACTATAACTATGAGAAACTGTTTCCCTCCAGGCAGCGTGATGGTTGAAAAAACAAACTGTAGTTTTAACAACAAAATTCGGCAAACGAAATAAACTCACAAATTTTCAGCTTCTCTGTTACAATCGATAAATCAGAAATTTTTTTACGTTATTTCCATTTATTATTTTGTTTTCTGTTTTTTACATGCCAATTTTATAATTTTCCGAAATGTTCGACAGCGTAAATTAATTTCACACTAATTAACATACCTACGAACTTAGATCTAAATCGAACGATCCTACGAATTCCCCAACTCACATCTCACGTATGACGTTATCAATTACTGCCTTTTAATTCCCCTGCTTAACGACTATATTGCTCCTCTAATAACTCTAGACGAACAAGTTTATACAACTAGCTAATACTGCGTGCAACTACCTAGTACACTCCGTGCACCATGAAACTATCCGTTAAACTATCCATACTATCCAGAACGCAGCCTTTTGCTTAGAAACAAATTTTAGTAAAACGTATTTCGTACCAAGATCTAGGAACAACGTTTAACACGACTAGGTTGTACATATTTCGCGTGGAATCGCGGGCCAAATCTACCATCGACGGATGAATATCTGCTTCAGACATCGTTCGGATTGTCATTATTTTGCTATGTTGAGGTTATTAGATGTATGTGAATACAAAGGAACGCGTGGATAAATTGTAAGGTAGAAAATATATATTTTAAATACTGAAGTGTAAATACAAATCGGAATATAATATGAGCTGATCCAGATCCGCGCGCTACCGGTGTTACCCTATGACTGAAAACCCTGAAGCCAACGTCGCCTATCTACCGTTTATGGTTTGCCTTCGACGCAGTCTTTTGTCTATACGCTGTCGATGGCTTCGGTGCTTGAGAAAACTAAAAGATCAGATGTAGAGTTTTCTTAGAAGTGATGACCACTTCAACACGCTAGAAGCATTTTCGCGGCTATAATTTCGTTGCAGGAAACGTTTAGAGCTCCAGAAACGTTTTAGGTGGAAAGTTGTTGGAAAGAGTAAGGACCGATGTAATGGATTCAGGTCGGATTAGCCGAAATTCGAGTGTGTGTGCATGACGTACATACCTACTGTGGAGATCGACAGTGTTGCTGGTAACGACATGTTGCGCTAACCCTAATGAGAATTCACCTTTAGGTATGGTGCTTCGCTTAACGACGCGACGCGACGCGACGCCTAGATATTCGCTGGCCGTCGTGTCGTACGCGACGAGAAAGGCTCCCCGTATCATTTAACACGTCCACCATAACTTGATACTCCCTCGTTGCATAACTCTCGGCTTTGCATAATGTTTATCTGACCACGGCGCCATCGTTAAACCGCTTTTCACGTTTTCTTTCCACTTTTTACTTAATGGTTCCAGCGTGAAAAAGGTCACGATTTTGCGCTGCTGCGATGTCACATAATGTCTTCGTAGCTCTAAAATAGCGTAGTTTATCACCAGATTATGAGACAGCGTTGTTTCTTTTTATATCGACAAAGTAATTTGGTTAAAGAAAGCGTAATACCAATTGATTGAAAAGTCATATATCGTTGTTCGATATGTAGATACATGGGAAAATAAAACGGAAATCAAATCCAGTAGCAAAATATGTCGAATCGTAACGTCATGTTCGTACGATTTTATCATCTCTATTTACCTAATATTCTGTCCAACTATTTGATTTTTTATCAAATTAAATCAAACAAAGAAGAAACAAAAGTATCACGTCGCAATATGCTGTTCGTTTCATCAACAATTTCAATCCTTCTATTTGCCCACCATTCTGTATATCCCGCCTTTTTACTTTTTATTAAACCAAATCAACCATAAACTACCAAAGCGACAGAAAGCAAGGGGTATAGCGTAGAAAAATAAGAAATCCTGCGAACTTAAAATTTATACCATAACCGCGATATTTCTCAGTTTCGCCACTGTCTGTTACGTTACTCGTGGCAAAGCTGAACGACGAGGCTATTTTCAAAAGCATACGCGTCTTCATCGTCATTATCATTACCAGGAACGCCTTATCCCGCTTTCATCGCGAACCTTAATGGCTCGCCATTCGCATTTCTAGCTGTTCTTGTCGCTTGTACTCCCGCTTTCGTCCCAGCTGATCTATGTACAGTCGTGATGTGTCGCTTCATTGCTCGAGGAAGCTCACCTCTGGAGTGTAATAAAAATGTTGTCTCGCCTCCATCCCGCCCCGTCGGTTGTCTGCATTTGTCTCTCGGGTAGCTTCGTAGCTTCGCGCAGCTGCCACGAAAAGATAGAGAGCCAGCGGTCGTACCTTCTCCTCCGGCTCAGCTTTTTTAAGTCGACAGTTAATTTCGCGTTTTCCACGGTTTTCGACGTTTCTCCACGAATTATTCTACTCGAGGCACGATGTGTTCCTATTGACGCGGCTAGAACCGTGTTTCCACGGCGAATGAAAAAGCGACTGCTGCGCGCGGACAGCTTTCTTCCTGTCGAGTTCTTTGTGCGCCACGAAACGTTTCACGCCCAGAGGATGTAACTTCAGGCAAAAAAAGGGTTGGTCTTCCTTGGGGAGCCCAAGACACTGTTTCGTTCTGTGAAATAAAAGCGGAACGGCGATCGGTTGGTCGAGCCACGTTGCTTCTCATAGCCTCGAAGAAATTGAACTGCTTGCAAAAAGACTCTGAAATCTGTCATCCTGATGCACGATTTCAAAGTTGCTACCTATTGCAATTGGACATCCGAAAGATTTATCGTTGATCACGTGTGCTACAATAACCATTGCTTTCTGATACCTTTGTCGGTTTGAAACAATATTCTGTGTATAATCGATTGATTGAACAACTGTTTGTCTTCTGTTCGTAAATATTTGATGTGGAAGATTGGAAATGTGAAAAGAGGATCTAAGATAAGCAATAAAAATGTCTTTTCTCGTAATCTATTGATAAATATGCTATAGGTATTTCCAAAAGATACGAGACCCAACGGATTAACGTGAAATATTCGCAGTGAAAGTACGCCTTGACGTGAGAAAATAGGACAATTTCTTAGCCTTTTCGAGGGTTTCCTTAAAATTACGGTTATTATCAAAGTTACTCTTATCAAAGATTCCGAAAAATATAAGTTTAGAAATTTAAGAAAACTGGCAATGGAAATTCTCCGTATCTCAAAGTTACTCTACAATATCATGGAAAAGTTCTTTTTTCTGCTTCGATGAAATCAAGTATTTTGGATGAGATTTCATTTAAGCTATTCGTTATCGAAGATCATACAATATTATTATCGCCCTTTACGAGGCAGTAAAGTGAGATTACTTTAATGAAATCCGCGATTTAGAGAAAGTAACTGAATTCCGGCGTGTTTACTCTGCTTGTATTTCGCAACGACCAAACGCTGCAGGTATTCCAACCTGGATAAGCTTGACGAAACTTAGGAAGTTAGTTGGTTAAACGCAGCGTAAGACCGACTTGTCAACGGCGCTGCCGCACAGAAAGCATCGGGGTGCTTGTCTGATCACCGAACTTAAGCTCCGCTTAGATGAGTGATCGTCTAAGAACTCTGTGTGCTCTTGACGTCGTTGGTTAGAAGTTCAACTAAAACCGAAGGTTCTTAGCTAATGGAAATCGATATAGGTTAACGAGAGATTTCACAAAGGCGAAACTAACGAAATTATTTTATAACAGTTCGATGCACCAGTTGATCGTTCTCACCGTTTAAATGTCATTGATTATGTTTGGTGACAATGACGCATATTTAATTTCAAAATCAAACGAGAACATAGCTTTACGGTGGAATTGGGCAACACCGTATTGAATTGAAAAATATCTTTGCATAAAAAGACAAGCCAGGTGACTCGTTATGTCTTTCGTCTATGATCTTCGAATATAGATAAACCCAAAGAATCCGTGAAACTAATCGCATATTTATTAGCGTTGAATTTGAATCGCGAAACCACAAACTTAATTAAGTGGGCTATTTCCAACGTCCGTTTATTTGGTCGGTCTTGAACTTCCGAAAAACAAATTGCTGCGCTGCATTCCACCAATTTATCTCGTGCAATTTACAACAAACTGACGGGGATCGCGGAACTTCTGCCGACCCAATTTCCAGGATCCTTTTAATTGAATCCAACAGCTTTCCCAAACACGGCAAAAGAAGCTCGCTGAAACTCATCTGCACACTTTATATAAATAAGAAGCTGAACAAGTAGTACGTACCTATAGTTTCAGGAATGCGGACGAAACAAAAAGTCTGCAACCAATGAATTCACGACTATTGGAATATGGTCGAAGGACGGTTGTTTCGAAAAACGATCTGCAAACGTATACTTCGCAACTGGCGTGGCACAAAGGCTAAAAAAAAGTTTCAACCTCGATATTTTTTATCATTCAAGTTTGCAATAACCCTTTTTGGGATTGCAGTTCGAAGGTGAAAGCGCGTTTGTGCGAATGCTTTTATGATGATCAAATAGGAATTTCGTAATGGATACTTCGATCTTGAATTGAAAAATAAACGGCAGGAAGATTTTGAAGTGCAATTTTTGAAAAAATTTGCAGAATTTTTATATCCGACACTTGAATATATTCCATTCGTGAATTTTGAAGCTTAGATATAAATATCGAAATGTTTTTCAATATTTTCAAATACACAGGTTTCCGAAAGTATTAGGACGCTTGTAGACATCTTTTATGAATATATTAGGAGTTTCATCCACGTTTCTCTTTCAATGGGGATCCATTCGTGTCACATTGTGCGACCTACTTACTTATGCGATCGTTCGACAGTTTATCAGCAAGCCACGGTTTAATGAATACCACTAGATACACATTTTCTGCGACAAACCATGATTCCTGTTCGTGACACGCTCCAATTTAAACAACTATATATTCTAACCTTCATGATCCACGAGTTAATAGTTTGTCTTAATTTTCTAGGACAATAAACTGTACCGCCGTTATCGAATTTCAAGCGTGCTAATTCTTACAGACAAATTAAGTCTAGAGTATCTCTCGATCCAACGAGAGTGCTTCTAACTTTAGTTTTTAATTACGCTATAGTATTTTCTTAATTATACGCGAAACTTCACGGGTTTGTATACTCGTGGAGAATGAACCGGCGCGCACGGGAATTACATGGAAAGCTGGCTAAGTGTGATCTAGTTAGAGAACACTAACTTGTGCACGCACTTCTATAAATTACCTATAATAACGGATAAATATCCAGCAATATTTGCATAATTTTATAATAACGTTCATTGTAATATATATCTTGTTACTTGAATACTATTTATAATACTTAGCGCACTGCTGTATCCTGTTATCTTTTTCTTAGTTTATTTTTTAAACACGTGTAAACTCGTATAAAATCTAATATCGCGTGTGTGCGATATTAAATTAATTTGAAATTTTATTGTCTTACTGCAAATATTTTATCATCCTTTAGTCAGTGTGATACGGTGTAAAATCAACGGTCGTTCCAAAGTTTTAGCAGCGTGTACATATTGTTACCCAACGTTTCCTATTGTATCATTTACATTTTGTAACTAATTCCCCTACGAATCTGGTAACGCTGAGTCCACAGCAATTTCGTTATTATTTCACATTTATAATTTCTATATCTCACGACACCACCGTCGAAAGTTGCTTGTCGGGTCATTTACTTCTTGTACCTGGTTTAGCTCCGAATTTCGTAACGTCAGGTCCAGTGATTCGATTAATAATTGCTGTAACAGGACGCAGTCTGCTCGATAAGCATTTGCAACGCTCAGATGTTCCTCATAGAACATCGATGCCTAATGTGTGCTTGGTTGTGTTGAAATAATGTTCCAGTGCATTGATATTTCGTATCGAATTGTTCGTTATATCTGTGACGTCGAAGAGTTAACGAGATTACAATTATGTGAAGTATTTCTCATCTTTTCATTTAACAGAGGATCCATTTATTTTGAACACCTATTGACAATCCTGTTTATGGATACTGCATTTTGATGTATTAATTTAGCCGAAGTTATGACCGAAACATTTCTGTTTAACAAATGTAATGAAAATAATTTAAATACGAGTAAATAACGTATGTAGTTCCGTATCGAATTTAGATCAGTATAAATATAATCGTATCGAATGTAATGCGGCGCGAACATAATTGAGCTGGTAGAGGTAATGCACGTGATGGTTATTAAAACATCCCAGTGATGGATTTTAAAGAACCAATTATGATAGAAGTTACGATAATCGAACAACTTTCGAAAATTTATACGAAAAATATATGATAAAGTTAATTGGTAATGGAATGAAATTAACTTGATGCTTTTTAGAATTCTCGAGAATATGTAGTCGGAAGTAAATTAAGTGAAAACAAGGAAGAAATATCGCGTAAAATTCGTGATTATCGAGCGCAAATATTTTGTAGCAGACGTAAACTGTTGTTATCGAATCGTTTAACTTAATTGCATTTCAGATTATTAGTCGAAGAATTTAATATTGATATAATAGCTAGAATGTAACAAAATACTACACCGCTGAACTTCGTCCGGATCAAACTTATATAACAGAAACATCGAAAGAATAGAAGTTACACAATGTAGTTGAAAGATTCAAAGCATTTAGAAGTCAAGGAAATCCCGAGCAAATTTCTTTTTCAAGTTTTACAATCTACACAAAGTTAGCGCGCTTCTTGATTCAACAACTTCTACGGTAAACTTCCCAACGCATTACAAAGCGATAGCTTTTTTGAAGTAACTTTCAACAAATTTCTTTATAATTGACAAGATTTCTATATATGAAACCAATAAAGAATTATACCATTATTGGATACATTGGGTGTTGAATTTCATAGTTTTCCGTGTCACATTAATTTTTATATCTATTTCTTGCTTTTGTATATCTCCCTCTGAATGATTATCTCGAAGCCAATTTTTATTATAGAATTATATAAAAAACATCGATGTATCTGATCTATAAAAACTCCTTACTTCTGTTTGTTTGATTAATACAACAAAATCATCCATATCTCTCATTTTTAAGCAGCATACAATAAACAGACATCAAGATACTCTCGCTAGAATATCCTACAATTTTAAGACGTGTATCATATGTTTAAAAAATCTTGGCACCGCAATGTGTTAAATAGAACGAAACTTGACGATATGACAGAGTACACGCGAACTACGTACGATCGTTTAAGGAAGGAGATAAGTGGAGAAAAGGACCGTTTACGGAGAAACACCTGCGATCGTTAAAACCGTAAAAAGACTCTGGTAAGATTTCCCTCGAGCAACCTACGCTTAGGTGTAAGGGATCGGGTGTTCCGGTTGACTGTTCGTTCCGAAGTTTTTCAAGTTTTGGCAGAGTCGTTGGAGGTCATCGGAAGTTCCTTGCACGTAGCGAGGTCCAGCGAGAAAGGTGTATTCCTGGTTTGTCAATGGGTGGGAACCTTGCGGAGGAAGCACGCATGAGGGAGCGCCGACCTGACCCCAGACGCGACTTCACGTGTCGTTGACTGCGCCCGAATATATACAGAACACGCAGGAAACCCGCACGTGGGAACATCGTAGTGTAGTTACTTAAGGATCCCCATTACAGCATCGGAACAATTACGACTCTCCTTGGTCGTCGCGCTATCATTTGTGTACTACGAACAACGCTGTCTCGCGTATTCGTTGCCCTAGCTACGCCATACAGTTCTCTTTTTTTCTTTTCATGTAAACGTCGAATACAGTGTTCCACTGCTACTCTTGTTCTCAAGCTAACTGCGGTAGTATACGCGGTCCTATTGAAACATTGTAAATTTGTAACGAGCGATACGCGCGTTAACGCGCAACAAAGATGCTCTCCTCTGTTGTTTTTCTGAGACATTCGATTATGTTAGATTAGTTGAGATGATTATATCGGGGAAATTTCGAACCAATCCGTGAATATGCATGTGCATAAAAAATACGAGAGTTTTATTACAATAATAATCATAAAATCATAATAGTCAGGTAAAATTTTATGTTTCATGGTAAGGTTTTACAATACCACTGATATCAAATTAAGTTATCGGCATGACGAATGGATCTAGATTTTGAACCATATTATTAGTGTAGTTTCAGGATAAGAAAAGTTGCAGGGAACAAAAGCGTTCTATAAATCCGAGCGTATATAACCGAATGTGATATTATCGTCGTCATTTATCGGGCGTCAATATTACTTCACGGTTTATAGAACAGAAATTTACCGGAACAAATTCCCAATTACCTAGTAATAATGACATTAATTGCACGCTATTGCTTCGACGAGCAGATAATTTTCGACGCCTGTCGCGAAGTCATCGCGAAGCTAAATTATTAGTTTCATGGAGCTGTACATCGATTTTGCAACATCGGAGGAAAATTAATACGCGAAGATAATTAATACCGCGACGTGTGTACGTAACTGGTAAAATTAATATAGTCATTTTCTACTATGGGTATACCATAGCTTTGTAAAATGCAAATCTTTTATATTATCTGTGTTATCAGTTTTGCAGTAATTAATCTACAGTCGTGATCTATATATTACGGAATATGTAGAGATAAAATGCAAAACGATAAGAAGGAAATATTTTCCACCAAAATCAAAAAAGTAAGTTACTGTATTTGAATAAGAGAAACATTAATCTGAAAATTAAAAAATTACGTAGAATGAAGAAAGTAAAATAAATGTGTAAGGGATGAAAAATACAAGTAAGTAATAAAGGATAACGAGTTAATGCAAATTTCATGTTGTCTCTATCTTTTTTACAAGCAGTTTCATATATTTTCATCAAAGATAAGCGTATTCGCGCATAAATGTTGGAGAAATTAAATTTTTGTGACATTGTAACGAAACTTAATTAAAAATGAAGCGCACCATATATAAAATAATCTATTAAAATGCAAAATGGACTTATTAAAATGTAGCAAGATGATGCAGCGGATAAAAATTTGGTGATTTAAATATGGATAGTGTTGAATACAATAGGGTCTTTTATCTGATGAATGCGTCCTCTACTGTTAGAGATTTTCGTAGATTAAAAGTTCGTATCGCGCTCTCCTGAGGTTCTCTTTTTCCCTCTTTTGTTTCAAAGAGCGGAATTATGTTCCCGGTAATGAATATGCGTGGCTTCATCCAAAAATATTAATAACGGACATCTTTCACAATAAAACGTATCTTTCTCATAAATAAAGTAACACTGAATAGGTCGTCGCAAAAAGAAACAAATTATACGATAACTCCGTTTCAACAGTGAACGAACATGTTTCGAATTTAAGAATCTAAGTTTCAAATACTTCCATTGTATTACTAAAGCAGATATCGCAAAAATGAGTTGAAATAATGTACAGTCACACGTTCAACAGTAAAAAAAAAAAAAAAAACAAAATCACCATCTAATCAACCATTTACAGAAGAATCATCGTTCCTTTCACGATTCTCCCTCTATTAACGAGCGTGCATTCGCTATTGATGCAGCAGTACGTTTACGAATTTACGTGAGTTGGACGAGGGTTGGAACGGCGACAAGAGTTTGCTGAACGGCTGAGGGTTGCACGAAAGCTTATTTGTTTTCCAATTAGATTGTACCTCCGACTCGTGCGCGACTCTTTTTCTTCCACGTTGCCTTCGGTACGCGTTGCCAGTGGCCAGTGCCAAGAAACTGGTGACGTTCTGCGGAATCAATTCTTTTCTTGCTCGCTTTATCACCCTTCCTCCTCGATCTCTCTCGTGTCTGTTATACGCGAAAACTCGTCTCTCGACGAGCTGTTTGCGGAACTCCGCGTACCGGCAGATACTCGAGAGCATCCTGTGCTCATTGTCAGGCATTCCGGTATCTCTCTTCGTTTCTCTTTATCCATTTTCCAGGAGATTTGTATCCGTGGATTCGCGTCAGGCTCCTGTTCTGAATTCCGTGATATACTTCGCTTATGTATGCTGACTGCACCGCGTGCTGTGGGCCCTTCTGAAAGACACTTTCAATCCGGGGCCTATGCAACCAGCACTGCATTCTCCTTTCTCGCTTTTCTCCCTCGTTCCAACACCTTCGTCGCCCTTCTTCTACACGGACTGATGCAGCCAACCAGAAGCAAGATAGCGACGCAATTAATCTCGCGTGATTACTACGCCACGATGTAACCGTGCCTCGTGGCTGCAGTTTTACAGAAGGACCACGATTGGCAGGAATTCGCATTTATCGTCGCGACGAATTCAACCGTGCTGCAGATAACTGCCTGTAAATCAGTGGCCTTGCAAGCACGAATTGGTAATTAAGGAAGCGGATTGAGTATAGTGCCAGGACTGATTCGACGTTCGGGATGGTTCAGTGTCTTTGTTGGCCTCGAAAGTAGTAGTACGTGTGCTGTAGGTGAGATTGCTAAGGTGGATTTGGATCTCGGCAGGAAATCGCACGAGATGTTATGCATGGAACTCCGGCGAGGTAATACGAATAGGGACGAGAATAAAATGGACGATATGTGTGTAGAGAATTTGTAGAATATTTAACAAACGGGAATCATGTTTCGTATGTTGCAAAATTTTCGCGTGGATATGTTTGTAAATATAAATTTGTGATTCTACGGTTGTATTGTATCAGCAAATTTGTTTTGCCGAATGTATTTTTCAGTGATACATAAAAATAGAAAATATTTCGTGTTTTATTTTTTAAATTATTCTATATCTTGAAATTGATTTTACCAGGGAATTTATTTTGTTGGCAAATATTAAATATACTTGTTTCGAATTGATTTTTTCGTGTAAAATAATTGGAAGTGTTTGCGTAAATTGGGTTACGTAAATTTTATGACGGTGGTGTTTAAACATACTCAGTGGTGAAAGCAAACGAAAAGAAAAATTAATTGCGGTTTAAAAGCAAAGTATTCGTTGATTCGCGAATTTTGATAAACTTCTATCGCTATCTACGTACGTACGGTGGATCATGGGAAGGTTTCACGGATTTTCTTTGATATTTTCGGCTGTCCTGAAATCATGCAGCAAAGGCATGATCACTGTACACTGTACAGAAAAAGCGCAAATCGTTTTGTATATGATATAAAGGGAAAATACAAATTGCAAATAACAAATGCAAGTCTATAAATATGATACACTGTGTGTTGTCGGTGTTATTATTGCAATATTGAAATTGTCATGAAACTAATTTATCGCAAATCAATTACGTTTAATAAAGGAACTAAACGAACAATTGAAATAGAAAAGTAAAATGTTACATTTTAAAGAAGTTTCAATCAATCATGATTGAGTCAGCCCGTTATATTAACTAAATTCAGTTAATAATAATTTTCAAGAGACTCTCTTCGCGGATGTTCATTAAACACTGCATATTCATTAAACGGTACTATAATGCGCAAATTGAAATTGAAATTTACTACTGATAGTGCCATCCATACGCAATTGTCACCGAATATTACAACAAAAATGACATAGTAACGAATTGATACTAATTTGCAATAACGTCCCTTCTTTTTAAAAGATGATTAGTTTATTCGATTTATTTTGCATTCTTGTTTTATGTTTTCCATAATTAAGCACACGTGAATTTTTAAAAGTTACATTAACATAAAGTGACGTATGCAAATTATTTATAAATTTTTATGTAACATAAAGTGGAGCAGAAATATTTCTCCATAATATTACTTAATATTATTTTTTTCCATAGCGAAATGGTTTACCAAAGATCATTTTCCAGAGGATATACGGTATCATAAAATCCACGAAATTATATATCTTATATTAAACATTTCAGAGCTAATTAAATTTATTTGTAGTATATCTTCTAACAAAAAAAAAGCGTTTCTTTCAGGCAAGAGACGAACAATATTTTTAATTCACAATATAATTTCGATGACAGCTTTTTCCAAACGAGAAACGGCGGGGAAATATGCTATTACGTTATTTCATCTGTTCTCGAAACAACCGAAACTGTATTGCCATAAAATGGATGCACTCGCGCGAAATCTAATCCTGTGCGACGTAATTTAAATGAATGTATTATACGAGAGAACATTATTGAGGCCACGAAACAAATAAAATCGTAGCAACAATAGAATAAACGCGATGAAATAAATTACACGAAGTATTATTAACTTACGAAAATCAAGCTGGAACGAGCCCGAAATAACGAAATTACGATGCACGAAAACATCGTTGGAAAATGGTCTCTGGCTCGTCGTATGCTGACGAAATTATGTTGGTTTATCCTGGTCGCAAATTGATTGACACGCAGACGAGTGCATTTGTAATTTGTACAACAAACAATTTATACAATCGCTTATTGATACATTTAAACTACCAGCACTCTAACAACAAAGAAAATTCGCTTTTGCTATAGCCTCGAGAAAACAAATTCTACAGTTTATTTGTAAAGAACCCAAACACAGAAGTATTATTTCTGTCGCATAGTATAACGTTCCAAGCCACTATGGAAATTGTAATTCTGTTGAAAAGATATAATTAAACTTATAAAACTTCTATCTTTCATAATTTATACATACATAAATATTTAATCTTTCGTGAAATAAGTTAATTAAGATTTGTTATGTCAAGGCTCAAAAATTATTTTCAGTAATTCGGCGATACTCGATGTTTTTTTTTTTATCAAAGATAGAAAATACATATGTGAAAAAATTCCCAATATACGAATTGCACGCTTTTTCACCAAACGGCCAATAAGGTTTCGAAAGAAATTGCTTCTCGCGTCACAGAGTTTTGCTACATTCGTTATCCAGGTTATCAAGCTTTGCATAGGAATGGAAAATCACCGACCACTATATCGAGAAATTCGAGCGTCTGAAGTACCCATTTTTAGAATCGATTTTCCAAGAATGGTTTCATCTCAATAAAATCGGGTTACCATAACAGAGATTCGTGTTTCTTATTTTCGGATCTTTCATACAGTAGCAAATCGCTACAGAACTGATTGAAATTTTCTCTTACGTGTTTTCTTTTATCTGAAAAAGTTCAACGCAGCCAAATAGATGGAACTCGTGCGTTGAAAACATAAATTATATCTGTAACACCTTTACATTTCTTCCTGTCCTTTATATTTGCGAAATAATTCGAAATTTTCAAAATACCAATTTTAATTTTCCCAATAAATTTTCTCCGCGATTTTAGAATCCTATAAACGATATGCTATAAATATCCGTGTAAGAATGAAACATCGAGCGCGAAAGTTAATATATAACCCAGTATATAACGCAGTTCTTTTAAACTTTCTCACTACAACGTCATTTTACTTCAAGTTCAAACTGACGACGAGTTCTCGAGCACCTACGGTATTTCAACCGTATGCACAATTTCTGAGTCCCCTGTGCCTGGAGAAACTTTTATTACGCGAGACAGGACTTGATGTCCCGGAAACGCGTGTACGTACACAAAATGATCCTAACGCGGCAATCCCTGAAGGTCAAACTCCTTTCAAGACTAGTTTCTTCGTTGACGTAGATTTCGGAAATGTCAAGCGTTACTAAAAAGTTTGCAAGATGCTTTTGTTCTCTTCGCATCGAATCATGACAATTTCTGTTGTTCGAAGATATTCCATTAATGATGAAACGAATATTAGTCATAAAAGTGTATTTCACCAGGTAGCCTGACGCTATTCGGCTTTCGGACATTTTATCGCAGATAGACTGCCTGTGGTCAGTGAAATTGCTCCAACACACATAGCTATAGAGTATCGATTGTTGAGAAAATTTTAAGGATGGCAGGCAACTCTTGGTTGCGTTGTCTTCAAAACACAGGAATGTTGTTGTTAGAAGAACTAGCCTTGGAATAGGGAAGGCAAAAGTACCCTCTGTTAAGAGGATTATGAGCAACAGCACTTACCCCGGAACTTTGTAAACGTACGTATGCTTGAGTAATTTCACCGTGCCGTACTCTGTACTCTAATATCCGAATTTCTAACACGATCGTTGCTCCAATGGCGCCGATAGATTCTTTTTTAACGTGAGACACGCGTCGAGAAGGAAGAAGTTTGAGAACGGTGGATCACAGTTAACAGGCGCTCGAAAATTATGTTCCTTTGACTCGGGGATTTAGCGTGTCAGTAGTTGGTCGTGTTCGCGCGGCGAGCGTAATAACGTGGTTTACATTTTAATCCGCAGCAACTCCGCTAAACTGACGATGAAACTTAATAATTGAAACAACGGTGCCGGGAACACGAGATTGCGTGCCCTTAGCTGCGAAACGCGCGTTGTTACACTAGAATTTTGGAGTAACTCGATTCTGTCGCGGTTCGGTCGTCTTAATACGAGTGTCGGTTAAACAACTTCTTTTATTAAAGTTAAACAGAGGGCGGCATAATAAGATAAGCGAAGATTATAAAATGGAAACTGACCATATCGGAATGCATCGACCGGCGTGCTTCGTTAACTCTACTTGAGACTTAGACAGTTATTTTCGCTCCATTAAGTTCTCTTTGTTTCGAGTGGAGTACATGTCGGGGGAATTTTCGAAAAGAGGAAAGGGATAATTTGCGGGAAACTTTCGTATGAAAAGCGTCGAGGGCCTTTGTTGTGTTATTTGCTCATATCGAGCTTGAAGTTTTACTTAACTTTTATACGGATTCGTTGTTCGAATTTGTCTTATTATTAATTTATATCTAGAAACTTCAATGAAAGCATCGAATATTAAAGATGGATGTTTAAATATTATTGAATTATTAACAATTCCTCTTTGAATAAGCATACGATCGTCGAGTAGGGCAGTGATTCTTCAAAAGAGAGTGTAGATGGAAAAATAAACGAAGTATAATTTCTCATTTTAACTCCTAGATTTTTGCCAGCGTCGTTTTGCTACTTTATAGCCTGCTGTTATTGCATTGGAGCAATGCCTGAACTGTATTCATGAGATTCCTTACTTTTATTAATCTCCGGTGGAAAATAAATTGCCTAGATGTACTTAACATCTACATTAAGAGAATGTTCTTGTAGCGCATTAATTTCCATAGAGTTTAGAAAATACGAATACATGTTTACATTAATTCAGAGCTTCTAACACGTAAAAAATTATCGTTTATATTCAAAATATATAATAAAATTCTAGCCTTACATAAGATGGCTGTAATTTCTCTATTTATCGTAATGGACATGGATTTGTCTCTACGAGAGAAACAAGATACGAGGAAACGAAAGGGTAAAGACTATGTCAATCACAAATAATCCTTGTGAAAAGAGAACGAAGAACATAGGATTGCTGCAGATTGTCCTACAAGTAAGAGACAAGCACGAAAAGAATAAAAGCTGAATTTTCGGGATTATCGCTGGTTTATTATTTGCAATAGGATTCCTTTCACGATTTGCGACAAACTAAAGAAACCTGAAAGTTGTTTTAGATATCTCTTTACATCGTCAAACAGCACGAATGAAAGTTCCTTATAAAATAAATTACATTTGCAAAAACATTTCAATTTAAACTATTCGTTATTTCGATATTCCTAGCTTTAATTGAAAAATATTCAAACGAACGAAAGAAACGTAAGCGAAAAATAATAGATACTGAAAGACTCGTAGGTGTAACTTTATTATGTGTAAAAATCAAATTTAAAGCAGACAGGTGAAAGAGATAGATTGCAGACTTTGGAAATGAAAAGAAATTGTCAAAAAAAGCACACGTGTATACAACAGCTGCTTTTCTAAAGAAGTCAGACGTTTTTGTAAGGCTGTATATAAGAGGCCATTTATATCTAACTCGCCTACAGACTGAGATTTCCTATTCATGCACTTCTAAGAGTAATGCCCTAAAAGTGAGGCAGCTTTCTAAAGAGTTCACGCCTTCGTTCGGCGGGGTTACCGCTACTCTGTCTTAATGAACTTAGTGAAACGGTCTTCAGCAACCAAAACTAAGTAGAAAATATCTTCAGAAATTATGCGGCTGTATAAAGACTTGAAACATATACTAGATGCTAAAATGCTAAAAGTAAAGAAATCTGTGCAACATTCGAACGATAAATTAAAAAATGTAGAAGAAAATAAGAATGTTTGACGTTAAACATTGCTTATTCGATGAAGTATTTTACATATTAGTGATATTTTCATAATATAAATACAATTTCTCTGTAAATGACGAGAAATGTACAAAGTGCAATGTTTGCAAGATATTTTAAATTATAGAAATACTATAAGCTGATTAATTACGATTCTTTGCTTAATGATAAGAAACTGATAATTTATTTCAGCGAATATTATTTTTATTTGAGACACAATTAACTAAGGGAGGATATCAAGATTCAACAGATACGGTGTGCGAAATAGCGAAGGAGAAATATCATTCCAAGAGAGTACCGAGACAATTTCAATTAATTAATTTCCCCAGACTACCACTGAGAATATCTTTCACTTAATTATAGGATTGTCCAGAACATAGCTGCCGCGTTTTAAGTAAGCACAAGCTTTGTTATCGTCCTTCTGCATCTGTATAGATGTCTTCCCTCTGAATATTCTATCACCGCTCGATCGACTAATTCGGAATATAAATATTCCCATTAATTTCTCTAAATGTTCTCACATCATAACTCACAGGCGCGTTGAACAAGTAAAACAATAAACGTGATCGATCGATGGTAAAACGATTCAAAGCAAAACGATTCTCTAAGTGTTTCTTAGAGCAAGAGGCGTGCACGCTCAGCCGATCACGAGATACTCGCAAGAAAAAACACCTTCGTGGCCAGACAAAGAAGAACTCGCGGATGCTTAATTTCCATATGCAAACCGAACGAAAAAACATCGCATCCTATCCTTAATGCAGCGCATTTGATCGGCACATAGGAGAAAAACGTTATCCGGTGCTGTCGAGCGCGCGGCAGCACATTAATCTTGCGCCGATAATTCTTACCGAGCGGCAAATTAGAATTCATGGAAAGACGATCACCATACTGCGCTGGATCGAAATTAACAATAAGTCTCTCGTGTCCTGGATATAACTCATCGTATTTCATAAAGTGGCCGGACACGTTTGACGTTTAATACCCGGCAAGTATGTTAATGAGAGGAAGCGTTTCATCTTAGAATCGAATAAGTCAAAGATGCATTTGCACGGAGACGTTAATGGACAAGACGTTTGCTCCTTTGACATTAACGTTTTCTTAAGTGATTAATAAATCGACGATGATGATTTCATAAATGTTGATCGAAATTTAATATTTCCAACTTGTACGCTACGGAGTTTCAGTTGACATAATCGACATTGTTAGAATAAGTGACTTTGAATTATTGTAAGCATGAATTGTGTTAGCACGAAACAAGCGAAATTTTTCGTATCTATTTATATTTGCAAACTTATGAAATAATCATGAAAAGACTCAAGGATACAATAAATGCCACAGGAATAATTTTTTTCCATTTCTCACTTCATTTTTCATCGTCGCTGTATAGTCAATGGGAATCTAGTAAGAACAAAATACTTCAGTTGTAGATTGTCATCGACAAGTTTGCTTCTTGTAAAACCATGCACTCAGGGAAGAAAGGAAACGGAAACAAAAGAGAAAGGATTTATCGAAACGCTTTGAGACGCGTCACAGATTAGTTGAATCCTGAAAGTCACGCAGTCTACGCGTTACACTGATGAATTATTCATCATGATAGGGTAGGATCGTTTGTTTTAGGGTTGAGGCAAATCACGACGAAGCAAGACAACCCTTCGACGTCGAACTATTCTCTCCTTCTGAAATTTCAATGAGCATTTAAGTATTTTTTCCATCGCTTTGGCATGGCATGACGGTTAGCTATCGATTTTCGAACAAACTTGGTTGATTTTGTGCGAGATCAGTCGCGTTTTGACGTTGCAAGTAAATCGGAGGGATTTCAGCCTAGTCTCGAATCGATCGCTTGTTTCCTTTGTTAATCGTGGCTTTTGGAGTGTACTTTACCTTTGCTAGTCTGTTTCGAACGGATTTAATGTTCAACCGGTATAGGTGCTTTAAACACGGTTACATTTGCGCTGGAGTTCGCAAATGTACTCCACAAATAACATTTTGCACGTCGATTTCAAACGATTTCGTTAAAATTATTCTACAACTTTATCATTAATATAAGAATATTATTCATATCAAGTATTCGTTCGCATTCATTTTTCATTTGCTCGCAATTTTTCGGTTTGGACAAAGCAATATTTTGTTTAATAAAAGAAAATAATTTATATAACGTAAATGAATATAAGCATGACAATCCCTAACATAATTGATTATTTTGCGATCTGCAAGTTAATTAAATACGTATATGATTTACAGATATGCATAATATCAAGTAATTTTAACGTATTTGATGTTAAATAATAATATTCTTTCCTCTTGTAATACCCCGTTTAAAATCTAGCGCCCTATTTGATTTCGTATACAACACCGAAGAAGCACGGAGTTATACGGACATTCGCGAAAAAATTAGCAAGCAGTTTCAATTCGTCAACGTTCGTAAGAGGTGTTTGTCTAGTCGTGCCTGTTATGTTTCCTTTGTAAAGTTTGTGCTTTTGTTAAAATAAATGTTATTAACGGTATTGTGTGAGCATTAACATGTTGTATTAATGAAAGTGCTTCAGGTTATAGGTGTCAAACAGTATTATGACAAGGAATCACAAAAGTAAGTAAATTGTAACTACGTGACATTTTCCACTCGTCTTTAACCTTGCACACTCCTTGAATTAAAACGATATTTTGTACAGAACTGAGATATTGTGGCCAAAATTAATATTGCAGTGTTTAATATTACTTTAGACAGTAGAATTTTGAGGTTATTAAATTCGATTTAATGTCGATTGCTATGTTGCATGCCAAAAACGTATGTATATTTAGTTACTTATTTATTTGGTTATTTAGTTGTTTATTATAAATGATATGTATTGTATACCAAATACAAATTTTCACATTCAAAAACACTGGAACATCAGTTGCAATTGTACCAGTTATTTCTCCATCCTTCTCTACTTCGTTCTTCTCACTTAAAAAACATATTCTTCATCACAATTCCGTTGCATCGTATCTTGGTGATTTAAGCCAATCTTAAAACCCTTCAAATCTTCGATGGAATTTCAATCATTTACGCGACCCGCATATCCGTGAGTTGCCCAGGAAAAATGAGGGTCATGGAAAAAAGTTGCAGACCAGCTTTCCGCCTCATTGAGATGCATAACTATCGCCAATAAATTAATCACAGCTTTAATGCAATATGGCAGGAAAGTTTTTCGCTCGTTTAAAGATTTGAGACTCAGCCAGGTTGAATGGCGCCGCACTGGTCCGCATCCGGGCGATCCACTTCGCGAAAATCCGCCTCTTCCGTTCGCCATAATAAATGGCCCTCGCCTCTATTTCATAAGAACCTAATTGAATTTGCGAAAATCATCGGCTAATCGTGCACCATCGAGCTTGTCTTATATAGGTTACATAATATCGTACTTCACTCTGGAGAACAAATAATTGCAATTAAATCGTGGATATACAGTGGTTCGCGAAAGTTTGGACGCCTCTAGAAACCTTTCATGAATATATTACGTGTGTTATATAAAATGTATAGTTTATACATATTGCAGTAACATTAACTGTTAGATGTAATTGATTAATGATCGTAATTACTCACAATTAGAAATTATTTCGAATAGTTTCTAGACATTACTTGGTAATATACGCAATTTATGAACGTTCTCAACCCTAATAAATTGGTTAACGAGTTCACTATGTAATAGAATTTCCTAAAGGAGACACGAGAGGCATTTATAAAATATGCAATACACCATTAAATGAAAAAATATATGCAAGATAAATAACGAGGGCACAACTGAATTTCACGGTATTACAAATTTTCTATGGAAATATGCACGTGGATAAAAATTTACAATTTACCGATGATCAATTTAATATGAGCTGTTAGCTGTAGCTTTCTAACCGTCGTGTTTCAATGAAATATAGAAATAATTATTTATTGGAGTTTAACATTTCTGTACTGGTTTCGAATTTTTAATTCAAACTTCAATTTTTATTCAAGTTGAATTTAAGCCGATTTTCAAATAATGTCCACAGATACAGCAGACTTTTAATATTGGTATTTTCATTGTTTGTAGGTACGTGTCCCTTCTTCTTATCCAGTTTCTCCGTTGCAAGACCAACGCATAAAAATCCATTAAAATATGCTGCCATAAAGGTAAGAGTAATTATAAGAAAAAAAACACATAACACAATTCACAGTATTAAACATTTTTGTCGCACATTTAACTTTACAAATATTTCTACGTGCAGGTGAATAATATCATGAGATATCCAAAATTGCTACGATGTTCAAGAGATAGAATGCAATGAATGAAAATTCATAGAATTGAAAACCAAGATACGAATTTTATTTCAAAGATGACGGTAAGTAGAAAATCATTAATTAGCATTGACAGAATAACGCGCATCAACGTGCCGTATAAATATTCATGAGGCTAAACTGTTTTAGACTTACAATTAAACGACGGTTTTACGTTTATACGAAATGTTAGCATTGTACAATACGAAACGAGCTTCCATTTTCATGTAACCCCATACTACTCTGTTTTTACGGCGTAATTGCTTGTACTTGTTAACTGCCCGCGTACATTCAACGAATCGCGAACGATTAACATGTGGATTTACACATTTTGCAAACAGCGTTATCAAAACAAAAAAAAATGTATGTCCTAATTGTTCTTTATATGACAATTTTTTTTAATCGTTGCGAAATTAGTTGAAACTAAATAATTACTGTTATATTGTATCTATTATTATAGTTATTCAACTGTATTTACTAACCTGTCTATAATTGACAAATTCGTGAGATTTCTGGAAATGGAGGGTAAAGCTCGTAACGATCGTAGATTGGTGCGTCTTCAGTCCTTCGCAACCGGAATCTTCCGGAATTGCACTCCAACACTGATCTATGCGTTCACTGCAGCGCACTGCAGTGGCCCGATATGTCACTGCAAGATCGTCTCCGCCAGTATCCTCCCGAGACATTGGCCCCCAACGATTGACCTGGTATCTCGTTCCTTTGTGGAAGATAAACGAGCATTTACATGGGATTCGCATTAGCGCAATTACTGAAAAGTTATATGTTCGACAGCAGCTGCTGAACGTTGCTTGATCATTTGACGATCGTTATTGACATTTGTGTAAAAATATTCCTTTTTATTTGATAGAAAATTTTTCTCTGCCATTTCTTTCTCTTTTTTGTTTCAGTAATTTTATTTCTAGTAGTTTCTAAAGTAAGAAGATACTTATTCAGTTCATGAGGTTTTTAATAAACATTTAGTTAAATGTTAATTTCATCAGTGAATGATATGAAATCGTCATCACATCAGTTCATGTTCTAAGTTTGTTACGAAGACAAGAATCTTTGGAATTTTTCATGTTAGACGCTTTTGTTACTCCTATATAGCTAGAAAGACTTTGAATGAAATTTATGATGTTGATACTTTTTCCAAATTTCTCCAGTGTATTCTCTAGACAAAATTTTTAATTCATTTTTTGTTGCGTGAGTTGTCCAATTTTCTCTGTTTATTTTACCTGTGTATTTAGAATGGTTCATCCATTCTCTTGCTATCATCGTCTCAATAGCTTCGGTCCAATAGCTTCAGGTAGATTATTCTGTAAGGGTTTAAACCCTTTATTGTATAATCCGTGGAATCGATATTTTCAATCCTTTTATCCAACATGTCTTGGATAATGTTAACGCTATATATCAATGACCATAAGTGACATAAGTGCCAGTACGAATATTTTACACTACTTGCCCCGATAGATACGTAAAATAAAAAGGCTTCAAAGAGTAAAAAATGCTACGGACACAGATTTCAGTTATTTTGAATTTAAAATTCGTTTGAAAGTTCTAGGAATACCTCAAATATCAACACTACGTGCGCAAAGCCATGCATGTCGAATTTTTAATCACGCACTACTCTGAGGAACGTTTACGATACAAGCTAACACAACATCCAAAAGAATTTTTAAACGGAAAATTTGCAATTGCAAATCAAGCAGTATTTCGTGAAAAATCCTTGATAAAAAGGAGCAGCTGTACATAAAAATTTCATATTACGTGAAAAATACGAAAATCGACAGCTAACGACATTTGGAATTCACTGTTTTACAAACAGTTGCGAATGTTTAATGAAAATCCGTTGGAGCGCGGAATTACCGCTTGAACTGCTAAAAACACAGAAATTTAACGTTTCATGCGGGAGTACAGAGAGGAAGAGAGAGAGAGAGAGAGAGAGAGAGAAGAGAGAGAGAGAGAGGAAAAAAAAGAAAAATCGAGGGGAATTGCTAACCGTTTCGTAGAAACTTGGAGAGCATAAAGCGTTTCGAATCTTTTTACGGAAATTGACAACGCGTTAAAGGGTTGAATGTCATACGACGGGAATTGAAATTCGGTATTCTTCAATGACACGAAAATATACAGAGCGTGTCGCATGCAGAAGAGAAAAAGATATAGAACGAGAGAGAAACGAACAGTGAGGGAAAAAAATGTGCAGAAAGAAGTTCGAGCGATAAAAGGTTGGCAACTCATTTACAATCTCCCACGGCCGTGTATATCGGTTTTGTCGCGACAAGAAAAAACCTTTCCCGGACTCGTTTCCCGCCTGCATCCCAGTTAATATCCTGTCGCAGCGTAGATGTTTGCGACTGATCCAATTTCATACTTTCCTGTCAAGCTCAACTGGTCTCGAGGCCGTGCCGTGAAAATCGGAGTTCCCAGACGCACGTCAACGTTTCCCTTCATTTATTGCGATGCAAACGCCATGCTGCCGTGGTCTATATAGGTTTACGATAGCTTTCCGTTTCGGCTTGATCGTACATCGGTTCGAATCTCACTGCTGGTGATTTGCGGTTTCCTCTGTCATTTTGTTCGATTCTCAAAAGCGGAAATGCGAAAGTTTAACTTTGATGTTGCAGAACTTTGTGCGGCGAACTCGTATTAAAACCGTATACTTAAGGTTAAACGCCTGCAGCTTTTTAATTCATGAAACAAATTATATAATCGAAATTGTATTTTTTTAATGTCTTCATAATGAGATAACAAATGACATAGAATAAGAAAAGCAGAATTTAAAAGTTTAAACATAAGTACATAAATTAACAATCATATAAGACCTCTTTTTCATCCGATATTGATCTATTTCTATGGACAAATACTTTAATGTAGTTAAAACTATTAGAATTGTCAAATAACCGTCAGAATTTTGTTTAAATTAATTATGCAGACAGTCATGGTATGTACTTTACCTTGGTATACGGTTTCGTACAAGCCCTCCAAAATATAATTATTTGCAAAAAAATAAAAGAAAAGAGAAGAAAAGAGGAAAAATACAGCGATAGACCTTGACGGACATCATTCATCGAACGTGGGAATATTAAGGATGTTGAACCGAGAACAATAAGCGTCTGAATTTATGTACGTGTACTTAAAGACAGAACGTACAGCGGAGGAAGTTGAAAGAAACAAGTGAGGGAAATTTGCCACATGTACAATAATTAAGTATGTAGACGATTCTAACGCGATGGAAGTTAAAGTCGGTACGGTCGGTGAGAAATTCTTATGTATTTTACAGCGTACTATGGTTCTTCAATTGAATATTTTAAAACGAGACACAAAGGCTTGAACTCGCTAAATTACCGCTATAAAGCTAATTTGCTTTTCAACGGTTCGCAGTTTAAAGTGCTTTTTAATTCTACTTAACTAATAGTCAACTCGGAACATAGAAAGTATATTAGAAAGAAAGTACCGGTACTATTCTAAATTTAAAATAAAACATCTTTCGATCTTTCTTTTATCTCATCCTCTAAATCTTTAATCAATCTCGCCGCACATTCTCCATCTGTTCCTTCCATTTGAGGCGGTGATGCTCTATAATCAAGCACTCTATCAAAAAAGGAATAGCATTACCAACGACAGAACGTAGGAAAGTGTTACGCGTTGTTTCCATTCTCGTTACGATGGATGTGGGCGGCCTGACAAATAGCTCGTCAAGCGTGCGAATGTAACGCAATTTTTCCCAAAACTTCTACTCGATTGGTCGAAGTCGCGCGGCGATAGCGGTGGATCTGGCTAACACCGTGTATTTGTATCCAATATGTCGAAGGATTGAAATCGTTGATCTTTGTACGTCAGTCAAGCCATATCCAACCGCGTTGTTCCTTTGTCGCTCGTCGCGGACCAATTTGTCAGCGAAATGCGTCCCCGTCTCGTTGTATCCCCATGAGACGCTCGTCACGACCGATTGATTCACCATTTTGTTCCTTTCCCTCGAGTTAAGCGACGTTTACGTGGCAAGCTCGAAGGAATTCGCGCAGGGAACTCTCTTTTCTGAATTTCCTGCAACTTTCTCGCTCGCGATTGACAGGGCTTGATTGATTAATTCATCATGGCCCAAAATCGATTGCTCGCGCGGACAAAATAGATTCCCGAGCTACATCGAACCGGCCTAATTTGCATTATTCCAACCGGTGATTAGCCGTTCGCGCGCTCCCAATGATGAGCTGCTACTATTCACCAAACATTTAGGTATGCAATTTCGATGTCGTGGATGGTGTGGTCATTTGTGATATCCGATGTGCCTTTGGTTGAATTAGAACGGAGGCTACTTGTCATAACTATACTGTGTATGGGTAGTTGTTGTTACTTGGAATTTGGGGAAAAGAAGTCACTCTTCTTTTTCTTTTTTTTTTTTTTTTTAATTTCATACTAAGGTAGTGTTTGGCGTAAGGTGCCAAAGAAATACCCGGCAGCGTTCAACAATATATTTATTTAACAATCTTCACCTTCGACTCGTTTCGTACAATTCTCAGATTACCACTGATTTTCTCACTTGTCGACTATTCTCGCTTCGCTGTTAAAACTCGAATGTCTCTTTGAACCGATTCGTTTCTTTTGTCGCCCCACGATATCCCCACTACGCACGCGTTCGTTAAGCGTCCGCGATCCTCGCCACGTACACTTTTTTCCAAATATTCGGTGGAAGGACCGTAGGGATATCGATGGCTCATTAGGTACGTCGGCCTTACGCTTCAGTGATATGCTTTGTATCGCGAAGCTGCCGGAAAGTTTGGTCGTCGAGTGCCGCCACAATACAATTTAAAACAGATTAAGCCTATATTATAGTCTGCATAATAAGATTTTGTTCATGGTTTATACGAGAGTAATATTATATTTGAATTAATCATGAAACAAAAGAGACGTCTGTATACTGTTAAGAACTGAAATACGCGGCTAAATTGAAATTCCAAAAATCTTGACTTTCACGACAGTGATTTTAGGTATATCGAACGTTTCCACGTACTTTCTAGAGATTATGTAGTATGTTGCAGCGCGCATAAACGGTGATTGTTTAGATAGTAGATAAATTCGATTAATTACGTGTAGCTTGGTGTCAAAGTGACAACCATTTGATGTAAGATTATATTACATACGTCAGAAGCTTAGCTTGGTGCTGAACCGAGCGCTTCACTTCATTTTCGTGCTGGTGTAATACCATCAAAATTTACTAAATACGAAACTACGTTTCAGTAGTACGATTACGAACTAATCTACGTTGTTACGAAAGTAGCGTGAAATAAAGTAGTTAGAAACGTTTATTTCATAGATCTACTAGTAACTGTTGTGCTATAACACCCGCTGTATTTACGTTGACTCACGAAAGTATTCAAAGATTTGCGGAAACCTTTTATGAATACATTGTGTGCGTTATACAAAACATTTTGAAACTTCGTTAACGATGAAACAAGATGAAACAAATTTAAAAAACTGCAATATATCCAGCGTAAACATGTGTGGTAAAAGTATTTAAATAATCGCTTATCTATTATATTGATAAGTTAATTAATTTTTTACTGAATATATATTTGCAGCAAGTGCCCTGTAGTCTCTATACACATTTCAAATTGGTTTCAAATTTGATCGATATAATGACGACAGTCGCGTCGTAAAATTAAAATTGAAAATATCTAATATAACACATACAATATATATGTCGGGTTTTTATTAGAGTTAGGGGCGTGCAACGAATCTTTCTTTGGATTAAACATTGTCGTTATGCAAGAGCGAAGATATTTACTAGTCCAATTATGATTGTGACGGAATCTGACAAGTAACCATGGTAATCAGACACTCAGGATGTGAATGGCAATGATCTTAGACTCAATAACGAATCCATGGTCAACGGGATGACAAATGCGATATTGAACTTGACACACGTGTTCCCTGTACTAGTAGAACTTATCGAATTGAACTGAACCGAACCAAACTGAACTGAACTTCAGTCGAAGTGGAACTGCCCTTATATACTCCTATCCGTATTCCTCGTGTCAATCCCTGTTTTAAGGAGAGTTATTCAATTACTTTATACCTCTGTTAGGTATACGTCCCTCCCGTGACCGCAGCTACAGTCTGTCACACAAGAGCGTGTCTGCGATATCTGCGAAACCTGACACCTAATCAGAATGAGATAAAAAGAATGTAAACAAACGAAAACTTCTCTAATACGCGTTGCTGAATACCTTTCAGTTTCATTTGAAACAGTGAAAGGAACAGAGCTTTTTAATATGAGTGCCGCGTACGCGAAACGTCGAAAATCGTCTGGCATGGGCGAATGAAAACAGAGATCGTGATTGGAGTAATATAATATTCACTGATGAATCTTCGTTTTGGGCATGGTGTCCTATTAGGCGTGCTTGGACTATCCATGGAAGAAGGATGATTCAAAGAAGTGTAAAACACCCTATAAAAGTGCATGTTTGGGGTTGCTTTAACGCACGCGGTTTTGGGACTTTGTGCGTCTTTACAGACAATCTGAATGCACAAAAGATGGTGAAATTGTACCAAAGGGGACTTCTCACATCCGTGAAACGTTGGTTCAACCAAACCGAGGACCAATGGATATTGCAAGAAGACAACGACCCTAAACATCGAAGTCGCATCTGCACCCAATGGAAAGCGAAAAACGCCATCACAGTACTTCCTTGGCCATCGCAGTCCCCTGATGCAAACCCTATCGAAAATGTGTGGTCCCTAATGAAATGCAAGCTGAGAGGAAGACGTATCACAAAAATAAGAACACTTGTACATCACATTCGAAAGATATGGAGGTCGTTACCAGAATCCTACGCTCAAAAATTAGTCGAGAGTATGCCGAAACGATGTCAAGCTATAATCGCTAATGGAGGAGATTGGACACCCTACTAAGTAATAGCGTATTAGTGTTTTAGATGTAGATTCAATTCATATAAATTTTTTTACAAATATATAAATATTTACAGAAATATCGCAGACACGCTCTTGTGTGACAGACTGTACGTTCAGTGACCCATTATGTCACTTCGAGCCCAAGCCCATTGTCATAACTCTCGGATAATCATAATTGACTTAGCTCATGAACAGCTATTTCTCAGTTTTATTGTTCAAGTACGGCTGTAATAAAAAGTCTGGACTAAAGTATTTGGGACTTTCCCAAACATTCCGAAAGGAAGGCTCCGATGTCCTTTCATCTCCGACATATACATATATAGAATCATAGGTCAAAATAGGTTCAGTTCCAGTTTGATTATTTCCAAATTGTTCGATCGATGAGCCAATACGAAAAACTCATGATCTTCAATTTTATTGCTATAGATAAATTGTGAACGTATTTCAAATATTTGCCGACGCATTAATTATTCGGAAGGAAAATTAACGCGTAGCTCATTATAAATCGCGATAAGCACCATATAATACGAAGTATGGCGCATTTCCAACGAATGGCATTCGCAAGCATTCTCTGCAACACTTTCCGCAGAGCCGTGTTGCATCGATGTCACGGCAAAAACTATCTTACTTCCTTTCCAGTCTTACATTCTTTTGTTCCGTTTGTGTATGCTTGCAGTTGGACGAAATACTTGAAACAAGCAAAACAATCACAAAGTAAGTACGTCATACTTCGGACTAAATGACATTTTAATTAAATAGTTTCCTCAAGTTGGTCTTGGTTTTATGAAACAGAGATCTAGATATGCTTGGTAATTTATCAGATTTAGAAGAGAACAGATGAACCGAAACATAGTTTGCGTCGTAATTACTTGCAAACATTCAGAACAGCTATCTCAAAGTACGTTTATATTCTACTTGGCGGAATTTTGCATTTTAATGTTATCCGATTTGATTCGTGGCAGCACGATATTCGTATCGTTATATTTCTCTTTCAATTGGAAAATTTCTTCAGAATCGATTTTGTAGTAAACGCTTGTTAATCAAACAGATTCGTATAAAATTTCTATTTGTTCGTCTATTGAAACATTATGTTGTGCACGAGGTCTTTTTATTTTCTTTACTTTTTATTCATCGAAAATGTTACAAAAACTCTGCTTAGGTAAAACACTTTAACAGGAAACTTTCTTATGGAAAAGTTACCTGGAAACACAGAATTAAAAGTCACAACGGAAGATAAAGCGGTCCTGAGTCTCATTAAAGTGATACATCCCCGAAAGTTTCTTCTTTCACGCTACCCAATACGTACAGACACACGCGCACACACGTGCAGATACATTCTCATACTGGCAACGAAGCCATGCAATCTACTATTCGCCATTACCTAGGACCGTTCCACCGTCGCCAATTACAATCACGCCCTTAAATCGCGATCGAACGAGTGGAACGAAATTACGTTCCCAGCTCCTATCCTGGCTCGTGTGCCTTCGTGTCGATTGTCGAAGTCATCATGAAATTTGGTGTGTGTCAGATTCAAAGCTGTCGCCATTAGTCATACTTGGGACAAGGTGCGCTCAATATGAACCGGCCCGTTCTCATGTTTCTAAATTGGACACGTTCGAGACAACGGTGATCCGGTGGTGCTCGTGCGCGTGCTAATTTTCCAATTTCCGATGTCTCGAAGCCTATAACTTAGCTTGTCCAATAACTTAGGCCGACCTATATAACGGGAGAGCGCGGTGGTGGACCCTGTTGGCGAAATGGGGTGAGAAAGGGGTGGGAAACCGTGGGAGAAAGGTAGCAGCGGTAGTGGTGATCGATCGTGGTCATAGGGAGATAAATTTTTATCGGACCAGCCGGTGGCGAACAATGGACAGTAATGAATATGAAGTTCGACTGATTCCGGGGGCTGATCTTACGGAAGAGCGAACGCGAGTTCTGGGAGTCAGCTGATTAAAGTCGTTCTCTCCGACACGAAACTAGGACAAAGAGAAATAGAGAGATAGATAGATAGATAGAAAGAGAGAGAGAGTGAGAGAAGAAAGGAGAGGAGACTCGGCGTGTAAAAAGCTGCCGCACGGTGTATAATACAGATGACACGGTCAATTTTCTGCTCAGCGCGTGCTACAACGCGCGTAGCTTTCAAGCGGCGCCTGCAAGTGCGCGCTCTTTGCACGCTAGATGCTCTGACGCGTCTCGAGAGCGCAATATCGCGCAGCGACGTCGGATGAAATCCTCGAGAAGCTCCATAAAGACGGTAGCTTTCGCGAAATTAATGTACGCAGCGGCCAGCTCGACTAGCTTGGAAACCAGCTTTCAAGCTGGTGCTACTAATTTCGCGCGTTCCTGCGCTGATGCTTGTTTCCTGAGCTTCCTCCTTAATCGTTTCTCAACACGCAGGAACCGGACGAGCCTGCTGCTACCCAACTGGAATTTCTTTAAATGAATTTATTCATTGGACCTCGGTTTGCTCTCGAGGGAGCGCCATCACCGGCTGACATACTTCTCTTCTGTATTTCTATACAGTGTCGAGGTGTGACATCGGTGACATCGTTACGACTCGTTTTAGAGAAGATCAGCTGCAAAGAGCGTTTCTTGGCTGCGACTCTGTGTAAGCCACGACGCAAATGAATCGCGTCCTTTGGCCTTGGTATCTGCTTCAATGAACTAAAAGATGCTTTCGTGTTCCCAGGAATGCGATAATGACGTGCTTTTTATCGTTTATTTAAGCGATGCGCCATTTGAAGTAAATGTCACGCTGCATAATATGAAGTTACAGAAAGGAGCTGAGTTTCAATACGCATTTTTTAGCGTGCAGCTTGAAGAAATGATTTGATACCGCTAGGAATGTTAGTGATTTGTGTCAGAGTATTAATCTCAGTTATTTTAGTCGATTAACTTTCGAGATCATTTTTTCATAATTTGTATAATACGTTAAATTTATTTGAATAATTTTCTGTAGATTCTGACTAGTAGATAATGTCGAAAATAGATTCACATACTTTTGGATGAGCATATTAATGATTGATGATTGGGATACTGATCCAACGAATTAATTCTTTTAGAAAATATTCAAATACGTTATATAAGTAACAACTTAAATATGTTAGAAATGTGAGAAGTTAGTAGATATTGTTAGAAACATATTTTCGACTATACATTTTCTTAAAGCTCGATTTCGTATCTTTACAACAGTTTCTGTTATATATGGTAATTTTTACGTAGCGATAAATGGATGAAATATGATGCCATGATTCACTGGCCATCGTTCGTCCTGACCCATACGATATTTTCGATACATAAAGTAAAAATATTCCTGATATAATATTCAAATGCCATTCCGCGGTACAAAGTTATCTTGTTGAAACGAGAAAAGTTCGAAGAAAAGGAAGTACGAACGGAACTTTCTCATTATACTGCTTCTTAAACTACACGAAGGAATACAAAGAATTCGTAAGTACGTGGCAAACACGGATACAGTGGGAAGACATTTAACATTAATAAAACCACCGCTATCTTATATTTTGTTATTGAATAAGATCTCGATCTTAATATCTGCTCACTCTGTACCCGTGCTGTTATATCAGCATCTAATAAAGCTTTGTAAAATCTCTACGAACACGCGAACAAATTTATCTTTTCTTAAGTTCATGATGACATTTCCTTAAGTCAACTGAATATATATATATATATATTTTTATTTTTCATATACTTTTTCATTAAAAAAGCTTAGGTAGTTTTGTTCTATATAAAATATTTGTAAACTTATCAAAGCAACAAGCAAACGCTTTACGCTAATGGTTCGTTCCTTTCTCATTTCCCATTTATCAATTTCAACTTCAGAAATAAGTAATTAATCATAAAAATGCAATACATTTAATCCGTTCATTATACTGACAAATAGATGATATCTGTTAATTAAAACATACCCAACAGATTTGTTAGGAGATATTGTCGATATAATGGCAGTCGCGTCTAGTGATAATGATAATTAAATTTCAAAACGTTTTCCTATGTATAACACGCACAATACGCACGTGGAAGTGTTCTATGCAAAGTGTCCAAATAAATACTTTAGTGAGCCACTGTATGCTATATTTACGAACTTGCAAAAACAGACGGCTGCCGTATCCGCGTTCAGGATAGCGAAAAAGCGATCCGCGTCGCATTCTCGCATCAGTGGCACCGGTGCAAATCGAGGAACAGCTTTTTGTGATTTATTCGCGACTGGTGGGATGCGTGTTTTTGGGACGAACATTCGGAGGTACGCGAAACTGTTCACCAGCCGTCGTAAGGCGCTGCACGGTTGAATCATATCCACACTGTGACAGCTTGAAATATTTATGCCGGCTCTCGGTGCTTTCTAGCTGCGTGAAACTATGTAGAACATGGTACCCGTATTGTTTCTATTAAGGCACACCTGAGTTGCGTGTCGCTGAGATGCCGCTGCTTTGTCGAATCTTTGTCGCTGTCTCAGCTTCTGATGTGCGCTACTTCGCGAGTTTCCAACTGCATATGTTAGAATCACAGAAATCGTACGTATCGTGACTGGATCGTAGCATTTTACATTACCTACCTTTTTTTATTCGTCTTATTAATGCGAATATGTGGGATTCTGGTGGATTTCTTTAGGTTCGCCCTTAATTTGTATTGGTATAATGGAGAAGTTAATTTTTAGTTCTGTCAGGGTAAATAATATTATTTAGAATAAATTGAAATCCCTGTATTTTTTCAATTTTTTCAAAGATATTTACATGGACTAACATGGACACTAAGGTGTACATATGCATATGGTATACTTTTTCAATTGAAATTGTTATTTGGTTTTTTTCTATTAATCTGTTGTTTACCTTTACTCTCGATTGGGAATTTATGTAAATATTTATAACAGAATGACACTAAAACTTTTGAAGTTCGTGATGTAATTAATTATAGTTCATAAAAGATCAGGGGGTTTTCAGTTTGTTTTAATTCAACTCAATAAGTTAATTATGAATTATCAATTGCTTGTATAAAGGAGTTAAATGGAAATTATTGGAATGGTTTTAATAATTCAGAAAGCCTATAGAGAATAATAAATTGGAATCATATAAAACAGAAGCTTTATATAACTTACCAATGACCACGTAAATTGGTTTATTTTCGCATCTCACCAAGTCAGTATCTCTGAAACAGGATTTGAAGCGATTGCACGTTTGTGTTTGCTTTCGTATAAATAGTTTTTTTCATATATATAGCTCTCTTATACATTGTTCAGCTTTCTGTTTGTTATTTTAAGAGAAATCGATGTGTATTTGAGAAAATGTTTCAATTGAGAACCAGAGAAGCTGAGATATCGTTTTCCTTTTTCAAAGTGGAGAGTTTCGTTAAATGTTATAGAAGCTCCGGCTTTTATCTTAATTAAATGTTTAAGGGTTGCGCGTTAAATTTTCACTGGCAGATGTTTTTATTTCAATCAAATGAAAGATGCATATTTGAAGCGTCAACCGTTGATAACGCTGGAAATCAATTAGACCATGTTCATTGAATTTTATAAATTCGTCATCCTCTATCATTCTATCGCTTATTTCCGTGTCAATTTACGTTTACAGCAGAAACATCAGTAGTAGTGTTGAAATATTCATCTATTCAAACGCAGAAGTACAAACATCAAGCAAAGTGTACATACTCAGGCTCACGAAAGTACTTGAATGCTTATTTGTAGACACATTATGTTATACATTTGCACATTTTGAAATGTACATTTTCAAACTTATTTTGCACTTGACCAACATAATCATGATTCGTCGAATTTCGTAACAGCGTACGTAACGAAATACGTAACAACATATAACACATACAATAAAAACAAAAGTTTTCTACGGTAAGCGTTCAAATAGTTTCGTGAGCTAGTTTAGATGTAATACCAAACTCGTAAGAATCTAGTGTCTACAAAAAGCGTGAAAAGAATATTACGAGTCTATGTTTTCCTTTCTTTGTTTTTCTTCTCTCTCTTTTTTCTTTTTTTTTTTTTTTTTTTTTTTTGTCACAAGAATATTTGACTCGTGTTTCCCTAATATCGATATAAAGCCTATTGTCTCGATGAGTTTCATTCGCTGTTTTTTTTCTATTCTAAGTTTCCCAACGTCTCTCAAATTCTTGCTCTATATCTCTCTTACTGTAGGTTTTTTGCGCATTGTATGCATTCTCTATGCTGTCCTCTTCTTCTTCTTCTATTCCTCTTTCGTTCTATCCGCGCACGCTTTTACCATTGCAGGACGCTGCGAAAGAAACAGGTAGAGAGCAGAATGTGAAAACACTGAATTTGTGACAATTTTCCAGAATGCTGCTTCAATGTTGCCGCGAATATATGTTTTCCTAGATATTCGTCCTCAATTTTGATGGGAAATTTATTGCAAAAATTCGTTTCGGTTATATTATCCTTTCCCATGGCCAAAATACCGAGCGAAACTATCGTTTCTTTTTGATATTTTGTTTTCATTGAAATAGAATGTGGATTGACGTTGGAACCCTCAACATAGATAAAAGATAGGTGGAAGGTAGATCACGATTCTGCAAGTGTCTTCGAACAGAAAATATTTTCCGTTCCAGTGGCGTTTCACAGGCATACATTTATTTCCGTATAACAAATACAAAGGATAAGCTAGCATGGTGAGTGGAAAACGACGCTTCTCGATTGTGCTTCTCTTTGTATAACTCTGCCTGCATCGCAAATCAACTTCCTATGCGCTATCTCACGGGCCACGGTCATTTCCTTTCAGATACTTAACTCCTTTTGTACGAGCAGCAAACTGTAAGAAAATTTATGTCTCTGTAGAACGTTTTGCCGATTAAAGGATCGACTACAGTTTCTCTGTTTCATTCTGCATACCGAGTAATTCGCTCTCTTTGTTACACGAACACTTCAATGAGCGTGCTCCTAATGCCGTTGTTACCTTCTTCTTGAGCTTCGTCGAACGAAAGAAGTTGTTTTCTACCGTACACTCAAGAGAAGATTCTTAGACTTTTGTAGTAAAATGAGAAACAGAACATCCCAGAGAACCTTGCGATTTTAGAATCGCGTAATCTAACTCGGTTCGTTTACAAAACTGTGTTCCATTGCTTGGGTTAGTTGTTAATCCCGGAAATTGAACGTACTAGGATTCTATTTTCTAAATATTAGATATTTTATTTTAAATTTATTATAAACTTACGTAATTACGTAACGATGTATCTTCTCGTATTTCTCCCGTTTCTATTTTTTAATACAAGTTTCGTATTTTAGTAATTAGCAGCGTCGGTGTTCGTGGCATTCCGAAAATAATATCGTCTCTTATTTGTATCTACGCTAAATTTGTATCTATGTTAAAATATTAATAGATACTAATAGAATAAATATATGAAATTTTTGAATAAACAGAAGATTTATTTCCCCGGACAAAGTTTGCGTCGATATTATAAATATTCTGAAAGCAAACTTTCTCTAAAGTAGCAATTCTGTGTTGTGATAAGTTCAACGAAAGCACGGTCGACACGAAATTGAGAAGCAAAGTGGAATGCTTGAAAAATTATGTAACGCGGCTTCTTAGATGCGCGAAAAGATCGCTAAGCTTTCACAAAAGATCATTTCGGTGGAAACTTATGAAGCTAAAGAAATTTCATTACGTGCGTTTTCTGTTAAATGAACGAGATTTCAATTTCAATTTCAGTGCTACGGGGAGATTTCGAATAGAATAATGGAAATAGATAGCTGAAAGTTTCAAACTTTTTCGATTTTCAAAATTGAATAAATATTATAATTTTAAAAGTTTCAGCATTCAGGAACTTTCTAGTAGTTTCAAACAGTCTATGAATACGATCATTGAATTATTCGGACGTTATACGTGCTTGCACAGTGATTTCAACAGCGCCTACGTATGTACACAGGCTCACGAAGGTGTTCGAACGTTTGCAAATTTAGTAGGATATTTTATGAATATATTATGCGTGTTATACGAAACGTTTTGAGAGCTCATTTACATCGTTACGAGATTCGACTATCATGGACAAGATTACATATTGAACAAGCTCGAAACAAATCTGAAAATACATATAGAGATTACGAGATATTTGATGGATTAAATTAACGAGTTTGGGTATTTGGTATTATTTAATGATTGACCAAAAAATATATTTCAAGTATATAACACTTATTAGACGCTTAGCATGCTGTACACTAATTTTTGCTGAATATATGTTTTCAATAAATATGCAATGCATTTGTAGATTGGTTTCAAATTTGACCAATTGAACCATGACAGTCGTGTTTCATTACAGTGCTAATGTTTGGACTGTTTCATACAATACGTGCGATATGGATATAAAATTTTGCTACAGTAAGCGTGTAAATATTTTTCTAAGCCATTGTATGTATGCTTTTACTTAGGGATTTCAATCCATTGTGAACTTTTCATCATCTCGAAAACCATAAATTGATACATAGGTATCAAGTAGAAACGCGCTCCGTCATCTTACAAAGTCACTTCGTCGATAAGTGACATCCGTGACTAAGTAGTTCGAAACTAGAAGGACTTCACTAAAAGCTGTCGGAAAGTTTTGATGCTGCTTTTCATTGATGATAAAATCTCTATTTTTGACGGTCTCCTGTATAACAAAAGAGCGAATGACACTTTGATTTATTATCTAATTACTTTCATTATTCGTAGCTCGTTTATAATATATATTGTTTTCATTTCACTTTCCTAATATTATAAGAATTTAATATCTATTTATATTACGTTGTATGTATTCCAAGGATTAAAATTATCCATTCATCGAAGGAGCTTATATAAATATTTGATTCCCGATACAACAGCCCCTAAATTTCAAACGTATTTGATATTCTTTCACGAGGCGAGATAAAAATACCTACTTATTTGCATATTACACATTACGAACATTTATAAACAATATGACATTAGGCTTTTCAAAGTATCTTGTTTCTAATAAAAATCTCACAAAGCTTTTTAACGTGTAACGAGGATGCGACTGTATCATTCAGTTTAAACTTCGAAGCTCACTCTGGGAAATTAAATATTGTACAAGTGCATAAGATGAAGATAACACTGGAAAATCTATAAACAATCCAAAGTACCCATTGTGATGTTTAATAATCGAAACAAACGTCTGCCTAAGTCAACTTTTTTAATTGCGTCCATAAAAATATGAATTTGCACAAATATCTGCAGTCTATAGAAGTACCAGGTTTACGCTGCTATATATGCGCAATTGTAGTAATTACAAATATCGTGAGATTTTATTACGTACCATAAGAGGCAACGACAATGGCATTACATCCATCAACGTAGGGAAACCTTGCAGCGTAGCGAGGCGAATTAAAGATACATTGGAACGTTGCATTCGTTTTTCCTCGTTCACCTCTCCCATTTGAAACGGCTCAAAGATAAGGCCAGGACGTGTACATGAATCATTCGGAAAACCGACCGTTGCTGGATGCGTTGCGAAATCGAGCAGCCTAGGAGGATTAAATATTTCGTGCGGCAGGCTGCCATTAAATTATCCATATCAGCCGCAGAACGCGATGCACAGAAGACGAAGAACGGAATCCTGTGCGCGCCGCGATCCACCTTGACGAACATTGTTACGAATTTAAAGTGTGCCGAGAGAAGCAAACAGACGAGGTATATAGAGAAAAGGAGGAAAGGAGAGAAGAAAGAAATGGGACAAAGACAGGATGTCTTTGTATTTGTGATACTATTAAGAAGAGAGAAGTAAGAAGAGAAGAGAGAAATTGTAAGAGAAGGTTGGCAGAGCCAGAAGGAAATTATAATGTTGAAAGGGAAGAAAAGAGAATGAAAAGAAGGTTGAAAAGACGGTTAGGGATGCAAGGAAAGTAAAAAGAAATTAAAGGATGGAAAGGAAAAGTAAAAGGAAAAATAGTAGAACGATTGGGGAAAAGGGGGAAACTAAAGGCAAAGTAAAATTCAATAATATACGTCGATTAAAAAAAATTACGAATAAAATTGTTGTAACTTTCAACGAGTCGACTATTTAGCAAATTTTCAACATCGAGGTCGAATCTCGTACAAAAATGTCTGATATATCATTTTTATAACAACTTACTTTTTATCAATTTATTACGTAACAATTACAGAAATATTGTGTAAAGAGAGAAAGAGAGAGAGAGAGAGAGCTACATAATGGGATGAAGAGAACGAGAAAGCATAGAGTAGCGAGAAGCTCCTGCTCTCGACAGTGATCAGGTCACGAGAACGCCTCTGCGCACGAATCGCTCAAAGAATCGAGAAATTCGTTGCGTGGCAAGGCTGTCTCAGTGTGGAGAAGCATTGACGTCAGATACCCGGAGCGCAAAGCGTATAAGCGGGTTGTTGGCAAAGCGCGGAGAAACTCCATTCTCTTTACAGTTCGTCCGTGCCAATTCCCTTCAGTAATGTTTCGCCGTAACGGATAACAATACGCGTAGCATCAAAGACACGTTTTGGGAATACCTGGAATTATATCGGGTATCACAACTTACACGTTTAAATATTTTTCATCGTAACAAGAGACTTTTGATTCGTGTGGCTGTTTCACGCTCGAGCTTTTTTTTCAACACCACTGAGATTCCATCCCGTAGAAACGAGGTCCGAATCGTCGTAACAAAGAATCTTCTTGCAGCTTTCTAGCCTCCCTGGTATCTGACTGGCCTTCTTTCCCGCAGCTTCGCTTTCTGGCACTTGTCTGGTTGCTCGCCCCGTCGATTCCACCGAAGCGAATTCCTTTCTGTATTTCGTGGAAATTGATGGAACACACGAGTCGTGTTCATGCTACGCGTCGGCAACTGCTTTTTTTTTCTCTCTATCTAGTTTGCTCCATGTTACATCGTAGCGTTAGTGTTGATATTGCCTTTGTTCATTCGTTTTGTTTCCATTTACCTTGCTTTCTTTCTTCCTTTTTTTCCCTCGCTCTTTTTTGTTCCGGACGAAGATTGAATTGCAGATAACGCGTGTAAAGTTGGAGTTAGTAGATAAAGTAAATAGTTTTTTCGGACTCTAGTGGGAAAGCTTTTATATCTACTTGGATAGGGAAAGCTTCGCTTTGAATGTAAAGCGATATTAGTCGATAAAATTAGAGACTCTAACCTTTTATAAAAATAATGAGAAACTATAAAGAAGTTTGTTACAAATTTCACGCATCCATATCTCACCTCTAAAACATCTAAATCTTCCTATTACGCAGCATATGTAATTGCATGAAGTTTATCAATGTGATTTCTGAACAGCACATTTAAAGGTATTCCCAGTATCGTTTTAAAAGATTCAGCGCTCTACAACAAAATCTAACTTTTATTATCCAGAATAAATTCATTCCATATCGTCGTCAATAATAACCACAATTACATAGACGATATAACAGTGAAATTAGATTCCATGTTTCAATAGGCGTTCATAAAAATCCTTCTAAATAACCGCTGTGTAATTTATTACTGCGAAACAATTTGATATTTCGATACTCGCATGACTACTTCGGAGCACGATGTCGAACACGAATGTTAAGCCGAAAGCCATGTCGAGCACGCGGCTATAACCATTCCGAAAACTTCAATTTCCATTCAGCAGGAGGTGTTCGCGATCAATAATCAAGAATGGCACGATATTACGGTACGAATCGGTGAGATCGTACAGAGGGACCTGGGAAATCGATGGAACGTTGTCACGCATGTTTGATAAGTCTACAGGCGAATTAATGGGACGGACGAGTTGTTTGGTGATCGCCTTCGTGAAGTCGCAGGCCACACATTCGACAAGCAAGTTAATCCTGATCAGATTTCCAGGCGTTGTAGATCAAATTAACACGGTTTATACGCTCGGAAGTTAGACAAGCTGACGGAGGCCGCTTCACTCGCCACCGAACGAGGTACCAAAGACTTTGAAAGCGTGCTTGCGGCAAAAAGTGGTAAGGGGATTAAATTCGACGCGCGCGAGAAGCCGCGTGGAAACCTATGAAGTTGCTGGCTTTCCGCGACGCGAAGCTTTCTCTCTTTTCTCTGGAAAATTTTCCTCGACGTTTTCTTTAAGGTCAAAGTAAATTAGCCGTGGATCGTAATGCGAACCAGGAGATGGAAGTCGAACGATAGAAACACCGGAAGATATCGGTAATATTATACGGTTCGTCAGACGGTCTTCTGAATTTTACGACATTCATCAAGTAGCTTCTCGAGGCTTTTTATCTTTGTAAATTACAATTACGTTGCTCTGCATAAAGACACACGATGGGTGTTGCTGTTAGCTTCGTCAGCAATTTATTAGCAAAGTATATTTTCCATATCTATGACTGATTCGGTATATAACTAGTGAATTGAAGCATTATGACTATTAAATAATAATGTTGACAGATAGATAATCGTAATAGTTGACTAATATATAATAAATCACTGTTCGGAGAGATGAATTTTCCCTCGCGTTCGTATCTTTCACCATGAAATATCATCATGTTCAAACAAATTATCCCAAAACGTCCAAGAATACGCCTCGAAGCGTAAACTCCGAAAGGTCGCCATAATATCTCGTTAGTAATGCATGAATATGCATGACGTGCACGTACAACATAAATTAAGCAAACTTGCCGAGCGTTTGATGGTAGGTGCGACTCCAAGGATCAACAAAATCCCAACAACGCCCGGGTGCGATCAACCCGCGTCTTTCCATTGTTTCCATTTTCGGATGATGCTCGTCGGTTTTGAGCGAACGAGCGAGTTTATCGTCTGGTGTGGATTCTTAACGAGCGAGGACGAGCTGGACAGGTTTCACGCTCTGTTTTCAGGTCATCCTTCACGTTCAATTTCAATATAATTCGGGGTTCGCCGCTTGTCGCGCGATATCCCCGACGAAACCTGTTTGCGCGAATCGATGCGCGTTCGCGCGTATCAATTTTACGTTCATTGGCCGATTATTCGACACCGATTCGAGAGGTTACCCACGAAATTTTCGCGTTCCGTATCGATTTGCCGTTCCTTCCGTTCCGAGATCTTTTGTTTGCTCGCGTACGAATTCGATTTAACGAGAAAGCGGAACGGCCAGTAATGGGTCGACGGGTGTTCGCTATCGTTACAAGCTTTTTCGACGTGTTTCGAGTGCTTCGCCGTGGACACACGCGCGGCTCAATGGGTGTAATAACCAGCGTGCAGTTACGCGCTCCGGGCGGTAACTTTACCGCGTGGATCGAGTGACACGCTCGTTCCACGTCGACTTCGATGACTCGATTTACGACAGCTACGCGGCCGTGTTCGGGACAGCCGCCTGGATCCGATCTGCGAGACTTTTATGCTGTAATATTTTGGCTTTGTCGAGTTATGATCGAGTAAGCTTTACGGTCTGATTGGAATTTCGGTGAAGCTTTTTTCATTTGTTATCTACAGAGGTCGTAATTTAGGTAAAATGTCAGGTTAGGGAACCTTTATTGTCATACATAAATATCATACGGATAAGGAATTTTTAACGAAAGAAAGGGAGAAGTATAAAGAATCGATTAGGTTATTATCTACTGGGATTTTTATGCAAATCGTTGCGAATTCACTGATAATGTTTGATTAAAGATCTGTTGAAGTGGTCATCGCTTCTAAGAAAATTCTACATCTGGTCTTTTAGTTTTCTCAAGCACTGAAGCCATCGACAAAATATAGACAAAAGACTGGGTCGAAGGCAGACCATAAACAGTAGACAGGCGACGATGGCTTCAGGGTTTTCAGCCATAGGGTAACACTGCTAGCGTACGGATCTAGATCAGCTCAATTATATTCCGATTTGTATTTACACTTAAGTATTTAAAATATATTTTCTACCTTGCAATTTATCCACGCGCTCCTTTGTTCCCATACATGTAATAACCTCAACAAGATCGTACAAAAGCACAAAGATACACTATACAAGATATCTATGTAACTGTTATATTATTTTTTTTTTATTTATTTATTTATAAAATTTACAATCAATTCTCGCTTTGAGAATTTTTAGTAATTTTTTCTGGCGTGGAGCTGTGACAGGTCTAAATTATTTGTAATAAGTTAACTTATTATAAATATGCATAATTTTGGATAAAGAATAAAGACTAGTTGAATCTGGAGCTTAGGTCTAACGGGTAGTGTCTCTTCAGCCTATGTAACTGTTATAAATCGTAGTTTATTCCTCGCTTTCTTTCGTACGAAACGAGGAGAAGACTTTAATAATTTTTCCACAACTTTATTCCTATGCCTCTCGACATAAATTGAGAAGATTTAATTTGTGTAGAACCAGTATACAAGATAACTTTTCGATTAGATTACTATACAAAAATATACGTACATATAAATTTCCACTTAAAAAAGGTACGTATCTAATAAGCACCGACGTGTGTCGTTGCGTCTGAAGAAAATATATACTCGTCCAAATGAAGTACCCTCTTCGCTATCTAACATCTTCTAATCGCATCGGTTTAAGAAATTACTACCTGTACATCCGTATCATCAACCCTGCATAGAAACAAGTTCTGTTTATTTCCACTTATACCAACCTCTACATGATCCTCTTCTAAATACTTGGAATAACAGTTGTAAGAAAGATCAGTCCTTTCTAGAAAGTATCTAGAGTTTTCAAATGAAATTGATTACGAAGTTAGTCCCGTAAACTAAAATAAAAATCATAAACAGAAAGTTTCTGAAGCAAATGCACGGTTTATGAGTAAAGTTCTCCCATACCGAGCGATCTTTCCACTACAGAACGGTACATGCCGAAGTCCTTGACTTCCGAGAAGTTTAGTCTATTACGCGTCCAATATCTGCAATTCAATCCTTGGAACGACACCGAAGTGTTGGTGGTTGCGCGGTGCGCGTAGAAGTCGGTATCGTTTCTGTCTGCGTTACGACGGGTCGTGTCACGGAACCGTCATCCGCCGGTGCTCCGTATCGGCTGACTTATGCAAATCTACACGCGAGTACGCTTTTCCCCGTTTCGCAAGCTGATCGCGCACCAGAGCCACGTTCCAGGCATAAATTTTCGTCCCGAGCTGTTGGATTTATGAATCTGCATGGCTGAGGGCGAGTTCGGCGCGCTCGCGCTCCTTTAAGGAATTACGTTTCCCCTATCGCGATATTAATAAGCAACCAATCGATTCGACTATTCGCTTGAAAAGGGAGATAACGCGTTTTCCTGACGATTAGATTCCATTTAGCGTAAAGACGACTTCGCTTACTTTCACACTGGATAACTTGCTAATTTACATAACGATCTGGTGAAAGAAGTTAGCCTGAAGAATGTTAAACAGTATGATACGAACTCATCGGCGATGTTTCGTCGCAATGCGATGTGATCTTACATTGTGATTTAAAAACTTTAAAGTCCTTCGTTCTAGCTTTATCAATCAGTCGAATACGAGTTTACTCGTCGGATTAAAATTATTGTATTCTACTCATCGGTAAGATAGTTTTAGGAAGCAATTAAAATTTACATAGCACGAAATAAACATCGAATAACGCGTTCATTAATGTAGCATTAAATTGGATAATAAAATAATTTCAGTCCTTACTTCTTACCGAGTAACGGATATAAAATTGATAAAACACCATAAAGCCAAAATGGAAAGAAGCACCTTTTTAAATATATAATTTAAATAAATAAATAAATTTTAAATAAATTTTAAATATATAAATAAATATATAATTTTAATAAAGCCAATATGGAAGGCACCTTTTTAAGTGACGCGTGAGCATCATCATCGAAATTAAATTTAGTCATTATGAAAAGATACAGTAGAGCCGAAGGTTGATACCAACGAAAGAACGTTTAATACGATTATTACTCTAAAGCTTTGGTAAAAGTAAACAATATTCGTGGCACTTCATGACAATCGCTTATAGTTCAATACTGTACTTGTTCCGGTGTTTCAAGTCTTTTCGTTTATTCTCGCGTTTCCTAAGGCAATAATTTTCTAGTGCGTTTTCAAAGAGCACCATATGGCTTAACTTTAACCCTTTGAGCTTGCAAGCATTCCTACGCATAGCTGGGGATAATTAGTACGTAGATATACATACGTACGTAGTACATGGAAGCATTCATTTTATTTGGGGGAAAACAATTTTTGTGCTGCGTTCCGGCAGAACGGATTAAAAGCTGGATTTTAGCGAGGCTCTCTACCGCGAAGAAAAAAAAACGCGCGTTGAGTAGAACTTAAAAGTGCGTTTCGCGTTTTTAACCATGCAAATATTATTAAGGACTCGTTAAATTCTTATACCTAACGTGTTCGTGCTAGAAGATTTCCGACTTGTATTATATAATTCCCATTTATTATTACGACACTCGTAGAACGTAAGGTTACCTTCACGGATGATTAGAAAGACATTCAAATATTTAAGAGTTATTATCTGCTTTAAAACTTACATAAAGGTAAATGGAAACTTAAAAAAATTAATCTCAATCGACATTTCTGTATATGAACCATTCTCGTCCATTTGATATTTAAAATCCATTCTATTATACGTAGAAATTTCCTACACGTATTTCTGTTGTTGATATATTCTATTAGGTCGTCCAAAAAGTTTCTTTCGTTTTATAAAGAAATAATGGATGCACAACATTTTTCGTTTTATATTATTTTATCGAATTACGTATGATCCATTTTTTTCTATCAAAATAAAGATCACAACATTTGATAGATTAGGTTTCATGTTTGTATAAAGATGCATCGTTGTAAAAGACGGGTCTGTAAAAGAAAGACACTTTTCGGACAACCTAATAATAACACAGACAAAATCGCAGTTTGAAAAGCATCGACCAATCACTTTCCAGTGTGATAAAAAATCGCGGTAATTCGCAAAACACGGGCGATACGTTACATTCCAAGTGGATCGAATTCTATGAAACTTGTTCATGAACTGAAACCAATGTGTTCTTTCTACACCCTTGGACAAAAAGATAGCACATGTGTGCTATCATTAATTTCTCATAGATAGAGTCCGAATTTCCCAAGTTTGACGAATGGCATATAAACAGTACCTTGTAGTAATAAGGTATATGAGCTTGAAACTGTATCTTCGCTATTCCTCTTGTATTTATCAACAATGATTGTGAAATCCGGTCGGCGAAATGATAGCACACTTTCAAAAGTTGTAGTGTTTATTATCTACTAAATTGTACAAAAATAAAAAACCTTTTAAAATTTAATAATGTGTGGATCCTCCCTTATTCTCCACCACCTCCAGCATTCGTTTCGGCAAAGAACGATATAGTTTTCTAATATAATCCAGCGATATATTTCTCCATTCCTCTTCAAGGCACTTTTTTAACTGATTAATACTTTCAAATTGCCTATTTTCTCTATAAACGGCATTGCTTAATTTACTCCAACAGTTTTCGATTATGTTTAAATCGGGGGAGCATGCAGGCCAGTCCAAAACTGCAATATTTTCTGTTGAAAAATATTCTTTCACAACCTTAGCGGTGTGAACTGCAGCATTATCTTGCTGAAAAATAAAATCTTGTCTCGCAATATGTGTTGCGTACTTTGCAATTTGATTTTGTATCAAATTACGATAGGTTATAGCATTCATCTTGCTGCGAATTGATATTAAATCAGTCTTTCCGTTATACCCAATACCTGCCCAAAGCATAATGCTACCTCCACCCATTTGACGCCGTATTTGTGACAATTTTTTTTTCTTACATCATGATAGTAAAAATTGAATCCATCTGGGCCATCTAAATTAAATCTTTTTTCATCTGTAAATATAACTTTCCTCCACTTCTTGTTCCACCGTATATGTTCTTTTGCAAAATATAATCGATGCTCCTTGTGAATCTGCTTTAGAGCTGGTCTTCGTTTTAATTTCATCCGCTTTATGTGCGCGGATTGTTGTAGTACACGTCTGACATTCCGAGGATTAGTTTTTACGCCAACTTTTTCTGCAATTTCACGTGACGTGAGAAGCGAATTTGACGCGGCACGTAAAATTGCACGTTTTTCACGAGTACTAATCGCGGAAGGTCTCCCACTGCTTTTTTTTGTTCCATAATTATTTACATCTTTCAGTAAATTATAAATGACTTTCCGACTTCTACTGAGAACTTTTGCAATTTTAGAAATAGTAAAGTTTTCTTTCTTTAATTTCAAAACTGTTTGAATCTCTTCACTATTTAGCTGTTTTCCACGTCCCATTGTTTGAATTGAAATTTGTAAGGTTTCTAATGAAATTCTTCTACTTTTCACTACGTCTACACCACTCAGAATACACAGAAATACTAAGGAATGGAAACAAAATGCTTGGTGTGCTATCATTTCGCCGACCGGATTTCACAATCATTGTTGATAAATACAAGAGGAATAGCGAAGATACAGTTTCAAGCTCATATACCTTATTACTACAAGGTACTGTTTATATGCCATTCGTCAAACTTGGGAAATTCGGACTCTATCTATGAGAAATTAATGATAGCACACATGTGCTATCTTTTTGTCCAAGGGTGTATATCTAACCATGCTTTATCGAGTAATCGCATTGGGGAACACGCCCCGGTATTGTGATTAACTTCGAACAACTCGGACATTTCTCTCTGTTTACTCGTTTCCATCGTGTATGACAGGTGATCGTGATTGGAGCGCACCCAATCATATGCTTGATCGCTTAAATTGGCGATACCAGTTTGATTATGAGATATGCGACCTGGTGATTCAACTGATTGCGATTTCCGCACGAACGACAATTCTCTGTGCGAGCAATGTCGAATATAGCGTCGCTCTTTGTCGTCAGACTTTTCAACAAACTTTCACTTCCATGTTCTTTGCACGTCCCATAAGTAACATTATTTCCAAAGTTTAAGAACGTTCAAGCTGCGTCGATATTCGAAGCTAATCGAGGCTGTTCCATGATAAGAGCAAAATGTGAAAGGAGCAGTGAAATGTGCAACAAGGTGTGAATATTTCAATGGACGTTTAGGCTAAACTTGAACGAAATATTTCGTGCAGCTAATAATCTAGTCTCTCTTCTGTCGTCTATTTTCAAGGTTCTTTAAATACTTTTTACAAAATTCCTCTAAATTTCAAAACATTTATTTTCCCGTTGAAAATATACTTTCGAAGCAGATTTCATGCAATAATATTTGAAATACGAAGTTAAGGAATCTTTTCCTCAATTTTCCTATTTAATTGTATACAATATGAAGAGTATTATATAACATTTTTAGCAGAAAATTAAAAAAATTGACGAAGTTACAGAACCCGAGTTTGTTAGCGAATCGAATGAATATCAACACAAGCCTGAAAATTTAAAACACGTTTCGTACCGCTGGAGATTGTTTGTTCGATAACTCTGTCAATTTTCAAAACATTCCATCAAATTTTGCTTCCATAGATAGTCTATAACGTTATTTTACGTAGTTTATAATGGCAGGCCATTTCTTTGACGTTTTCATTCTGTTAGAATTTTATGCTTCGATGAAACGACAAATTTTTACGTGAAGTACCATCTCCTAACTATGTCGATTTGGTAGTAAAATGATGGGAAGCGGCAAAAAGAGATTTTCCTTTGTCGAGTAGATTAGATGTTACTTAGCCGGCAGAATAGCTAGGAGAATAATCCCTGTTGAAACGAACGGGGCGTTAATTATTTATACCCCAGGATCACATAGATTGATGCCTCCAGCCGTTGGATAGCGGCGTGTGAATGTCGATGTTTGAGAAAAGCGAGACTACAGGTGCATGATTAACAATAAAGTATACTCTCAGACGCATCAGGTACAGTTACTAAGCGATAAACGCTGTCGGGTCTGCGTCGGAGATCTTATCAAGGCTATTGGAACGCACGATCACATCTTATGCTCGCTGGTTCTCGCACGATGTGATTTCGGAAAGTCTACGCGCGAGAAACGTGGCACCTAAACTCGTAAGCTACGACCCTGCAACCTGACGTCCGTCGCAACATTTGGAATAATCGGTCGAAGATCGGAGAAGTAAACCCCGTGCCGACACACGTTAAACTTTGGTCGGCCACGACACTTAGAAAGTTAGACAAACGCACGAACGCGATCTCTAACGTCTCTCCGGTATTGGTAGTTGACTTTGACTGTGCTAAATCTTGTCACTGTTGTCCCAACCAAGCGGATGCTTATCGCGTAACTTACCCGAATCGTGAAAACGATTGCCAGTGACGCGCTGGAACGTCACAGAACGCAGTAACCAACATCCTGCGATGCTAAAACGTCTCTGCGAGTTTATTTTCCAATCGTGGGTTTCGTCGCGATTTCCAGAGACGTAACGCAACGTTCAAGAACAAAGGGCAGTGACCAACAGCTGTTGGGATTCGAAGGGAGATCGATGCACGCGCGTCTTGAAGATTCGAGGGCCATGAACCATCTCTTTTGTTCCTTTCGCGGTCAGAGGAAACCGCTGGGACCACATTATACAGTTAACTTCCTGTTATGTACACATATAACTTTTTAGTAAAATTTACAAAATGTAAAAATCAGCCTTTCTCATCAGCTTCTCTTTCATAGTCGTGTTTTAGCTAATATTCCAAAATTCAATGAAATACCATCCACTTTCAAAGTGATCTATTACGGCAATGAATTAATTACATAAAAGGATTTAGAAATTTGTTTAAACAATCTGCCACGTACTCTTTTTCTAGCATACGAGAAACCAAATTAGTCTATCGATTAGTTTTTCTCGAATCAAACCTTGAAAAAGAGTTTTGTGATAATGATAACGATGATAAAGATACGTATATGTACGTAGATATTACTTTTTAAAAGCTTTGATGCTTATAACATTCTTTCTTTAGCTTTAACGATGACAAATAGAAAGAGATTGATCACTAATTATGCGGAACAGAATGTTTCACTACTTAAGGATAAAACATGGGCGCTAAGCCTCGTATCCAAGAAACCTTCGAAGTGATACAAGTACAAGATTTAAATTCCAAAGTTAACGCGTCGCTACTTGTTGCGAGAGGAACTCCTTTAGCGAACCTCAGGGTCTTCTGTGACTAACTAGCAGTAGGAACTTAGTTAGTTTCAATGAACGAGTGAAATTTGACGCGAAGAAAAGGAATATTTTTGGAAAGATCTCGACTTCTCGTTAGCTATGATATAATACTAGCTTTGATATATTAATTATGAAATATTACATGGAATATTTTTTACTTTTGCGAAAGACAAAGCTAGAGAATAATATAGAAAAATTAACATTTGAAAAATGTGCGGTTAATTGTTGAAATCTATTGATAAAAGAATTATTATATAAGTTTATAAATGTCATAATAAGGTGAAAAATGTTCTTAAATTTAATAATAGATATCCTTCGACTTCTACTTCTCTACGATAATGAAATTTAAATGACATTTGAATAAAAATATTTCATCTACCGAATAATTAATCCAATCCTACTTTCGTAATTAAAATGTAACGAACGGTGCCGAGCGTAACACTTTTGGCGATGAAATATTACGAAAGAGAGTTTCAAAATGTGAATCGTATTTATTTCTTCGAAACTTTGAGACTCGAAGGCTGTGAATGTGTGCATACGAAGACAATATAAGATGAAGAAGACCTTAGGAGAGAATTGGGAAGTCCAAAACATTGGAAGATTCATGAAACAAAATCCCAGATGTCATTCTTCGTTCGGATAAAACTTTGGTGACCCAAAAATTCCGAACTTTTTAAAACTTTGCCAATTCGTAGGGCAGATCAGGACAAATAACATACTTTAGATTCTTATAAACAATCATGACGGGTCTGATTTTTATAGAATCTGAAGAAAAGTAACAATTTTCGATGATTTAAAAAAGTCAAGTATCTACGTGAACTAGAATTTTCTCAGACCTGTAGTCCTCTTCAAAGAATCTATTATATGTTGAGATCAGTTTCGTGTATTAATAAAAAATCGTAATAAAATCTTTCCGAGCCAATTATTCAAATAAATATCATTTATATTATGAGAATTATACTATTCGAATTTAAGTAACCAATCAAATTAATTTAATTCATCAGTTTCAAATTTAGAAGAATTAATTCATCCATTAATTTTCTTCGTATCAATTACATTCTAGTTATTCGTGTGATTTCTGAACAAATAAATACCGATTATGTACTCCAAAATTACTAAAATTAAGTTACTTTATGGAAATAGAGTCGATCAGCTTGGTTTCCGGATCGCGTATACAGCGAATATGTAATAGAATTAAAATTTTTAATCAAAGATTCAGGAACATATGCACACGTTATCGATTAACGATACCATCAGTGTGTTCTTCAAATCTCAGAAGACGTTCCCTATTGTTCTAAAAGTAAACATTCGAAGCTCCGATTAAATAAGTAGCATTAAGCGTATTTTGAAAGAACGATACGTGGTAAATGTACGAATAAATAGATTCGAGGAAGAGAATCAAGCTACGCTTCTCCCGCAAGATTCGTCTACAAAAGAAGATGTCATTGAGTTTAAAGTCTTATTCTGGTGCGGCGTAAACTCTGCGTCGCGTCGTTAGATAGATAGAAACGTTCTTACGGCAAACATTTCGAGAGAATTCCGTTAACGGATCAAAGGAGGATATTTCGATTTCTCCTATGATAGCGCAATTCCGGGGTTTACATGAAAACGGGAGGAATACCTTAGATCGCGGGTATTCGCGACGTAAGGTGATTCCAAGACAAATGGATCGTTCCCGAGACTGGTTTCGGCTTCTTCCAGCATCCGGTTGTTCGCCAAGATTCTCATATTCGCCAACATTTTGGGCGGAATCCCGTTTAATGGCCACCGGTAAACGGTGTCTGCTTTAGCCACTTGGAAATGGTAAGTTGCTGCATTGCGTTCGAAGCTGTTTAACCGGAGAAATACAGTTGCGCGTCCGTTTTATTGCTGGTGCAAACATTCGTCGTAATATCAGCTCGTATCGCCGTGGGTTTGTCCCGTCGAATTGTTTGGAATACAAAATTTACGCTTACGTTATAGACAGTGATATTCTTTAAGGTAACACTTTTTCAGATAAACGTGCGTGTTACATATATTCGATAATTCGACTGTTGTTAATTCGAGTCAGGTTAAGGTTCGTTCGAAGCTATTAATTTAATAAGTAGATGTTGTTTAATCGTGAGAATAATAATTAGGATGCTTTTATCGTAATTCGATACTTAGGAACTGGTCGTTGCTATAAATTATAAAATATACCGGTGAAAAAAGAAAGCGACGAATTTCAATGTAACTTTTCAACCCAGTTTCGAAATTCTGACGCAGATCTTCTATTTTACAGTGCATTGATCGTGTTAACCTATTTTGTGTAACTCTGCGTTCTAAAAGTTTCACTCGATGCTTGAATTTAAATTTATTTATCTTTCGTTCCACTCCAAATAAGCTACTGTAAACGTCGCGAAGTGTTTTCCGTGTGATTTCAAAGGTTTAGCGTTACGTCTGTATCAGCATGCTGTATCTATAGCTCAGCTATATCTATTCTGTATTTCTTACATTTAATTTTTACTAAATTTACTACGTAATTTTGCTGTTGAATTTTTACTAAATCAAAAGATCAACAAAAACGTGCTTATCATGTGTTTCCTTTGTGATCTTCGACTTATGCGATTCGGGTTTTCTTATAAATAACTATCCTAACTGTAGAAGGAAAGTGTTTCGTTTTCAATGTGAAAATTGAACGATATCATATGGCTTCGTTGAATGAAAACGAACGTTGACTCGAGATCAAGTTTTGCAACAATCGGAGGAAATCATTCGCAACGAACTTGTCAGATTTTTGTTGCTTCTACGACAGAGCTATTATATTTATTTAAGAACTTGAAATTGCCTCGATTCCCTATTCGGTAACGAATCGATTTAAACGTTTGGACTCGATGATTACAAGGAGCTCCATTCGGCGAAAGATTTCAGCATTTTCACCGTTCCCAGTGTTTGCCTCCGATAATTGTTATCGGAATAGCAATTATTGTTTCCTCTGTTCTCTCTTAAGGAACAGTTTGCAATGAATTAATTAATGGGCCGCGATTGCTTCGATAGGTACAAAATGCATTTCGCGCATCGCTGTTATTGAATTCCATTTAATAAATATCAAACAAATCGAGGACACCTTGTATAAATACATATTTTCAAATATTTCGAAAACTGCAGCGGATAAACTTTTTTTTAAAATATTTTATTGCAATGTCATTTTATTACTGTGTAAAGCGCTAAATTTACCATAACATATTGCAGAGAGCTGTAATATGCCATATAAATATTTGTTAGAATTTAATAAAAGTATAAAGTAGCAGAATATAAAGGCTACGGGAATAAGAACACGATATAAATCACGTACTTTAATTTAACAATTCAGTACCTTGTCAAAATCGAAGCTTAATACGTACTGTTCCATTCTGTTCATAATTTTTAAAATATTCCTCATAATATTGAAATATTGCTTATTTTCAGAATAGTTGCGACGATCGTTGCGTCGATACGAGTACAAGCTATTTTTAAGAAGCTTGTATCTTCCAACCTAATAGATTGTTTCCATTTTCAATGATATCATATTAAAATACTATTCTTTCGTCATAAAGTTGCATGAAAATCAGAAAATTGACAAAAATGTGTTTTTGTTTCTCTGTCGTGAAGTACGAAGGTATCGTGATAGAGCTTTCAAAATATGCACTTAGAGCAGCAAGAAGGATTAGAAAATCAAATTGCATCGAATTTTCAAGCGCTTAATAAAGAAGAGAATATGCAAATTCTTTTATTCTTGTGCAAAGTGTTAATATTTTCAAAATGATGGTGCAATATTCTGGAATCTGAACAAGTGTTTACATTCCTCTCTTGAGTTTTCCTGTGAAAAACATTTGCCTTTAATTTTCTTGCTACGTAACCGAGAATTCTTGATAGTACGGGTACAATTACGGGCTGCTGCTCCGTGCGAGAATAAACCCGTAAGATACGCGTTAGATATTGATTGCATGCACCGACAGGCATCATGTCTGACTTCCCATGAATATCTATTGGTTCCGATGACAACGGACGTCCTCGTATAAAGGACGCGTGGCGAATGCGCGTGACATTGCGAGATGTTCCATCAAAGTGTCGCTTCATTTCACGCTATCCTCGCCGTCTTCGACAGTATGGTTCCATAAATAGTCGCGTGGATGGAGAGTCGTGTCGTCTGAACGTTGCAACGACAACGATTTTGACAGGGGAAAATAGATCGACGACGACGCGTGATAATTGAAAAATTGGAAAAGCAAAGATAGAGGGGCCTGTATTAGAAAGAATGGAATCTACTAATCTGATATTGTAATCGAAAAATCGAAATAGCCACGCTGTTACGATACGAAGACTACAGGTGGAGGCCACGATACATCGCATTCAGATAAGTTTGAGAAGTTCAGAAAATAGCAAGGGAAATTTATTTCAAAACTTTTTCTGCAATCTGCGTTATATATTACTTCCTCTGAAACTTGATTATCTGTCCTCGATATACTTTATTATAATTTAATCGCAGTTAAAAATCCAGAATTCCGACTCATTATCTAACTATTGATTTTAACAATTCATGCGCTGCGAGTTGAGAACGAATTCTATTTTAATAGTTCTGACTTCGCCAGCGATTGTCATTTGCTTTACATACATATTCGAGGTTTCTTCGACCAAAGGTTGATCTTCCACCGTACCGATTCTTCGTCGAATTCCCAATTAAACGAAAATAAAGCCAGCGAGCCGGAGTGGTAGATCGAAAGAGTTCGCCATCGGCAAGAGAGTTTAACGAAGACTTCGTTTAAATTCTTCGTCATGAGTTCTCCGTTCGATGCATCTACATTCGTCGTTCGTCCGTCGAATGTAGTATATCTTTTCGCTGGCTAGCCCCCGTACCACTATGCAGAATTTCCAATTCCGAAACTAATCTTCGCGAGTTCGAATCTCGATACCTATCAGCATTCTGGCCGAACGGTGTACTGTGTTATTGCACGAGTTGCAAAGGCAAAGGTAAGTAAACCTGGGATTCTGCCTGTGGAGTTTGCTGTTAGAAACAATTCTGACCGATGGGACGTTCCGCTGAAACTTTAATAATGTACGCTTGCCGTCATGTCTTCTTCAATTTTTTTCCACGTTGCCCGTCCACGTTGAAACGTGTCACAGATATCGATGAAACTCCAACTTCATCGCTGTCTTTTAAATGGCGAATTTATGTTATTAGTTGTTTGTACATTTTAAATTGGAATTTTTATTTGCTTCTTATATATCCGTTATTCATACGTCTAGTTTTAAAAGTTTCGTTAGATATCTCCTTTGAACAGATGTATCAGAGACTACTATTGTTGATCATTTCTCCAGTTAATCGTACTTTTTGCAAGTGTCCTAATTACTTATGAACGAGATCGTACGACTTTTTACTTGCTTCGAGCACTGAAATTTTCGTATCCGATTTTCCATTCTTCAGACGACTAATCAATTTAGAGATTGATAGGTGACCATCGATAAGAAACCTGATCTGTACACGTCATCCGGAAGGATCATAGTGTCCAATGGTGTACCATCAGATCAATGTTGTCCAAGTTAATCTTCGGAGATTAAGGAGTTACACTGTCTCAGCTTTCGTAATGGGCACACACTGACGGACACAGTCAAAGACCGACACGCGAGCAATGTGCATCAACGAATACGATTGATTCTTGAACTCCTATAGCTTTGGTTAACTTCCGACCGTGGATGATGAAACAGATTGTCTTTCGATAGGATTACGATTTATTACATTCCTTGGTTGGCAGACTGGATCGGAAAACGTGGCTCGTTTTAATCGGTAATCGAATTTCGATATCGATGTTTATGTTGGAAGGCTCGAATAATCGTCCCAGCTTGCTTGAAATTATTCGAGCAACAAGCATTTTTTCATCGTAAATCGTGATTCTTACCGATAACAATATTCTAATTTAAATCGAGTCAACATTCGCGCGTATTAATTGAATTTCAGCGAACCGAATTTACTGGATCAATGCCACTGGAATTAATTTAATTCGCCTAATTTATGAAACATTGATAAACGGAACTTTCCATCGAGTGTCATTCTACAGTGATTAAAGCTTGTCTTTCATTAAACACGTGGTGTTGTACACGCCATGTAACACAGCATTTAACAGTTTTTCATTAATTACCAGCTACCCTCGAACGTCAAATGTTACTTCCGACACTGTTTCCTTTGACTTTTGTTGACATTCGACATGCAATTTATTTGCACGAATCTATCCCAGTTATTTTTTATTACTTTTCCACGTTGTAATCCAATCTGAATCTCGCGTACAGTTTCACGTTAGCGATACTTTTTAAATTTCATCGCTAGAGTTTGCTAACGAAACGAATCCTGCTACAATTTTCGATTGTAATCGCGTTATTTTCGATCTATTAACGGTTCTTAACGATTTAAGTTCGTGTTTCTAATACATTCGGGATAAAGCTAATACAATATTTCTGAATAAAGTTAATAAAGCAGCTTTTACGCGCTGATTTCCCGCCGGGATTCATCCTCGATGGAATCCAGCTGAAAAGTAATTCTGCAGGGATAAAACGGGAAAAATGATTCGCAGCTTCCCTGGTTCGAAGCGACTTGCTGTGAATAAAATGAAAAAGGAACCAGGGAATGCCCTTTAATGGAATAAATCTGGTTGGCTGGATCGAGCACTTCCAAATAGTGTTACGCAAATATCACCGGTCATGGAAATTAGATTTCGTTGACGTTTGATAATCCCACATGGACACACTTTTTCGTTGTTAACCTTCCTCTATCCCCGCGTGTAGCTGGATTTTATTTTATTCCGCGATACGCGACACACTTGTCAAAAATAAAAAAAAAATAAAAAAAAAATGCGGTTTACTCGTTTCATTGCCAGTGTATGCGCTCAACTTACTCATTTTTCAGGCAAATTCGAACCGTTCTTGCAGAACTTATTGCATTTTACACGAAGGTTCTCCATTTGCTTCTGCTACCGGTTAAAATTATTAACGTTCGTTTGAACAATGCGTCGGCACGAATTTTGCAAAAATTTGTGCGAGATCGATGGCCGAGCTTCCGAATTTTACCGAGGAACGGTAACGGGCAGCTAGATTTTAAATCCACCGCAATTTCAGGGAGACAGTTTAATATAAATTTCAGACCGATTGGCGTACGATAAATATTCACATTCGTCGTATGCTGTAAACCATCCTATAACAAAATTTACCCTATCGTAAATTAAAATATCGTATAAATCGAACTGATTCAAGCGTGTTTTATATCGTGGAATAATAAAATTATAGAAAGATGCGCGATTGCTCGTGAAAGTATTCGAATACTTCTACACGCATCTTACGAACGTATTATGTATGTTATAAAGAACGTTTTAAAATTTCTCTGATACTGCAATAAGGTACAAAAAGGTAAAACCATTGCTCTCCGATAAATTCCCAATCATGTGATTAAAATATATCTTGTCAAAAAATCGTGTCACAAATTTTACATAACTCGCTACAAATTTCACACACGTTCTCTATATTCTACCCTCCTACACTCTCCTATTTTTATTTCAAAGTCAAAGACACTCTACGATCTTAATATCCATGCGTTCCCACATTTTCTAAACTTTCTATCGGAGAAAGAATTTTCGAAGCTTCCAAGGAACTTCCAATACCTGAACGCGATATCGTGAAATAACATCGTTACGTCCTACGTTACGATTTGAAACTTGGAAAACGGCAACGTAGTCGAAAACGCGGACGTATCGAGGCTTCATTAATTTCCATTCTCTCGGATCCCATCGCCTTTCATCTGTTTAACGCGACCCTATCAGTTACAATTAAACGTACGCGGACAATGTCTAGCGTTGGATCCGTAGGCGAAGGGTTTTTCCGACGTATATTATTAATGGTCGATCTAGGCGACGAAAATCCGCGACACACGACCAGAGTGAAACGATGTACGAGCGGGAGGCGACGTGGAGATGAGAGTGGCGTGGATCGATCGGTCATTTGTGCGGTTTCATGACACTGACTATAGGTTGGCAACGAGGCAGGAAACCGTCTCTGGTCTGCGACCTCCACCTATTTTCGTAGAGGAAGAAATTGGCATGAAGCCACAGCCGCAACGCTGCAGCCTATCCGTACTGTGGCCGTCATCGCCCGACAAACTCGTCGTGGCTGACATCCGCCGACGATTACGTCGATTACATCACGTGGTTCCTTGTGTCGGTTTCTCAGAAACGTGCCACCGCCGGTTATAAATATCAGAGCGTTGCCTCGCTTCGTCGAATTCGCAACCGTGACCCCCACTCACCTTGGATCGTTTCTACGTTTATGAAATTTACCAGTCTGCACCAGGATGGATCTGCGTCATGAAGTTGAACATAACTCGAAGATGCTGCGCTCTGGTTTATCACGGTGGATTGCGCTTGACGCGCCGGTAGAGATACGTTTTGAAGCTTGAAATTGTTTTGGAAGTTCGGTCGGATTTTACTCGAAACGCTGAAGATGTAACAGAATTATGTTGCGGTGTTTTAATTACTTTATTAAGATGGAAGCGAGTTTTGAATGTTTAACAACGTTGTCTACTACTGTTCTCTCGCAACGAGATATCGCCAGTCCTGAGAAAATTGTTCGCCTTTGTGCTATCTGATACCGCGTACCGTGTAACGTTTCTGTTACTGGTCTTTCAAATCGAGCAATATTTTTCTCAGGTAATTAGGAAAATGTGGTTGATTATACGAATTTTAAACTACAAAAATGAAACTCGTAATACTTTTCTCGTGTACTTTATTTCGGATATTACATTCTATGTTGCATATATTCTGTATATTTTTAAACATTCTACCGGCGCATCAATATCTGCCTATTAACGATTAATAGTCAGAAATATGCCATTATTGACTTAATCATCTTAAGGATGACAGTAATTGTTCCAAGGACGCCAGTGAAAGTTGCTGATGAAAAAATGATACGAGTAACAGATTAAGATTCGAGAAGGGACAATTATGAAAGTTGGAATTCGTCAAGATAGTTACTGGTCGAGATAATATAATTCACTTTCAGTTAGTTATTAACGATGGCTGGTGACATTGTGCAATCTCTTGATTCCTGATACATCCAAATCCAACCGATTATAAATTAGAAAGAAGTACGCGAAAGATAAAACGTTGGTCATGCGAGGATTCTCTGAAATAAATAAATTCGAAGCGAGGGATTCGATAACACTACAAAAGTAACGAGCAGCATAATCGTGAGGAGAAGTTCGCAAGATTTTTGCAGATACAATTTTCCTTAGTTTGCGACGTAAATCGCGTACTGTTAGCAACTTTTATCTGAACATAAGAATTCATTTCCTCTGTCAGATAGATATTGGAGGAAACGAATGCAAAGCCCAATAATAGCGGTCGATGTTATCGCCTTAAGAGGAATTTTAATGTTTCCTACTGCTTGCATTGTGATGCTTGATAACGATAACACCATTCCCTTATTTCTACGCGTACAATGGTATTAATTTTCGTCCCCTATAATCTAGACATTTCGATAATAATCCTTTTAACGTATATTTGGCTAAGCTGTTAAAGTAAGTTCTGAATGAACACGTTTTCGAATCATTAATCAAAGTCTTGAGAATCGAGTTCCATATCAGATGGAATAATTAATTGTTCGTTAGACAGTGATAATTAATCGTATCACTTTGAATGTGCCTTATAAAGAAGTTTTAATACTTCCTATAGCACGTATCGCGTCGACAGTTTGATAACGAGAACATTAACCCTTTGCTGTTGTATGTCCACTCCTATCTTGACGACAACTGCTCTCCTGCCTATGTTACTTTTAAGTGGACCTTTATAGAACGTTTAGAATACCTGGAACTTTATAGAACATGACTGTGATTCTAGTTACATTTGCGAGTAACGCGGTGGCTTGTGATTTCTGCGAAATACTTGTAATTAAATGTCGTGCAATTATTAGGTCGTCTGAAAAGTTTCTTTCTTTTCATAAGAAAATAATGGACGCACAACATTTTCCGTTTTATATTATTTCCTCGAATTACGTGTGATCCATTTTGTTCTATCAAAATAAAGATCACAATGTTCGACAGATTAGGTTTTACGTTTGTATAAAGATGTAAAAGACGCATCTGTAAAAGAAGGACACTTTTCGGATAACCTAATATTTCGTAACAGCGTTGATGAAATTTCAGAATATTTCGTTTTTCGTATAACACGTATGATGGATTCGTAAAAAGTATCTACGACTGTTGGAATACTTTCGTAAGCCTGCGTATAATACATGTTCGTTTCCATCTTCTCCGCATATAGCATGATACAATAGGAATATGATAAGATAAGTCGTGGGTATGTGTGTGTGTGTGGTTGCACAATGTCTGCTATACGGGCGAGAAATCCTTCGTCTGATCACGGCTTACTTGCAATAATTCCACATCCAGAGTAAAAGCATAAAGATTGTACAGTGTACTCGTATAAAAAAATGCCAGGTGTCCGACAAACATAAACTAGTACACGTACACACCAGAGTAAAGGATTCTTGAGACTAAAAAGGATCGGTTAGTAGAGGCTGTCTTAAGGATTTTACAGCTTAATTTATTAGAGAGTACAGGTAATATAAATCTTTAAATTTCGATAAATTTTCATATCCCAGATTGCTGTTTCGTACGAATAAAATATTTTCAAATAGAAGATTTATACTTCTATGGTAGTAAGTGCGTTGCTTAGCAACGAAAACCTTGTAGTACGATACTTTTGGGAATTGTATGGAATATATCTGCATTATGAAAATTTGGAATCCTTCGGGTTTTGGAAAGGTAATTCGACCATCAAATTCACAGAGTTTAGTATTCGGTACGTTAAGTTCGTCCATCGAGGCTCAAGAGCTCCCTATACAATGTTAAACAAAGTTCTTGGCGTAAGTACTCTGCAAGTGGCGCAAAATGCATACCATCAAAATAGGGCAGTGATTAGCTTGAACAAAAAGCTTACTAATAACACGCGATCCGGTTATTATTTTCTAATTAGCTTAATGGTATAATCAATTCTCGCAGATTCGCCGATTAAATTTATTTTTAGAGAATGTTAAACGCTGGCAATGAGTTCAGCTGTTCTTAAATACGATTTATATTCTTCTCAAAGTGCAACGTCTTTAATTTGCATGCTATAGATAGCTTTCTGCTAATTTATTTACTAAAATAGCTTTAAATTGTCGTTCGGTTTACTCGAATTTACGTAAATATACGAATCAAAGATAAAAATTGAAGTTGTTGAAATAGAAATTCATACCTGGCAGTTTTGAGTAATTGCAGAGTTTACATGTTTATCGACGTAAATGACAGAACGACGAAAGATTAAGTTTCTAACGATAATAAACCCTGAAATGGTACTAGACTCTGTAAACGCTAGAGTAATTTATTTTCTTTCAGTCTTTATAATTATAACGACGATAGAGATAAAGTTGTGTCCTATTTGAACATCGAAAAATATAATGTTAATTAGTATCTGTGTTTTGTATACCTTAAAAACATTTACTTTTAACTCATGTTTATATCATTTAACCCTTCGATTTCACAGGTACATGTATTTTCATAGTTAGAGATTTTCCTTCTCAAAATTTCAAGTATAAAATAATTATATCCCCACGCAAAGTACAGACAGTTTTACTCATTTCCCCTTCACGAGCTCGTCGTTCGTACAAATTGTATTAATGACAATGGAGATGGGTTGAAGTGGAAAACAGCGGATCACGGATTTCAAACGAAGTGGAATGACCCGGCACTGGTGAATTAAATCGGTCGCACCGAGTGCTGGACCGTTTCTTGCAGATGATAACGTACTTGAAGAGGATAACGTACAAAAAGAAAGGAGTAGGAAAGTTAGGACCCGATTCCAAGTGCAAATATTTCGCATTACTAAACGCGACATTCACGAATTGCGTTCTTAGTTTCCATCGCGGGAAGCGATTGCCTCCCCGAAGGGACAATATTACACTGTACGATTGAGCCCATTAACTTTCTTATTTGGACGATTTGTACGCGCAGGTCGATCAGAAGTGTGTTCTTGAAAGACCCATTTGTATTCGGGAATCAATAGTGCCGCTGCTAGGGTTCTAGTTTTTGCCTTTCAAAGCCCAGAAATCCCATATAATGTAATAGCTACTGTTCGAGTAGGTTACATCCATTTACCGCAGAACGTTGATACGGAGTCAGTCAACCGGCCATTGTTCCTCGAGCCGTCTTCGAGTAGAACGCAATCGTGTTCCTACCAATTGTTGCTGAACCTCCAACTTCTTCGTACTCGGTGTACTTCGAACGATCGATTTTCATCGCATAGATAGGACTTGCTTCGTTAGATCTGATCGTTCTATCGTTTGCTCTTTCTTCGGTATGTATTAGTGAACGAATTGTATTTGGTTTTAGCAAACGAATATTTAACATACTTGAAAAAGAGTGATTATAAGCAACGCGAGGAAAAATTGGACGATGATCAGTAGCGTAACTCGATATAACCAGCATTTCCACTTCTTGCGCGGTTCAACTTGTATTATTAATAAAATTTCACAAGCTAAAAACTACGAGTTACCAATGTCAATGATCGATCAGCGATAATAAATTTAATAGCAAACAAATAACGTAACAAATAAGTTTTATAAGAGAATTCCACAAATTACAAGTCGCTATGGTAAAAATTGTAGAAGCTGTTTGTGCAACTGAAGTCTACGCGTGTATAACTTACAACGTGTAATTTGTAAATTCGTTGACATTATTAGTTAGCAGTGTATTGTACGAAAGAGTCCGGATATGAATACAAAAAGATCACCATATCCTATCTAGTTTGCTCGAGCAAAACTGAAACATTACTACGCTTCTTTCACGGTAATTTGACAAGTTGCTACTGGTAGATGCATTGTCATAACCAAATTATCCTATACAGAAAAGCTTAAGTTCCGGCTAGAGTTATGACCGCAAGAACATTGTCTTTTACGATTCATATTGTTTTATTCCGGCAGGAACCAAGTTGCTTTGCAATTCAGCCAACAATGGATGCGCATAATAGAGCGATTATTACGAAAGGGGTCGTTACATCGAACAAACCGAGCCGAGTCCAGTTCGTTCGTCCCGTAAGATTTGTACGTTGGAAACAACTAAACAGACAGTTGGTTTTTCAAATTTAGAAATTTTGTAGAATCGTACTCGGTTATTTTTCCCCCGTTACATGGAATTAACGATTGTTTTCTTCGCAACGGTGGTGATTTTATATTTCGAACAATATGTTTTATATTATACCTGATGGTACCTGAAGCGTAACGATTTTGGAAACTAATTCGTTCGATGGTTGTGTTGCGAAAGCATCTGTTTCGTAAGAGAGCTCGACCCCTTTTAGCCTAATATTCCTGACTGATAGGAAGAAGGGTGCGAGTTTGCCATTTCGGGGAAATAGAGAGCCACTTTTGCAGATTGAAAATCATGTTTCATACTTGGAGAAAAAGAGGTCGTGTCCAAATATGATTTTTCTCCCGATCGTGCGGATTTTTCGTTTCTACCCGGTATCCCAATTTCGCCAACTTTCTTTTGTAAATTTAATATTCCCGCGTAAAAAAGGTTCGACTGGATCGGAACGATTTTACACAGTTGGTTAATGTTCCGTGCTTGTTTGGAATTAACGTTTACAGTAGCTTCTTCTTTATGGATTTACGCGATAACGGCTAAGAAGTTGGCTTTTGTTGGATTTTTACGTATTTCGGATAGTAGTATGTTTAGAAAAGTAAGTTTACTTAAAGTCTAACGTAGTTAACTGAAGTTTACATCTGCTTCAATCTTCAAAATTCCTTTTTCGAAGTTAAACTCTCTTTTCTTGAGCTCGCTCGTCCACTACCTCTTTCATATCTTTCAGTTTTTATTATGTTTTCCGGAACTTATTTATCGCTAAGAAAAACTGGTAAAGAATGTTCTTATAAGGAGCTTTCTTCTAAAGAATTCTTTCCAAAATATTCCGCAAGTTTCCCCTACTTGATACGTGTCTCTTTAGAAATTGTCACCGGTTAAAAAATTCGAACAATATATCCGATTCGAAGTCCTCTTCTCAGACGTTCCGTTCACATAAATCCTCGCCACCTTCAGACATTCGATACTCCACCACTTACAAAATTACGTTCGACGAAATCTCAAATCTCACGCAATGCATTCATTTTTGCACATCGATGGAGCTTTCTTTCACAAAATAAATTGTTTCGTAGCGTTGCAACGTGCATGATGAAATATGTCATCGTAAAATTCTAACCTGCAACTCATTGCAAGCTCGTGTTACACGAGTTGCATATCTGAAATTTAAGAAACTGGTTTTGAAAAATTGAATATCAATTCTATATTCTAGTATACTAAAAATTCGATCGGTCAAACATTGATCAGTTTATTTTTTGAATAACTCGCGCCTCTCACAAAAAAGGATCTCCAGTTTATTAACTAAAACGTGCAGCATCTCTTAAATTTCTGTTTTTCTGTCAAACTCAAGATAAAATATACAAACGCATGAATCTTAACGTGTAATAAATCAACGTTGCATGCATCAGATTGCTCGTCATATCCATCTTTTTGTTCAAATTATGTAACACAACCAGGAGAAGGAGTAAGAAAAAAAAAAACGGTGGCAGAATATCGTGTTGTTGTGTTAACAGCTGCCATAAATTCAGCGTAGAATCTTAAGAGAGGATCGCCAGGACGATGCAACGGGGCTGCGTACGCTTGCCAAAATATGTAAGCCGTGTAGCGGTTGTTTATCCGCGGCGTGTAGTGGATGCATCGCGGCTTGCCATTACACTTTTACATGCTTTTCACTTGAAAATTAAGATAATAAGGTGCAATTTGGCAGTCTCACCGGTTGCGGGGTTGAAAGTTAAATCCTTTGCGAGGCAACTATGGACGTATATTATGCTAATCCGTCAATATAATCAGAAGCTGCCGCAATCCTGTGGTTGGCCCGGCTGCTTACGCTTCAACTCGCAAACGTAGCAACAGCTAGCATTTAATATAATCAGAGGAACGTTCTAGTTGCCTACCATTCAGAAAGGCTTCTGCCAATTGTACAACAATAATCGTCGTTGTACGAGAACAGAATGGCGGTTATTCCGCGCAATTTACGCTATTAAGCTACTCGAAAGAATTAGTTTTCGGTATTCATCTACTGTAATGTGTATAGGATTGGGTGTAATTCTGTTTTCGAGTTAAGGATAACAGTTACGTAATCAGTTGGTATACAGCGTTATTTTATGTATTAGGTCGTTTCACGAGCTTCTCTGAACGCGTATTGTTCCTCATCGTGTATCATCGTATATATTTTATCGACGTATTACAGTCTGTCACACAAGAGCGTGTCTGCGATATTTCTGTAAATATTTATATATTTGTAAAAAAATTTATATGAATTGAATCTACATCTAAAACACTAATACGCTATTACTTAGTAGGGTGTCCAATCTCCTCCATTAGCGATTATAGCTTGACATCGTTTCGGCATACTCTCGACTAATTTTTGAGCGTAGGATTCTGGTAACGACCTCCATATCTTTCGAATGTGATGTACAAGTGTTCTTATTTTTGTGATACGTCTTCCTCTCAGCTTGCATTTCATTAGGGACCACACATTTTCGATAGGGTTTGCATCAGGGGACTGCGATGGCCAAGGAAGTACTGTGATGGCGTTTTTCGCTTTCCATTGGGTGCAGATGCGACTTCGATGTTTAGGGTCGTTGTCTTCTTGCAATATCCATTGGTCCTCGGTTTGGTTGAACCAACGTTTCACGGATGTGAGAAGTCCCCTTTGGTACAATTTCACCATCTTTTGTGCATTCAGATTGTCTGTAAAGACGCACAAAGTCCCAAAACCGCGTGCGTTAAAGCAACCCCAAACATGCACTTTTATAGGGTGTTTTACACTTCTTTGAATCATCCTTCTTCCATGGATAGTCCAAGCACGCCTAATAGGACACCATGCCCAAAACGAAGATTCATCAGTGAATATTATATTACTCCAATCACGATCTCTGTTTTCATTCGCCCATGCCAGACGATTTTCGACGTTTCGCGTACGCGGCACTCATATTAAAAAGCTCTGTTCCTTTCACTGTTTCAAATGAAACTGAAAGGTATTCAGCAACGCGTATTAGAGAAGTTTTCGTTTGTTTACATTCTTTTTATCTCATTCTGATTAGGTGTCAGGTTTCGCAGATATCGCAGACACGCTCTTGTGTGACAGACTGTATCTCTCGTTTTTTTTTTTTATCCCATTTTCATTTAGGAGCTAATTTTTCTATCTTTAACTCGTGAATTTTCTTGCATATAGAATTTAGTTAAAATTTTTTCATCGAAATTTCTCGATTGAAACTTCTAAAACTATTTTTGTTAGTTTATCTATTTTCATGTTTTTAAGTTTAATCTACCGATTCTGACATTTACATTATCAACTATTGCTTTATTGTTTTATCGCTATAACTGGTGCAATGAAATAAAATAGACGTATGCTGTGTCTTTGTCTTCTTAAAGCAATAATAACACTGGGAGTCAGAATAGTCTATTATTGTTATGTTTTAGAGATTATTCGAAATGTATCACGGTCGAGTTAAACACATGCAACAGGGAAAATAGCTAAACAACTCTGAGCGACCAAATAATATTAAATATAAATTTACAATAATTGGATATTATAACAGCTGTGCGGTGTACCACTGGCAACCTTTGAAAATCATAAATGAAATGTTTCGTTTGTTGTAGTAGTTAGTCTATGTGTTATTTCACGTTCTTGTATTATTCCTAACAATTTCTGCAGTTTCATTTCCGAAATATTGTAATAAAATTTCACTTCGTGCGTAGAATTGGTGCGAACGAACATAATTGCGTATATCAAGTTACTCTATATTTTTCCAGGATAAAACGGAACTTTTCATTTTTTTTTTTTTTTTTTTTTATTATTTCGATACCTGAAGTGTATTTTAATCTCTCAATTTTTCCTCGAATCTTTCACTGAATTTACGTTTCCCTATTATCAGAAATTCCTATGCCGATCACAGTACACAGGGAAGAGAAAATTGAGCTCAGTGTCCATTTGCATGTAGTCTAATTTATAACATCGTATAAAGGTTGCATTTGGGTCAGGACACGTATCGTAAAGTCAGCCCCCAAGTTGGACGATATCGCGGATATGAATATTTTACAGAACCGAAATAGTACTCTAAAGTAGATCAGCGTTTTCATTTCATTAAGTATACAGGTGAACATTACTAGTCTAGAATCGCGTAATAATACTGCTTAATATTAAAAACAATATCCAAGAAATATATAACTAGATTCGAATGTATTTCGATAGTTTAACCCTTAACTAAATATCTTTTGGTAGATTGTACATCTCTTAGAGATCTAAATATATTTATTTTATTATCACAGTCTACATAAGCGTTTTGAAAGCTCGAATATTTGAATACCCGCGAGCGTAAAAAAATTTAACGAACACTGTAACAACCACGTATGCGACAGTGAGCATGCCATTTAGCAAGGATTAGGTCAGTTAGGAAGTGGCCTCGTTATAAACCGATGCTCGACGACTTCTTTGGGCCGCGAAAGTGACAAAAGGGCATAGTTCATGCCCCTCGAGTCCTCGAGATGATGCGTGCGCATCGATTTCCCCTCGATCCGAAGCGAAGAAGGTCAATGCTAGCCGGCGATAAGGCACTTTACGATCGACAGCTCTTCGTGCCACAAGCAGAAGGTGAAAATCCATTGGATGAACCTATACGTTCGTTTCATCGCGAGGACTTACTTCCGTGTTCGTAGAGCGAAGCGTCTCTTCTATACGTGATTCGGGTGTTGAAGGTAATGTTAACGCGAGTTAAACCGTTGTGGAACACGGAGGCACGACGTAATGGTCGAACGAACCATATATTATATTTTTGATTATTAAAAAATCAAAATTATATCGAATTTTTATTGTAAATAGATTAGAATTCGTAGACATATTAAGTTGTCCGAAAAGTTTCTTTCGTTTCATAAGGTGATAATAGATGAGCAACAATTTCTGTTTTATATTATTTTATTGAATTAGGTATGATCCATTTCGATTTATTTTTATTATTATGTTCGTGCATAATTCAATAAACTAATATAAAACAAAAAACATTGTGCGTCTATTATTTCTTTATAAAACGAAAGAAACTTTTCGGACAACCTAATATTTTATGATAAACGAAGAATCGTAAAATATGTTTTCTTGAAGGTATATTTTGAATATCGTGCATTGTAGAATTTATCCGGCAATTTATATACTGGATACTGCGTTGTGTCTTAGATATTAGTAAATCAAACGCGTACCATACGTACAGAGCGAGATATTCGTCGCCCAACGGACAACAAATCTTCGTGGAATATGAAGAAGCACGCTGCCGATAGCTCGTTGTTACGTAATTCTCGCGCGTTCCAATAATTCTTCGTATAAGATTCGACATTGGAGTTTGTTGATCGCTATGCTTCGTTCTCCAGTGTTGTATTTCTTCCCAAAAATCGGTCATCTGTATTTCAACTAGCCGAACTCTTAGAACAATACTTGCTTTTCCGATTTTCGCCCGAGTAGTTCAAGTGTTGAGACGAAAGTCAGGTTACCTGGTTCTCATCTGTGAGTTCAGATGCCGTGATTCCGCAAAATTCCGGCAGCGCCCTTGCGAATCGTACAGACGTTGCGTACAGTTTCTCGAATCACAGCGTGCGAAAATCAGCGAGAGTAAGACGTAATCGTGCGTTTAATTATAACGTAGGATCTTACTACTATTAGTTTATTTAATTTCGATTAAACAGGTGTTGGTTAAACAGGAAACTATGGTTGTTTAACGTGAACTGTTGAAAATGACAACGTGAGTTCGTGCTCGCCATTCATATGCAGATGCGCTAGTTACAATAAATAATAACTAGAAGATTGTTCTAAATACAATCGATAGATTTAATCGATATGTTTAAGATGTTCTTTTGTTTTTATTCCTAGTCCATGTGAGAATGTGCAATGAAGGTTTTTCGGCTCAGAATGATGTGATAGATTTATCCAAAGAATAAAAATAATAACTATTGTGATCCTACCTCTGAATATAGAAATAACAACATGAACTAAATACAATAACGTACTCTCTCGACAACGCTAGCAACACTATGTCGACAACGCAGTTCGCACTCTCTGACTACTCAACTAACACTGACTGTTAATTCATCTTTCTCCCTTAGCATCCCTTTGTTTTTTCTCTTAGCCCCATCACGCACGTGTTCCGCAACCGCTAGTGGTTAGGCTCACGTAGGCCTCTTCCGTGTAACTATTCGATCGAAGTACCGACGATACATTGTTGGGCCTATCGGCACTTAGGCTTTCTCGCGACATTGTTTATGGTTCACCCAGTATCTCTTAGGCTTTTCGTCCACGATACTATAATACAATAACGTAGGTAAAAATTCTCTACGCAGACTCGTCTGCGACTCGTCACCGATTGCGAGTATCTGGCTTGTCTGGGAATACACGTATTGTTGATTATATATTTACAGTCTCGCTTTCTCAAACATCAACATCAACATCAATATTCGGAGGCACGAATCTATACGAGCTGGCTATTCTGCTTGCTTAGTAACAACAAATCTACTTTGAAAGAAGAAAATCTTCTCTTCTTCTGAAATTATGATTTTTATTACTCTTGGTGTGCCTGAGCAGATAATAATAATAATACTATTTAAACCCAATTAAAAAATAATAATATTTTAATCCAAGACTGAGAAATTAATCGTTCCTCGTTTTATTTTATAATACGTTTGGAATAATTTTGAATCTTTTTAGTTAGAATTGCATTGTAATATTTAAAATTTTTTCTGTTGCAGGTAAGAGGCTTGTCAAATTAAGATTTTGTCTACCTGGCGAATGCTTAAAACTCTGGACGTTCGTTCTGGTAAGCAAAGTTATTAAAACTTATTAGTCGATGAACTCAATTGTAGATTCAACTAGTAGAAGTTCTTATTTTATTTTTATTTATATTAGGTCGTCTGAAAAGTTTCTTTCGTTTATAAGGAAATAGTGGATGCACAACATTTTTCGTTTTATATTATTTTATCGAATTACGTATGATCCATTTTTTTCTATCAAAATAAAGATCGCAACGTTCGACAGATTAGGTTTCATGTTTGTATAAAGATGCGTCGTTGTAAAAGACGTGTCTGTAAGAGAAAGACACTTTTCGGACAGCCTAATATTTATCGCTTTACTATACATTTATATGAAGCTTACACATATATTCAAAATCACTATCGATTCATACCCTTAAAGATCTGGCTACGCCCTAAAATCGAACAAAGACTGATCGGTGTAAGCTGATTACGTTACGTAAAACATTGGAAGCATGATGAACGCACTTGCTTAGGTTATCAATATTGCGTGAAATATATATTTATACAGCGCTCGTGTGTTTACATCCTTTGATACTTACGCGAAATCGTGTTTGCGTTAGAAATATTGCAGGAGCAATAACCGATTAGCATTATCGATTCGAAACAAATCTGCTTGCCGAGAAAATACGGGCGAGCTTGCTTGCTCTTGATCGGATACCACCGGGTAAATGCTTTGCCATTTTGTACTGGTTACATCACTTTTAACCTCCTCTATTTGTGGCTTTATCTTCTGCAAACATTTTATACGTTTCCCTTATTCTCTTCTCGACGCGTCCCTCTTTTTAAAATAGGTCAAATTTAAGTTTTCACTGGAAGTTTAATTTACGAGACTGTACACTTCTATGAATCACTGTTGTTAGCTTTATTAAACCGTGATATTTCGGGGGAAACGATCAAAAAGTAATTTTCCATTACTCGATATTCTTTGGTCCGCTTGGTCATTTTTAGGAAACTGATATATTCAATTTATAAGCTCGAAATGAAGACAGATTTCTATACTCAACATAAGACGCTTTGAGAAATATCGCAAAAAATATGTAGGTTAATTCTTGAAAAGTCTCCGCGATTTTACGTTAGATAGTAACAAAAGCACAGAAAGTAAAACGATATATCTCCAGATATCTATTTCATCTACTTTCCCAACCGATTTTAAAAATCTTCTTAACGCCTCGAAAGACACTCTCGAGTTTCCGTTCTAAACAGGAAGAGTGCGTCTTGATCTACGGAAATTTCACCTTATTTATTTTCGTCATAAATGGAACGCACTCCGCTTTCGATATTCTCGATTTAATCGGGTATCGAGGCTCGTATTGTCATGGGAACGCGACACGGCGATTTTCTCTTTTTTCATGGAAACATAGTCGAGCGTCAGACATAATCAGGGAGTATTTGGTTTAGGTATCGAATGGTAAGCGGGGTGCTTGGTCCCAGAAGAATCCGCTATAACGGCGGCAGAGTCGATTCCGCTCAAGAGCCATACATTCGTATATTTATAGTTGGATTTGCCTCGGATATCGTCGACTAGAGACCAACGTCTCTGACATCGAAGAGAGGTTACGACGTCTGCCCGTAAGCTGGATATTGTCGCTTGTAATTCCAGCTTGAGCAATATGCAACCGCGTTCGATTAACCCCTGAGCGCTTAACACCCCTAATTTCGTGGGTGCTTACCCTAAAGCATTTAATCAAAGGAAGTTAAGGAAGGTAATCGGTGTGACGAAGATTTAAGACATTAGGGTTCAGTGGAATCTCGTTTATTCGCACTGAGTTAATTCTCAGATACATGCCATAAGTACATATTTTGGAACCTGGTTCACTTCGATCGAAAAGTTGGTATTCTCGTTGTAGTGGTTTACAAAAGTATTTGAACACTTACTATAAAAGATTGTCATGATTTATGGTATAGTTTGAAAGAAATCTGAAAATGTATACAGAAGTTGAAAGATATATATTGCAAACATATATGTAGGTACGTGACATTAGTGAAACTTAACAAGCTACAAATTATAAGTTACCGATATTAATTAATAAACATCTTTGCACAGTGGTAACAAGTTCAATAATTCTACAAGGAAATTTAAAAGATTATGAAATTGTTAAAGAGAAGTTTGTGATTTACACCTTGTAACTTGTCAATTTACTGATATTACTAATTGCTAAATTATTGCGTAGGATGTCTTAATTTTATTATTAATCTTAGTCTCAGCAATATCCCAATTAACAAGAGCTGAGAGAGATGCTAGTAAACTGTCGAAACTACCCAGTTATTCGCACTATTTCGTCTTCCAGTATGTTTGAATAAACGAGGTTTTCCTGTATTTTTATTAGCGGAGTTTCTTTTTCCTCATATTTTTTTTCTACGAGGATCATCTCGTGAAACAAGCGAAATTGTGGGAGGTGTAAAGCACAGGATTTACTTTTCTCGTAAATCGCGTCTTGAGCCTCGTTAGACTCGAAAAGGCAGCTGCCGTCATCGTTGCGTGGTATAAATAAGCTCTTTGATTATTTCTCGTGTGTATATCAGCATATACGCAGCCAGCTAACGGAGCAAAAGCAAACGTAGACATCTATATGCGAAATCAACTCGAAGAGAGTTTTAAACACTAATAGAAAAGACAGGGAAATACGAGATTTTTAAAGTTTGGCTCGATGATCTGTTAAACGATATTGAAACGATTATTTTCTGATTATCTTTCTTATCGAGTATTGTGGAGTTCTTTATAATAAGGATCTTGATGGAATTATCTTGATTAAAAACCTATCATACATCGTGCGAATGGTATCTCTAATCTAGAAAAAAAAGTGGAAAAAATAATTTGACACATTTTTTACTTATTTCGATATCCAATTTAACCTTACAGGGGTCTAATTTTCTTTAATCTATGAGAAAAATAGTCCTGTTCGTTAATTATAAATACTTGTTTTTGTAAAGAATACGCAATATATTAGATCGTCCGAAAAGTTTCTTTCGTTTTATGAGGAAATAATGGATGCACAACATTTTCCGTTTTATATTATTTTATCGAATTACGTATGATGCATTTTGTTCTATCGAAATAAAGATCGCAACGTTCGACAGATTAGGTTTCATGTTTGTATAAAGATGCGTCGTTGTAAAAGACGGGTTTGTAAAAGAAAGACACTTTTCGAACAACCTAATACTAAACTTTGAAACCAGTTTTACCAGAAAGAAATATATTTGTCATTTAATTAATAAATTATCAAGGTACAGTGTTGTGTATACATAACATGGAGCATGAAAGGAGTTAACGTATTCGATTAAAATATTATAATAAAGGAGAAAGCTTTAGCGTGTAAACTTCAAATTCAATGAAATTGTTCTCTGTGTTGATTTAAGAATGTCAGTTAATTTCGGTGGCTCGGCGCGAAACAATTAACGCATGCATTAAATTAAAATATTCTGAACATTTATTATAAATGTAACTGATAACAATAACGTTTGCAATGGTAATATTTATTTTATTCGAGCGCCGGAAATATGCAAACGCAGCTGCATTTCGGTAATAATACACAAACAGTCGGAATATTTAAATACTAATGCCCGAATCGTTAGTATCGAATTATCACTCGTATAATTTCGACTCTGTCGTTATTGCGCAATCAACGTCGCGTTGATAAGAAAGTATTTCCACGTTCATCGGACTGGTATGCACTTTTCAGTTGCTCGACTTTAATATTTCATCGTTCAATGAAACGATTTTGATATTGATTCGCTTTCAAACACGAAGAAGCTTCTTGCGAAGCGTTTTAAAACATTGTCGGATCCAGGCGCGCACTATGTGAGCATAAAACGCCGAGCATCAACGTGCAATGTTAAGGGATCAACGTCAATCTACGTCGTTGGATAAGAGATGCAACTCGAACTTCATTGTTTTCAAACAACGTCGGGAGTTCTATGCTTGGGAGTTAGATCGGAAAAAGTTTCTTTTTTAGTATTCATCGAGTTAATTACAATGTGTTTCCTTAGAACAGAGAACCTTTTACTGCGGAGGCATAAAATACAAGTTGGAAAAATACGTATGAATTATTTTCTTTCTATTTGTGAGGTTTATGTAAAAATTTTGTTGGTAAAGTCAACGATAAATTTCATTTCACTGGAATGTATCTATGCAATTTCTATAATGCCTAATGATTTTTATTTATTTCTTAGTCACAGCTTCGCTCAAACTTGCCAATTTGAGTAAGAAAATGCTGTTGTGTTTCTCGTGCCAATTTTCTTAACTCGTGCGATAAGTATGCCTTGACCGGTGCCAAAAATTTCGAAATAAACAAGTCATCGAACGATATGAGCGAAGCCTTTAATCGTCGAGGATTAGAGGATTACATATTCGATTAGTGGAGTATGACACTCTTATTAATTATATGGCTTACATATACATGTATAATTATAGTTGGCATGTAATTAATCCTATACAGAATTCGTTCTCATTTATCATACGGGATATTTAAAAAATGTTTCTAAGGGTTTCGAGGATATTGTACCTTGAAAGTGACGATACGATTTTCTTAACGAATTCCTAGAACTTAAAGACTGTGAGAATAATATAGTCTTTGCGTGCCAAAAGTCAGAATACATCTGATGCGATCGTTTGGCGATTTCGTCTTTACAACGAAGTCTTTCATAACCCAGGTTGATGACAATTTATGCATCTGTTGACTCAGACAAACACACGTATATATATATATAGTTAGTTACGAAGCGATCAGAAAACATAAAGTGGGTCGCCTAAAATTATAACATAGTGGAAATAGTCTTCTTGAGCCTTAAGGTCAATATCTTTTATTCTCTAGAGCACAAAATTTTGTTTCCAGTTTTATGTTTCTTAAAAGAAGAAACCTTATCTCAGGATCGTTTATTCCCCGTGGTTGATCGAATGTTGTGATCGTTCGGGGTTGGTTGGTCGTTTGTACGTGACGCGTCCGGTTGATACAAACTAACTAGTTCGAGGGACCACCCACTGCTGTAGGAAATAATTATTGGAACGATTGCTAAGGTCTAAAGATGTCAAGTAAACTAGCGATGACGAGAACCAACTACACGGCACAAGTAATTTAGTTTAGCTATGACAAGTGACGACTACGTATGACAAGAACTCGGTGGTGAGTAACAACTAAGAATGACAACCAGCAACTAGCGACTTATTTCTGAAGGACGACCAACTCACAGTCACCTCCTTTCAGTGCGACTTTAGCGCGATATGCCCTTAAGCTGAGGTAAAGGAACTGGTCGCTTTTGGACGGCGCTTGGCAACGGGGTAACTCCGTCAGATCAAAAGTGGGCATTACAAAGTATCGCGAGTCTTTAGATCCGATATCTGAATTCCAGAAGATCCTTTGGAATATACCTTTATGGCGCTTTACTAGCAAGGAAATGAACAATGACCGACCTCCAACAAACGAATCTTCACCAAGTGTCTGCCTACTAAGGAAATTTGCTGAATAGCGAACGAAAAATACAAGAAGCTGCGCTGTATCGTAAAGTCATCTCATTACATGTTCCAAGACAGATAATGTCATCTCTACTAACAAGATGTTTCATCCTTAATTCAGAGAAACTCATCGTACCATTTGTTTTTCAAACTGCTCTCTATCGTTTCGATTTCAACTACATCCCGATAGTTCATTTCTCAAGATCATCTTTGATGATTCCACGAAGCATATATAGCATATGCGATATTTCTATTTTATTTGCCAATTGTTGTTTGAAGTAAGCTACATATTTTATAGAGCGCAACCGAAACATAGAATTGCCCACTTTCTTGATCCTCGCCCACACCTGCCTACCTGAAGCGCAGAGTGCAAACACGAATAGCAGAAATATGAAAAGGCAAAAAGAAGAAGACGGGGAAAAGCGAAACAGGAAGGACAGAAACGAAAAGTAAAAAAAAAAATCAGTTGGAAGCACGTGGTCTTTGAGAGATCACAGAGGGAGATTCAACAGCGTTAAAAGGGCTCTCCAGGCTCTTTTTCGAAAGAGGGAATAGAGGCTCGTTTCGGGTTACTCGGCAGACGCCATGAAAACAACACGCACGTCGCTCGAAGGTGGCGCGCACGCGTGTACAAGCATGCAGCCGGGCGCAGCGAAGATTTGGAGCGGCGCCAATGCCTCTCTGACGTTGCATCTGCATTTCGCAGATGTGAAAATAGCACCGGCACCGCTAATTCGTATCTGCATATTCGAGGCTTCTCTTCTCGCGGCGTGGTGGCCGCGAGCGTGCGCGCGAGAGCATCTGTTCGTACGCTCGCTACGCCTGGCATTTCCCTAATTTCCAAATGGAATGACGTAACACGCGCAATACCGACCACGAAAATTCGATTTTCCTTTTTTTCTCTCCTCCTTTCTACATTTTTCCCTTTTTTTTTCTGCTTCGCTTTTGCCCCTCGTATTCCATTTTTTCTCTCCCTATGGCAGTTTTTACGATATCGAGCGTATCCCATGTTTCGTCCTGTCCAGTACGGCATAACGGGTTATAGGTAACTTTATTGCACGCTCGTCCGACTTGGTTTCGCCGTGAGAGCCACCCCGCGTGTTTAATTGAAGCCACGATACGTGAATCGCGTTCTATTGGATTCACAATGCGCGTCTAAATTAGACGCTCGTGGGCTATGCGCACGATTTGAATTATAATACCCGGATCGGTGAATGGATGGGTTCCTGGAGAGCTTCCCGAGCCCTGCACTCTGGCAGGAATTCATCGAGCGCACGTGCTTCAATTCGTTTTTTCTTTCTTCCCTCTTTTTCCTTTTCTCTTCTTTCCTTTTTTTTTTCACCTCGTTGTTGCTTTCTTTCCGCTACCGCCTCTCATCGTTTCATAGCGTGTCGATCGAATTCGATTCGAAAGGGAATTCCTTGAATTTGAACCTTTTTTTTTTCGTGCCACGGAAGAGCACGGAATTGTTGCGAGATTCGTGGTTAATGATTACGCAGCGTTTTGATGCGATCGAACGATACTCCGGATGAATATCACATTTGATATAGTGCAGATGCTGGTATGGCGGATATGAAAGCTTCCAACGAGTTCCTGGAAGCTTGTCTGTACAGAAATTCTTGTTTGCGCTTTTCAAAAAATTTATGACGTCCGATTTCAATAGCTCCTCTCACTCGTCAAACCAACATTTTCAAATCGTATTTATATTATTCGTAATTATACCTACAATCCATGTATTATTATATTCATATTAGAATTATTAGAGTATGTTTCAAGAAGTTCGTAAGTTTACGAGAAGATGTATTTTCAGGGATTCGAATGATATCTTTAATTTATCTTATAATTGAAAAATAAAATGCGTGCGTGTGAATTTGAAGATAAAGAATTTCTCAAATAACAAAGTAATTCTGTCAAAGTTTCACGGTTTGTCTCTCGATAAGCAATTCAATCGCCTTATAAAATACCGTTGTATCTAACTCTAGCGATTATAAAGAATAAAACCAATGATTTGGCTTATGCGTAATCTTGGGAATAAAGATACATTTTGTAAAAACTAAGCAAATGTCTACTTACTACGAACATATAATATTACTACGAAATGGTATACTACAAAATTTCGAAAAAAAAAAAAAAAACGTTGTCTCGTAAGGAATCTGAAAGTTTGATACTAATTTTACGCCAAACGTCGACCTCTCGACAGAATATCCTGTTTTAAGCTGAAGCAGCTTACTGTTAGTGTCAGCAAATTTGCGTCATAGTAAAAGGGACGGGAACTAATCCCGGTGGTAAAGTTTCTGTCGGTTCTGTGAAACGTTCCGCGAATTTTACGCGGGAAATGGACCGATCGTCGCGGTCGACCCTCGCTCATAACTCGTCCTCTATAGCTCTTGATTGACTTCCTTCTGTGACATCGGGAAAGTGGCCTGCGCTTCTCTTGCAAGACATCGAGGAAGCGGTTCGTAGCACTCGCGGACGAGGGAAGGGAAGCGGTTTATGTCAGCATTGGGCAATTAGGCAAGATGCTCCTCCATTCGCCCCTTCATCTCGTTCGAAGCAGACGACCACAGGAAGGTGGCTTCTGTTGAGAGCAACCAATCTCGTTTGGAGAGTGAAGTGCACCGACTGGGATTCTTTCCTCAGAAGAGGACGCGCCCCTTCTTTCTCGCGAAAGATCGTTAAACGTCCTCTCCTCTCCCTTCTCTTTGAACTCTGTTCAAGGGTAAGGACCCTGTACCGTGATGTTTGGCAATTCGTTAATAATTAATGGGGCAATATGTTCTTTTTGAGAAACGTGACCCAAATCGTTAGAGTTGATACCTAAATTTATGAGAGGCGTCTTTTATTCATCGGAGCTAGACGATACACACGTACACGTTTGGTGTATTTTGAAATTTTGTATTTTTCATGGAGAAATTTTGTTCTGGAATTGTAAATGCGTTATTGTAAAATATTGATAGGAATAAACTTTTTTTGATCTCGTGTTGTATCGAAAAATTGCGTGTTCCGAATTGAAGTTGTATCGGCGCTCGAGTCGATTCGTAAATCTGCGAGAAGTGTCTTTTATTCGTTGGGAATTTATTTCTGATATATTTCGTCTATTTTGCGATAGAATCTTTGACGAAGGAATACTTTGGAACTTGTATGATTGTAAAATATTCATAGAAGCTAACAATAGGTTGCATTGATTTGGCGCTGTATTACAAATTTATCTTGACAGAGATATGGAAATTTAATGAAACTTGTTTTATTTTTGTATTGATGATATTGAATATTTTATGAACGTACATTGAATGATATATACTGGATTTATAATATGCCTGCTCCGGTATCGTTGAAAGCTTTTATTCTGGTTACAATTTGGCATGAATGTTTTCTGACAATAGATACATTGCTAGATAATAAATATTTTATTGCACAAACATTAACTGCGAGAAAACTACATTCAATCATTTTAATAAATTCTAATATTTAAATACATTTAATATTTTGAATTCATTGACCATTATACGTTCGAAATGGTCGTTCATTGAAGTGCAAAGCCAGTTAATTTTAACAACTTGGTAATGTTTGGAGAACGTACGTGTTGGCATCATCGCAAGAATTTTACCCTCGTTTACGAAAGTTTTACATAACGCTCTCTTGTAATAATCGACATTTACAAAATACTAATATAACACCCTAAAAATTTTGTTTATTTTCTGCTTAAAAAATATAAAAACGTACAAGATTTAATTTTCAAATTAAAAATATCGCGTCTTAGATTTGCTTTTCTTTCCAGTCTTAAATTTTTTCTTTAATTATTATTTTATCCCGACACTCGTAAAACACCAACGTAACACTTAAAAATTCCTATTTATGTTTTACTTGCCGTTTTAGATTCCGCAACATTCTTCGTATTGCTATGTACATATAAATATATCCCTTGGCGTTCCCGGGCATAAAAATTCTTTTTCCGTCATCGTGCTCCTAAGAAACGTGTCCTAATCGGACAGTTGAAATTCCGAACGTTTCCTTGGAACATTTACGACCATTTGTCTTCTTTCATTCTGCAGTAGTTCAACTGTAAAATGCAATACGGTTTTGTCCTACCATTTTTTCTCTCGTTCCTTCCACCATGGTATCGTCGCGTGTTACGTGTTTGATGATAGAAACATCGGTATTTCTGCTCGCTCGAGTTCGATATCTTCGTTTCAGACGATGCGCAGACCTCGTGCGCCACCCTTTCAGCAAGTTTTTCTCTTTCGATAATCGCGTTCATCCTCGTAAATCATCGCATATACCGGCGACGTGACTCTTCAAACTGCAACCATAAAGCAATGTTTCTTAAGTCTACGCGGCAGATAATGACCAGGGAGAATTTCCGGTTGCACGATTCGACACGCTGTTATAGAATTCAGGATATTAACCCTTTAAATACCGCTGTCGTTGATGGATAAATGTCATTGTTATTCAGGTTCTTTAAAATTGTATAGAATAAGAAAAGAACAGTATTGATACGGTAAAATTATTTCAATTCGAAGAATATTTGAGACAAGCCGAGTCCGATTTATTAGATTGTCCGAAAAGTTTCTTTCGTTTCATAAAGTGATAATAAATGAACAACAATTTTTGTTTTATATTATTTTATTGAATTAGGTATGATCCATTTCGTTACATTTCTATTATTATGCTTGTGCATAATTCAATAAATTAATATAAAACAAAAAACATTCTGCGTCTATTATTTCCTTATAAAACGAAAGAAACTTTTCGGACAACCTAATATTTACCTTCCAGTTGCAAAATTCGGTCATGGAATAAGCCAAACAATGAAAAATAGACCTTCTATTGTTATCGCTGATAATTAGAGCGTAACATTTTTCGGTATAGCTTCATAGTTCGGCCTTAATAAAAATCAAGAGAAAAAATTCTCTACTCTTCCTTTTTCCTTTTTTTTTCTTTCGGTTTTTTCCCCATAAAAGAGAGAGAGAGAGTGTGTGAGAGAGAGAGAGAGAGAGAGTACTTAACGTTGTCGTTTATAATGCGGTCGTTGATGTTGGTTACGTTATATACATCTTCTAATAACCATGTTTAATGTACCGCCTTGTTGGGTGTGTTTTATGATGGTTATTATTTACCGTGAAAGGTTTTAATGGTGAAGTTAATTATTCTTGACGTTGTGTAATACAAAGTTAGTTTTGTCCCATTCTCGTTTTGTAAGAATGCATTAAATAACGTACAGTTAATTCACCGTGCATATTTTATCTTAACATTTTAGTAAAGTATCGCTCGAATTACGTTTTGTTCGAATTTTAATCTAATGCGGAAAGTTCAATGGTGTTTGCTATAAATCACAAATATATCAGCATCTCGATTAGCTCTATGAATAATTGCTCGTGCGATTTTTATATACGAGCTTCAATTTGGAAAAAGTATTATGGAAGTTGCTATGAATTTAGTGCTTGAGAAAGTTAAAGTTAAAAAGTTGTAGAGACAATCTCTGGCAGGAAAGGAACTAAGATACTAACAGGTTTATTTCAAGAACTTTTGGATTCATGAAACAATGATTCTTGAACGTACATTGAATAACATTAAAATTACTTTGATTAAATATGTGATATTAAAAAAAAAAAAACTACATACAGTTAGAGTCTTATTTCACGTAACAACGTTTCGCGTGCATTAACTTGATATATTAAAGATCGTCGAAGGATCTAAATTATCATTACACGTAGACACATACATATGTAGGAGAAGAAGGAAACAAAGATTTATTCGCAACAGACGTGCTCGGATAAAAGCAGCTTGTTGTAGTACCAGAACCTTGTCTCTCGATGCGATACAAAGATTACGTGATCGCTCTGTTACGTCTAATCCTGTAACGAAGAGCGCCATCGAACCCATTTCTATCGCGAGTGGATTTAACGAAGCGAGATGCATTGGAAATGTTGATCGATTAACAATTTCAAATTTTAAACTAACGAGTAGCGTTACTCATTCAAGGAATTCAAATGGGAGAAAGATTTTATCGATATAGAGTTCCTTTTCCTTCCTTTATCGCTTCACCAATTATTCACTGTTGTTCTAGATGCATATTTATGATATGGACGATGATAAGTTTCAAGTATCCTTGTAGTATTCGAAACGTCGAGACACCAATTAGAATAATACTAGAACCTCGAGGATCTTATTTTTCTTTGGATTTCGTTATTGTTCGTTATTGCATAATTCGTGCAAATTCTTGGCAAACAGGACCGTTCAATTCTTTCTCGTATTTTCAATAATTTTGTTCATTAATTCTATAATTAATTAACTGAACGAATTTTCGACTTTCTGTTAAAATGTCGTATGCTGCTCGACGTTGTATGTATTTTGACGATGCTGTTAATGAATAATAATTAGCCATTCTATATATAATTTTTAAACAATGGAATCGTTAATGCGCCTTATTTGAATCGAATGCACAAAGAAAATTTATTTCAATAAAATATACAAGTGAAATATTTTTCTTACGTATGTTTTGTACTTCACGTAAGTCAAAAGTACATGTACGATTTAATAATTTTTTAAATAGTCGCATCATCGAATTTACAGTTAAGGTTCTACTGGCTAATGAAACAAGTAATTTCGATATGATATTATTAATATTTTTATGAGCTCACGTAGGCAACCGCGCTATTTTACAAATCGATTAGTAAACGCGTATTTTCCTGCGTTTCGTGTAGTACTCGTGTCAAGTGGTAGCTTTCTGTTTTTTTTTTTTTTTTTTTTTTTTTTACTGTAATCGTTCACGAGCTGAAAGTCGACCATAGTGATTTCCAGTCGGAACACTACGTCACGGAAGCAGTTTCTACTGATTATCGGGATCATGGTTGCGCATTTATTTAAATTTCAATCGATGAACGATTATTCCTCGGTCAACAGAGGTTTCTTTAGTGGCACTGGTTGAATGAGTTTTTTAGTTTCCACTTTGTGAAAAGTATATCGTGGAAAATTTTGGAACGGATATGTCGAAAAGTTTGGTGAAAGAGGGAAGAGTTGATTTTTGAAGAAGCTTTGAATGTCCGGTGGCAAAAAGATGATGGAAGTTTACGAAAGAAGCGTATCGATTTTTCATACGATAAGACTGCGGGAATATTGAAAAGAGAGGAGCAGCTACTGAATTTTAAGAAGAGGTGTTTAACGAAGGTTGAAAATTTCAAGAAAGTTTAAGGTTGAAGGGAGGAAATGAATTTTAAAGCGGGTCGTATATTGCAGTTTAAAAAGGAAGTTGGTTGAAATTTAAGAAGAAAATAACTACTATAACGTTTGCTAAAGAACTGAACTAAACAGCGAAAATTCATAAAATGAAATTCGGGCGAGAACGTTCGATAAACTTTTAAATCCAAAGTTATTCTCAGAGAACATACCAAACCTGAAAAGAGAAAGTTTCGAAAGGTTTAAATAAAATTTGCCTCGATACAAGATTTTCTACTTTCAATCAAATTTTTACGTATTAAGATGAAAGAAAGGGAGAATTGTAGAAAACTCCAGAAGGAAAGCCTGAAATTTTAGGGCACAAATAGAAGTGATGAAATTTAGATAAGGGACACGTTCAACTCTTAAAGAAAAGAGATCTGCACTTTCAAAAGAGAATGCGCGGTACGCTAAAGGGAAGCGTTCCGTACTTTGCAGACGAAATACATTGAACTTTAGGAAGTAAGCAGGTCGTAGTTTAGTGAGAAAATGTACCGAAGTCTAGAGAATAAATATATCGCACTTTCGGTACAAAGAAGCTGCGCACATACTTAGAAACTAACAAGGAGAAGCCGCGAACATTCGGCTCCGATTTGGATAAAACTTTGCTGGTTTGAGGAACAACCAAAGGTAACAGATACGTACATTTTCAGCTACGGAAAGTTCGGTCCCTTAAAATCCAACTTGCCAACGTTTACAAATAGAAAGAATTTTGTCAGCAAAAATTGGATTTTTGTAACACGTTATATAACTGAAATCGATTAAAAAAGGGTAACCAGTCTCGTCGGATCAAACGATCGTCGGGTCGAAGTGTTAAAGCAGTCGAAAAGGTGAAGCGCGTGTCACCACTATGGAAAATGTTTTTCTTTTCTCTTTTTCTTTTTACGTTTATCAACGTTTTAGAGAGCGAGGCGAATATCCAAATTGACCTTTTCCTAGTTTTCAAATTTTGTGCCACGTGCGTTTCTATCCTTCTTTTGCCTCTTTTTTTTTTTGTCATCTAAAAAATTACAAAATTCTTTGCAACGCGGTTCCGCTAAGAGCGAATTTCCTCTATCGGTTTAGTGTATCACAAACACACTTTGTTCGACAGTAAAGCATTTGCCACAAAAGCTATGAAGGGATCAGAATGTAACAGAGGGGGTCTTTGAAAACGCAAATGTACTATATAGTAGTTTCACTGAACAAAAAGTGAATTTTGTTTGGAATGATCACGGTTTGACGTCTGTTGCAGATTAGACGAATCTGATATGGACTTTTTCGTTACAATAGTAGTACCGTTACACATATTCGATAGTGGTCATATTTTTTCACTGAAATTTGAGATTGATATACTTTTATTAGTTAGATCTCACAGTGAAGACAAATAATTCACTTTTTATAGTCATGTTTTTCGCTAATTTTGTCCGCTTTGTCGTTTGATGGTTTTCACACGAAATAACGTTATTTCGTATGAAATAGCGAAATTTGTTGATTATTATTATTACTTTAGTTTCGAGGATCGGAATGAATTAATTTTGTTTCAAATTCGTATTCAAACTCAAATTCATATATACTGAAACTTTGATAAATGTTTATACAATCTTCTTCGTGTTTTACATCTGGTTAATTTTAATTCAGCCGCGTGGGAAGACGAATTCTCTTCGATGTATAGGTTCGCAGAATATGGAAATGGCATAAGGTTTCACTTTGGAAGACAGTGCCGTGGTTCAGGGACGGTGTAACAAAGTTTTATGTCCAGAAACTTCTTGAAAATGGTACTCGAGAGAATAGCGTGAATATCTTTAGAATCCCAGTTTGATAGTATTGGTCAACTTACTATGAAAGGGTTTTTAAGTGTTCACTTTCTTTAATATCTATCGAGGAATAACGCGTACAATGATCTGCGATTCTTAAAAGATTCATATTTATCTCCTTCGAATTTAGCCAATAACAATAATTTTAAAAATTCTTTAAAGAAAGTAAAAATAAATTAATTAAAAGGATGAACAAAACGTTTAAAAAATCCCCGCACCCTTAAAAGGAATGTAACGATTTCAATTCAACACTGTAGAAGAGAAAAGCTATACAATATAAACCGAGTGCTTGTACCTTGAAAACGAGACTCCATAATCAATCTACATATTTTACGATCAAAACTATCAGAGGTTCGCATCCATCAACTGGGTCCTCCATTAGGAACATTCCCACAATTTCCAACCATAATCCTTCTCTTCATTAACAATCTGATAACACAATGGTATCATACCTGGAACATAAATCTCAGCCTTGCTACACACCTTTCTACACATACAGCTAAAATTTCAACCGCTCGCGAGTGGTCGCTAGATTTCATCCATCTTTCTTTCTTCTCTTTTTATCTCGAACACAACTTCCATTGGCCGAAACGCGGAGAACAGCGGGTGAACCCTGTGTCGCAGACAACGTGTTGTAGCGATAATCTCCAAGCGTAAAAATAGCGGAATCTCGAGCGCCGAGAAATCAGAGAGCAATCGCGCGCCGAGCCGAATGAAAACCGAGCGGCAATCGGTTTCTACGATAGGTTGGGGAATAGCTTTGGTAAAATTCTCGAACGTTACTCGGCGTGATACGATTTCTGCAATCTGCAATCCGTGAACAACGCGACCCCGCCACCGCGCTCCGTTATGAATCGGATATTAATCGCGGCCAAACGATCGAGAATTGCAGTAATTCGTTTCGCCCTGTTATCAATCTGTAACGAGCACGTGGTCCCTATCAGTTTTCCGATCAAAACCGTCGCCAGATTACACGACTGGTTACCAGTGTATCGAGCGCGCCAAAAGAAACCCCAGCTTTGCTTTGCGTGGCTTTACGACCGATCCCATCGCGCTACCATCATTCGATGTTTCGTTTTATTAAAAGCTAAAAGAAGATACAGTCTGTCTACGAGCCATGCGAACGCTGATCGAAACCGGTGGATCGGCCATGATTTCCACGAAGCGTCGATGCTGCAACGCACAGGATGATCGTGAGTTACGCAAATGGCCAACGTCCGTTTGATTGCTTTCCTCTCTTGATAGTATGGGCAAATGGCAAAGAGGAAAAGGTCGATGCTTTATCGAAGTTTAATTCGCAAGAATTTCTACCGATTTTGCGTGTGCCAGGATATTTCGTTTGATTAATCTTTCGTCGATTTAGATCGAAATCGGTTTCATATCGAATAGTTCTGTCGGTGCCTGTTTCTCTTCGTTGCGCGGATAAGAAAATGTGTATCCTCGCGAGATACTCGCTTGTTCAATCTTATTCTAAATAGAAAGTCTGATAGCAATGATCATAAAGGTTTTTAGAAATTTTTAACGATCTTTCAGGTTTACTTTGTTTTTTCTAAATTAATTCTGTAATTTTCTTAATACTTACGAATGGGATTGTACATGTACCAAACCATTCAAAATCATTTAATTTTGCCTAATGAAATTAAGATTGATTACGGTTCTTTCACATTCTACTTGTTGAAAGAGATGGGAAAATATAGGCGTTACAGTTACCAGCTGGTCATGAATTTATAGAGTACGTTTCAACGTGTAATTTGATTGCTTTTTTAGTTAACTTTTGTCGGCTTACCCCGCTGGAAGTGTTTTCTTATTGGAACAAAGTCTTCAATTCACACATCTGTGAAAGTATCGAAAGAAATAGCAACTTTCTTTAATCTGCTGGAAAACTTAAAAATTGTTGTTTATTAGATATAGTAATGGGATCTCAGGAACTTCTTGTACCTTTCGATGAACAGATTGTATTGTACCTGAATAATATGAATAATTTTTATAGAATTAACGAACAATATTCTCTGATTTTAACATTTTTACTATTTGCGATACTTTACACGATAGTCTATCGCGAAGAAGCATTTTTAAACAAGCCAGAAAGTTAAATATCTTATCAAATTAGGCTTGAAGAAATGAAAGTTCAGAAGGGACAGTTGTGCGTTAAATATCTGAAATTTTCACGAGCTAGTTGATGGCATATGCTTCGTTTTGTTACATGAATAGTGAGCTAACATTCCTTACAATGGCGTATCCCGCTCATCAATGTACATTTTACAACGTACATAGTACGTATACTCTGGTTTGTTTCACGATACCATCAGGTGGTCAGAATACTATAGGAATTGGCTGATAAAACGTGAATCGTTTCTAAAAACTATCACGCGATTCGCTCTAGACATGTTTGAAAACCAAATTTCAATAAATGTTCGTCAATTTACATCCATTGGAATTTTATTAAAATACAGGAAAAAATTGAAGATCGTAAAGTCACAGATTTATTCGAATAAAGTTAATGTTGGAAGTTAACGTGACACAGAATTGTTTGAAAATTAATACCGAAACACTAGAAGATCGCGAGTTTTCGTTGAATTTTATTTTATTAAATTTTGTAATGTTACACCTGCATGCATGTTCAATAATCGTTCCGCGATTACGTACGATGTACCTTCTCCATATACAAGTATAATATTAAAATTAATGTTTGTAGCACAGGCGATAGCTATTTTTGAAGCTGGTTCTGCGGAAAGGAATTTATCGAGAGTAGCTTTACCTCTTCGGATCCAATTTTCAGAAAATATGTCGTTTCTCTTCTCGTAAAATTTCATTTCCGTAGTAATCTCACGTTATATATATTATTATTTTTTCAAAAGTAATTAAGGTACAAATGGTAATAATGTTAGGATTTTAATTAGACTTAAACAGCACAGAGAGGAAGAATCTCAACGATCGAATTTTCCTTAATTTTTCAAAACAAACATACGTTGCGTTACGTTGCTCGACTGATAAAAGTCCAGTGGAATTATATCCAGTATCGATATTTCATAGTAGTTTTAGCGTGTAGTTTTTCTTTTCAAAGCATCATTAATTCCTCATCTAATTGCATTACAAAAAATATCAAATAATTAAACAGTTCAATTCCAAGCAAAGGCAAAATCAGTCATTGGAAATACGTTTTCGTCTCTGGCAAAAATTTACTTGAGTCGCGAGCAATGAAGAATTTGGAAGAAGCGAAGGAAGAAGACTCGCGTCATGAGCGATCGTTAAAACGTTACTTAATAGCAGTGCAAACTTGCTCGTTACGGAAATACAAGAGGGCTGTTTCGAGGTCGAACTAATTTACCATTTCAATTACAGCGATGAAATGGATTTGTGGGCCGCGCGACCAAAGTTATCAAAACTTTTAAAGGAAGCTTCTGAACCATCCTCTGCCGACTAGACTTACCCGATACACAATGCAATTTTCTGTTTTAATTAGATCATACTTACCTATATTTCCCTCTCTTTTCTCCATTTTCTGTTCTGTTCGCGACTAACGAGGCGAGGCTTCGTTTCTTTGGCTTTGATTTCACACGCAAGGGCCATTTTTACAGAATGTCGAACTTAATTGAATTTGGCTAGCCGAACTTCTGCCTTGCAATTAAAGAACGTATAACGAATTTTAATAACGTCTCCTATTCGAGATATTCCCCTTTTTTTAATTTCGATCCTGAGCTGTTTCGAATAGCGCAAAACTCGGATTCCTATTGCCTCGTAGTTTTAAGTGCCCGGCTTAATTGTCGATTATACTACTGGCTATATATTACATGTTTTGCCGGAACGTGTGACTTGATTAAGTAATTTGTCAGAACAGGATCTCTTGGTTCTAGGAAATGGACAGAATGCATTATTAGTTTCAGTCGAATAAAGTGAAATGTGCATGGTTAAATTAATAACGGAGCTGGTCGAATTAATTGGATTCTTGGATTTCTGCAAACGATATAAAGGACGTTGTCGATTAATTGCGTTTCAGTATCCTTCATAATATTCTACATATGTGATTATAAATATTCAGAATCAATCATAAATATTTGTTGTAATTATTAAAATTGTAAATATTTCTCGAGATATTTTTATTCCTTTCATACGTATCTCTCGTTAAAACGTTGTTCAAGCTTTCGATTCAAGTTTCAACAAAATATTAAAGAATCCTTATCGATATGCATAATTTCTTTCTCCAATTTTATGTTACGACGATCTTTTTAAAACTAAATTATGCTTTCTCACAAAACACTCTATTCGTGAAATCAAACGTGAAGCAAGAGCAATCTACCAATCGAAATTTTAAACATACTAAAGCTCAAACTTCTTACAACTTCCCTGTAAATAACCTGTACTTTAATCGTAAGTATTCCATCCACTTTCTAAGTAATCCAGCAAGCACCGAAATCTCTGTAGATTCAAACGAGTTTCTCCGACAAACGCATAAACAGCTCGATTCCAATCGAAGGAGCGTTTCAATACCAGCAGCTGGTAAATGAATGGACGGCTTGAAACAGCGTGACTCGTCGTCTCCTGCGGGATCGCGAATATCCAGGAAAACGGTTTGGTTTGGACGCAAAGCACCCGAGGTCTTCTTTTGTCGATCTTTCGGCGCGACGAAAATCTCGTCGTTTGATGCGTTTTCGTGGATCCTTTAATGATGCACGAAGCTGCAGCAGGCCGAGCCAGTCGAGCTGGAACGCGGGACAATACGCCACAAACATTTGGCCGTTTTCATCGTCGGTCTCCTAGGGGAACGAGCGAGAATTCGGGTTGGTCGTGGAATTGCCAAAAATCCTTTGAGCTTCGTTATCCATCGTCGCGAAATTGCGGGACCGGCTCTTGAGCTGCCAGGGGCAGCCGTTTGAAGCCGGAAAATCAAGCGGGTTATTTGCAAAATGAGAAGGGTTCTTTCCGGCCCACAATCCCTTTTGCTTTGAAATAATCTTCTACCGGATGGAATTGTTTGCATAGCGTTTTTACGATTGCCAACATAAGTGCAAATTCGTGGTACTTCTGCCATCCCGCTTTGATATCGATAGCGATGGATGGACTCTGCGCTTTTATGCATTTAGAATTTTGTGGTTTTTATAGTAATTTGAAAATACATAAAATACTTGAAACATTATTACTCACGATAGTAATGATAAATTTAATATTACGTATTATTGTGTATTATTCTAACGTGAATATTTAAACCGATCGATTCGCAGTGTATTCCATCTATATTTATCGAGATTCGCGTCTGAAAAAGGAAAGTCTAATCTTGCCACGTAGGAGAACATATGTAGATAACATTTACTAGAAATAGAATCACAGTGTTTGGAAAAAATTCGTACTACGAGTTTTTTTGTTTTTCTAAATAATAGTTTTTGTTTCTACAAAGAACGGGCTCCATTTATTCGCAAACCGATACTTTCACTGAAATCTATTTCTATTTTTATTCCATCCTTCTGTTTCCAAACACTGTCATTAAAATTTCATGTTGAAGAGTCATTGAAGTATTTTCGAATCAGAAACAATTGTTTCTCCACGGTACATAGGAAATGGAATAAAAAAGTTAATATTATGAGATCCTTGGCATTCTTTTCGTAGAGATCAAACTCAAGATCCTTCTGGTTCTCGTTCGAAACGTACATTATATTCGTGTCCTTCGTGTGCAAAACGATGCAGGAGGGTGAAAAGGGGGTGGTAAAAATAGGCGAAGTTAAAAGTCACGCAGACTGGAGTCGGCTGGCGCTTTCGTATAACGAATGCGTGCATGTCAGGCGAAAAATCTGCGATAGATAAATTGGCGAATTTACAGTGCGTCCTTTAAATCACGCGGCCTATGATTTATTTGCAGTTCTCATACATACTTTCGTTACTGTATCGGTTGCAGCGGGAATGCAAAACTGAAAGAGTAAATTGTTTCTTGGCTCAGAGGGGTTGCGATTAAAACCAGTGGAAAATCTATCTCCTACCAAACAGCTACCTTTCTTTTTCGGCTTGACCACGTGTCATCGTCCCTCTGTGTGCTCGTTTATTTGCTAATGTCATCGATGCACATGCATTTTGCAATTCATTACGACGTATATGAAACTAGAATTTATTTCGAAACATTAACGATTATATTATTTGAAGAATATTTACCGAATCGTTTGCTTTGAATGGTCGTTTATTTGTTGCGAACGATCAAATTATTATTGTAACTCCGAAATTATCATTTATTCCTTTGTCAATTGATCAAAAGTAAAATCGAACATACGCTTGAAACGAAGTCTTGTTATAATTGGAGATTTAACAATAGAAAGTTTCTGGCTTTTTTCATTTCATCGTAATAATACTGTATTTTATTTGAAGAAGTTGTTCCATGTGGCCTCGATTCACGTCTTTTAAACAGACGTTCGCTATTTACTTTTCCCGTAAGATTTTATCTAAGATTAAATTACGTGTAGCAGCTGTGTAGAACAGAACAGAAGGCGATAACCGTTTTTAAGAAAGGTGTTCGTAGTGGAGAAGCCTATTCTCAATGTCGTACAGTCATAAAGTTTTTAAGGGGCGTAAGCAATCTCGCAGATCGTAAAATTTGATCGCTTACAACAGGAAATTAATTAAATGCTCTTTAAACGAGCAAATTATCTAAGAGAAGTGTAAGGATGGTGAGATGTGGTTGAGTATCAGACTTTACGCTTTTAGAAAGAACATCGAATGCACTACTTGTAGTATTTTTATACCTTGATCGAACGATGCGACGAGTAGATTAGAATCTTTTTAAAAATGTTTCGCTTCCTGAGAGAGAGAGAGAGAGAGAGAGATACATGAATAAAAATGTTCGAAGAAACCTTTTCTGCAGGTAACAAAGAACTGCGAGGGTGGAATGTTAAGTAAATGTTTGCCGGGTATCAGGAAAGTCTCCAGTTGATCGAGCGGGCATGAAATATTTACGTGGCGACACGATGGTAGGAAACTTCTTAGGTGATTCAGGCGAATGAGTCGATTCGCTGAAAGTATCGAGGTCTCGATAAAGGACTATTGTTAAACTCAATGCCATTTGATATCGCGTTGTACATTGTCCACCAGTCGATCAGTAAAGGAATGTGTTCTGCCAAAAATATCATCACAGAAAGTGACGATAAGGGCGTTAACTTTACTGATTTGTATCTATACTCGTGTTTGCATAATTCTCTGACGATATTCAAAGACCCAGGCTACTGTTACAGTCTGTCACACAAGAGCGTGTCTGCGATATCTGCGAAACCTGACACCTAATCAGAATGAGATAAAAAGAATGTAAACAAACGAAAACTTCTCTAATACGCGTTGCTGAATACCTTTCAGTTTCATTTGAAACAGTGAAAGGAACAGAGCTTTTTAATATGAGTGCCGCGTACGCGAAACGTCGAAAATTGTCTGGCATGGGCGAATGAAAACAGAGATCGTGATTGTACTTCCTTGGCCATCGCAGTCCCCTGATGCAAACCCTATCGAAAATGTGTGGTCCCTAATGAAATGCAAGCTGAGAGGAAGACGTATCACAAAAATAAGAACACTTGTACATCACATTCGAAAGATATGGAGGTCGTTACCAGAATCCTACGCTCAAAAATTAGTCGAGAGTATGCCGAAACGATGTCAAGCTATAATCGCTAATGGAGGAGATTGGACACCCTACTAAGTAATAGGGTATTAGTGTTTTAGATGTAGATTCAATTCATATAAATTTTTTTACAAATATATAAATATTTACAGAAATATCGCAGACACGCTCTTGTGTGACAGACTGTATGTATATGTCGGAGATGAAAGGACATCGGAGCCTTCCTTTCGGAATGTTTTGGAAAGTCCCAAATACTTTAGTCCAGACTTTTTATTACAGCCATACTTAAACAATAAAACTGAGAAATAGCTGTTTATGAGTTGAGTCAATTATGATTATACGAGATTTATGACAATGGGCTTGGGCTCGAAGTGACATAATGGGTCACTGAATGTAGCCGCGGTCACGGGAGGGACGTGTACCTAACAGAGGTATAAAGTAATTGAATAACTCTCCTTAAAACAGGGATTGACACGAGGAATACGGATAGGGGCATATAAGGGCAGTTCCACTTGGACTGAGGTTCATTTCAATTCGATAAGTTCTACTAGTACAGGGAACACGTGTGTCAAGTTCAATATCGCATTTGTCATCCCGTTGACCGCGGATTCGTTGTTGAGTCTAAGATTATTGCCATTCACATCCCGAGTGTCTAATTACCATGATTACTTGTCAAATTTCGTCACAATCATAATTGGGCTAGTAGATATCTTCGCTTTTGCATAACAACAATGTCTAATCCAAAGAAAGATTCGTTACACGCCCCTAACTCTAATGACAACCCGACATATATATACGAATCGTGAAATTAAATAATAATAAATGAAAATCTTAAAAAATGTAGAATAGGCCATGAGTGTCCGAATATCTCGTCGAGCCGATGTATATGCAAAATAATTAAACGAATTTCCTCTACAATCTCGTTTCTACAGCAACGAACAAAATGATCTTTCTTTCTTGTCTTACCTATTAACCCGATGATATTCGAAAGCGGATCCAGCATTGACCGGAAAACGCTTAACCGCGTTAATTAGCGAATTCGGGAAACGTATTCCCGTTAATAGTTTGAAGACGTCGAGGCAACGGGCATGGAATTGCGGTTCAAAATGCCGAACTAGTTTGAGAATGGATTTAGCCCCATTTTACTTTCAAATAAAGGCGAACGAAGCTATTTGCAAGGATGAAACGTGGAGAATTAAGAAAACGAACGAGGAAGATCAGGATGCAGTTTAAACAGGCGCTTGTAAACGCGTACACGTTCGAACAAACGTTCAAATTTAATTTTCCGAAGGGAATTTTTTTCAAACAAGCGACGTACCACGATTTTTGTAATTATTTCAAAAGAACATTTTCCGGCGGAACTTTATCGAACATGATAAAAGTGTAAAAAGGTTTGTTACAGTCTGTCACACAAGAGCGTGTCTGCGATATCTGCGAAACCTGACACCTAATCAGAATGAGATAAAAAGAATGTAAACAAACGAAAACTTCTCTAATACGCGTTGCTGAATACCTTTCAGTTTCATTTGAAACAGTGAAAGGAACAGAGCTTTTTAATATGAGTGCCGCGTACGCGAAACGTCGAAAATCGTCTGGCATGGGCGAATGAAAACAGAGATCGTGATTGGAGTAATATAATATTCACTGATGAATCTTCGTTTTGGGCATGGTGTCCTATTAGGCAAGCTGAGAGGAAGACGTATCACAAAAATAAGAACACTTGTACATCACATTCGAAAGATATGGAGGTCGTTACCAGAATCCTACGCTCAAAAATTAGTCGAGAGTATGCCGAAACGATGTCAAGCTATAATCGCTAATGGAGGAGATTGGACACCCTACTAAGTAATAGCGTATTAGTGTTTTAGATGTAGATTCAATTCATATAAATTTTTTTACAAATATATAAATATTTACAGAAATATCGCAGACACGCTCTTGTGTGACAGACTGTATATCAGTTTCGTTCAGTTTTACATAGTAAACGATTCGATAGTGTTGCCATTTAATTACAACAACGTCCGATCAACTCGGACTCGAATCTAATTAAAAGTATTAAATGTTTGCCTATGCGTGTTGATACATATATTCTAAATTTTGAAACGAAAGAAACTTTTTAATTATGTATATTGATTATGTTATACATATCTGAGTATTAGTAGAGTAGTAAAGAATTAATTAAAAATGTTGAGAAAACAATGCGAGGCACTGATGGTACGTTTGAAAAAATTTTCTAAATTACATTTTCTGAGAATTTTTCCAATTTACGATTGCAACAGTTAAACGCATGAATCAGTTAGCAAGCGGAAATTACGCAGTGGGTTTGTAAATAATGAAAAATTTAATATTCATACGGAAAATTCATGAATACAGCCGAGATAGGGTATTTTATAACGAAAATGGCAACGAATGCTATATAATATACAATGGAGTGAAGTTTGAGCGATATATTTATCAAATTCATGCCGAATGCGCAACCAATATTTCGTGTACATTGTGTAATCAATAAACACAAGCGTTATATGTATCGACTCCGCTTTAACTTATCATTAAATTTATCTTGCAGATTATATGAACACGATGGAAAATATTGTTAAAAAGTGGTAATCGAAATCATTGAGATATAGAATAGACCTGTGGCTCTACATTGAATTGGAATTATAATATAAATATATAAAATTGAAATATAATAGCTATACTAGATAATGCTAGGTAATTCAGATAACTTTGAAGAAGAATTTAAAAATAATTTCATCCTTTAAAATTTTATTTTATTATATTATTGTATCATCGTTTATAGAAATTTTGTCACGTCTTTTTAATTAATAGTTAGCTACTATATTTTCCCCTTTGGTATAATGAAGGGACAGATCTAATATTCAGTGCGTATTTATTACAAGAGAAAAAGAGATGATTAATATTCACTAGAAAGATTTATTACCAACGTTATTTGTTTATGAGTTTGTAATATTTCAAAGAAACTTGGTTTTTAAATGCTTGTTTTTATATCTACTTGAATTAATTCAGAAAAATGATTCTTTCAATTTATCTGTTTTGTAATAATTTAAAAATCATTGACACGCAACGATCACAAAATTAGCAAAAAGATAAAGAATTTCTAACTAATAAATACATTTCCACCACTGAACGGTGAATCCGCCTTTAAACTACATTACATCTATTAATCCACTTTCATACCTCATCCACTCATTCTCATAATCAAACGTTGTAAATCGACATAAACGCGGAAACAGTTTATCACAGGAACGAAACATCATGCAATTTCACGCTGAATCGCGGAGAAAAACGTTCAGTGTGCCGTGCCCTTCACGCTTTCGACTTCGCTCATGAAGCTTGACCAATAATAAAGTTATTGTTTCCCGCGTATTGTCAATATTCTCGATTCAGAGCAGGATGAATCGAAGTGCTCGATGAACAACAGCCACGTCAAGCTGATTGTACGTGATACGTACTATAGTAATCGCATCATTTCGAAGCGACTGCGCTATTATTCGACTGGAGCGCGTGTCGCTGCACACACGATGTACCCTGTTTCGTTGTAGGCGCATTCTCGGCCTAAATGCGCACTCGAACGACAGTCGGAAACAAGGCCGGCGAATCTAGGAGTTGCTTTTACCTTTTATTTCTTTCTCTCTTTTTTTTAACCTAGTTTTCTTTTTTTTCATTTTTCTTTCTTCCCTTTCTGATATGTGCAGCCAAGTGCAATAGAGGGTTGCTCATTAGACAAAAAGGTTGGTTGTATAAATTTCTATTGTAATTTAGTAGGCAAAAGGATAGTTTTATTTTTGAAAGAGGTTGATTTTTCAGAGTAAAGGTGTACGTTCAAGTGCATTTTAGTTTTATGGGGTTTCTTGTTCCTTTCGTAACGTCCCCGAAAACGCTGGCGGAATTTTACTTTTAATAGGCGTTTAATATCTTGCCGCGATCCTTTGAGCAGGCATTTTTTCAAAGCGAACTGTTTAGATTTTTAAGCCCGTGCTTAGATTTTTTAGAATGCCTCAATGGTTCGACGAAACAGATTCAAAAGGTCGCTGATACAAAAGTTGCACGTGTGATCATGAGGAAGATTTTACGTATATTCGCTATTAAAATAGTTTTGCAGTAAATGTTTCGTATTTAGCTTTAGTAATATACAATATCGTTTTCTGGAAATCTGAAATTTTTCCAAATTAATTACCAACCAATCAAACATTACCACAACACCAAAGTGTTCTCGATTTAACTAATTTACAACTTAACTAATAAAGCTTTTTAACCTCGATGCTCATTGTTATGCATATCTTTAAAAATTATTTTATTAAAATCCAGAAAAATAAAAAAGATCCAATAATCGAATATTCCGTGTTATTGAAATTTCAGCAGCTAAGTTTACATAATTAAGGCGACGCGACGTATGCGTCAGTAGCGGAGTGTATTAATATTAAACTCAAAATATTTCCAACTACTATGCTCCATCATTCTTGTCATGCAACTTGCACGATAATTACAGTGTTGCAAGTACTGACACGTATCCATCTAATTATCTCGGTTATTCCTCTTGTTTATAATTCATTAAACGACGAACATTTACAAACCTATCAAAGCAAACTGCAAGAACAAAAGGATCCGTGTCATAAATTTTCATCGACAAAATGATCTACTGCCGCCTATTAGATAAATAATTTAGCGTTCTCCATTTATTACTCTTACTATATCGAACTCCCAACCGATAAGTGGCGACTTTTCAACGAATCGTTCGAGTAGTTGATATCGAGGGTCGCATCTGTGACGGTTATTTTTCATCGAATTGACATCGGCGAGGCGGTGGAGGCGCGAAGCGTCGGGTTTTAACGTGATTGTTTCCCTCGCCAGGCTGGCATGGTTTACTGATGTCACTACGGTTACGAGATCCATACGCATAATTGCGTTGACGTACCGCGCATTTCGAACATTCACAATGTCACTGGCCGGCGATGAATATCGGTCGTGGCTACGGTACCAACGCGCCGCGCCGCCGTTCCGACGAAATTTACAATCTGCTGCGTTTCGCCACCGTACATATGGTTCTCTGTTTTGCATAGAAGAAACGAATCCGACAGATGAGAGCGATCGTTGCTACGACAAACGATGCGCTTTCGTTGTTGTCGAATTGACAGCTTTACTTACGAGAATTTCAAATTAGCTCCACTTTTTATATGTTTCTAGATTTCGTTATTCTACATACAGTATGTGCAGACACACAAAATCAGACGATTTTTGAGGAACAAATGACTGGATTTCGTAAGTTCATTGGTCGGAAGAAAAAGGTATAGTTAATTGTAAATTGTAAGCTAAGGTCGAAAAAATAGTATTTCGAGTAAAATCATTTGTTTCATTTCGATTTGATCAATGTGGCTTTTAAACGGTTCGTGTGTAGCATTGTGGTTTAAGATTTGAAACCGAAGGAAGTGTAGAATTACGTTAGTTTGAATTATATTTGGTCGTAACGTTGCAAACGTTTGCACGAGATAGTCTCATTGTCATTACAATGGCAAGAGTTGGTACTTTTAACAGTTGATGATAGAAACATCGCTTGAGTATATATCGATCAGTTTAATTTTATATTTCGGGTAGCAGTATTCATCTTTAGAAATGAAATATTTTTATGGTTTGAAAAGTAACAAGATACTATAAAATATTAAAATAGAAACGCGTGTTCAAAGGTAGAAATTATTAAACCGAATGTTCAAAGGACGGTGGAGCAATAGGATTATATTTGAGCCATAAAGTTATTATGGATCACGAAACTTCAAAGTAATCAAACACAAAATCCCTTTGTTGGCAATAATTTTCGAGGAAGCAATCTACAATAAAAGCTATAATTTGCGCGTGAGAGAGAATAAAAATCGGAATTTATACAGGCATCGTGTACGTGCCAAATTATGCAATTTCATTCGCTCGATTTAAATGCTTCCATTTTATTTCAGTCAACAAAAACAAACAAAGGGTGAGTTTGTGTTTGGAAATTTCAAGAGGAACGTTAATAAACACGTGACATCAGCATGTTGAATATTAATTATATCGATTCATTGTTTTCTGTTCGTCGAATACTTGATACAGCCCAGAAAAAACCCGAAAGAAGCCTTCTCGAATTACGCGAACAACAAAGTTCACTTTAGCCAAATATTTAGAATAATTTAGCAAGTTTGGAGAGGGCTGTTGCTCTAATCCGCTATGGCGAGCTCGCAAGGTATAATCTGACGAACAAGCAGCACCTGTTATTTCTACATTTGCTTGGTACTTAATATCGGTCACGAAATTAAAGGGAAAATTGGCCAGAATACTCTCGCAAAGATTCTTGTTTTCACGTTGACGTCACGATCACGATGCTTGCAATTTTCATTTTTATTACGCGTCCACGTACGCGTTTATCATTTTTATCTACGTCCGCACCCTTCCCTTCGAGGCACGCTCGAATTTACGCGTTTTCATCTTGCAATTTTTTGCACGACATTTTATGCGTGGCTGGCCGTTATTTATTGTTCGTTAGCCGCGCGAGCTTAAACCAAAGTTAAATACCACCCGCCTTGCATTTTTTCTTTACGAGCTTCCGCCGGAAGGGTCACGCTGACTCGAACCCCCGTTGCATCACGTTGATTAATCGTTGGAAACGTATACACAAATTATCGACTATTTGCATACAGATCAAATCTAGTTAGCCCTTTAAATCCTATACACGTACGTCAAACAAAATCCATTCTCTCTACTTATGATTGCTTATAAACGTTGAAAGAAGTCTGTAGTCATTTCCTTCGTGCAACAGGAAATTGTACGCTCGTTTACTGTTGGAATACAACGATATCAATCGCATGCAGATAAGGTGATTGATCATACGGATTCTTCCCTTCGTTGCCCAGCGCCATCCCCACTAGCGTGCGTTCGTGAGATGCACCACGGCGGCTAGTACGTGCATGCTCTTTCGAAAATTCGCTGGAAGAAGCGTGAGGATATGGATGGAACATTCTAGATAAGCACGTCGAGAAGCTATTAGAAGGTTCTGTGCCACATGTGACGCCACACTGACACCTACACAGGTCACACTCATTAATGCATAGAGAGTGGGGCTCTAAACTTTTCCAAGGGCCATGGGTCACTAAGCCAGTTAGTCTGTGAATAACTAGCCAACTGTCTACATTCCAGAACGCACACTTATAATTCTTGAAATAATTGTTTAATAAATATCACATTGTATTATTTCAACACAAACATTGTGTCTTCCACAGATTATTAACCTTAATTCCAAGATTAAATTCTAACATTTACAATACAACGTGGATTTTTCTCCTAATAGATGCCCGAGCCATTTGTGACATTTCTGTCAACTATTACACTACCAAACGATAAATATTTTCTATACGCAGGGACCAAAATCGTATTTAGACAACGAACGCGTGTTATCGCTTTAAAAAATCCGTCGATATTGATGCATACCGCAGAAAGCAATTGCTTAAAAATTTATTTGTATATGTTAATATTGAATTGTAATAAATATCGGACAATATTGTTTCAATGTTATTTGCTCGAGTATCTCGTTAATTATTTAACTTACTAAATTAAAGATAACATTTAGAATCCAATCTTCTTCGAATATTCAGTCTTGTAAATATCAGTTATTTTCGTAAACACTCTCAAATATACACTACTACATCCTCCCCGACCATTTAAGGTTTCCGTAAACAATACTTGCCCTTTCCGCAAAACCAATCTAGACAGCATCTTAATCAATTAACTCACTCCCTTGCCACAATCCCCTTCGACCAGAACCAAACGAGCAAAAAAAAAAAAAAAAAAAAAAGAAAAGAAGAAAAAGAGAAAAAGGAAAGGAAGAGGGAGGAGAAAAAATGCTATCCAACATCTCTACCCGAGAACGGAGATGGCGCAAAGCCGACGAATATTTCACCGGTCGCCGATGGAGAGTCCTCCAGTTTCCCCGGGCGGTTTTTTCTTCACAGCCAATAAGATAAAGGCTAACGGCGGCTTGGCGGCCGGTAAACGGTCCGCAATATCCGTTGGCTCTGTTCCGAAATAAAGCGATATTTTCCCGTCGGACGAAGCGTCTACCCGTGGAACAAGGCTCGTTCCCACGAGCTCGTGCCCTCGTGTGTATCCTCGTGCGTCCTGTTCGCAAGACGGCGAGCACTGTTACGGCTTCACGCATCGTATGCTCGGTCGATCCGCGAAAGAAATTTGATACATTGCGGAAGAACGCTCTCTGGTTGGTCCTACGCTTCGCAGCACTCTTCTCATTCTGCTTATTTTTCTTATTCTTCTTATTCTACTTCTTTGTGCAACAGACCACCGTATTTTTATCGTCGCGAGCAGGGTGTAAGGTTACGCGGATGGTTCGACGCCGTTTCCACCGCAAACTCTCGCCCTCTGTCCTCAACAGGGACCCTCGAATTACGTCCAGCCAGCGACCAGACAAGAATTTTTCCGTCGCCACGGAACTCGTTCGTTGGCACGACATCCGGTCGATTTGGCGAATCGTTCGAATTCCAGCGACGCGTCGGCGGAAGCGGACGATCGTGTGGACATCGAATTGAACACTCGTGCTGATTCTCCTCGTATACCCCTTGCTATTAAAAACGCGCTTATGATGTTGACGAATTTAGGTTTCAGTCAATTCCAATGTATCAAGGCGCACTGCGATTCAAGTATCTTTAACATTGGATAACAGGTTTTCGTATTGCTTCATCCATTCGTCCATTGATGCTTCTCTTGACGTAATCATTAGTTTGAAAAAAGTCGCGTTACATCGTGTTATTGGTTCGCTTAAATTTTGAAAATTAGTAGATAATTATTGTTTTGTTATTTAGACGAGTTTTCGAATTTTAGATCACTTTAGGTAAGACGCGTGCCAAGCGATATATATTGTTCTATTCAACCAATGGATATTTCAGCAATATCATCGATATTTATTGATAGCAGTACGTTTACTTTGATGCAATCTTCGATGAATCTTATTTGACTCGGATCTCTTAATTGTATACAATCTAAACTATCTTAAATTATCTTAAGTCGAACAGGGAACGATTGTTTATTGCACAAGCTTTATTGGAACGTGTATAAAGAACTAGTTCTCTTCAAGTTATGTTTGATTAAATACGAATTATCTGTTGCGGAAGGTTTACATATACCTGTACGAAGAACCGATGGCGAAGCTTCAGCTACGCGTTTGAACAGTTGATCTCAATAAACGAAAAGGAGCTTTCGATTAAATTGTTAATTGCTGCTTAGTCTTTTATCGGCTATATAGACCTGATTTATAGGCTACATTGACGTAAACGACGGTACCATCTATTTATAAAAATTGAAAATATGCTCGAGATCTGGGTTAAATTCAAATTAAAGCTGATCAGTGCTTTGCATCGTGAATTGCTAATTCTTCGCGTCGTATTTTCCATGGATGACATGCGAAGTACTATTATAGTGGTTGGCAATAAATACGTAGTATTACAATGGAATCGACGTATTCACGAGGCCGACCAATTGCGAAGGCTCGATACATTTCTCCAATTAGTGGTTGAAAAGCAAAGGATTTACCGCTGGCATATTGATAGTTACTTGAGCAGGAGAGTTCTTCTACTTTCAATGAAAATATCGACGACGCTATCGACACGATTCCCTCAATTATTAACATATATAATATTAATATTAATTCCTCCAATTATTAACATATGACCTGCCGAGCTTAATTTTTTAATCAGCTAATCAGGTCAACTATATCGCGGGTAAATATAATCACTTATCACGTGTCTTTTTTACAATTCCGAATAAAAAGATTCAATGTATGTTTAAATACTATAGATAATCATATACTAGTAATACGTTTATCTATCAATAGGAATGAATTGTAGGAATGATATGTAACTAATTGACAAAAGTATGAGATACATTCGAGATATTTCATGATACTATCGGACAAAACATCTCAACGTTTAGCGATATAATTTCAGTGCTGCGAGCTTATTACGACAAATTTATCAGGCTATCGAGATTAGGCAGACGGTCTGTCTGACGCAGTTGGCTTCATCGTCTCCAATTACACTGAATAATTGAACGTCCAAGCGTTCGAATCGCGTCATTGCCGTACGGTAATCGACGTTAATGTACTACATATATATGAAGCCGTGACTATTTCATACGAACGAGAACGAGAAAAATAGAGGATCGGTCGTCTCTTAAATTTCGTTTAAACAGGATAAACGAGACGTGGAAATTGAAACAACATTGTGATCGCGTTTTCGATGGATGTGCGACGATCGAATGAAAATCGTTCGAGTTGACGAAAATTTCGGTAGTTTCCTAATTGCATTCGCCTACGCGAGTTTTGTTAACGTTACAGTTACTCGAGCGTGGGCAAATTTCGTCGCTGCGCTAGTGTAATTATGTTTGCGCCGCGGTAACTTTGATGCTTTTGAAAAAGCAATCCATCCACGAGGGATATCGTTAATCCCCGATGCTCGTGAACGCCGGAAGAATTCACAAAATTTTCGAAATTGCGGGGTAACAGCATTATTGTAACTTTTTATCTGATCTTTTTTATTCCGAGAATATTGTTATTTTCTTTTTTTTTTTTTTTTTTTAGTTTTTGCGCTCAATTGACAGTAGAATTATCGAACTTTTAATGTGTATCTGAATATGTTGTAGCTGCTTCTTAAACACACTACAAACGAAACGATCTTGCGTGCATGTACAGTGCACCGTTCTATTTTATACATGGACGACGTTATTTCGCTTGTTAATCGCGTATATGCGTACGTAGATGTCCTATGCATTTATGTAAATGTCCGATTGCATTTTGATAGAGTCATGGATTTTATATTATCACACTCTGGGGCTATGATATTTTAACCGAATAGCAGGCTACGAATTTAAATACGTCACGTCCTTATAACCAGCCCATTCACTGACCCTCTCTGGCGAAACTAATTAGATAATGAAAATACCTTGCCGAAAGTTCTCAATGGAATAAGGTTTCTTTCGGTGATTTTCTCGTCTTTCAGTTTTAATGGAACTTCGGAAATAAATGAATTTTCTCAGATCATTGACAAGTTTGTCGCGCAAACAAGTTATCCTCCTTTAGACCTTTCAGATAAAGTCGTTACTTGTTATGTAGTATATATATGTACGTGTATACATTTTTCTACAGTAAATATGTAATGTGTGTATTTTTTCATTCGCAAATTTCCTGCGAATGCGCGAACATCCGAAACCCAGTTAGTTATCTGTAGAAAGTAGATTTTATGAGTTGCACTTACGGACAACCATTTACTTACAGAAATGTATCGTTCCCGAGGTATTGCGACAGTATCGATAAACGTTGAATCAGTGCAACACAGTTGGCCAAACTGATATGAGTTCTCGCGGTATAGACGCGGAAGAATTGTATACTTACCAAGAGTGTGTATGTGTGTGAAAGAGAGAGAGTGAGAGAGAGAGAGAGAGAGAGAGAAGAGATACTGACTTCTCTGGCGCATCCGAAAGCGGAAGAGAAGCTGACCCAGTTTGGTTCGCGAGAACGCGGCAGGAAAGTAGAGATAAAAGTGACAAAAAATTGCGGACTTGGCAAACTTCTCGGCTGGTCGCGATATTAAGCCGCTTATCGCTAAAGTAACCCCATTGTCAGACCGATCCGATTTAAACATCTACGTGGTCAAACACAATAACTCATTCGTGAGAAATTAATCAGCCCCGGTGGATCGCGTATTCAGGAAACGTCCGACCGGTGAAATATTAATGAAAATCCTTTATTGTCGGAAATCCCGGTCCGATCGGTCTAGTTCAATTTTTTGCCTTGTTGCCCGCTACGATACGTCGCCCACTCGAATTTGCTCGTGTCATCATGACGAGAGAGGATCGATTAGAGTCGATTGAGCTTTCGCTACATGTGATTGAACGCATTGTTGAATAGAAAGAAATACTTGTTTGTTAATTTTCAAATATTTCATGTAAAGGGTCAAACTAATATACTCAAAGACGAATGTTCATGAATAACGAATGAAATCTATGTCGATATTGTTAGATCAAAGATAACCGCAGTATTTCATTTTACATGAGTTTAAAGTACTCCATTTTCCATTTTACACGATATTATTTTTTGAATTAGTTAATTAATTATCAGTGACATTATTTATTCCATAAAACAGGGTATATTTACATGTATTAAATTATATATTTAAATTTAATCGAAAATGTTCGATTCATACGATCTAGAGATAACGATCGAGGGCGAAACGATCCCTTTTACATTTTCTTTACCAAGAAAAGAAAGTATCCAATTAAGAAGATGGTTTCTTGATCTTGTTAGAATTCCTGAAAACGTATTCTAAGAATATCTCCAAAGAGCACTTCTTTCTCAACCCTTTGACAAAGACAGAACGTTGTACGTATTCCGAAATGAACCCGTTAAAACGTTCTAATACCACGCTTTTGCTGTAGAAACTCGTAAAATTACCTCCGCGAACGGCAGTTAAGTAACAATCGTCCACGGTAAATTACATCGCGAGTCACCCTATCCCCGTAATCGAGATCCACGTAGCCTACAATTTCGTAACCCCTTTTTTCCCTAGCACCCTATATATCCTCGACAGCTAGACGATCAATCAGCGGACGATCGATCCATCTGCCTCCGCAAGGACAAAGAATTATAGGAATCCAGTGGCGTGTCGCGTGTTTTCAGGTCTCTCCTTCTCTTCCTTTGGGACAATGGAAATCACTCGTTCGCGACAATTTCACTTCTTATACTTTCTTAGTAGAAACGAGCCTTGACCGCGTTGTTGTTCATTGCGGCACGTAAAACTCTTGACGATATTATTCGATACGTCCTCGCGTTCACCTTGCTCTTCGATGACCTTTATAGAGCATTTACTAAGTGTCGTGTATTATTCACGAAATATCTAAAGGATCAAAGGTCTGTCTAAAAGGATAATCGAGCTTTTAAAATATAACGAAACGCGGTGATCTTTTGGAAAAATGTTTTTATTTTGTTCCAGATACGTTCCTTTTGCTTTACATAGATACACCGATTTGTATTCTTCGTCGATTTCCATCCTCTCTGTCACCAAGTAGCTAAACGGAGTAGCTGCATTATAAAGTACTACGAAATTCCACGTAAATTGTAACTGTTTTCTTTTTATGTTCTACCCAACCAAAGCCTAATACAACCTTTAGACAAATCCTAAAAGATACTTTTGTATATATCTCAAAAACTAAATTCGAACGACTCAGAATGTTAACCTTAACAACATCTTGAGATCTATTTTAGGATATGCCCTTTCCTATGAAATTTGAATTTCTCACAACTAAAAAGAACGTATCCTTCGATGATGCAACTTTCATAAAGATGTGGTCACAATTTTCTTTTTTCTTTTTTTGGTTCTTAGGAAATTCAGTTATTTTTTAGACAGACCATGTACTTGCGTAGCAGTATCTTCTCGTACACGACTACCACGGTTGTTACAGCGTTCCAAGCCGTAAACGATGGTGTGTCGTGTGTACATCGCGATATTTATGATAGGCGGCGCGCTTCGTCATGCGTTTTAACGGGGGAGCGTAGGACGAATAGCAATTCCCAACCTCTCCATCGTCGAATGTGATAAGAAGAACGAATGGTCTGGTGTCCAGAGGATGCTCGCCGCTCGAGGAAATACGGCGGTTCCCGTTATCGGCTGGGATTCGCTCCGGTGAATTCGCCGATCCTTGCGGTGACTTGGCCTGACAGAGGTCAGCCATTGACCGGACTTGGGGCTTTGGTAACTTCTGCTGTCCGACTGTGAAGGTTATGGGACATTGAGCTGCGAGGAATGTCGGGAAACTGTTACTCCTGGTATTATTAGAAGCGCTCGTGTGAGTGAAACAGAGGAATTTCTAGAGGTGGGGGATGATTAATGGCATAGCAAAAGTCCAGCTTCGGAAGAATTTGCGAATTGATCGGCTATAGGAAACCCGTACAAAATCGTATACTTAAGGTTCCAAGTCCGTAACATTTTCATTTGCGTAATCGTGCAATGAGAAAGTATTTATCAAGTATCTTCATAACGAACTGTAGTATCGTAAACTATTATGATCAGTTTATTTATAATAAATGGATTAAACAGATGTTAATTAAACAGAAAGCAATGATTATTTAACATAAACTAATCGCGACAACGTATATAATTAAGACTAGATAATTAATTAACAACTCTCGTCAACACAGATTCAACTTTTTCTCAACAACGCTAACAACACTATCTCGACAACGCAATCCGCACTCTCTGGCTTCTCAACTCATACTGCTGTTAATTCTTTTATGTTCCATAGCAACTCCTTGTCTCTCGTCTTAGCCTCATATCTTTTGTCTTAGCTCCACCACGCACATGCTCAGCAACAGCTTGTTTATAATTCGCGCGACACCCCCCAGGCCCCTCGTCCACGATACTACGGAACAAAGTATAACAAAAGTAGAATTCAAAAATTCAGATATAGTACTCGAATTAATAATAAGGCAAAATCTCTTTCTGGGATCGTGCATTTCTCGTGCGCTCTTCTATTATAAAATGAAGCAAATTTTTATGTACATCGTATTACTTCAGCTGTATTCATAGAAATATGAATCTACGTAAACGAATGTTTGACAGAATTAAAAAATGTATGGTTTGGGATAGAAATATATTCGTAACTCTTGTCTAAAGTTTGCCATTTCCATCTAGTCGGTATTTAGAAGGGAAACAAGGTTTTGGCATTGGCTTTGTAGTAATTAAAATTTTGATTTTAGATCAAGAAGAAAGTTTCTATCTAAGTAAATTGGAATAAAAATATAATTTCGCGAAAGTAACGGAGTTATGTTTGCATCGATAATTTCCTGTGTATTGCGACCACACGACTGAGGATCTGAACGATCAATTATTTTATACCACACATGTAAACGCGTATAAATATAGAAACACATATTAAAGCGATATGTATGGTGAAATCATCCGTAAATTAAACGTATTATAAAATCTCTCGTATTGACGAGGAGAAAGTTAATTTTATTGCTGCAACTTGTAATAAATTACTTTTGTTATCTCAATGAGGTAAATTTTATCGGTGATGCTATAAAAAGTAACTTCTGTTTTTTACTTATAAATATGCAGTGTATATAGGTGATATTCCATTATAGTAATTTGTAATATTTTTAATTATTTTCAGTGTAATTTCTAATATAAGATGTATCGTAACTACGATATTATAACTGTCTTACAAATCCAGATTGTTTTTAGTTACTTAAGGTATCTGGAAGTTTGTTCGCGATACTTATGTTGATTTAAGGGCATGCTTTTTAAAGTTAAGTCTCTCGAAGATTAATTGTCCAACTATGGCAATAAATTTTCGACTATCTCAATTATGTAAACTTTCAAGTCTTGTAATCCTTGTTTCCAAATCTTTCGCTTACCAAAATTGCTACTATATTGTCTTGCAACATTACAGTGTCTCCAAAATCTGCTATATTATTTAATTTCTCAGAAATCTCGTAAAAGTTACGATTAAAAAACAAAAGAGCTTTATACTCTGTTCTTATTTCAAAATATAACGTGCTTCCCGTGTTTCTCTCCTTGACATATGCAGCTTTATCTTGTTTATCGGTTGACAGATAATACAGAGTTTATGGCTACTTTGTCAGTAGTAAGGAAGCAAGGAATGAAATGACTCGTAAAAGTTGGTCCCTTCTAAAGTCATCCCGAAGAAAATCCGAGTTAATTAATTCGCTAACTAACTCAGGCCAAATAATGCCGATAAAAAAGGCGTGGCGCGGTATAACTCATCACTTCGACGTGTTTTAAATTCAAACTGCGCGCAGAATGAATCGTACAGCTCGAATTCTTTACCAACTCCAGCGCCTCGCCAAACATACTTTGACGTTTATGTACGTTTAACGATATAATTTCGTCCTTGTGGCTGTTCACAACTTTTTTACGTCGCGTGTTTTGAGGTAACTCGGGGTAAAGGGAAAAAGTTATGGCGAAATTGAACGTGTTTTGGGAACTACCATGCGCGCAGATGATGCTATCGTTTAATTAGCTCGATACGTGTGACAGTAACACTGACAGTCATCAGCGTCCCAGCCGCTTACGGTGGTTGGAGGAAGGCCTGTTTTAATTTTGAAAGCTTGAATCACACGCGGCGTAATTCAATTTTCGTTTATTATTTTATAGAATATTCGTGTTTTATTTTAGATTCCATTACTTCCTTTCGGGACAGTGTTTATTTTTCATGATTCTGTTATGGAAATCCAAAGCAACATATGTAAAATAAAATTTCAATTTTGAAGTCAATAGGATGAAGACGAAGTAATTAACATCGTCTTTATTGAGAATTGTTACGTTAATTTTAGTCAGTGTTTAAAAAAGTCTTAATAATACGAACAGTTTGTTTTGAACTGAGCATTAAAGATCGGTATTGATATCTGAAGCTGTAGAATAATACGTAGAATGATACGCATGTGTGACATACAACGTAAAGCCTGGTACATCTTGTAATGTCCGACTATGTATGCTCCTACATCACTTAAAATATCTTTCTATACACGTACAAGCATATCAGTCTGTTAACCATACTTCTGTTAACTACATTATTATTTCAAGTGAAAATTGACAGAACGAAAATTTCAAATTTGTGTTCAACAGTCTATCTGTATTACATAAAACAGTAATTTAATGTTAATTTAGACGAGTTAACTTTACTTATTTCTATTAGCAAACAAATTAATTTCACGCAAGTAGTTAGGTAACAATTATTTTATCTGCCTCGAGTTGAATAGGCTATTTTGTACGAGCAAGCTTAGCTAAAACCATTCTTCAATGTAAAACATCGCTACCGTTAATTAATTTTAAATAGTTTTAGAGGATGTTGTTAATCCTCAAACAAACGTGCATATGTATTGGACAAACGCGCGTGTATACTACAAAATAACAATCGATTAAGGGGAATTTGTGAAAGGAGAATTCGGAAAACTGTTACTTATATTCCATACACTTTCATTAATTTCAATTACCATATCATCCTCGAATGTTTGTATTAAAAGTAGGCCGTTCATTTCCCAAATCATAACCACGTTTACAGCGACTAGAATTATTAACAAAATTCACTCTTGCAATAAATTTTAGGAGGAAAATTGAATCAGTCGCTATCGTAGAATATCAATTTTGCAAACTAAAAGTGTCAACCATTTGTACGATATCTATCGTACGAATTGGAAGAAATAACCGAGTCGCACAGACATTCTTCCAATTCGCGCAAATTCCAATAACGCAAAAATCACTTCCATTGAAGAGTAATTTCCCGCGAGCACAGGTGCAAGGATCACCAGATTGCTAGCAACTACGGACGCTCTTTTGATTTTCCGTCTTAATCCGAAATCCGTGACTTTTCGTTCGACTCCGTCGTCGACGAATAAAGCGGAAGAAAGTCGAAGAGGAGAGGTCTAAACAAAGAAAGAGAGAGAGAGAGAGAGAGATGGTCACAGTAGGTTTAGTCATCCGTGGGAAATCATAAATAAAGCTCGCGATATTTTTCAACGAGCGTTGCAACATCGCCACAATGGAGACCATTAGTATCGTAATGCACTGAGGGAATAGAGAGGCGAATTTAAAAAAAAAAAAGATATATATACACATATATCGTGGCCGGGGAATGGAAGACGAATTAGAGAAGCACGAAACCAGCCAGTCAATATGGATGGCCAGGTGCCGTTGCATTCAGCCACGATATGATTTATTAACCACTTACTGCATAAAGCAGACGATCGATTACATATAAATGTATACGTCCCCGGTCGAAACAGGTCTGGAAGGTTTGGTTAGACCGAACCGAACTCTATGACATGATTTTGTTAATGGAAAATTTATGATCCGCGAGATTAAAGGGAATATACTTCCGTTGTGTTTGCACATGCATACGCACGCGAAATTCCAAGCTGGTACACGCATTGAATTCTTACACTTTCGTGTTTCCCTGTCATCATCGTCTTTCACGAACGAGAGACTTTATTGGAGAATGTTTGCGATGGGTAAGCTACCCAGAACGGACACATTCGCTTTGTTTCTTGAAACGGTTGATATTATTTTTGAAATATCATCTCTATAGATCGTGTATTGGTATCAAGTTAGATTTAGAAAATTCGTTTTGACGATTAATATGTTCCTTACTAGGTTCTGCTATTATCGGAAGAGGATAATTTTGCTGTTACGAAATGTAAACAAATCCCGCTCCTGACTGAATATTATAGGGAATTTGTTTCAAAACTGAACCGAATCTGATCAATGTGGCTACCGAATAGATCATACGAAGGGAATTCATTCTGAAATTTGATATACTTTGAAGTTTTAATATCGATATACCAACAATCGAGTAGGACTTTAAACTTTCTATAATTATACACTTTAACATATTAAATAGTATATTTCCTTTATTTATTTTCAATATTCCATCAAGATTTCTAATCTTCCTATAGCACGAAACGCATTAGTAATTAATACGTAATGAGTACTGATGCAAATTTCATTTCATTAGTAATTGAATCATTGATTCAAGTTGCTAACATGGATCTAAATATACATACTAATATACAGTAAATATATATCAGATGTACCCTTAGGTGATCCTAGTTTTAAATTTAACCAGACATAAATACAGTTGACCAAAACTTTACGATGATTGATGCACGGGGTTGCAGTAACTCGATGGGAAAGTAGCCAACGTTGTAAAACGGATACTTTAGAACGACCAACTTCTTTTATGAATATTAAAAAACTCTTCCCTCTATCGAAGAACAAAATACTCGCGCCTCGATGAATTTTCATCGATCACATCGAACTCATTCTCAGACAAGTCTTTGAAAAATTCGTTTCCAATATCTTTTCCGATTTTGTATTTAGCAAATTTCTGCTCTCTCTCTCTCTCTCTCTCTCTCTGTTTCTCTTTATTCGGTTCGAGTTATCCACTGTCCGTAGAACCAAGTAAATCCGTGACGGTTGTTCCATGTCTTGGTAATTAATAGACTCGGACAAGTTTGCGTTAATTGTTTTATTTCGTCAGCGTTGCGGGAATTAGGGAAGTTTGCGTTAATTATTTCGTCCTTCCCACGAACGTTTAGCTTCATGGGTGGCGTTGAACCTTTCATTTTCTCCAGTTTGGAAATTTCAATGGATAAACTGCGTAGATTAATCCAAGAATCTAAATAAACTAGGTAAATCAAAAACAGAATACATAGAATGAGAAACTCCTAAAATTATGTTGAGAAAGAGACGTAGATACGACGAATATCATGGAATTGTCAGTAAGTGTGGAACAGATCACTTTAGTAATTTCCTTAGTGTGTTTGTTTAATCAGGAAGCAAAGAGAATGCTTAACACAGTTGACTGTGTTCACAACTATTCTTGAAGTTTATATTACCGACGTTAGATTTCTAATCGCTATAAACTCACTAAGGAACGATAAAATATTTGAAATTGCCGAAAATGAAATACAGTATAAAAATAAATATCATCGAACTTCTTTTATACCGAACATATCGCATAGGAAATATGCGACTTTCTAAAAATTCATTACGGGGAAATGTTTCAATTTTCTTCGCATTCATTTTCTGTAGAAACACTCGTTAAAAGTTGGTTTCAAACATATTCCTCCTAAAACTAAATACCAGTTCTGATTCGTTAATCAAAGTTTTCGTTTTCGGGAACATTATTTTCTGACAAGTTGAATCTATCATGCGATCATTATCGCGAGTATCGAAGTCTTGCTTTGAGCGTAACGCGCCGCTTTGGATGAAACAGCGCAGCTTCCTGTAACTACGGCGGCAGAAAACGAAGACAGAAAGCGGCGGCGGCAGAGCGAAGGAGGGTCGTTTGTGCAACGGTCTGCGGGTTTATCCAATGATTGGAAACTCGACGTCAGAGAAGCCAGAAAATTTGATTCTTCCTTTCCCGATCACGGGACAACGCGTGACAGTTTTCCTGATCAAAGAACAGGGGGCGTTTGAGCCGAATGGTTGGCTGACTGGCCGTGATACAACGTGCGCCGCACAGGGACAGTCAAAACGAGTAACAATATTGTCATGGACCAGTGCAAACGCGAAAGTCTTCAATTTTTGATCGTTCCACACGGAACTGCGAAATAGAAAAGAATAGAAACAAAGAGAAGAAAAAGAGGATAGAAACGAAGAAACAAGGATCCTTAGGGAATTATGTTGTCGCTCCGTTCTTGCTTCCCTTCCCTATTTCATTTTTCTTCCTTTCTTTCTTTTTTGTACTTTAATTCTTTTATTTTGTCCTCCTCTTTCTTTCTTTTTTTCTTCCATTCTTTTCTTGTTTAATTACTTCGGTCGATGCACCTAACGATTTCACGCGCGTGTCAATGTGCGAGTAAAGTCGTTCGTACGCGAAAGAAGTTATTATCGGCATCCGGGCTTAATGAAAATTACGTGGAAAATGGCATGTACAGGAATTCTTTTCCTTTATGAGCGTCATCTCCCTTTATGAAGACGAGCGAACGACCTCTGCCACGAACCTCCATTTCGTGATGTCATTCGAGCACATCCGTCAGATCGCGAGAATCCTATTCTGTACGGAGGTGACATGGGCTACATTCTATACGGAGTTAATACTTACTGTTGGAAAGTGGGAGGAGTGATTGACAGTAATGGAGATGGGGAAAGTATGTGCCTAGAATGTTTGAACGCTTTAATTCCACCAAAATAATGGAACAGGCGGTGGTGAATTATAATTGGTCGATACATGTAATTTGCAATGCATCTTTAAATATGAATATACAATACGAATATAGAATATTATCCCTCCATTGGAATTTATGATAATTCTCCTATAATGTATTATAATGTATTGCAATGCAAAACTATTTTCGTGGCTTGTGAACAATAAAATGAAAGTATCGCTGATATCTGCGTTCATACGGTACAATCGTTGGGGCGGAGAAACTTGATTGCTACGGAAAAACATCAGCATAGTTAAGACTGTCACATTGGGTACAAAAATGCTTAAGACATTCGTGGGTATTCGTGGAAAGTGATGGTAAATGTTTTCAGTACTATATATAACTGTTTCACGTTATATTTATTTGCATACTTCTTTAATATTTTCCAACCACTTTGAAGTTACGCGAGTTCCTTTCTGCCATACCTATTTTCATTAAAATTCCGTAAATTATTTTTAATGACGTTTCGGTAATATGCGCCCATATTTTATCAAAGCAGACGATTGGAAAATATGAAAAACAATTTACCGATATGTAACCATCCGCAGGTCTGATATATCAAAGTGAAACTGTAATAAAATAAAGAAACGTAGAATCGTTTACCGTGTTAGTATAAACATTCGGATGGACGCGAAATTGAAGTAAAATTGAAATACATCTACGCGATATGAGAACGACTAGCAACGTGAAATTGTACCTTTGACACCGATCTGTTCCACCTTCGATCATCTAATAAGCAGAATTGCGTATTTACTAAAATATACATAGCTGAGTATGTGTAAATATTTTTTCCACCTACTACGATATATTCTTCCATAAAATATCGCTAATAATCTTGCAGTTGACGTTACGTCAAACACTAATTAAGAAAAAAAAAAAAATACAGAAATCGCGTTTAAATCTTCAATGACTCGGTTTGCCTGTGAAAAGTCAAAACTTAATACTGATAATTCTCTTCACTCCAATAATTCAACTATTCTCGCAATGCACTTCATTAGACCTGATCCTTGTCACAGTCACTTAAACTTCAAAGAAACAAAGAGAAAAGGATCTAAAAGAAGAAAAGAAAATCGAAGAGTTACGTAGTTACGTAGCGTTCTTGAAGTGCAACTTGAAGAAGTGGCTCGTATCAAGTCAGCATTTAATAAATTTAATTAATTATCTCGAAAGGGCACAGTGGGTGTAAGACGAAACCCGGTTCATTAACTGGAAGACGAGGTACGCGTCGACGTAATGGGTTTATCGGTGTAGCGTCCGGCGTTCGAATCCGCAGAGAATCTGGAATACCGGCGGTGGTACTGGACGTGCACCGATTTGCGGGATTTTCCAAATTGGCTTGGGATTTGGCCGACGTAACGCAAACCCGTGCCTCGAAATCAGTGGAACGTCCGAGTGGCAAGATAGTCTCGGTGCTCCAAGGCCGAACTTCTCTAACTGTTGCAGATACAAAGGACTCGAACGGGACGTTATCGTTTCGTCGAGCATAATACTCCATCGCACGTACTATAATTAAACCGGTACCGTCGATTTATGTGATCGAGCGTGTGATTGGATGCCAATGCCGATGCGTCGATGGCGAAACCTGGCAAGACGTGGAATTAGCGGCGAAGATCCTATTCGTAATCGCTAGATTAATTGTCTAGACATATTGGATTTCTTAAATGGCACGCTGTTTTCCGTATTATCACGCGTTATACTCGAATCTTTCAGCTTTGGCGTCATTTTTGCATATTTTGCATATGTAAAATATTCTGCAAAATTCGTGACGATGTTTTTCAGTAGGCACGTATGTCGTTTGTAGTTATAAAATTCAAAAGGTGTCAAGAAACCTTCCCGTTTGCGATTATTTTGCAATACGGCAACGAAAATTAGTATCCTACAGGGGTATGAAAGACCTCGGTATTAATAAAATTTCTTTGATTCGTACGAACGTTATGCCGTATCCTGGAAAACGGTTCTCGAACCAATCGTAATTTATTTATTATCGAAGCATCAGAATCAAATTTTGCAAATTTAATTCTTTTTTACAATTTTGATTTTACAATTTTGCAAATCGTAATTTACCTGTGAAAAAGTTCTTTCTTCGTTCAGTTACTGCTACTAGGTCACCACATATATTACATTACATATAGCTCATTATAATAATTATCTCACGGAACAAGGGTCTTGATAGATAGAAGATACAACTTGATCAAGTAGCTATATAGAAAGTTTTGCTCAACGCACAAGCATCGAGCACATGCATAGCGTAATATAACCATCTAATAGAACAACATCTGCAACTGTCACAAAATCTGTCTCCGATCGAAATTTCTCCAGCCTCTTGAAATATAAATCAGCGCAACATAAATTTCTTTGCTTCTTACACGCGATACACAAAAGTTATCGTAACTTGTATTACTATCATCACCCTCATCAGAGTACGTAAGCAGAGTACTTCTCCTTGCCAATCTCGCTAATTACCTCCTCGACCGAATTTCATTTCTTCCCTCGTGTTCCACGTTTCGAAGAAGTTGTTACCATTCCACGCGACCCATTCGTTCTTCCGTGTCTTTCGTGACGATGTACGAGCGCGGTAACGTTTCGTCGAGCGAGCAACGGTGGTTGCACGACACGAGGAAACCAGATTGCACGTTGCGCTAACAAGTTCGCGTTAATTGACACATGAAACAGGAGAAGGGTAGAATCGTCTGTGTTACAGGCTTCCCCTCATAACTCCACCGTCTTCTGTCCCGAACCAGCGAAATCACGGCGAAAACGGGAAGAACTAATCTCCTCCTAACTTTCGTTATAATCCACCGGAACGTTTTCTTCCGCGAGAAAATTCATGAATGCTGGAGATGTTGCCAGGGAGTGACTCGATTTCGACCGGGCTTTGCCCGAGGTTAAGTGAAAAATTCGATTCGCGAGTAGTCGATTCGCATGATAGCGCTTTTTAATTTCGTTTCCTCCCTCCACTCGACTCTTCATCCTTTGGCGCATTTTTCCAACGCTACTCGCATTGTTCTTCGCCCCCTCGACTCGTTTCTTGAAACGTTTGTTGTGCAAAAACGTGAAACATTCTTTTTCTTCATCTCCGTTACAAACTTTTGTGAAATTCGAATAGTACGTAGTTTGTCAAGCGTTTAACAGTGGGAATATGTGCATGGTTAGAGGAAAACTCGCGCAGTCATCATGTACGTATAGTACCTACTATTCAAAACTTAGATTTTTCGGCCAAGTTTTAACGAGATCTTCTTAGCGAGTTTTTCACAGAACTATGATCGTCTCTGTGGGATGAATCGGATCGTGGAATTGGTAAAAGACGTCATAAGCGCTGAATAAAAATGATGAACTCGTTTAACAGGGGAATAAACTGCAGTATCGATTACTAACAAAGAGTAATCTTGGAGATGTTAAACTGCTTAGAACACGTCATCGAACGAAAGGAGTACAGGACGAAATATTAAAAGTTTAATACTTTCCGAAATAAATGAAATAAGTTCAAATAAAGCAACAAGAATGGTTTTCATTATATCGAAATTCAGTAAATATGAAACTTGTAATATTTTGTCTAATAAACTAAGAGATTGCTACCTTAGTTCCTTCAACGTCAACTTATAAAGTGTCCAAATATTTTTGTGACATGAAAAATCACTTTTTTCGATATACCTTTTAATAATTAAACAGCAGTTTGCTTTAAGACAAAAGACTTTTTTTATTTTCTGACATCTATGTGCTATATTTCTATATATTGTAAAACATTTTTGTTGATGTATTTCACATATTAGAACGCAGAAGACAAAGTTATGCTTGTATCTGAATATTTTCGTGATGGACTATAGCTTGATTAATATCACTGATATCTCACTATTACGTTTATTTACAAATACTCTCGTTAAACATACAAATTTCGTTAGCAATTATTTGCGCATCCTTTGATCATGAATTAATTATAATTGTTCCTTTGGACTATGGAGGGAGAGGGAAAAATGGCAACTAATATTATCTTCATGAATTAGATGCAAAGAATTTACACAAATGTACAAAAAAACGTAAAACTATGCTGTTATAACATTAAACAAATATCAATAAGCAATTTTTCCTAATAAAACAATTTCAAAATTTCAGTTTCATTTTCTTAGTTTATAATTTTTAATTCTAAGCAATTTCGCCTCGCGCTATTATTTTTCAGTCAAACAAATTCCTAACAGAAATATAGCATTGAATTTACAAAATAAAACGAAAATAATGTACACGAACATATCTGTACATCTGCGTAATTGACAGTCGACCGTAGTACATTGCACGGTATTTCTAGGAACGTGTGACATTCTAAATCACAGATATAGCCGAGATCTGTATCAGTCGATTTGCGACGCTTCCACGTGATATATAACCGTCATTTTTTTTCTTTTTTTTTTTTTTTTTTTTTTTTTGAGTAACTCCTTGTCAAAGTTGAGAGCATGGCAAAAATCTATATGCCTCTACTTTATCATATTGTATTACTTTTTTCTGCTGCTTCCACAACTATATATTATATTACATTGCGTGACATATAATACAATATAATTAAAAAAATAAAGTCTAAGCAGTAAATTTCTTTATCTACCAAATATTAGAACTAGTATTATATTTTGAATATTTCATATATTCTTGCGTCTTTTCTAAAAATTTTCTATAAACGAATAAAAATTCGTAGTCGAATAACAAAATATTCTGAAACAGGCATTTGATTCCGCATTGAGAAAACATCGTAATATTTTGAATATCTAGAATGTACGTATAACGTCCAATAATAACGAGACGCTGTATAATATTTTATATTAGTATTCTACAATTGTGCACAATTGTCTATAATTTTTCCCAGTAATAGCGAAATTTACGACGGGCAGGAATTCGAAAGTGGAAATAAAATTGCAATTCCAAGCTACATTTACATTTACATATATCGCTACATTTAGGAAAACAGGGGTAATGGTAAAATAGGAAACAAGATTACGAAAGGCCTCCTCTATAACCGTTTCGCTCGTTCAGGATGCTTTTTTCCATTTTTGCCCAAATGAAAACTGCGTCTCTCTTCGATCGTGACTCGTACACCTATTTGTGAAGAAATTTCTGTCGTTGTAAGTGTATCGGTGAGCAAGTAGATTTCAAAGCAGAAATTCAAGCTAACCTAACGATAAGAAGAAATTTTATTTTTTAACGAATGAAAATGAAACAACTGTATCGCACTGCTGTTCTGTTTTACGCGAAATGATTTGAAATTTTGCAGCAACGTTGTTAAATGATTGATTGTTCGACGTTATTCATTAGTCAAGTTGATCAAACATGTTCCATGTGTATCATTCAAATTGCAAGTATTCATACATTCGTTATTCAAATTTGCTACCAGAAATGCTATCAAATTAGACAGAAATGCTATCAGATTAGATATAACTACTACCAAATGCTGTATAATTATTTCATGAATTGCTAAACATTTATTGACACAGCGATATTAACTGTTTGACATTTTTAAATAAACCTTAATCTTTTATTTCAGGTAAGTGGTGAGCCATGCACGCGTACGTTGTATAGGTGTCATCCAAATTGATGAGGATCTTTCTAAACTGCCTGTGAGTAAAATTAACAATTATTTTGCAAAATTGAAGGGCTCATAACGTGAACGAGCCTTGTCCACATTTATCGTTCTCTCCAGGAAAGCAAGAAGAAAAAAAGACTACTCTGGCATTTTTAATTTCTGTTCAATACATTTCAATCTTTTTAAACAAAATATTCATTATATTACAGAGTTCTTATGAGCGTATTTCTAACTATATCTGAGAAGAAATATGGATTTTTTAGAATTTTATTTTTATTTGACAATGTGTTTGTTAATACTAGAATATATTATTATTAGGTTGTCCGAAAAGTGTCTTTCTTTTACGGACTCGTCTTTTACAACGATGTATCTTTATAAAAACATAAAACCTAATCTATCAAACGTTGTGATCTTTATCTTGATAGAACAAAATGGATCATACGTAATTCGATAAAATAATATAAAATGTTGTGCATCAATTATTTCCTTATAAAACGAAAGAAACTTTTCGGGCGACCTAATATCTAAAAGGTCTAAAAATCAGGGTAGCTTTTGTTGTAAACCCTTTAATTCGGACAGTGGAATAAAACGATTATTAACATTTTCGGGATTTCAAAAAAGGATTTTAGAATTAAAAATTTGGAAACAGTAATTTTTGATTTATTAATTGCGAGTTGCATAAAAAAATGTACTCTACACAAGATTAGGGATTTCGTTATAAATAGTTGCAAGGAATCAAGGAACATACTAGACGTTTTAAAATTGGCATACCAATGAATATAATATTTATAGTGCAACTTTGATTTCAATTGTTAACTTTATTCGATTATAATTTCCACGTTTAACGATCGTAATATTTGAAACGTAAAAATCTCATAAAACGGCAACTGTCTCCAAATCCTCGATAGCCTTCTACGATCAATGGAAAAACATTTTCCGACTCATGTAGCATCTAAAAGACGATATGTTGTTTGTTGCGCAGCTGTCAGAGACGAGAAATCGATTTCCCGATCATATTTCGAGCTGAACGTATGTGACAGTAAAATACCCTCTGTACATAGTTGTTTTGCAGCTTTTAATCTTAAAACGATACGTATCAAATGAAAGAAAAATATCCGGCGCAGAAATGTATGTATGTGTTTGCATCAGAATTTAATCAGAAACGAATATTCAATATACTTCGAGTGGAAGACTCACGTTGAATAATTATTACTTTATGAAGTCTTGCTCCGAAACCGTGTTACTAGCAAATGAATTAATGAATTGTTTGCCGTGCCGATTTATGAATTTAATTTCGGCGAAACGCATCGATGCTCGGCGCGATAATTCTTCAAGTGTTAGAAACGTGAAATACAATTTAACCGGATTGAAGCGTTGAATTTATTTTCATAAGAAGTTTGCCAAATATTTCGCATGCTATCGTGCGACAAGTTCTTTTTTATGAATGAACTAATAAATTGTTTCGCACACGTGTTGTATGTATTTAAAGATAAATTAAAACAGATTCCATTGAACTACTGATAGCTTCGCTGTTTGAATATTTTAATACAAATATCTATAGTAAATAACTTAAACTAGAAAAATTTGACAATATCAGTTCTTATACGAAAGTTCCTTTAAAATTAAAGTCAGCGCTTAATCTCGATTCTTGATCATGATCTTTGAAATTTGTTCGACTCTATCATTTTAAAAATGCTCTTTCATTTCCAGAGAAACGAACTTTCCAGATGATTCAAAGAAATGAGAAGTTATAGATGTTTGTTTGGTAAAAGTTTAATCAGAATTTTCTCAAGAATACTAAATTTAGTTAAATTAATAAGGGTTAAAAGACCATAAACGAGGATAGAGTTAAAATAATTTCTTTCAAAACATGTAACCAGATTCAATTAAAAAAAATCTATGAAAAACACTAATTTGTTCTTAATAATAAAAAATAAATCGAGAAAGGAAAACTCGCGAGTCTTTGAAACATCACCCGTGGAAAATCGAACGGACGATTAAATTGCTCCCAGTATGAATGTATATAATTCCGAGCCTACTGCATGCGCCCCTGTTGAATATTCGAATTACAGTTCCCCTGTCACGCAAAAACGAATATGAACAGGAATTTCCGCATCGCGGGTAGGTGCAATTGCTCGATTTTAATCTCCAACTGGAACGCACGCGCTATTCGTTAATAAATTAATATTCAACCGCGGAGAATTGCGTCGGTGCTCGTTTGTTAGACGTCCCAATATCCGTTCTCAACAGGAAATCGCGTAATTGGCTGTACCGCCTTTGTAAATCGACGTAATCCATTGAGAAAGATTTGCAGTGAAATTGCGTGTATTTGCCGATAAAGAGTTCATGGATCGACAGTTCGGTAAATAACTGAGAGCATCGACTGGATGAAGTTTGCTAAACACCGTCTTGACTATGAGTCATTGTCGTCTGACTTGAGTCAGGAAACGGATCTTGAAATGGTCGCAAGTGGCTATTGTTGCAAGGAAGTACGATCTGAAGAAAAGACTCGCATTTGAATTTAATCCTGAAAGATTGGTTCGATCGATTTGGATGTACATAGAAAGAGGATCTTTAATTGTTATTTTTGATCATAGGAAACGAAGGTTTACCGTATAAATGCTCGTGCAATTTTATAATCTTCTTCTATCTTTGAATTTCTTTTAATAAATACGGTAGACTATACCGGAAGTGTTTGATCATTTTATGGAAAGTTCGAATCTATCGAAGAAGCGAATGTGTCCATCTCCTTGCGCCAATTCGCAGTGTCTTTAAAATTGAATTCAACTATCAAAGGGACCGATCGATGTTGGAATAATTTGCATTAAACGAGCTTGCTTTCTTTGGTAAGTAGCGTAAAGCTGCTCTCTTTAAAACGAAGGAGACGAATTAAAATTCCATTCTGTTCAGCTTCCAAGTCCCTTCTTCCGATACTCTTCCCTTTTTTCACGCAGTGAAATCATTGTATTCCGAGAAACTTGTAAATTTTTGCACGTAAATTTCCATTCGTCTTAAAATTTCTCTACTTTGTTAAAAAAAAAAAAAAAACAGAAGCTTAGTCGTAATCGATTTAAAAAATAAAATTCGTCTGTAAACATCGTTGCGAATTACGTACCTGCATAACAAAAAATTAACATCTCGATTAATTCCTCGATTTCCAACAAACTGTACTTTTATCTCGTCACCGATAATGACCCGATAATATCATTTCTGTCGTTTGAACAACCTTCGTTTTGAACCCGTCAAACGTGATTTTTGATCATCGTCGCGAGAGGAGCGAAAATTCGCTCGTGATCACTGAACTCGTGACGCGTAAACGTCGCGCGGGGATTAATCCGCGAGATCGAAATTTCGATTGGAACGAAGGGGACGGTTTCAATTCTCCGCGTGCTCCGGCCAGCGAAAAATCATTACGAAGCTTTATTGTGGGAGCATGTGGTACGCGTGATCGATGAAATTAGCGGCTCGGTACTGAAATTCGTTTTGCATCGAAAGCGGCGTAATGGTGTGTCGGTGCCAGTCCATTCGAAGCGTTACAGTGTTTCGATATATTATAATTTTACGACGGTGAGAAGCTGAAGATTCGATTAAAACGCGTCGTGATATGTTTTAACAGGGATCATCGACGACCAGTGATATATGTATGTCTAATGGATTTGACTGGCGGATGACAGAGCGATGATAAAATTGCGAGAATGTTCATTACTCAGCGATCGTTGAAATCTATGAATATCTTCAAATCTTTCATCAAACCAAATGTTCATCGACCGTGTACAATTTCCGATCGATCGACGGCGGCTCTCTTTGTACACGCGAATTTTTCATCGAGTTTCGTTTTCGTTGTTAATTATCCGCCAAGAAAGAGGACCGACCGTTAAAAATACCTGTACATACGTGTGTATACGTATATGTAGGTTTATTTCGTATTTCATTTCTCTCTGGGTTCATCTATGGTCCAAATGTTTCGAATCCAACATATGACGTTTCGATTAGTCGTGCTCTGTTATCGAGCTTTCGATGAGTTTCGCTTTTCCGGAGATTAATTACCCTACAGAACATTTTAGTTTTGATTAACGATAGGAGCACGGTTTCATTAATGCGTTTCATCTTTGTTGCGATTCTTATGTGGATTTGAGAAAGTTCTTAGATGGGAAATATATTTATTTATTTGTTTGTTTGTTTGTTGATATACCTTTAAGGTGGATGTAGCGGTTAATCGACTGTTAATATTGTAAGATTAATCGAGCGATTAAACCGTATCCTTATTATCAACGTTGGCAATTAAGCGATGGCTGTGGCATCAACGTTTCATCAGACTTTGCTCGCAGTCATTCGCCACGACAGAAATGCTTAATTTCCTTAAAAGCTTCACCACTGTTCCATGTTCCATATACACGGTCTTTCGAATAAAGAAAGTTATTTACGTAACAAATGTTACTATATTTATATTTGATTCTCGATCAATTTTCTCGAAGATCGAACGAAAAGGTGAAGGCAATTTACGCGACAAATGGTTATTCTCCGCTTGTGTTATTGTAGGAGTCTACGAAAGCTTTATCAGACGAAAAAACACACGATTTTTTAGTTCTAAGATATTTTTAATCAATTCCATGAATTCGAAGAAGAATTTCTTTGGAGAACTTGAATTTCTATAGAAATTTTCGAATATTCGACAATTTGATAACTTGAAAAATTAAAGTTTTTCTTTTCCGTTCGGTAACGTTACGGAAAATGTAGATTTTGAAATATTAACTTTGTGGTTGGAAATATGGAAATTTCAATATATCAATATATTTATGAAATAATTTAAATATATGAAAGTTTGAAAGGTTCAGAAAATTTGTATAAAATGCCTCAGAAAGGCTGAGGTGTATCTACATTCAAGAGTTTTGATAATTCAGAACTCTCTCCTAATGGTCGATTCAGGAAATGAAGAATTCATAAAATTTCTGAAATGTTCAGAAAAAAAAAACTGAAATGTTTAAATGCAAGAATTTGAATAATTTAATTCCATATTAATGGTTAATACGGGTCTAATACTGCATTATACTTCTGTCTGCTTTGTAGAAGATATTTTGTTTGTGTTAAAGGAGCGATTTCACCGATGAAGGTAGACATTTACAGAGAATTCCTGAATTTTGCATATGTCCTGCGCAAACGTACTACTTAGAACGTACACGTATGCAATGCAGGGGTATTGTACATGTCCTTTCATTCAGGAAACTAATCTACGATTCCATAGTCTCTATCTGAATTCTGATGTTATAGTAGCCTTACAATACCATCGTCTTCTCTTGGAAAGTCGGAAAGCTTGATTAGAATTTGCGGTTGTTAAATATTACAAACGCTCGTTGAGTAGCAAACACATTTAAGTCTTCGTAGAAGTAGCTAGCCTTCTGTACTTTACAATCGTTCGTGTCAGCTATTTAAACCTTTTTCTGATAGGAATTGAAGAGTAAAACTTCGCTTCGATCTTCCGTTTAATTTCAAAACTATTTTTAGCTACTATTCTCGTCAATGTACAACTTACGCGTATAAAAAGTAATCGCGTCTATTTCACAACAATTTCTTATCTCCACTTGCAATGACTCAACATCAATCCACCCCACAGAACGTTCACCTCCAATCTCTTTCAACGACTAAGGAAGAAAAAATACCTAACTTTCATCGACAAAATCTCCCGTACAAGCAACTACTCACAATCCCACGCTCAAGAAATCAAACTTAAAAGGAATCCAACCCCTGCGCAGGTCTCTCTCTCTCTCTCTCTCTCGCTCGCTGTTTCGTCGAGATTACCCAAGCCGCAAGATGGTGTGTCGATGTCGCGAGGCAACAAATGTGCAATAAACATTGTCCGGGTGTGCACTTATTCATTGTCAGCCTTTGCTCTGTTATTCGACTAGGCCACGTGTGTATGTGTGCGTGTTTCTCTTGGCTAGATATATAAGGTGTCCCAGGGTTTAATAGCTAAATTTTGTCAGTATATTCTACGGGTATAATGGAGGAAAAAATATTATATAGTGATAGGTTATTTACAGCGAATACTTAACGGTTATAGTGTGAGACTATTGAAGCCTACGCTCACCGTGGTATAGTCATTTGGCGATGGCGGAAATCAACAAGACGATCGGACTTCAACGATATCCGGAATGTCGATCGAATACAAGACGACCGTACCGTGAGACGTCTCCGGAAATTTGTACCGAGCACACGTATGAGTGAGTTGTTCCTTACTACGTTGTACACCGTAAAATAGATCACTGTATATATATATATATATAATTCACAACTAATTACGTTGATTGCGAAATCCTTACTTTTAGTAGATAGCGTAGTATCCATAAGCTCAATATTGTACGTACTTCTTCCGTCACGACATTTTGGTAAATCTTCAAATGACCTACATTCGTATAACATTCCTTTCTTGATTATGGCCACAGAACTCGCCTACAAACTTTGGCTGTTAAACACTGGCACACCCTATATATGTACATATGTAGTCGTGTGTGGGTGGTAACGATCCCAGGCTGCACGACGCAGGCCCGCGTGCCAAAAGTGCATCGACCTGCTAGCTACAATACCATTTCGCGCTAATATTTTGCCACAATACCGAGGGTCGAGTTGTAAAGCATCCCGATTCCATTCGGTAAAGTGTCGGCGAAATTCGAGCGAGCATCGGCTTTCTCGATGCCAACCGACGTTCCGCGGGGTACGTTTTATAGACAGGCATAATCTGCATGAAATAGACGACGCCTGGGTATTAGACACGAGTCGAAGGGTCATAAGAGCCTGGCTGAGAAGACGCGGAGACGTGTATTTGGCAGTTTCCAGGGACGGGCGAGAGAACTCTCCGACGACAGATACTCCGAGTGTTTGCACACTCGCCGAGAAAACCGTTTTTTGGAGACGAGTGCGGGTGGTTAGAAGAGGGTCTGACGTGGTTGACACGTGGAAGACGTTGTTTAGGTTTCAGGCAAGCACGATCGTCGAGAATTTAGGCAAGGGATTATAATTGAAGGAATATGTTTTCTCGTTGGAACATTTTGTTGGCCATTCCTTATTCTGTTGTTTCTGGATGAGGTTGAGTGAGGGTGGGTAACGATCCGCAGAGTTTTGGGAATGGGTTGCGTAAGGGACGTGAGAATGCGTGTGTAAGGATTAGACGCGTAAATTCGATTGTGTGATAATAAGAACGATTTCGAGAATGAGTACAATGGCGATAGGAGTTGTGAAATGGATGGGTTGTGATTCGATATCGAATTGATAGGTTGATTGATCGTATCGGGACGATATTTAGAAAGCGAAAATTTCATTGCAAAGCGATGCAACGATTTATCGTAAGATAAATTTTACGCCAACGAATCGATATCAGTGATTGATTTGTAGAAGTAATTTTAATTTAACTTTCAACGCATTTAGAAACAAGCGCATATTGCGTGTGTCTGCAATTCCATATCCATAGATCCATATGCACGCGTGTTTCTCAATTGGAAAGATCGATAATAACAGCTTAATAACACAGTTCAACGAACGCAGTACGACATAAGTAATAGAGAAACTTTTGGTTATAAATCTTGGAAAGCAGCAACGTTCTAACGGTTTCTAAGTAAGATTTCCAAACTTAATATAACCTCGTGTTTACCCGCTCTGTAATACCAAACGGATATGAAGAATGAGAGAGGAAAAATACCGTCCGTTTATAATACTTTACAATTTCTCTGCTAGATGACTGTCATCAATTAAAAGCACGTTCTGTCCAATTAGCACAGGAAAACAAGGCAATTAAATAGCGAAACAAATACAAGGTTCTCACGTACCGAAAACTGGTAAAGCAAGCTAGACGAATAAACACTGTTGCGAATCAGAATTCCTGTGAGGTTTCAGTTACAAGAGACGACGTATCCTAGGTTGAAGCGAGAGCACGTGGACGAAAGAGAAGGTATATTTGCTCTTGTCCCCATGGTCCGGCGGAGACGCGTCATAAAACTGTCCCTATGGCTTAAGTCTGTGAGCTGAGCGGCGATGGTGGTCGGCCAAGCTTGCGGTACAATTGTCTTTGCTTACTCACGGGTCAAGTATTTTTCGGCAGTAACCCATGAACGTGGTCTGGGATTTCTCTGTCTTTCTCTGCGAGCTAGCGTCTGCCGTGAAAGTGAACGTTACTTTCACCTCGGCAAGAAATCCCAAGAATCTTCGAACGTACGAGTGACCACAAAATAATAGAGCTTTACCGTGGATCAGACATAGATTCTCCCTTATCCTTCTTTCGTAGTGAAAATAGCTGAAATAGCGATTGAATACTCTCGTAGGTTGTCTCTTGGAACAGATATAAGAACAACATTTAGACGTGGCAGGCTGTAAATAAGAAATTACGAGCAAGCTTCTTCATTTTGAAGAAAATGCTAAAGAATCGTTATTAATGTACGCGTGAATTTTTGTTTCAATTCTGTGCCAAGATACTTTTAATATTATAAGCTTTCTTGCTCGTTGAAATAAAAGCGAGATCGGGATAAAGAAACCCGTGAACCGCGATAAGCTTAAAGAGGACTCATGCATAACGCGTATCTTTGCTATATGCAACCAAATTTTCACGTGACACCATTCGTCTCAATCTACACGTACATTCACCAAATCAATCCTCGACTGGCTATCTCAACATAAACATTGTTCAATTTGCCACGAATCTTCCATGCTAATTTTCTCTTTCATACTCGCTCAAAATTACGATATTACTCTCGTAATTAGGATTCATTGCTGATTGAATGTATATTCCCAAAGACAAACAACGAATAATTGATGAACCGGCCAAGCTATAGTCCATAATAGTTCTACCATGAAACATTGGTAAACAAACGTATTTCATATGTCGGAGCGTAATCAGCTTGAAATTATTAGCCGGTATAGCGAAACAGCGAAACCGGTGCCAATTATACGGACAAAATAGGAAAGAACAGCGTGATGAGGTGAGGAATGGAAAGTGAATTTTCAACGGCAACAGGAACGAGAGTAATGGAAACGTGCAACAACGAGAACTACGCTGGGTTATGAGATTAAGGTTTCAAGCATGGTATTTGTATTTCATAGAAACGGGCGCAAATGGCAACGTATTGCGATGATCAAAGGTATCCGTGTGGCTCGGTTGGAAAAATTAGCCTTCGTTGTCGAAAAATCGTAAAAGAGTTTTATCACGCTATAAAAGTGATAACAATCAACTTCGATAATGGAGCCGCGAGTCTCTAATGGTCGACGTGCTAATTCGCGCACAGAGCAACCGTTGAAAAGGCGAAGGGAGTGGAAGAGAGAAACTGGAGCTTTAGTTGCGGTTGTTCTCGTGTTCTCGGGCATTTTTACGCATATAGAGGCAACAAATAAAGTCTGTTAAACGAGGCATAATTTCACGTAATCCCGTTTGCATGAACAAAAAAGCTACACCGAGCGAATGAAACGGGCCTTTATGGGGAACCAGTGGGAAGTATTCGGTCACACGAATTGCTTGTTTTGCGGTATTCCTGCCGATTTCCATTTTTCCCCCACTATATATCTCTATTTTTTTTTTATTTTCCTCCTCTTAATTTCTTTAATTTAAATTTCCACATGATACGTGATACGTGATATAGAATAAATATCTCGTGAAAATCGTAAAAATTTCCGATGGTTGAGCGATCGGATTTTAATGGTTGAACGATGATACGAAATTAAAGGGAAGAACAAAATATAATGTTTCAAGGAATATTAAAGAACAACGTGAAGTTTTGAAAGATTTAAAAGCTTCGAGATAAAGTGGAATTCCTTGAAAAGAATTTCATGTTTAACAACGTGCTTTTGTATTTCTTTTTTCTTTTCACGAATTATCGACGAACGTTAACGCAGATGATTTTAATTTATGACATATCACGACATAATTAGCGTATTTTAATAAACGCATCCGTCTTCGATGTTAATGAGCTTTCCCGCGTTTATACGATGTTTTTGATTCACTGACCGTACAACTCAAGCTCATAAAAAGCGAGTCAAAATATCGTTGCGCCGTGTGTCAATATCCATAACCGAAAGCTCGTAAACTGCTCCAAGGACTGACTTTTATTGCAACAATAAAGTAGACTGTGACAACAATTCTTACCGCAACACGGAACATAACGAATGTTTCGAATCTAAATTTGACTCGATGATTTCAGAATTTCGTTCTTTGCTGCAATTCTTTATGACGAAATAGAAGGCGCATTATAACACCGTGAACCGCTAAAAATTATTTATTTTCGATTATCTCAATTTTGAGTAACCATGGAATTTATCGACAATTATCCACGATATTTTTCGTTCGTAATGCTTTCATAGAACGCGATCACTTTCGTTAAAATTCCTCTAAAAATCAAGGTTTCTGGGTCAACGGGATCATTACGCTCGCGAGAATTAATTAACCTCTCCGTATCTCTATTTTGAGTTCGATGCAGCAAAGAAGGGGAGAACGTTGTTCGAAGAATGGTTTCAGAATGCATTTTTAGACCAAGTGTACATCAGATGCAAAACATATTTTATTTTAAAGAAATTTCCAACTTTGATGTTTAAAACTTTTGCATAAACACCGACGTAAAGGTATTGACAAAATTTTAGGGCCGGAGCGGCTCGTGTAACTAAATTTTCTAGAATGATTAAAATTACATAAGTTTCATCGACCAAAAAATATTTGACAATGCGAATGGCTTACATAACATTACCATAGAAATAGCACGTGAATATAGCACTGTAATATTTAGCAAAAATTTGCTATTAACGTGTAATATGTTTCAATTTATCGCGGCTCTCGAAACAAAGTATATAAATTTTGTGTGACAGTGAACATATTGAAAGTTAAAAAGGAGCACACGATTCACGCATACGCAATGGATCAACATTTTCAGCATCCTCTTCTCGATATTGGATCCACTGAAATCGCGAAGATGCGCGATCGAAAATAGCCAATGGAAGCGAATCTGCGAGAAAAACGGAATGTGGATGCAGGAGAAGGGGAAAAGGTGAAGAGCATGATTCTGCATCGAAAGCAATCTAGAGTGGCGCACGTGCACAAAGAACGGAACAATGCAACAAGGTAAAGGGAGCTAAAAGCGGGATCGAATGAGGTCGATCGGCATACTCGAAGAAGACGAGAGAAACGCGAGAAACAATCGCCAAATTCAGATGTGAAAATGAAACAAAAGACGCTACGTATCGCGGGTAATGCATCTGACGGGGCCAGGTAGAGGAAATGGCCAGGCTGAAAGAGGAACGAATGCCTGTGCGGTGTTGGACATGTTCTAATGCTGATAAAAAGTTTGAGGCCTAATCCGATATTTTAATTTCCTGAGATACAAGAACCTAGCATACTGATTTTAGAGAAAATCATTGTAATTAAAATTAAGTGGTATTTGACGATTGCATAGGAGTTCGAACAGAGGTTCAAACAGAGTGGAACGTAGTTTATCAGAGGTAAATCAAATTTTCGCACTATAATTGAAATTACAAACGAAATTACGAATTAAGAGGAAAGAATGGAGGGGACGGAAGAGTTTCATTTTAGCGAGTGAAGTGTAATTGTAGGAGGATAAGTAATTTCGCGAGGTAGAGAAGATCTTTCTGTAGGAACAACTGTTTCGGATGAAGTCATTTGCTAGATTAAATGGTTCATTCTTTTCAATTTACTCACGTCCGAGATAGTAAAAAAGAAATGTTTTAGTTCCCTACGGTTTTCATCGAACTGTATGTTCGTAGTATCAAACTTTTACAAGCTTATTCGCGATATTATCGAAAACACTTGAAGATCATCGCTACGTATTCGTAGATCGTTTAGCTGATTTTAAGTTGAAATTAACCGCGATTTAATGGAAAAATCTTTGACGTCGTTTTAATCGGAAGTTAATGAAATCTCAAAGCAGATAAGAATACCAGGGAACTCTAAAACCTCGAAGAACAATGAACTACCAATTGTACCTTCAGCACTTTGTCCTCCGGTTACAATCACCATCTAACGTGAACTGAACTTATATATGTACAACCTAATAGAATTATAATATCATCGCAATGAAATACGGAGAATTCGAAAGTAGATGGTTACGTAGAAAGTTAATGAACAAGTTGTAGGTAGATATGTATGGAAATTCACATCTTTAGAGACACTAACAACGAAGTGAAATTTGAACGAAAATATCTCTTACATTCTAAATGTTGTAACACGGTTTTACCTCGATTCCAGTATTTTCTATATCGTCACGCTTCTGTTCAATCTTATCTATTTTACCATATTTATAATGAACATAAATCTACAAAAACGTTCGGTTTAATTAATTAAATATAACTAATAATTAAACGCTATAACGAATAGTTAAAAAATATTTAATTCTTGTTTTATTTGGAACAGTTACGATCGCACCCTAACATTTCATTTTGCGTGTTACTTTTAAGAAACACAAGAATCCTTTCTACCGAAATTTTCCGTGGCTTTAATCCACGAACGTGTAACTGCCCCATAAAAGAAACTTCTTTTCACGGTGCGAGATATTTCCCGTGAAGTTTCTATCCCTATCCTCTTGGACTTACATTTTTCGTTCTTGGTAGTCTCTTAGCTCGTAGTACCGGACTGGGTCGAACTTGGCCCCGAGGAGAGGATTAATTACCATGCGCCACAAAGGCATAATAATACGAAAGTAATTCGAAGTTGGTGTTTAGTAGGGCGGCATAAAGTGCTGGAAGTTGCCTTCTCTCCTAGTAATTGCTTCTCCTTCTCGGATTAATAGAGTTGTGGATGCGAACTAGGTAATTACTTGCCCTTATACGGTTAACCGGGGAGTCGTGCGTTACCGGCAACAATTATTTCATACGGGCGCTGACTATCTATCCCTCAAATGACACCTCATGTCTAACGCCAGAGTGTAATTCGTCGTTGTGGCCGGTTGTCGCGTGGACGCTTGTTAACCAACGAAATAACGTTCGAACGTCTTCCGGTTGCGCATTACGATTTATGGCTGTTTGACTGTCCCGTCTGGTCTGCTATGCATTTATTAGATTAGCCTGCTTTACGGACCCAGGGGTCGTCTTACGTTGTCTCTGTCACCCTATGTAATTGTTAATGCATTCTCTAGAGAGGCGACCATCCTTGAAGATCGCAATTTTATCGATTTTCTGATTTTGATGTTATACAGCGGTTGAAAGGGTATAGTTTAATATAATTCACTACAATAGCACACGGTAGTATTTGGAGCCTTATTACAGGCAATTTTTATGAATATTATATTATGTGTGTTATGAGACTATATATTACGAGACTATCGTAATAATATATCGATCGAGTTTGAAAGAAATCTGAAAATGTATATAAAAATTACAAGATATTTTGTGCGAGTATATATTTTACTATAGACCCCCTTAATGTGGAATGTTCTTCTTTCTTCTTTCGTGCTATTTGATGGTAGAACAAAATTTAATAAATAATATCGCAATGAATGCTGCAAAGATCTCCTATCTTAACTATAATCCTAACGAATTTTAATTCCGTTTCATTGCCTCGGTTGCATCTTGAGTTCAATAGTTTCACTTGTTCGAAGTTGCTTAAAATTTGCTAGCTAGAAGATGCGATGTTCTCGCTCGACGTGCATTTACCAAGCAAAAAATTAAATACTCGACGGCATTCTTTTGGTTACAATAGCATCCGAGTTCATTATTCTGCTTTGTAAGATCCTTTTTACGAGCCCGTGTCGGGCCCCTTTTATGACAGCAGAGGAATAATATGTAGCAAAGGAAGCATTTTACAACGCTTTCGTACTTATTTTTTTACGGTTTCAGTCTTGTGTCTTCAATTTTCCTTTTTACGGGAAGCAAGCACCCGTCGAAGCGGTGATGAATAATGCGGCAAGTTTATGGGGGTAGTTGGAAATTTTAATCGTCTTCGTGCGCCGTGCAATTTCTTTCTTTACAATTCGACGATTGAGAACGACGCGACGATGCAGCGTTTTAGTATCCTCTTTCGTTAGAGAAAATTCCGAGATTCCTCGAGGCTTCTCTTGCATCTCAATCTACGTATATTTATCCTGAGCCATCCGTTATATCTTGATAGTTCTCCATCCAAATTTGGGAAGCAAGCTTGCAGATATCTTTGATCTTTCGGAAATCCTCCCTGAAGATAGTTGTAGACTATTAGTTTCCATAGTTGCAAGTATATCTGACTCAAATATACGAGTCTTTCCGTAATGTAAATATCCAACCTATTAACTGAGAAGGACGACTTAAAACTTCGCTTAAATTGTCAATATGTTAGAGCTAATAATTCCATTGTCTAGATATTTTTTATCTTTGGAATGTATAATTCTGTTTAGATTAAAAATTAATTTTCTATATGTTGTCATTTAAATTTATGCTTACTAGAACTAAAAACAATTTAGTTAGAACTGATTCGCCTTTGTTAATCTTTCATTTTACGATTAAAGAAGTTGAGTTGTACTATAATCTATATGAGGAAAAGAATCAGTTAGAAATAAAAAGTTGATACTTTTAGACTTTACACTTTAAACGTTTACAAATGTTCTCAAGAAGTTTTCGTTTCCTTGCGAATGTACTTATTTCTTTTTTATATTTCAAGAAAACTTCTACTTCAACGAAACATAAAGAAATTAAAGAAAAAAAATCTTTCTTATTTCTTCGACGATTATCTTGACGTGATAAATTTTCAGTTGGTAGTTTTAACACAGATATAGTGGACTTCTTTCCACTTATTGTGCTAACAATCGATACGTCGTTTGAAGTATGTCGACACTCAATTACTAAGTGCAATTATCGCGAGATGAATGTCGGCATTGTCTACCGAAACGTTGAACTAATTAGGAACGTAATTAACAATTAAAATTTGCGTACCGATATTACTTATCAACCGGGTGGATGCATACTATTACAGACGTTAACGCGTGAATTTATTTGCGGATAATCGATCGTTAGCGTTTTATTGCGCGTGCAGATAATAGAAAGTTCGCTTAATGCAAGTACCGATATTCGAAAGTGTCTTCAATCACATTCGGATAATCGAGATTTCCCATTGGTGGTACTGTTTCCGCTCGAATTTCTAACGCAATCGTCGAAACAATTATTGCAATATATTTCGTGACGCTATTACATTTTGCAACAAAAGTAATGACCTCATCTACATCGAATACTAAACATATTACCTAATGATAGAAAATTTTCCCGATAAATCAGTGTAATTAGATTAATTTATCAAACAATCTCTGGTAACTATAGTTCTATATCTTTCATTATAAATTTTCATTATTTTTCTACATTTACCGATTTCAATATAACTTGAAAATAATTTGCTACAGAAATATTCAAATTCATATTTTCACGAATACAATTAAATAAATGGAATTTAGGTAGAACAGTGAATATTTATAGACGGTATTAAATTTTGCATATAGTATAAGTGCATAAAAAATTTCGTTGAAATAAATAGAGTTCTATCGTATTCTCATTGCTTATTGCGATAGCAATTTATCCGCAATAAATTATTTGACTTTCTAGCAGCTTCTCGATTCGATTGCACGAAGACATAGGATGAAACACGTCGGACACAGCGTTAGAAACAGAAATTGTTTTGTTAGTACGTTTTCGAGATTCGAATTGACTTCGATCGCCGCAGCGATTGTCTGTCGTGCAACGTGTCGATCGGTGGATACGTTTTCCGAAATTCTACAAATCCGGCGACATTGGTAGTTTGTAAGTCGGGCGGAATTAATGCAGATGGTTTGGAAGTAGTCCAATTGCGGTGTTACGGGGACGAGAAGAGGAACGTTTCCATGGGAAGTTGTAAAGCTTTCCTCGAATGCTACAAGGATGGAACGCGACCATCAAAAGTCCCGAGGAACGTTGTCGCTCGAGGAAATGTGAATTGCATTACTCGCAAAGCGATCCTGTCCTTTCGATCGTTAAATTTCCAACAAGTTCATTGTTCCAGCTTGCGTAAACCGAGCACAAATACCTATTTCGACGATCGAATCGATCCGATTACGAAGTATCTCGCTCCTTTTCCATCGTCCGATGAGTCTTGCTTCAAGTTTCGCTCGAGTGTCTCGAACGTTATAACGCGGCGATTTCTCGTTTCGGTTGAAGATCGAAACGAACGAGATCTCGAATGGTGAATTAATAACGTTGCAAAGTGGCGCGAAACAAGAGGCGCGGTATTAATAATCGAGAGGTAAGATCAAAAGGGAAGTTTTTATTGAACTTGGTGCTCGATTGGATTTAAAATCGATATCGGGGCACGGGTTATAGTTTTATTAAATTTTTTGAAGCCCGTCGTGTTACAACGATTGCAATATTTAACGACATGCCGTTGTAAAGGTACTTTTATTTAATCGTTATTCTCCTCTCGCGAGAAAAAAATATCGCCTGTTCTCTTCGGATGAATTTAATGATCGAACGCGTGGGTGAAATTGAAATTGCGTGCATGCAGAGGAAAGGGGATCGGTAAACCGTATGTGTTTTAACAGTTTAACTATTTTAACAGTTCTGTCACACTTCTAAATTTATTTCGACAATGAGAGAATAAAAATTTGGGAAAACACTAGTTTTAAATGTTATTATAAGGTTCAATTATAAACCGTGGCAAATTAATGTGATTCGTTATAACAAATGGAAGAAATAGATTTTAATTATATAAAATTGGTGTCGATTAAATTGATATTATATAATAGCTGTGAAGAGTTTTTACAAAAGCTTTGCATATATTTAAATATTTTAAAATATAAATTTCAGTTCGTGAAGCAAACTATTATGGAATATAGCATTCAGAAATGCTTATCTGCTAACGTGCACTTAGTTTAACGTATGTTAATAATCACTGGCGTTATGGACGTATTTGCTCTGAATTCCATATTATCGAGTAATCAGTGGATCGTTATTGCATCACCATAATTACGAGAGCGCGTCAAAATATTCGTGACTACGTCGATACTTTGGATTTGACAGTCGAAATCACGATACATCTCTGCGTCAAATATCATAGAATTACATGGAAGCCACCCTTTTAATCGCTTTAATTTTTTCATTCTAATATACATACAGAATTGATATTTAATATTTCGATCATATACTTCGCTGGTCGTCTGAAACTTCTGAAAAACGTTCTCGGATTTTACCTTACTCTGTCAAAATTCTTAATGGACGACACTGAAGATGTCAAATAAATTAACGAAACATAGGTCAGCGAATTAATGAATCTTTGATGAATTACCATAATTTCCAGGCGAGCGACGAAACATTGGAATGTTTCAGTTTGTTTTTATCGCGTTGCTAATAAATGCCACACGCAACGTTGAATAGCATCAAGAGAAAGAATAATTTCGAAATAAACGCACGTACACTCGGACGTTATCGTCTGAAATAACGAGTTAAAGAATTATTTCATTTCATCTCGTTGCGGAACAAGGCTAATATCCTTTGCGAGGAGGATATGCCTTTTGGACGACATACGCCAGAAGAGCTTTGTTTATCATCGCGATTCGTCATAATTAGGCTATTGATTTTTATGCAAGTTCATATTTTTGAGAAAATAAGACTGCGGATTCGATGGGAATTTATTTTATCCACCAAGTATTATAGAAAGCGCTATTAAAGCCTTAGATATTTTATAATTTTCTCGTGTTATTTGCACTTTCAGATTTCATGTAAGTCCTTAAGAATCCGTATCATAATAGCGTGATAAATCGCAGTCAAGTAATGGTGTCATTTCGTTCGTGTACTTACCGTTTTACCACTCGAGTTCAAAATAGTCGTGCAATTTCGTTCGCGAGATTTACCGACATTAGAGATTTCCAAAAAAGCTCAACCGAACAAGTCTACGAACTTTCTTTATGAAGTTGCTAATTAACGTTACGAAGTTCCGAAGTAATTAAGTCACACGTTACATGTCCCGAAGTTCCTCTAAATAGCTCTAAATTATCCCGAAGCATTTTGGATACCATGTAAGCTTGTGAGTAATTGTTGCAAGAAATTCTTGCTTTCTACTTAAATGTTCACGATTCTCTAAAAGCTTTTACGTACTCATTGTCAGCATTCATCATCATTTTCTATTTTGTAATTTATGAAACCTTAATTATTTTTTGTTAATTATGTATAGCAGGCGAGAAATCATAATGACGTAAGCCAAATCGTTACTGTTCTTCGTAAAATGGTATTTTGCATTTATTAATACAGGCAGATCCATTATACTTTTCGATGTTATGCAAATTTCATGTTTCATGCTGTAACTTCATATTTTAATAGAGAACGAAATTATGACTTGATTTAACGATACAATTAAATTAACGATGAAAAGTACATTATATCGTCAAAATTATTGGCTTACAGCGTCATGATTGTTTATTGTTAGTGCACCACATGCTGCTCTTTATAATATTTATCTACGCGTATTGATATTTTTCAATTCTTCTTAATTACACTTTGTAATCTGTCAAAATTTAAGAAATACATCATTCTATATTATCAACGACAAAGAAGATAGTCAATTTCTAAATTATACATCACATATATGGTGTAAATTAATTTTGTATGAACTCGTTGAAATTTTCTTGCTGCAATTGTGTGTTCAATAATTCATCTGACTATATTGATTTAATGTTACGTATACGATACCACTATACTAATATTAATCCGAGTGTGTAACAATCAGTTCGCATCATATAATTGTCCAACCTGACCTGAATTTTATAATCTGAAACTTCATTCGAAGAGCTCGTTGAACAAAAAGGTTTAAAAGATTTAACACCGATGCTTCAGTGATTTTCTAAAATTTCGTGGTAACTGAACCATGAATGAATAAGGTGAAAAAGTGTCGAGTCGAGGACTTTTCATTCGCTTTTCTTCTCTGTAACTAATCTTCTTTGGCAAAAATTGAGGCCAATAAAAAACTCCTCGCCGATCCTCTTCTCTGGAAGTAATTTCTTTAGCAAAGAATAGCATTGTAATATCATTTGAAAATGAAAACATAGGAATAACTAATTGATGCTAGCCTTGTAATTTAATTGGACTCTCGGTAAACCAAAACCATCGTGTTTCATGAAGTTAAACGAAGAATAATGGTGTAAATGTCGAAACTCAATTGCAAAACCAAAGATGCAGACTCACGTATTTTAATTATTATGGTTTTACGAACTCTGGATTAAATTGTTATCGTATCTGGCTTAACAACATGAAATTCCTTTTATCTTTTGTCATCTACGCTCGTAATCTCTTTTTATATACGTTTTACGTTGGTTTTATGTGCCAAGTAAAAATGTAGATTCAATTTCGTACATTTATGAATACAGAACATTCAATGCCAACATTACAACTATTGCTTTTATATCCTTTAGGTGGTTTAGATGGAAGCTGCTTATACAATGAATTTTCATTTGTATCCGTAATTTTTTATATCATAACGTTAAGAGTGCTTGTAAAATTTGATTTAGGGAAGCAAGCATTCTAGTGATTAATATTTGTATCAAAAATCATAATGTTTGAATAAAAAATGAGAGAAAGGGCAATAATCAGAATAACAAGAGAAATAACGAATTTAATTTTTAATAACTTTGATTAAATCTTTACGTGACATTATTTTCAATGAGATTTTGCGAAAAAGTTGACTCCGATTCTTTGCCGAAAATTATATAATAAAAAAGTTCGTTGAATGGGATAATAAAAGAATTTTTATCATGGAGGGATTTTCATATGAAGTGGAATGGCAAAAGGGAGAACTCTCGCGTATGATAACAATACGTAGTCTGCGGTCGAAGGAATATCCTGATTCGTCGATAGCAATGGCTTTGAAATCTTCGTTTTTAAACACTCGAAAAGTCGTTGTGCTACGTTACGGCTTTTAATCCTTTCAAAATGGAATATCGAATATGCGTCGCGGCCGATTGGAACGTTTTTGTACCACTGGAGAATTATAAAAACGTCTCTTTGAATTTTTAATCGCACTCATTCACAATACACGCTTCGTTTTCTATCTCATAGTGAAAATAAAAATTACGTCTACGACGATACTGTCTATCTACCTATCTATCAGAACTATCAGAAAGAAATCAATCAAAACCTTGAATATCTAAATCTAAAATACGTTTGGAACTTCATCTCTGACACAAAAGTTTTCAACTTTTAATTATTTATGTTTGCTCAATTCCTAAGCGGTAAATTTCACCATGCGCAGAACGAACGTCATTAGATTCGGTAAAGTCGGAGAGATGAGAAAAAAGTCAAACAAGAATTCCCATGTCGTGAAACTCGAGAGACATGAAGTTTCAAAAAAAAAAAAAAAAAAAAAAAAAAGAGAGAGAGAAAGAGAAAAATGGAAAACTCGCCGGTGCGTAAAACGACAATAGAGATAGGAGCAAAGTGGAGGATTTGTACGGCACTGGGCGTCCCCAGGTATTTTTAGACGTTCATCAAATAGTCGAGGCTCGCGGTGGCTTATTTCGAGCGACGTATTCCCGTCGATCGCGTTCGTCGTCCCCTTTTTGCCAGGCGTCACGCTCAAACGTGATTTCGACTGCTTCCGGCTCATTAAACCCGGCCTGTGATAACGTGTTCGCTGTTATTCGCGTTTACCCGACATGTAACGAAACACAATGGACGCCAGGCCGCGTTTTATCGTTCGCCTGTTACGACCGCTCCCCCTCCCATTTTTGTGAAACGTGGCCTGTTTCAAATTTATCGGGATACATCGATGCTGATGATTTATCCAGCGAACTTGGTGAACACGGCGGAAAGAATGAAATTAACGAGCCGAAGTCGCCATGGTTTATCGTGAAATATTGCAACGTTGAATGATGTGTAATTGCAAATGGAAGGAAAAACGCGTTCTTGCTAGAGATTATGGGCTGAATCCCTTGGAGTGACGAAGATTAGAGTACCATCTACTGTTACTATAGGGAATATTTACAGAAAGAGAAAAGGAATAAGAGGTGAATGAGAAGAAATTGATAAGAATAGAAAAAAAAAAGGAATGAGTAAGAAATAAAAAGGAAGAAAGGGAGAGATGGATAAGAAAAGAAAGAAATGAGAAGGGAATTGGTAGGGGATGAAGTAAGGAAAGAAGAAGAAAAAACACAGGGAACGTAAAGAATGTAGAATGGAGAAAATAGAAAGTATGGAATTCTTACGAGAATTGCACTTATTGAAAAATTATCGATGACTTGGCAATAGTTGCACAATCGCAGAAATAGCTTAGTATTTAGGAAATTTTCATTGCAATCCCAAATTATAATTAGCAAAACTGATCGTTGGAACGCTTTATATTAATTGAAATATCCGTGTATCACGCATTAAACGAGCTGTTACCGAGAAGCCACGATAATTAACATCATAAACAAAGCAGAACAAAGAAGGAAAATTATGGTATTGTACACACTGTTCTTTTAAATCTGTCCAAAAAGTTTCTATTATTTATATGTGATCTTGTTGCGATAAATGAGCTTACAGAAGCACGTAATCGATATCTTTGGAACTGTACGTCGATCGTGTGTTTGCGCAGTGAAATTAAAAAATTAACGAAAAAATGGGGTCGATCATACTGGTCAAAGAGAAATAATAAAATTCGAATTTCCATCGCTGCTCTATCTTTCAAAAGAAACGAAACATATTCAAAAACTGTGCAGGTTATTATTATTTACAATTTGGCAGAAATTTTCTACATTTCCTACATTTCATTTGCTCGCATGAATATTCGTTTCATCGAGCCTTAGCCAACTCCAGCAATCAACAGCGAATCCGTTAACGCGATTTCATCCCTCGTGCCATAAACTTCATCGAAACCAGACGAAAATCAACGTTTCGTGAAAAGTTAAACAAAAGTCGACGCGACGTAACCACTTTCACGTTGTTCCAATAATTAAATTCAAAATCGTTTTTATAATTAGAATCGCTGGATGTTCGATGGGCTCGGCGGTGTTGTCGTGAATCGTTGCAAAATCAGATAACGATCCGCGTAATAACAGGTCGCGTATGCCGGCCACGTTCCCACAGATATTTTGTAAGCCAATAACAGAAAACCGTACGAATCGCATCCGGCTCGCATGTTGCAGTCCGTACGAAACGCCATTATTTATTGCGATTGTTGCGTAAACGCGATCCACCGTTTTTCGCTTGTTGTCGCATCGTTTGTTCGCCGTTAGTATAGGCACAAAACATTTTCTAACTTCTTCTACGTTATACCTGTTCGAATTATACACGGTGTTTCGTACAACTGAAGGACTCGCAGCCCTAAAGCAGTAAAAACAAAAAAAAAAAAATGCTCCATTAGATAAGATTTAATAACTTTGATACATGTACACTATCGTTCTCGTACGTTTTAGGACATCTGGATGCTCGTAATAATTTGCTAGTTAATCATATTAGCGAAATGACAATATTACTGAATAGTCCTTGCTTCACAGTTTTGCTATTTTATGTTAAATAGAATAATTAGAGGACTTGCGGTTTCTAAAATTTCACTTTTCTTTAGTTCGATTGTATAATAGGATCGTGCCGATCTCAAATAATTCCGATGATAGATTTTAATAAATTGGATAATTATGTATACAAGTAACGGTATATAGGTGTCGGCGAAGATAGTAATTGCATTGGTTATTGCTCTTTGCAACTCTCGCATGATTGCGCAATGGCCGGTTGTTCCATTCAAATGTAACATTTTAATGATGCGGGGCCAATAATTGTAACACGATTATACAGGAAACAACAGTGAAATAGGTGTGAATTACAAATCTATCAATGATTCCGTTTATTCATGCTATTATTGCGCATTTAGTGTACTGTTGAACTAACAACGACGTGTTTAACCAAAAGGTTTCTTCCTTTCGAAACAAAATAAACGAATATTTCCATCAACGTTAGAATTCTTTATTCGAAAAAAGATTTATCGAAAAAAAGAAAAAAAAAGAGTGTTTTCCATTCGAACGATCAGATTCCGGAGAATTAATTTACCGATATTATAATAAAATGAAATTGACGCGAAACGAGGTTCGAGATTGTTTGATTTTCCTAATTAATCGAACGGTAAATTTAATAAACCACAACCGCGTGCGTTTTCGAAGGAGCCGGCATTGAGTGCGACGTTTTCGCATAATTCAGCCGGTCGAATTTTCGTGAGCGCGATCGCTATCCGAAATGCAGTAATTCCGACAGATTCTCGTTTCAACGCCGACTTGTCCAGAGATTACAGCTTCGATGCGACAGCTAGAAACGCTCGGATCCGATAAAATAAATCCAGCGTGTTGCTCTCCGTGAACAGTTGCACCCGGAAAATTGTTCACTCGCACTTCTCGCGTTCCCAAATTAAGCGGCCAGGTGAAACTTCATTTTCGTCGTTTCAGAAACAAAATCTCGTTGATTTCGTTACGATTTTACGACGAGTATAATTGAATTTCATATATATATATTAACCATACTAACTGTATTAACTTTGTATATTTAGAAAAAAAAGACTCCAAGTAAACGTTTTTGCATTGCCAACGTTTCACATTCTCTCGAAACTGTAAGAGTAAGAAAAAGAAGTTTTTACATAAAAGTTTTATACTTTGCGCGTGATAATCACAAGTTGCATACGTGGGTAAAAAGACGTAGTGGAAACTTTAGTAAAAATGTTCCTCCCCTAATGCGTAAAAGTAACAAATTTTAATAACAAGAAGTGCGGATAGCGCGTATCGTTTGGATTAAGTTTTTAACTTGGAACGAACATTTGAAATAAATTCAGAATTACGCTTATAACTATAATTTCCTTGAGTTTGCATTTTACAAGCTTGTAGTTAAGAGATAGTCTAGAAATAAACACGATGGCGCCATATTCTCCAACGAGAATACCTCGAAATCTCAATCTATGCTTTCGACCTAGAGAAGAAAAAGAAGAAGCTCGAGATAAGTGAATTTCGCAATCGCGATGCAATTGTCCCCGAAAGGAAGTCGTGCACGTTCCTTTCCCTGTTCTGTTTCATTTTAGAAAAGACGATATTCCAGTGCTCGATATCGAGAACAGAACCACGTATATCGGCCACTTTTATTCTACACAGTGCCTTGGTTGACAGGCTGTAAGCCATGCGTTCATTTTCACCATTCGTTTATACATACAATACATATATATTTGTATTATCCTCACGAAGCCTATACGATTGCTGATGATTTTTGTTCACCATGGAACATCTGTTGTTTCGTGAAAAGCTTCCATTAGAGGAACAAAAATATTTTTCAATCTACAGCTCATTTTCCTCTTACGCGCTGCATTTTTATCTCAGCGCATTTTAGAAAAAGTAATAAAACGATTCAGAACCTTCCTAATTGTTTTATATAGCATTAATAGGCACTTTGCAAGATCGTAAGTAGTTCTTGCAAGGCCAAGTTCCACGCAATTAAATTTGATTTCAAAGATTCAGCAGAACCTAATCTTCGTTCGTTCTTCGATCACTTCGAAGACTTTACGTGTTTAACAGCAACTTTAGACTTGATGATAAATATAATTTGCATGAAGCGAGGAAAAGCAACGATTCCCTTAACATTATGTTAAAAGTTAAAAATCGATGCATTTAAAGAATAACGAGAAACTGAATAGTCGCGAAGAACTTAATATTCGAAAGAGTGCTTTAAATTTTATAACGAGAAGCGAGACATTTTTATCGAATTTTTATAATGAAGCTCGTAAAAATACAATAAACCGTTAAATTTATCTACCATCAGACTTTTAATCGGTCTTCTCGTCACTCAATAAGTTAAATCGTCACGCTGATGGCAAAAAGCTATAACATAAAGAATAGAGAATGAAGCGCACGGATTAAAGTAGCCACGATTTATAGCGTAGGTGGCTAATCAAATCGTTCTTTACCGGTAGCAGTTCGCGTGTGTTTCATCGTTGGGAAAAATGTCGGCATTGAACGCGTATAATTCATCGACGTTGTTCGTTGGCCGTTTATATAAATGCAATGGTGTTCCGTTAACGGCTGGATGTAACAAATCCTCGTCCCAACTGGCGAGAAATATTGAAACGTATTCGTGGATGATTTATTACCTATCGGTCGACTGAAACGATGATACTTCTACGTGAATTGTTAATGCTCTGCCGCGATCTTCCGAATGCATATTCTACATTACAAGACGTCTCTGTTCAGCGACGATGACATAATACGCTCGGTAAACGGTGATAACTGTTCTTAGATAGTATACTTCTCGAGTAACTGCGTGAAAACGATACTTATCAGGACGTCTATTTGATAGACGGGAATGCTTTTTTCCTCTTGGACCCTCCAGTTCCTCGTGGAATTGGAAAAGAGACCGGAATATTTAAGTGGCTTCTTTGGTATCTCGGTTTAATTTTTCAATACTTACAAAGTATAAACGCTGATTAACTTTATGTAGTTCGGTTATATTCGGTTACGTACGAAGAACAATTTGTTTTATATCTTTGATAATTTCTAAAAAACTGTACAAAAAACGTGGGTATTAAAATGAAAGACACGCACGGCACGATCATCTTATTATCTGGAGTAACGTGATTTAAAAATTCTCTCTATCGATCCATCGATCACACGGAAGATAATTATCTAATTATTTCAAGCGACGTAATATAAAAATCCTTTGACGATCAAACAACAAGTTTCTATTGGGTTGGCAACTAAGTAATTGCTGATTTTGTCAATAGGTGGTATTGACAAAATCAGCAATTACTTAGTTGCCAACCCACTATGAATGATTCAACTCCTGTTATTCTATCGATCTCGTTTTAAATTACAATAATAATACCTAATGATTTAAATTTAATAAGAGCGTTGTATAAAACATTGATAAATTATTCACGGTTCTGTTAAAATTGTAAAGCTGGATAGAAAGCATTCTGTTTCATGCGGACGATAAAATGCGAGATGAAGAGACAAGGTAGGAAGGAAAGCAATGTTTAAACGGGGAAAACGGGAGTATTCGCAGATTCTTCGCAGTACCCGCAACAAAGATGAGGGTGGAAAACGCAAGCGTGAAACACCTCGCGTTATTCACGTTCATCAGTCTTTTTAATAGCTTGTCAGTTTCGAGATAACGCGAAATCGTTTTTGTTTGCCATTTATTCCTGCGTCGGATATAAAGACACCAATTACGCTCATGGCATATCATTTACATGGATTAAAGTCAATTAAGCTACCGTTGAATTTTTCGAGTGAATTAATCATTTTGATCCGACACCCTTGTTACTAAGTAACTTAACTTCTTATCTCTGTTGCAATTACTCGGCCGTACTATAATTCCAGTATCAAAATTAATTCGGCGGCCAGTGAACCATGCTATACACGAGCGACGATATTGTTATTTAAAGAGTTTGTAAGAGGTAACAACGTTGAGAATGGTGATTTATGGAACACCTTCGTGGTAAAATTTTTGTTCTATTAAGTTGTCCTCTTTAACGCCAACCAACAAGTTTATATTACGATTAACGAAGATTGCATCGACTAAAATAATTTCTACTTTAATAGAAAATTTTTATATCGAAACAAATCACGGTTATCGAAGTCTTTCACTTCGAGAACCACGTTTATCCCATAACGATCTAAGTACCAATATTCGAAAGTAGCTGGCACGTATGTAGTAGAAACGTAATATTCGAAACACGTTTTCGAAATTGTGCCACTTTCATAAAGCAAGAAGAAGATGCAGCCGCTCTCAGACAGTGACAATTGTGAAAAGAAAAGGGGCAACAATTGGAAAAAAAAGTAGAAGCAGGGAAGAAGGCGTCAATCGATAAGAGTGATAGATTGACGGATGAATCGTGATTGTATAGATCCGAACCGTCGACAAGAAAAAGGAGAGAGGAGTCGAAGGGAAGAAAAGAGTTTTTTGAGAAAAATGTGAACGAAGGAACAAGTAGGAGCACGCGCGTGAAAGAATTTATGGGTGTGTACGTACATACGTACGTACGAGCTTCCAAGGAACCGCCACAATGCGCGCGTAATTAATTTCACCGTTTTCTATTCACCCCCGTTGCCGTACGGTCGAATCCAGCCGTAAAGTCCCTGGCTATTCGAGGACTCGCCCCATTTCGAGCCACTTAAAATCGTGGTTCGATCGAAAAGGAATTTATATCCGATCGAAGAATTCTTCTCTTCGATTTACGAACGCGTTCTTCTTCCGACATACAGATATTTTTCGATTTCCAAGGTTCTTGTTTTATCTCGAACGATTCGTTTCGGGACGTTCGATTCGTCAGGGAATTATACGATTTCGTAACACGGAACGCAATCTTGAATATTCATAGAATATTCAATCGCGTACAAGTGGATATTAGCGAATATTCGACGATTAAATTTCCAGCGTTGGAATGATTTTACATGCTACGATTTACACTGAAAGAATATCGATCGAACGATTTATACGACGACGAGTATGAATCGAGTAACACTTCCTTGGCGAAGACTTGCGCAACGAATTTTCAATGTTTCGCTTTACAGCGACTTTAAAGTCAACGGTCCGATGAAAATTGTTTTTATTTCTTAGTGGATAAAGATTTGAAATTATCGATATTTAACGATATCAATCTCCTCGTTGATTTGCTTCGGACAATAATTTTGAGCACGATTTACCCTTTTTCGTAAACAAATTAGAAAACACTGTCTGAAATTGAATTTAGAATTGTCGATTGTCTGAATAAACCTCGATGATTTATAACACACAATAGCAATTTCGAACAATGACTAACAAGATTATCTACGTACGTAGTTAAATTGCGCGGAATATGTTACATTTCACTTGTATAAATCTCGGGGTAATTACGATTATTGATGTCTCCACCGTTTATATAAATTCTCGTGTATTTATTTCCAACATACAGTCTGTCACACAAGAGCGTGTCTGCGATATCTGCGAAACCTGACACCTAATCAGAATGAGATAAAAAGAATGTAAACAAACGAAAACTTCTCTAATACGCGTTGCTGAATACCTTTCAGTTTCATTTGAAACAGTGAAAGGAACAGAGCTTTTTAATATGAGTGCCGCGTACGCGAAACGTCGAAAATCGTCTGGCATGGGCGAATGAAAACAGAGATCGTGATTGGAGTAATATAATATTCACTGATGAATCTTCGTTTTGGGCATGGTGTCCTATTAGGCGTGCTTGGACTATCCATGGAAGAAGGATGATTCAAAGAAGTGTAAAACACCCTATAAAAGTGCATGTTTGGGGTTGCTTTAACGCACGCGGTTTTGGGACTTTGTGCGTCTTTACAGACAATCTGAATGCACAAAAGATGGTGAAATTGTACCAAAGGGGACTTCTCACATCCGTGAAACGTTGGTTCAACCAAACCGAGGACCAATGGATATTGCAAGAAGACAACGACCCTAAACATCGAAGTCGCATCTGCACCCAATGGAAAGCGAAAAACGCCATCACAGTACTTCCTTGGCCATCGCAGTCCCCTGATGCAAACCCTATCGAAAATGTGTGGTCCCTAATGAAATGCAAGCTGAGAGGAAGACGTATCACAAAAATAAGAACACTTGTACATCACATTCGAAAGATATGGAGGTCGTTACCAGAATCCTACGCTCAAAAATTAGTCGAGAGTATGCCGAAACGATGTCAAGCTATAATCGCTAATGGAGGAGATTGGACACCCTACTAAGTAATAGCGTATTAGTGTTTTAGATGTAGATTCAATTCATATAAATTTTTTTACAAATATATAAATATTTACAGAAATATCGCAGACACGCTCTTGTGTGACAGACTGTATTTGTACTTACTTCTGTATTCAGATATAATTTCTACTTTACAATTTATCCACGCGTTCCTCTGTTCATACATCTAATAACCTCAACAATTTCATCACGAGATATTTCACTAATCGACGAGAGAAAGAAATTGAAGAAGAAAAAAAAGTATAAAAATATTATTATGCGTTTAAACCCTTTGAATGAGCGAAGATGTTGCGCTTTAAACGCGCCGAAAGAACTGTCGGCGAAAGAAAGAACGATTAAACGATTTCGAGAAACTGCTTAATTGCATAGAATCGCGTCAATAGTAAATTACGCAGCTTTTAATGCTAACTATTCACGGAACAAATTCATTTAGGAATGAACAAAAAGTTGAAATTTTTCTTTCGAGAAAGGAAGAAATAATATTTATAGGAAATTCATTTTATCCCTGGATATCGAGGAGCAAATTCGATCTTTAATAATGCCGCTTCGCCGGCTTAGACGGTTATAATTAAGCAGACAATACGGATAATTGCATGCTCGTCAATATTGGAGAACACGTAGCAACAGGATGCCAGGAAAATTGCACAGGCTGCCTCTTGGACAGAGGTAATCAAAACAAGGTGGAAATAGCCCGATTGATATCAGAAATTGCATCGATTCTCTATAATCCGGCTAATGCGAAATCAATTCGCAAATCTGTACCATTGTATCTGACGAATATCAACACCGATGCTTTTCTTTGAAACCCCGTTCATTAAGAACTTGAAAAGACTCGAATAAACCTGAAAAATCATTAAGAAATTATTCATACTCTTAAGAATTATTACATCGTTTGCAATATTGAACCATAAAGAGAAATAATTTCATCAATTTGATATGGTAAATTTGCTATAAATCTTGAATCAATGTTGACGTTAGTTCTATCGTTGTATTCAGATTCAGATTTTGAGCAGACTTTTTGCAGTTTCCTGTTTAATCTATTTTTAATGTTTTCGATAGGATCGTTACGACGTAATTATTTAACTTTTTAAAGAATAGAATTATTCGATTCTTTTTCAAAGTATATTATTAGATATTTGCACTTTTGTAAGAGTACCATTTTAAGCTGAAGTTAACGGCGTTAGCCATTTCCGATCTTTTCGAAGCTTTCAAAGCGAGCTATCAAATCTTTTATAGTATGACGGCGCTATGCGAGAAGTTTGAGTTGTTCCTATAATTTTTCAATTCGCCGCTATTTTTCCTTCCCTCGAACTCCAATCGAAATTACAATCCTGGCACCGCAGTTCCATGTCCAACTCTCGAAAGAATTCAACACAGGAACCAAGCATTGTTAAGTTGAAGTTATGTTCGGAGACTTTTGAAGACTCGTCTCAACGTTACGGTTAATGCCATGAACAGGAAGAAAGAAAATAAAGAAAAGGATGAAGGAAATTTCGCTAAGTATAATATCGCGTTTCTAGATCGTTCGAACGTAGATTTTAGTAGGAAACATAGATTTTCTGACTGAATAGGAATTTGGAATGTGTGTTGAACTTTTCAGATGAAAATTTATGACGTAAGATCGAAAGAATAAAGTTTTCAGATAAATGAATAAAGTAAAAAAAAAGTGAACTATAAAAACTAAACTTATGTAATAAACATAAAAAAAATCATTTTTATGACTAGAGAAAGTAAAGTGTCAAATAAAATATGGAGGAATTCAATTACAGTTACAGAGACAATTAAATAACTAGGGAGAGAAATTATTTCTTTAAGCAGGAGTTAAAAAGAGAATAGAATCGAGAGAAATGTCAGTTAAATTCGTTATTTACATTCTGTTCATTCTCTTAATTCATTTTGTTAATTTAAATACCGATATTTAGATTACTTTACATAATTATATGACCTCGCGCTTTAATTATAAGTCATTAATAAAATACGCGTTTCGTTCAATCGTCGAAAAATATTCATCCACTGGGACGGCGATTAAAAATCAACCAATCTTCTCTAATTACATGTATTTCATCGATACCAAAAAGTTTGAAACGTATCTTCTATCTCGTAGTCAATTACGAATCTCCAATGAATTACTGACAATAAAATAACCAAGATCACGTTATCCCACGCATTCGTTCGTTCGTTCTATCTGCTCTTCGTTTCAATTTCGTTAATTTCCCGCCGCAGCGTGTGTATCGATTTACCTTTGAGAACGCGGTTCATTTCAAGAGACGAGCTTATTTTTGGATTTTCTTGCTTTTCACATCGATACAGGTGACTCCAGCAGGATGAGAGCAGAACGAGAAGCTTTTGTACACGGCTTTATCTGGAAATGGATTTCACTGGGAAAGATCGTATCTAGGAGGACGTGAATCGCGTATTTTCAGCGTGTAATCTCCGAATCGAAAGCAGTTTTTATCTGTGGTTAAAAGCGTTGCTGTTATTAATTCGCGACGAGCTCGTCTGAACGATAACCGAGCCGCGTTCGCGATTTTTCACGTGTGAACGTTCACCGTTTCGATGCTAGCGAGAGAACGTGATTGCTCGAATTACACTTATGATCCGCTGTTTCGTTGTTTTCCTATTATTTTCCATTCCTTCCTTTTTCCCTTTTCCCTTTATGCGTATCTGTTTCGTACGTTTGAAATAGTTTGGAAATTCAAACTTCTCCAAATTTTTGGAAAATTAATCGATTGTAAACTTGATCGTTGCTTTCTCCTTTCTTCTTTACATACAGATATTAATTTTGTACGTCTGAGATACCAAAAACCTGAATCGAGAATAATTCAGTGGCAGGTGTCCAGTGAAATTAGGAAACCTATTATATCTGTTCGCGAATCCGATCATCTACCCTCGTCCCCGAAATACAACCTCCTTACTCCCCCCCTCTCTCTCTCTCTCTCTCTTTCTCTCTACCTACCTTCTCGAACACTTAGCTATAATAATTGCCGATTTTTCTCGACAGTTAGCAGTTAATATCCAGAAGTCGAGCAACTTCGTGAAATATGATTTTTAATTTAGAAAAAACTTAAGTATGAAAATGTATTGGACTTACTGGTCGATCTGGTGTTAAAAGATACTCGCAGTATAAAAAGTGAAGCATGAAAAATTGAAAATTATATGAATTGGACGTAACAAATTTTGTCTGTTGTAAATTACCTTGGAAAGTTTCTGTCGTCTAGCGAAATTATCCGTGGAACCATTTCTCGGCTGTCGTCGGATAATCGTGGCTGCTTCATCAATTTTCCTGGCATCGAGAAAATATTAATGAATCACGGTGTACGTGGGCGATGATCCAATCCACAGAATCGAAACGTCCCAGCGTTCTAACAAATGCGCCGAGCCACGAACGCCATTCGGATTCCACGACGCGTTGAAAAGCAGAAGTAACCGAAATCCTGTAGAAGTCGGGACGTGTCAGGGGTTGATGATAATGGGCAACTGATCCGAATTGCGGCAGGAAATTGGATAAGCTGGTATCACGATCAGAAGATCGGTCGTTAGATCAAAGTCGAAACTGGCGTGGCGTGGAAACGAACGGTTCCTCGTAAGTTCCATCGGCTGAATCTTGATAAAATTCACGCAGGATCTAGAATTTAGGATTAATCGAGCGACGTTTTAAGGGTCTAGAGACTGGAATCTTAAGAGGAGAGAGAGGCCTTTAAGCTCGTAGATTTAAATTCAGCGGGATTACAAGATGGCAATTTAAACTTGAATTTACAAACATTAAAGAAGAAGACAAAGAATCGAAAGATTGATTTTTAGGATTTGAATTTTAAGAGAAAAAAGTTCAAGGAAGCTTTGTATTTGAAACGATTAAGAGATTAAAATTGAGAATTTTAATAGTATAAAAGGATGCTTAAAAGTTTCTAAACTTTTACGAGTTTACTGTTTACTGTTTACGAGGGAAAAAGTGTGGTTTAGGATTTGTTCGACATTTGTTTACTTTCGAAATATTCTTAGACGGATAGGAAACATTTACTGTGTTGCACACAAATTCCTTTTTCAAGAAGATCGTTGTTGTTGAAGTGGTCACAACTTCTAAGAAAACTCTACATCTGGTTTTAGTTTTCTTAAGCATTAAAGTCATCGATAGCGATAGACAGAAGATTGGGACGAAGGCAAACCATAAACAGTAGACAGGCGACGTTGACTTCAGGTTTCTTTTTTCAGTTATAGAGTAATACTGCTAGCGTGCGGATCTGGACCAGCTCATATATTGTATTCCTTCTTTGTATTTACACTTCAGTATTTAAAATATATATTTTCCATCTTGCAATTTATTCACGCGTCTCTTTACATTCATATACACATAATAACCTCAACAGTTGTTTTGTATTACTCTTTACTGTTTACGAGGAAAAAAGTGTGGTTTAGGATATGTTCGTCATTTATTAGGATAAAACAGCATCTTACAGACCAATATCGCTACTTCCCGTGTTTTCCAAAATAATAGAAAAAATAATATACGCCAGACTAAAACCAATAATAGAGAAGGAAAAATTAATACCAGATCACCAATTTGGATTCAGAAACAAACATTCCACTATAGAGCAAATGCACAGGCTCGTCAATGAAATAATACTAGCACTAGAAAACAAACAATACTGTACAGCCCTCTTTATGGACATAGAAAAAGCATTTGACAAAATAAACCACGAAAGCCTACTACAAACAATCAAGAAACAATTCCCGGAACAAATATACCAATTAATGAGATCATACTTAAGCAACAGAACCTTTGTAATAAAATTCAAGGACGCATTCTCCGAAGTCAAAGACATCAAGGCAGGGGTTCCGCAAGGAAGCGTCCTAGGACCAATACTATACACACTATACACGGCCAATATACCAACAATTACCAATAGCAAAATACTGACATTCGCGGACGACACAGCTGTGCTAGTCAGGCACACTAACCCTGTAACAGCAGTCATACTACTACAACAACACATTACAAAAATAGAAAAGTGGCTACAAGATAAACAAATTAAAGCAAACCCCAACAAATGCAACCATATTACATTCACACTGCGAAAACAGATACCCCCAAACGTCTTTTTGAACGGCACTCACATAATACAAACAAAGCAAGTCAAATATCTAGGACTCCACATAGATACACAACTCATATGGAAGCAGCATATCAAATCAGTAATAGACAAAATACAAACAGCAAGGAGGCAAATGCATTGGCTAACAAGTCGAAAGTTCAAACTAAGCTTGGAAAATAAATTAAAGATATACAAAACAATCGTAAAACCAATCTGGACGTACGGAATATCACTATGGGGAACAGCAGCAAAGAGCCATATAAGCAAAATGAAGACTATGCAAGCCAAAATTCTTAGAACAGTAGTTAACGCTCCATGGTACGTCAGAAATGAAGATATACGAAAAGATCTAAAAATTCCAACAGTCAAGGAGGAAATCGCTAGATACGCAAAAAAGTACAAAGAAAGACTTGCAACACACCCAAACCAACTTGTAGCTGAAACAAATGAAACCGTAATAGAAAGAAGACTGAAGAAGAAGCATCCCGCAGACCTCACGATATAAATACAATAAACAACCTAGAAGATGGAACCCTGCTGGGGGTAACCATCCATATGCTATATTTTTCAAGTTATAGCATTTTACCAAATGTCCTTCTGGAAAAATTGTAAAATTCAAACAAATAAATAGTAAAAAAAATTTATTAGGATAGAAAACATTTATTGTGTTGTACACGCGAATTGCTTTTTCAAGAAGACCGTTGTTTTGTATTATCAGTGAAATACTTCACGATCAAATTCATATGATATTCGATTTCCTTCTCTTTTAATAATTAAGAATTCATACGTTTCTCTTTCTGACAAAATTGCAATGTATAATATATTTTTACAAATTACATTTCTTTTATTTGGTCAGTTTACTCATAATTAATTCGCTCTGTACAGCGCATACTTCAAGTTAGGAATTTGGAACAATATGCTACTTGTTGTAGCACGGAACTGTTGTCGAAATATACTTTACTACTATGGCATAACTTGAGCTTTACACTTCTTGTTTGAATTACAGCACTAGAAAGTTATAGTTCGTCACATAGTTATATTCTGAATTGTACTCCAGTCACAGTATAAAGGGAATAATGCTGTAAAGTGAACGAGATATAGAGATGCTGGAACAAACAATTGGTTGGTAAAATCTTAAACGAGGCTTTGCTATATCCGTAAATATGTATAGTTGGAAAATTTGCACAGAATAGTTTCTACTGTACAAATGATAGAGTAGCGTCTAGTGATCTGGAAGAAAATGAAGAGAGATAACAACTCGGCAAGAATGCTTGACTCGATGAAGCTCAGAAAAGCAAAAACAGCTCGTTACGCGGTGTATTCTGCTCTCTTTTTCTATGATAAAAACAAGCTTATTTTTCAGTAGATAAGTTCTTGAAAAGTTCTTGGAAAAGAAAATCTGCCAGACAACCGAAGAAGTTACTCGAAGCATATCTCTGAAGAATTTATCGTTCCTAAAATAATGCTAATTTATATCTTATTAGTAATAATACGTGCAATTTAATAATTTTTATCTCAATTAAAAACGCTTTTTCGATATAAATTACAATAGAAATTATTTTTTACACAACTGTAGAAAACGTAATAGCATCCCGAAGTATTCGCTGAAAGACTTCATCGTTTCTAAAATTATTCTTCAAAAATTATTCTTCTTTTCTACAATAAAATAAGCTTGTATTTCATTGATTTTAAAGTGTAAACTCTGTGATAATTTTTATTTCGAAGGGAAAAGTTTACTGTAACGATAGCTCCCATAATTCTTACGCCAATCGAAAGCGTTTGTTCGGATTTAATTCCACTGGCAATTATTTTCGAGACAAGTGGAAATGTAATGACATGAAAAATGCATTTTGATAAACATTGAGGTTCACCCAGGTAAGGACCTTAATCGTCGGTTTGCACGTGATCGTTATTCGTAGCTGTCTTAAAGGGATCGGCAAACATAGCGAACAAAAACGTTCAAAGAGGCAATATTTATTGTTCCACCAACGGGATGCGATTGTTCATCTAAACCGCCGTTTCAGAAGATTACGTAACAATAGACGAATGGAGCTGCAGTGAAAGACGAACTTGCTGCAGAACGATTACCTTGCTGCATTACATCGAGCTAACTTGCCTTGCCATAACCTTCCTCAACTTAACGTTACCCAAGGTAAGAAGGTTACATTAAGCAGAGGTTATCTAAGCTAAGATCAGATTAATTAAGATAACATTATCCGTAAAACTATTCCAAAATCAGTGATTTTCAAAATTCTATATAAATGGTAATTTATTATTATATTACTGTATACATTTACGCTGTACCGTAACTACACGTTACAAGAGAAACTAATTACAAGGGACAATTTTATTTTACTCGGTATTTTAGATTACAAGGCACGTATGATACGAATGAAATAGACGTAAGACTCGAGACAATGGTAGAAGATTAGAACATACGGCCATTAGCGTAATTATATGGAAAAGTCTGAGAAATTTCATTTTATTTGACATTTTACATTATAAGATACGTACGATGCGAATGTAACGATGGATTTACAAAAATTGTATAAAATTGATCTTCTATAGGAAGATAGGAAATATGATTTATTCTGTTTTTCACTCATGCTCTGCGAAAGGAAAGATGAAAACGCCGAGACACGAAGAATTTATACAGTAAAATCAGACAGAGCGAGATCAGTGGAACACGTTGCGAGAAATCGGGCTGGCCAATATAATTTCTTTTAAACTGGAAGTCGAGGGAACGAAGGGAGGCACCTCGAAGGGAAGTTCGCTTTTAAGACGGCCGAGTTCTCAAGGTGTGCATATATATACTCGCGAGACCAGCTTGAACTTTCGGAATTGCAAATGCGCCACAATACGCGTACGTGTTCGTGTCAATTCGCTGCATCTGCACTTAAGTTCGTGCCAGCTGTCGGAGACTTACTAATTTTTGACTGGCGCCTCGCAGAAATTTGTTTCGAGAGTTTTGCGATGGTTGCGGAGAAACTTGAAAACCATCACCTTACGACTCGCATCGAAAGATTGTTCAAAAATGAGGGACAGGACACTGGAGAGTTTCGAATTTTCGAATTCTAAAACTCTTTGAAACTCGAAACTTGGTGCTGTTATTGTAATTTGAAATTCTCGAAACGCACGTAAATAACGAGTTTGCGTTTCAATTTTAGATTCATCGCAATCGATACGATTTCACCGATAAAATATTTCATTTTTGAAATGAAAGTTTCGTAGAGAAAAAGTTTCAGAAGATTAAGTTCAGCGAGCGAGTCAGTTCTCGATCTACTTTTATTAAAAACGAATTTAGAAGTTGAGAAACGTGAGTCGGTTTAATAATCGGTTCTTTGCTTCTCCGTGTTTTTTCCAGCAGTAATTACGAAGCGTCGTGAAAGACGCGAACATCCTCCTCCACTCTAGGAATCCTTGTTTCCATATCCTGTCTGTGAAAATGTAACGCTTTTGTATTATATTACGTTCCTTTTCGAATGCAGATCTCGTGCAACAAAGGAAAATCTGACGTTTCGTAGAAAGCACGGGAAGATATGAAATATCCTGCTGTTATGTATGAAAGAACGCATCTCGGAATTTCAGCGCAACTCGCATCCGCAGTTCGAAGGATGAAAATCTCGTTTGCCGAACAGAGAAAATAATAATCGGTCATTGTATCTCTAAGCAAAAAGCAATATTGCGATACGAATGTACGAACCGTAAGAAGACTACAGATATGTTTCGCAAAAATCGCTAAAGTATTTCAACAGTCGAACATCCATTATATTGATAAATCTCGATATTCAGTGGGATGCTTATTATTTCTACCTTACAAACAACTTATACGCTTAAGGGCTATTCATCTCGTATAATACATTTTTAACTAAATACATATATGTATCTGTTTCATGATAATGCTAACGAAATTTCCAAATACATTACATATTACACATAAAATATGTATTTTATGTGCTTTCTACAGCCAATACTCAATAATATCACTGTATAAACCAGTATTAAAATTAGACCTGTAAACATACAAATCTTTCATTTTCGATTAATAATTGAACCGCAAGATTTCTTCTAATGCGATTCCCTTTAAAGCTAAGGCAACCTTTCTAAGAACGAAATACGTCGAAGAGACTTTTTGAGAATGATTTTAAATACTTAAAGGGATACACGTCGGAAAATTAACGCTTTAATCAAATTTCCACGATAGCCCTATCCTTCGTCTCTACCTATGTTATTATTTCGCTCGATTTTAATCCGGGAATAGACTCTTACAATAATTAATAAACGACTAATAAAACCTACTAAATTATTCATTCACCTTTATCGATCGATCGCCAAGCGTTTTCAACGGCAAGGTGCACCTGTTTGTAAACATTCGTTGCTCTTTCCCATTTCGTCCTGTCTCTGGACGAAACGCGTTGCGTTTTTCATGCACTTGCTACCTACGAGCAGCCTTTCCGTGCACTTTAATCTTCCTCATTTTATTCTTCCATGTACACAAATGAGGGGGAGAAAGAGATAGAAGAAGCAGGGTGAAATCTCGAGCGATGAATTCATGCGCATCTCCTTTTATGTTGACGCTCCGTAAACATCGGCTTTATTCGTAACAAGACGCAAGTAAATATTGACGGGAGCTGCCAGGGGATGATTCCTCGGTTACAGCCGGTTAAAACAGACCGTTTCCCTCTCATCGAAGCTTCGTCCGTCTGTTTATCGATGATATTTAACGCTGCTTTGTATGTTGTGCGACGCGTTAGAAATCGTGCATCCTTTGACGAGATCCTGGTTTCTCGATAGGATCTTTGTGTATCCTTTTCATTTCTCAAGAGATTTTCGATTCGTGGTTCGCTCCATCTAATCGAATAAATCACACAATAACGTTTATTCTTCTTGGTCTATTTTCTACCGATTATTTTTCGATCGGGGAAAAATTTAAAATTTGGTTGAACCAGCCAACGAAATGATGATAGTAGTTAGAGATATTTCGCAGTGTCATAGTAGAAATTCCTCACGGTTCGCCGTAGACGTGATTTATGACATCTTTTCTTTATGGAGATTTCCCTGAGCGACTGGTTGTTCGAGTTGCTGCTGGTTTGGTTTGGCAATCTACTCGTGCATTAACTCTGAAGGTTTCTATGCCAGTCTCCTTGGAATTTGACGAGGGTTTAAGGCATGTTTCAAATCGGCAACATCCATGCATGTATAAGTTCGTATCTGAAGTAGAGTCTTTCAGTTTTGACAGATTCACTCAATTAAACTTTATTATCAATATCGAAGAAAGCACTGATTCGTAGAAAACACGTTCTTTATAAAATTCTAGAGACTATACGAGTGACCAATTCAATAATCCAAAAATTCATACACACGTGTGACGTGAGGAATTTGTTGCAAAATTAGCGAGAATATTCGTTTTATATCTCATATTGATTATATGTATAGAAAATTGTAATCAACTGAAATATTCAATAATATTATTTTCTGGGTCGGACATATCTTCATCCCGTGCCAAATTTTTATCTACAAAAGGAATTGGTATATTTTCACGTTATTTTCTTCCTGAAAACCATAAGTCATCCGAGAGTCCGTCATTTTCAAAGGAAAACATTTGAAATACCATGACCAACAAAGTGAACATTCTAAAAGGTGAAGACCTTCAGCATCGCTTCAAGGAGCACAAAAATCGTCTCCATTGGTATTCCGCTTTTCAAGCGACTTACTTCGTGGATGATCACTTTGATCCGCAAAAATATATAACGAGAAGCTCGGAAACTAAAAGGATCGAGTAAACGAAATTTGAATAACGAATGTTTATAGTAAGACTGACGATAAACGCAAATTTTACATTTCAGTTTCAACGCATTAACTTTCAGTCCACGGTTCGGTATCCATGAAAGCTCGCACTGAGATTACAAACAATCTCATTAACATCTATCAAAATGTGATTTTTCATGCTCACTTTCATCCCCACGTGCGATCGATTCCCAGGCAAAGGGAAATTTTTCTATTTATCGAAACTCTCGAAATATATCCTGCTCGTGATTCGTTCGCCGCTTTTCCACTCGTCCTTTCTTCCCTCCTCGACCCTTTGAGAGCCACGTAATCGTATATCTGCAACCCCCGGGCCAAAAGCAATACCGATGGGATTCATTTTCCTGCACAAAGCGGCCCGTAACATGACTGCACAAGGAGAATTATAAAGTGACGAGAACACGGCCGAACAACGATCTTCTATCCACGATTATAATACATTTTCGTCATTTCCAGAAAATTAATCATCGAGAGTTTACCGTGTTACTATTATTAACGATAATCGTTCAATTCGATGGCTGTGTAAAACGATATTTGCGTGGATGGTTTTCACGAAATTGGTAGAATCATAATTTCTAAAAGATAATATACATACGTAACATATATGTAATTTACATATGCAGATAGCGATATTGGTAGATTATGACTCTTACTTCTTTCAAGATAGAACGTTTCTTATTCTTTTACGCAAGTATCGATGATAAACATACTTCACCTGGTCGTGTTGTAAAGAACGAACATTGCATTAACATTAAGATTAATTCATCGGGGAAGAAGAATATTCAATCGTTTTGGTCAAACGCGGAGGAGTTAATTAGGAGTCGATTAATTATATTATTAGATACGTTATTGGACTTTAATAAGTTTTCGAAGGTTTCATGAATGTTTAATATTATAAAATCAGCTTTAGGAACCTATTCAAATTCTTACGAATTCAAGACACGCCACTTATCATTGACAGTTCATAGAGACTTGAAGATTTCTGAATTTTGAGTAGAATTTTCTGGATATAAATGAGCAAAGGCACACCGAAATTTTTCATTCATGAAACGACGAATACATCTCGCGACCCTTAAATCTCCTATTCACCTTACACAATTTCACAGTATTCAAAAAAGTAAAAGGAAACATTTGTGGTTTACACATTTATCATGGTCCGATTAAGAAATTTATTTCTACAGGCGCATGTAGTGCGTCGATTCAATTATCCAATTCTAAGTAATGCTGGTAAGTTCTTTTTCGTGCGATTTAATTTAAAAAAAAAGTAACTCAATAAGCATTACCGTTAAAACAAACGTCGTTACTAAAATTCTTCGATTCATTTTTGGCTCATGAATATGCAACTTTAGAGTAAACATAGTTCGATAACTGCGAATGTGTTGAGAGAAAATCTACTGTATATTTGAAAGATCTTACACATACGTGTACAAATTGCACATCACATTTGCGATAATTCCACGTATTTAGAACAAATTTTACTTCCGTTTCGCTACTTTATTGCTCTGATTTACATTTCATCACGATTTTCACCGCATCGTTGCGCATGAATTATCGGTCCGAATAACGACCCATATTTATCGTATTCGTGCGTCCCCGAGCTGTCACAATTTTTATTTTCTAATCTATATTGAATTAATTAATTTCATTGCACACTTTGATTTATATCTTTAAAAATTGTTTTAAATTGTAGATGAACAAATTCGCAGATTTGTAACATTTTCTTGAAAATACCATCGAGCTAAGGTAACGTGAACTCGTTGGACAATAAACAAGCGTAAATTATGTAACTCCATCGTTAGAAACTGTTAAAAAATTGCAAGCAACGTTTCTCTTAACTTACTTTCCAACAAGTTCCCAAAATTTTCTTCGAAATATCGTCAAGGAAAGATAACGTGGCCTCATTTGGAAACGAATAAACGCAAGCGGGTTCTGTTCGTCGAGCGGTTCTCCGCGTTATTATTCAGTCTCGGTGTTTGCGCGTTTATCCGATATTACGGGGCAAAGCGTCGCTTAAAATTTCGCTGATGGCGATATTCGATGGAGTTTGTAAATTTCCCGTCGTTCATGTAAATATAAACGCAGCTAGGTTCCGCGAGCTGCGTTTATTTATATGCAACAGCCGAGGTCCAGCTTTTCGATTTAAAGTTATTTCGATTGCAATTTACAATTACGAGTGTTTGCCGCGTTTCAAACCGTATAATTCGTTCGAGTTCTCGAGTCTTTCCACGATATTCGTCTTCATCGTTCCATCTTACGACTTCTTTTTCCTTCTTGTTCGCGAATAAAAATCGTGAGAAACGGCGCAAGGTTCGTTCAAGGGGGACGAGAAGAATGATAACAGTGTCTTACAGTTGACGATATTTTTCTGCTGGTTCGTCTCGTCGACGAGCGGAAAATTCTGCTGAAAAACGTTGAAATGCGGCGATTTATTCACAGTGCCGTTTACCAGAGAGTCGGGGCGCTTCTTTAATAATCGTACAATCGACTTCGCTTTCCAGTCTCAACAACGCCCATATTCTTGAAACCTAATTTAATTCAAATAACAATACGAATTCGGAGGATTTTTCCGTGTATCGCGTGATTCCAGTAATACAGTAGCTACGAAAAGTATTTGCTAGTATCCTGATTTTGCGGTGAAGCAATTTTGTATCAAGTTCTACGCTTCATCTTTGTGCTATCGTTACATTTCTCTAATTACTAGGACGTTAACAATCGATGGAAGCCTAACGAGATTCCCCTGCTGTTTTTGTTTTTTAAATTTATATATTCATTTCTACCATATTTCATCTTAGCTTCATTTATAATCAGAACTTCAAAATCAATTCTTTCCTTCGCTCGAATAGCAATTTATCTGTTGAAAATCCTTCGAACACGATTTAAACAAGCCACAAAATGATATTAAACGAAGTAGCTTTTTCCTCCATCACTCGTCAACCGATATTCGATGATCGTTTTAGTTCCGTTCCACCATCTTAGATAGACGTTTTAGGGTAATAAATTCACGAATCGTGGTTGAAGCAACGACAGCACCTCGCGTTCCAAGAAGCTCTTTACGTTGCCAGTTTCTCAATGGCCACGTTACCATAGCCTCTCTCCATGGAGAACGTATCTTAGATGGATACGTTCCAAGAAGCTTTTCCCATTGAGAGACAGCGTATCGAAGTTATCGGAGGATCGAACGGCGCTTGGGGGACTTTGGGTGGAGAACGATCGAACAATGCTCGATACGGACTGTTTCCTCCGGAAGAAAATGGAGGAAAGCAATAGGACGGATGTGTATTACATCTATTTTACGAGTAATGGGAAATCCAGTTTCTTTGCGCGTGTTTTCTTTTCGTGCGACCGCTCGAAACCGAAGATACGCGCGCAAACTTTATCACACCATGCCATTGGGAATTTTTTTTTATCAGGATAGAATTTCACCTCGACAGTATTCACCGACTAGCTAGACCGGTCTTTTGTCTTTCTTTCTTTTTTCTTCTTCTTTTTTTAACGAATCGATAAAATCGGGTTCCAATGTAATTACGGTCGCAGATACGAGCTTGGCAGCCGCGTTACGTTTATTATTATGGGCCGTTATAGACCCAGCTTGCTTTTTGCACTAATAAGCGACGGAAATACCGATGGTGAAACTCCATCGTATCTGTGTATCCGAATCTACGATTTTCAGCGCCTACTCATGAAGAAATCGAACCGGTTAAATTGCGACCAGATGAATATGAGACGTGAATCGCTGTGTTTTGTTCGATGTTGATGTAGAATCGCGGATTTGTTAAGGTTTGTCGTCTTATTGGTATCCAATCGGCTGAAGGTTTGCGAAATTTCGTAATGCAATTAGGTAAAAATTTCGAGATAGAAGGATTTACAGTAATTTTATTGTTTATACAGCGAATTAAAGTATATGATCGTTAATCTATTGTTTCGCTCACTCGCGGAGAAACGCGATCGCGAAGAAGCACGTCAACGGGAGTCGTAAATTCCCGTTACGATTTGATAATCGACGCCGCGAAATGACCGATCCCCTATTTCGTTTAGGATAACAGGGGTAGTTAAGTGAATGCGACACGGATATGATAATGTACGATTCACAGTTTATTCCAACAACTTTGTTATGAATAGTTACGCTGTTGCGTATGTACAAGTTGAGTATGTGACTGATCTAATGGTAGAAACTGGATCAAAGGTGTTGACCGCTCGAAAGATGGTAAATCAGTGGCGTTTGGCAATGATGCGGTGGCAGAGGAAAGCTAGTGATGGATGTGTCTAGCGTATGGAATCAGCGGATTTGTTCATAGCATTTTTGGTTAGGAAAGTGAGGGTAGTGAACATTGTTTCTCATTGGTTAATAAGATGACCGGTAGACTAGGAAGGGTCTTAACTGCCCTCGGAGGAAAGTTGATAATGGGAGGCATCGCACGTACAAAAAACTAACTTTCTCGTAATAGACAAGTGAACATTTGCTAAGCAGATGCTACATTCGGCTTGTAGGATCTTAGATAGATTTTTGTAAGATTTATGAGGGGTCCTTGAGGCTATTGAGAGTACGCGGCAAGGATTTGCGGACATGTGGCTGCCGTCCTGCCCGCGGTGTGTAGCCTGGCCCAAGTATAGAGTCGGCCGTCGTAAGATCTATAGAACAATTTTATTTGGGATTTATTGGCCCGTGACATGGTAATAAATACTGTTTTGTTAATACACTTTGACAAAATTCATATATCGTTAACACAAATCCACAAATGTTTGTAAATATGTGTAAATAATAATATAGGCGCAATGGTTGCGTCTGATTTATGATTGATTTATACTACTGGTAGGTGCATCGATATTCGTATATAGTTCGGAAATGCGTGTAACGTTATTTGAAGTTCAACTGCGTAATTTTAGTGTTACTACGAGCGATTTAAAATGCATCGTTTAATATCGTACTATTTGAAATTTTTCATAAATAATTTGAAAACATTCATTGCCCGAATATGTACTTGTTAAAGTTTATCGACAAAATCAATCTTTCGTTCAAATATAAACACTGTTTTCGATCAAATCGACTGATTTATCAAAGATTACAATACAGTGGGACGTATTAAATTGCAATTTATCTATATTCTAACGTTGAAATCGATGATTACAATTATCTTGCACCAGAACGTGGAAAAATCCAGGCGATTTAGTAGCAAGTTCAATAAGCGTACAGAACTGTTTGTATCGTTGCATGGAAATCGTCTGTAATTAAATTATTCCGATAGCCAATGGTTCAGATGCTGAAACTTGTGCCCCTTTGTATTAAAATTTCAACCACGAACTTACCAAATAAAAAATTCACGAAAACAGAAAAAGAGAATATAGCAATGAAAAAATTGTACGAAACAATTAGTCGAAGAAGAAAGAAATTGTATTGAATTCCTAGAGAATGGCAACTTTTTTCTTTACTTCGTGTTTTCTTCTTTTTAGAGAAACGGTACCTACTAACACAAACACAAGTTGGACAGAGTTAACAGTGAGCGTCTTTCTTCGTGATTTCATTGGACGAAGCGACGCATTAATTGCATTTTTCGATGGGGGAGAATGCATTTTCTGTACTGTCGCGAAAGAATAGCGCTCAATCGTTGGAAAGCTTTTTCCGTAGCAGCTAAAAGATTTTTTTATCCAATTAATTCGTACCAGAGCGCGAGCCCCGCGTGCACAGCGATGCGCCTGCTACTCCTTTGAATTTTCAGGATGTTCAAGTTGAATAAAATGTGATCGAGCGCCAGTCAGCTTTGTACTCAAAAGCCACTGTGACACCAGCGCGTAATTTTCTTCGACAGTTGTTAATCCGATCACCATGCGTGCGAATATCTACTCTTCATCGACTTTGTTCGCCGAGCAAAATTTTACTTTTTTTAATCTGCTTCTTTAACGTTGAACGAAACTCCAAAATAAATATTATATTTTCTATAACAAATCTATATGGATATAATGTAGACGAATATTAGAATGTTATAGTATACAGATTAAATTGACGGGTTAAAGTTCATTATTGGAGAACGTTACGACCGTTCGCGGAAAGACGCGTTAGCGAGAGGCGTAAACTCTCGCTACGATTCGTATAATCGACGTATAAGATAACAGACGTAATTCAATGAATTCAACACTGTATTAACATGTTAATATAGCTTGTATATTTAACAATAATGAATATAATAAAAAACGTCACAAACTATTTAACGATAAATACAGTTAATGTTTTTTTTATTTATTTATAAAATTTACAATCAATTCTCGCATTGAGAATTTTTAGTAATTTTTTCTGGCGTGGCGCTGTGACATGTCTAAATTATTTGTAATAAGTTAACTTATTATAAATATGCATAATCTTGGATAAAGAATAAAGACTAGTTGAATCTGGAGCTTAGGTCTAACGGGTAGTGTCTCTTCAGCCTGCGGATTTGGTCCGATGTATCCAGTAATCCAGTAATTAAGGGGTTTCGATGTTTGTTGCCTCTTTTATTGTATCTGGTGCTATATTTAGCTATTTCCTCTTTGACTGTAAGTATCTTGAGGTCGCGATGTATTACTTCGTTGGTGACATACCAGGGTGTATTCAATATGGATCTTAATACAGTTAATGTGTCACAGAAATTCGACTCGACTTTATGATATCTCTCGATATTTCATATTCGTTAGACTTAGCGACTTTATTCGTCATCGACCTCTCGATGTATGCTGTTAGAATCTTCAAATGAGACTGATTGCCCTTCGATCATTTCTTGTCTTCTCTGGGAAACAACCCCCCTGCACTCGTGTCACGCCACCGTTCGCGCCTATGATCACATATGCCACCTTCTTTGTGTAGATGAAATAACGGTCCTAAATCAACGTTTCTGAAATTCGCTGCTTGGTGACAACTATACGCTCGTCACTATATTGTATATTTTCCGTTGGGGAGATAAGACGATCTATCTGTCTGCGACACTGTAGTACCGCGAGCAACGGTTAGGGATACGGCCTATAGTAAGCCTCGTGGCGTAACGGAGAGCATAAATTTGAAAAATGTTACAAGATAAACGAGAAGAAATGTTTCGAGTAGTTTTACGTTTAGTGATTACGATGGTTGAATATTTTTTTGCTGAACGTATGGTTGACGTATACTACTGTGAATTTTAATTTCTAGCCTCAGGCTAATTTATTACACGGTTTTACTACTACGATTAGATATAAATGGACGTAGAATGTACAGTCTGTCACACAAGAGCGTGTCTGCGATATTTCTGTAAATATTTATACATTTGTAAAAAAATTTATATGAATTGAATCTACATCTAAAACACTAATACGCTATTACTTAGTAGGGTGTCCAATCTCCTCCATTAGCGATTATAGCTTGACATCGTTTCGGCATACTCTCGACTAATTTTTGAGCGTAGGATTCTGGTAACGACCTCCATATCTTTCGAATGTGATGTACAAGTGTTCTTATTTTTGTGATACGTCTTCCTCTCAGCTTGCATTTCATTAGGGACCACACATTTTCGATAGGGTTTGCATCAGGGGACTGCGATGGACAAGGAAGTACTGTGATGGCGTTTTTCGCTTTCCATTGGGTGCAGATGCGACTTCGATGTTTAGGGTCGTTGTCTTCTTGCAATATCCATTGGTCCTCGGTTTGGTTGAACCAACGTTTCACGGATGTGAAAAGTCCCCTTTGGTACAATTTCACCATCTTTTGTGCATTCAGATTGTCTGTAAAGACGCACAAAGTCCCAAAACCGCGTGCGTTAAAGCAACCCCAAACATGCACTTTTATAGGGTGTTTTACACTTCTTTGAATCATCCTTCTTCCATGGATAGTCCAAGCACGCCTAATAGGACACCATGCCCAAAACGAAGATTCATCAGTGAATATTATATTACTCCAATCACGATCTCTGTTTTCATTCGCCCATGCCAGACGATTTTCGACGTTTCGCGTACGCGGCACTCATATTAAAAAGCTCTGTTCCTTTCACTGTTTCAAATGAAACTGAAAGGTATTCAGCAACGCGTATTAGAGAAGTTTTCGTTTGTTTACATTCTTTTTATCTCATTCTGATTAGGTGTCAGGTTTCGCAGATATCGCAGACACGCTCTTGTGTGACAGACTGTAGATACATTTTTAGTGATATTTGGAAGTAATTACTAGTAGTAACTTAAGAATTTTAAAATCAATACAATCAGTGCATATTTAACTCTTGACAAATGTAGAGAAAAAGATTAACCAACGATTATAAGTCGATTACAGCTTTTACATCTCTGTATTTCTATGAATAAGTAGGCCATACTTGTATTTCAAGTAACAATTTGTACTGCTTGAAATTTCTATTGTACATTTTCCTTTACGTTTATGTATTCTAAAGCCACAGTAGCGCTTGGTAGCGAGCGAAAGATATAATAGTAATGTGAAAGAAATTTTTCTCGACGTAATTTTATTTAAGGGGAGCATCTTTCTAAAGCTGCTGTATAATGTTTCAAAGCTTCCTTAGAGCAGAAAGTCGCCTAGAAGGAATCTTTAGTGAAACTTAAATCTAACGTTGTTACTGTTTTCCGTCGAGATACGTGCTCTTAAATGCAGTCCTCGATTTACTGATTCTGCGTTATTTTCCATCGAACACGTCACCTCCTTTGCTGAAATAAATTCAGTGTCATCGAGTTTTCCTCCGTCTATAGGCAAACCGAATCATTTATGTTTAAGAACAATTCGTTTGCTGTTTCAGGCTTTTAACAAATCTGAGGAAATTTTGGGATATTCATCGACGTCTTTACCACATTTACGATTGTTCGTCTCAAGTTGGATATTTGAAATCTTCGTCGATAAGAATAAGAATTCTTTTTGAAGAAATACATGCGTGAAATTTTGCTCCGATCGTTAACAAAATATTTTAGAATTAATTATTGGTGTCAAGAATCAATTATCAACTCTTTTCAAGAATGTAGAAAGTATCATCTTGTTAGTTGCAACGATGAGTCGAATATTTTTTAATGCCCGTAACGTAATTATCGAAAAAGCCATAATCACACCAATTTAATCAACTTTATACAGAAATTCCTGAGTTCCACAAACTTTATCAATTATCGATAAAATTTCAAACACTCGCGAAAGCGATTAAAACAAATATCACGCCTGGGACGAAACCAAAAGTATATAAACGTTCATTCGTAAGCAACCTTTGAAGGAATTATATGACGGTAGAATTAAATTTTCACTTAAAAATTTCACTTCGAAAGTACACTTCTGGACTTAAGGGTGGAAAAAGATTACTTGGAATTATTTATAGAAATTTCCAGAAGCAAATAAAACGATTTCCTTGATCTGTTTCGTTCTCTTTAACAGAAATTCCATAAGAAACATTTTATCCGTGAAACGAAACAAATTCTTTTTCCTGCGCGTCTCCTCTTGGAATTTCACCTCCGGGGTACCTTGATTCAATTCCGATAGGAAAAATAAGTATGTATCTCTATCGGGAATCCGAACGAACGGGCTTCCAAATTGAACAATCCGTCGACGAACCTCAAAATCGAGGAACCAATCGACAGGGGTTTGGAATCGATTCCATAGAAACGCCGCTCGAAAGTGATCCGTAGGAAAAACATTCATTCGCCGTGTGCAGGTTCGATGGTCAACGATACCGAGGTATCGGAAACCACTTTATACTCTGCATAGAATTGCGGCGTTGGACTCGTGAATGGAACGAGGTCGAAGCCAATTAAGATCGTTCAATCACCAGAAACAGAATCAAAATATATAGTCTGGGTCAAAAAGTAGGAGGGGTCGTTGCATCGTCCGTATCTTTGACGGATTACGCAATTGACACATATTTCGTGGTTCAAATTTTTGTTCAGAGATTCGATATACGAGTATGTGCCGATATATTAGCATGTTTACAATGGCTTACGAAAGTATTTCTATACTTATGACAGAACATTTTTCGAAATATATCATGTGTGTTATATGATTAAGTTATATGATTTAGTTTAGTATATATATGTCGGGTTATCATTAGAGTTAGTGGCGTGTAACGAATCTTTCTTTGGATTAGACATTGTTGTTATGCAAAAGCGAAGATATTTACTAGTCCAATTATGATTGTGACGGAATTTGACAAGTAACCATGATAATTAGATACTCGGGATGTGAATGGCAATGATCTTAGTCTCGACAACGAATCCACGGTCAACGGGATGACAAATGCGATATTGAACTTGACACACGTGTTCCCTGTACTAGTAGAACTTATCGAATTGAACTGAACCGAAACTCAACCGGAACTCAACCGGAACTCAACCGGAGCTGAACCGGAGCTGAACCGGAGCTGAACCGGAGCTGAACCAGAGCTGAATCGGAGCTGAACCGAAACTCAACCGGAACTGAGCTGGAACTGAGCCGGAATTCAACTGGAACTCAACCGGAACCGAGCCGTGACTCAACCGCAACTCAGTCCAAGTGGAACTGCCCTTATATACCCTTCTCCATATTCCTTATGTCAGTCCCTGTTTTAAGGAGAGTTATTCAATTACTTTATACCTCTGTTAGGTACACGTCCCTCCCGTGGCCGCGGCTACGTTCAGTGACCCATTATGTCACTTCGAGCCCAAGCCCACTGTCATAAATCTCGGATAATCATAATTGACTTGGTTCATGAACAGCTATTTCTGAGTTGTATTGTTTAAGTACGGCTATAATAAAAAATCTGGACTAAAGTATTTGGGACTTTCCCAAACATTCCGTAAGGAAGGCTCCGATGTCCTTTCATCTCCGACATATATATATATATACAGTAAATAATATAATATATATATATATATATATATATACAGTAAATAATATAATATAATATATATATATATATATATATATATATATATACAGTAAATTATATAATATAATATATATATATATATATATATATATATATATATATATATATATACAGTAAATAATATAATATAATATATATATATATATACATTTTTATGTTATTATTTCTGTACTTGATCCTTAACGGTTTAATCGATAGTCTTGTCACTTGATTAGCTTCTACTTATGTCAACATTAATTATTTAATATTGCAATTATTTCCGGTTATACGGAATGTTTCTAACGATTTGGCTACTTCTTGAAGTTGTAATTACCACTTACGAAATGTACATGTTTCTTTTTAACTATGTGCCTCGATACCAATTAACGTATCATAAACTGGGAAGAGACTAAAAAATCGACGAAAGCTGTGTAAGATGCGCGCTTAAAATTCAGCTAACTGTATGAAAGCTACTCGTTAACCTTCCTACGCTTCGCTTGTGTTCGTAACTGTTCAGGGAAACATCTTGCAGAGGAAAGAGCCATAACGTGTAATTACGGTAAGTAAATGACGCGAACGATCAAAGAAGAAACGTTTCTTTCTGAAGTTGTAACTCGCAAATATCTTAAAATTACGAACAAGTCTCGTCGCAATTCGAAGCAAAGGACGGAAAATTTGTTGAGGGAAGAGATGTAAAACGCTGAAACAAACCTTTTTACGGGCTTTGGATATGAAATTACGAGAGAATTGGTAATTCGTAGCCCGACACGATCGTCTTAGCTTTATGTTCTACCGGATTTATCCTCGTTATCATAATCAGCGCGTTCTAACCGGCTTCTTGAACGTTTAATATCTCGCGCGTTACGCTCGCGAAGCGTTTAAGCGGATTTCTTCTTTTTCTTCTTTAATTCCCGTCTTCCTTTTCTCTTTCTTCCTCATCTTTCATCGTGAAAACAGCGGAAGTGATTTAAATTGGATAGCTTTTGTCCAGCAATTTTCGCGGCTACGAAATGAATGAATCTGTAGAGGCGTCGTATGGTCCGTGATAGGTTGTAGTAGCTGCTGGTGGTAGAGGTCGCTGCGGGGGTAGGAGTCGCTTCTCTTCTCATTTTTGTATCGCGGAAGAAAATATCAGACTCCGGTCGCCGGGATTTGAACCCGAGTTCCGAACGTTCGCAACCTAAGGCGCTAACCACTGCGCTGCCGTCGTCCGACACTAGTTAGTGTCGAGTGGTGGTGTTTTGACTGTCGAGTGCCCCCACAAATCGAACGAATAGTAGTAGACATAGTATTTAAGCCGCGACATCGGCCAAATGAATTTGTTCGCTAGAGGCTGTTTTCATTTTGTTACAGGATTATTTGGACACGTTCGCGTTTTATTCTTCGTGAGAAATTTTCGATTACGACGAGAAAAACACACGAGTATTAACAACGTGAATATATTACTCGCGTTAATTTTCTCTTGTGACAGCATTGCATCGTAATTATGGAATAGTAGAGAGATAGAAAAAGAGTATTATTGTCATATTATTATTATGCGTCTGCATCGGCCTTTATTTCTTCCCGTAACAAGGGAAAAATAACGTTATATTAGAAAACTATTAAATATTCGTCGACGACGATATTCCATTACCGAGATCCTTGAATACAGGTTTATGAATATACAACAGTACATTTCCAGCATTTATGACTGTTTTCTGTGTATTATACATCCGCATGCTACATTTCTTCAATTTCACTGAATATCCATTTCATGCCTTTTCGCAATAACTCCATAGTCACGCTTATCTAGATTTGCACGTGTTCTAAATTAGAGCTTCTAATATAAATATTTATAATGCATCATTTTTTATGAATTTTTATGTTCGCAACATAAACTACAAGTAAAATCACGCGGAGTTATTCCTTAGTTAACCTTCAACTTTATCGATGTTTTTTTTTTTTTTTTTTTTTTTTTAATGCGATCAATGTACTAGGATTATTAAATAAATATACTTACATCGAGTAATTCAATTTTGATAGAAAATATATTCAATAGTTGTCGAAATTACAATAAACGGTGGAAATATTTCGAAGAGTTTGTACGAAGAAGAAACGTGGTTACAAAGATAAAATCAGACGAATATTTACTATCGAGCTTCGTCTTGCGTGCTACTACGAAATCCAGGGAAACGTCGCGACATTCACGCTCTGACATTTCTTTCCTCCACTTTCTCTTTTGTTTCTCGAGATTTAGATAAAGCTACAAATACCGGAATTCCTTCGAAAGTTAGGACCAAACTTACGTCGCGATGAATTCACCTTCTTATCGTGTCGTTTCGTTTCTGCAGAAACAAATTATGAAACTTTTATATCGGCTTTGTTTCGTGTCTAAATGATTTCTCTGGTTGGAACTTTTCATCCTCGCTTATATTCCGCAAATTTTATAGCGAAATATTGCAATGAATTGCAAAAGTCTTGATTGTTGATTTTAAATTTCGACTGATATAAATAACATAAAATTATCTTCAAAAGGTTCACAGCTACACGAAAGTGCAAAATGAAACGATAAGATTTTTAAATTTAGCAGTTAATCAAATATTTAAAAATATTGATCACTAATATTAATTATAATATTAATCTATAAGGAATTCGACCGTGGATCGAGAAAGAATTGTCGAACTATTTACCGTTTCTCGAATTTCGAATAATGGAGATTTTACGTTTAAATTGTAATTTCAGTCGATGCACGGTAAAATTTTATCGACAAACAATTTCGAAACATTCATTGGCAAATCGGCTTCGAACGGATTTACTTTTTGATCTTGAAAAACGCTAGGAAATTGTAATCTAATTTTATTTTAAACAACCCGATTCTGCAACCGGCTGTGGAACTCGGCAGGAAATCGTAAATACTGGAATTAAATTTGTTTGAAACATAAAACACACCAGTGAATTACGCGAAACGATGTAATTTGTGTGTGTGTGTGTGTTTTTTATTGTCAGTGATTGTTCAGTTTAATTTCTTTTTTTCTCGAAATTGTTACTGTCAGTGTATTGAGAATTTTATACACAAATTTTAAATAGAATCTTATTACTAAATTTTGTATTTTTATATAAATTCATAGTTTTCTAGAAACTAATTAAAGAAATGAAACTCGTAAATAGAGATTTTTATTATGCTCTAATCATTATACCCTAAGTACTATAATTTGGATATTTTTTATTATTATGTTATTGCAATGAAATATTATGAGGTGATATTACACAATATTATTCAACACACACAGGGCGGTAATAATAATTTCCCGATTTTCTTTTTCACTGAAAAAATGATGTGTGATCGAATTTATATCAGGACACAACTGGTTTCAGTTTTATAATGCAAAATCTGATAGAAATTCTGGAGCAATCAAAGCGACCCAATTCCACCGCGAAATTAATATCATGATGGTTCGGGATGGAATTAATTTCATCGATACGTGTTTACTCGTCCGATGTTCAGCTTGAAACTGTCGATCGACATTTTTAAATAGCTAATTCAAAATTCTCTGCTTTTGTCACGTTTGTGGCTTGCTCTTCATAATTAAATTTTCTGGCTTGTTCTTCATAATTAAATGTTGTGGCTTTTGTAGAAAACCTTTCACATTATTTATATCTACTCAGAACAATAGACGAATGCATAGTTAAATGCCAACTAAACAAATGGTCAACGTTCGTAATTAAATGTCAACTGAGAATCATAGTGGTATAAATCAGACCGTTTTATAAAATAGTATTCTATAAAATACTATTTATTAGTATGAAACGTTATTTTTCTTTTTTATTTCAAATCACGAAGAAGTATCTTGGATGATGCTTTGGTGGTTTTTAGAGCTACATAAAATCATCATAACGTTTCATGATAATATATTAGATTGCCCGAATAGTTTCTTTCGTTTCATAAGCTGGTAATAGATGAACAACAATTTCTGTTTTATATTATTTTATTGAATTACGTATGATCCATTTCGTTATATTTCTATTATTATGTTCGTGCATAATTCAATAAACTAATATAAAACAAAAATATTGTGCGTGTATCATTTCCTTATAAAACGAAAGAAACTTTTCCGACAACCTAATATATATTAGACAAAGAGAGAGATAACTACAATTTTCAGTTTGTTAATTAACAAATTGGATAGAAATAAGACATAAGCGATATATCCATCACTTTCTTGGCTTTCTTCCGCTTGAATGGCTGAATTCATAAACGCGTCCGATCATTACGTGCTGTTTCTACTTGCGCGTATTCTACTTGCGGATGAGAGATCAAAGCAAGTGATTCTCGGAATTGCAGAGCGATTCTTGAACGATTCTAGTAAAATAGAGCTATCGTCTAAACGATATTAAAGCCTCTGGTGGTAGTCAAAGATTCGTAACGTCGCGTGTCGCGAAGGAATTTAAAGCGTACAAAGTTTACAAAGCATCGAGCGCTTCTGATACTCTTTGGATCGAAACCAAGGAAACGCTGAGAATCATTAGTCAGGCTGGATGTCGATATTAAAATATCGAAGAAAAAAGGAACGAGGGAAGTCGACAAATCTATCGACAATATTAGACTAACATCGTTATAGTGTTTATATAGTCATATATATCGAAGAAGCAAACGTATAATACGAGGCGAAACGTGTAATATTGGTTGCTATTTTTATATTTGTTGAGGATATTAGATGTATGTGAACAAAGGAACGCGTGGGTAAATTGTAAGGTAGAAAATATATATTTTAAATACTGAAGTATAAATACAAATCGGAATATAATTGAGCTGATCCAGATCCGCGCGCTAGCAGTGTTACACTATGACTGAAAACCCTGAAGTCAACGTCGCCTGTTTACAGTTTATGGTCTGCCTTCCACCCAGTCTATAGTGTTTTGTCTATAGTATCGATGCCTTCAGTGCTTGAGAAAACTAAAAGACCAGATGTAGAGTTTTCTTAGAAGTGATGACCACTTCAACAATATTTACTATATACTACATACTTTTTATATTTAAAAGTAGAATAAATGTCTTGTGTTAGTGGTTAAGGATTATTATTTGTATATTTTACAAGATTACAAATAATCGATCACTTTAAAATGGATGAATATTAAAATAAACATTTTCTAATATCCCAACTGTTAATTATTAATCGAACGTTATTTCATCACGTTAAAAAATATCAAAGCTTCTGCGTAACTTTTAAAAGCTATTGATAGTGCAAATGGTCGAGTCAAGTATATTAAAAATTACCATTCACAGCGCACGATGGTTAATTAAATCCAATTATCCTGTTTCAATATTCTATAACTATTCACCGTACAAAAAATTCAACGTAAAATACGAACAAAAAAGGATGTTATATCCAATTTTCCACAAAACCTAAAAAAAAAAATTAAAGTCTCGTTTTCCTCTATTTGTCTCAAAACTGTTACCGAAAACTTGGTAGAAAATGAGGTTTATCAACATTTACTGATACCGTGCCAGCATCAGGCTCCTTTTACATTTAATTAAACGTTCCCTTATCGAAATTAAAACTCCTACTAGCTGGTCGTTCGTATAAAATTTTCCTAATTACGCTTGGTGGAACAGCTTTCTGCAAAAACCGATGCTCCGTTTATCGGGACACTAATCTCGCCTAACGCTTCGACGAAACTCTCCCGTCTTGTAATAAAATCCTTCTAACGGAGATAGGGAAGATAATGGAACAGGGAGAAATGGAAAACAATAAAAGCGTGTCGCCAGAAAACTAGAAAACATTGTCTACCGCTTGAGGACGAGTTTTGTGTATCACAACGCGGTTGCTTAGAACTCTGCTCGGCTTTTTATGAATTTGCCTTCATATATATATATATATTCTTCATTGGTTCTTCTTTAGTTAGAAAACGCTCTAAAACTCCGCCATAATAAACCTCGTACGCTGCTATCTGGACGTTGTACCATCTGAGAACAACGAGCGAAAGAATTTATTCGTGTAATTTGAGTTTCCGAAACGCGCTGAAAAAAATATCACCAGGTTACACGACACTGTATAATACGTGTATTTTGCAGGGCACGTGTATTCTAAAGATCCATTTTCTGGAACGAAACTTCACCAACCGTGCTTGAGTTATCGAATCTGTTATTCAAGTCTTGGTTCCTAAATTATTGACGAGCATCGGTCTCGTATACGAGCCGCAGATATACGCTAAATCGATTAATAAAATTGGATAAAACAAAAGGTAGAGAAAATTGATGAAATTATATGAAACACGTATCGGTGAAATGCTTTGCAAGTAAAATTGTGAAAGTTTCCAAAAGTAGAATTAATCACTTTGGCCTGTAAACGATTCGTATATGGAATTCGGACTATGGTCAGAATTTTGCCTGTTTATAGAAGCGAAAATTGACAATTAACTAGAGATTTTTAATACAATCTGAAATATACGTATAGATAATTTGATCCTGATACGAGAATATATTCTAGAAAATAAAAGTGTACGTGTTCATTTGAAAATCAAGTTAGAAATTCTTGTTTCTAGAAGGTTAGAACATTTGGTGTGATTACGCAACTATTTACTCGTACTGCAGAAGAAATATTCGTGAGCGGGGAAGTATTTTTGCTAGTTTAGATAAGGCACGAAATATATTTAAACGGTTGCAGGTAGGTGAAAATGGGAACGTGAAAGTAGTTAGGTGATATACTTGTGGAATATTTAGTGGAGAGCGTGTGAACTGGCGGAATAAATGAAACCGTGAATTTGTGAATTATTGAAATGAATAAAATTCTTGAACGTAGTAGAGACAGAGCTTAACTGAGTATAACAAGTTACCAAATTCTGAAATCTCTTGCAAAGAACTACACTCAAACCCAAAATTGCTCGACTGCCTGAATATTTTATATTCAGTTTTTAAAATACGATTACTCGCTATACATTCTGTTCAACAAGGCAATAAAAATGGCAATAGAAATTGCACATTTCAATTGCACAATTATTTATCACTGTAGATTTACTTTGTCTTCTTTACTCGTATGTATTGTAATTTCACTTGAACTATACTCAATACCAAACGTAATCTAATACTGTTTTGACCAGTTGTAAAATATTATTTGCTTTCGTAATTAATAATAGACTTTTTTCATATATTATGACGATCTTCGTTTCGAGATAATAAAACAAGAAAAGATCCTCAATCATCCATTCTAAGAATTCTGCGATGAATCCAGAAATATCACCGAGCTTTGTACAATTTGTTCGCTATGAACGAACGACCGATAATTTCTCAGAATCTCATATCGCGAATAAGGAAATCGTTTCTACACGACACCCCACTTTTTTCCACCCTCACGGTTGTTGTGTTTTTACAGTAATAACAAGAAATTCTCGCCTGCGGAGAATACATCAAACTGGAAACGTTCTCTCGTTATCGCGGCGCGGTCGAATGGAATTCTTATAGAGAAATTTGCGGCCATTAATCTCGGCTCGTAATATTTCACCAGTTCGACGAGCGTTCCGCAATTTCTTCGAAACGAAGGACCAGGCCGCCAGAGGATTTAACCTTTCAATAATTTGCCAGCTTCCTCCGAGATTCTCTCGTTCTAACAAGGAAAAGAAAGCAAGAGAGGAGAAAGACTGGCGAATAGAAGATAGACAGTCAGGTATTTGCCTGTCCTCGTCTCTACGGTTAACAATTGGATCGATGATCGCGTGTCTGGCGCAGAATTAATAAGCTGAAATAAGTAATGAGTGTAATTTCAACGGAGTTTCCAGCGTCCTAAGAGAGACGTCGCGAAACGAACTATGTTATCGGAGAAGCTGTCAGAAGTTCTCCGATATCGTACTTATATAAGTACACTCGTGTATACAGCTTCAAGTTCTGCTATTTAGGAAAGGATCCATATGGCGTTACTGCAATTGATGTAACGATAAATAGAATGCAACTGGTAGAATGAACATCGCTGGTTTTCATGGCCGTATATTGAAGATCTGTTAGAATGAATTCGTCGTTAAGACAGGATTTAAATTTTAATTGCTGCGATTAGAGTAAGATAGTTCGTAAGTAAGTAATAACCAATTAATCAGCAAGGAAAAGAAGTGGATTAACAATTTCTTGCGTTATAAGGATGTTACAGGTAAAAGGCAAAGATAGGTACAGTGAGAAGCGCGATGCTCTGACAGGAAAAATAAAAAACGTATAGAAGAAAATGGGATTGTGTTGCGAGGTAGGTTTTTACAAAGATTTATAGCAAAATCAATGTGCGTCAAAGATGACAAGGAAAATACGTTTCGTTCGTGGTCGTACTTGTAGAAACAATAATTCGTGACTACTATCGTGACCCGTTTTTTCAATGTATTTCCATTTAATAGCGAATATATGACAATCGCTAAAACTTCATTTTGATATAGAAATCGTACTGCTACGGATAGAATATTTTATGCATCCGTTCTGACTTTACCGAGTCTCGCTTTATAGTATCGAATCCTGTTCTTGCTCGACTAATGAAAATTGGACTTCTGTTGAATATCAAGTCAGTTACGAATAGCAAAAAATATATAATTGACCTAAGGTACGAGATGAAATATTTTTACGGGGTACACGAAAGATATTTTCAGATAACACCGACTTTCTTGGAAATTGCATTGCTTCTTATCATCCAATTGCAATTGGGTCAGAAAATAGAAGAGCTTATATTCGATAAAGAATAAAGTTGTATAATAGAGTGCTCTGTACGTATTCTAATCTCATCAGTTATATCTTATCTCAATGGATACAACTTGCTTCTGCTCAGTGTTAATTATTTCCATTCTTCTTCGCAAATGATTCTATACAGATCTAATTATGTTCAATAACATCACGCACGATCAATACGATCGTTAGTGCCAGTAAAACAATTTAATGAAACATCGTTCAAAATTTACCAGCTATCAATCATTGTGCATCTTAACGCGATGAAGCTACTACATCTTAATTAATAACCGTAGAAAGCAATAAATCTTCCACTCTAAAAGCCTCTGTGCCTCATCTCAACTCGACTTTTCCTTACCGCGATATCATATTCGAAAGAAGAGCATGAGAGACTATACGTTTCTCTTATTCGCTCGTTCGCTTCCACTGACCTAGCTCACTTCTGATGGCCACACGGTGGTCTGTGACTGAAGCTGAGTCAGCGTCCTTTTTGCTATTACTATTACTCGCGACGTGCGTATTTTCTTAAAAAAAAAAAGTGGGTCGCGGTACTTCCAGGAATTTCGACCATCATTCAGTAGTGTCCTACATACCAAACGTAATACTTGGGAGCACTTCGGAATCAATCGAGATATCGATATGAAACAAAGTGTGTTCCTTGAAGTATTTTGTCTAATAAATTCTTTCTGAATAAATTTCTAAATTTAATAATTGTAGAAATGCTCGTTATCAATGTAAGGGCATCCAATTTCGTGTTACGGATTTTATTTCATATAAGATACTCTATGTTAAGTGTTTGGAAAGTTTAACAATCTCCCGCCACTAGTTCGCCTGCAAACAAACGCAGCAGGCTATCGTGAAGCGCAACAATGAAAACCATACTGCTACAAATTGAAAAATATTTATACGTATAACTGTCTTTGTATGCCTACACGGTTTTATAAAAATATGAGGGGAAACATTGAATATTTAACGTGGAAATGGAAAATGTAACAATTCGCACATATTAGCAGTGAAACTAACAATAAATCCATAGTAACTCCTTTTCACGTAGATATTTGAAAATAGTCGAATATCTTTCACGTTCTGGACATACAGCCATTTGAACGTTCTGAATCTTTTCATTTCACCTACTATGAACATAAAATTTATAAATTTCGTAACATTCGTACAAATTTCTTCAATATTCTTCATTCTCAATTCTCAGATTCACGTATAATATGAGAAAAACAAAAAAGCGAAAATAAAAAAAAACACACACACACAATAAAGAGAAAAGGAAAAATAAGTGCAAAGTCTCTTTACTCTTGCGCAGAAGATTTCTCGCGCGTCAGCTGAAATTTATAAACGGCGAACCAAAGACTTTTTGCGGCACGCTAAAACGCCGTCGCCAAAGCAAACAGACTAGACGTCGAGTTATCACTCGCGACGCGTGACTTATTGTCGGCGGAAGACATCGGGAAAGGTATTCATTCACGTTAGGAAACGTGCCCGGCAAGATTTTTCAGCCGTAACCAGCTCTCTTTACCAGTAGCGGACCCGGCTACGTGTATTCTGAATCTGACTCGATCCCCTTCCAGAAACGAAATTCGTTTCTGCCCTTGCAGTTGTCCGCGGTGTCACGACGCGGAAGGACACAAGACCTGGCATATGATACTGTTACAATTTTTGGATGACGAATGACAACCAAGAAAATCAGTCGAGACTTCCTCGTGTGTAACGCGAAATCTCGAGTTTCGTGATGAATATGAAACGAAAAGAGTATTTCAATTAAGAAGTTATTTTCTCACGAGAGTACTTGAACATTTACCATAGAAAACTTTTAGCTCCATATCGCGTGTGTTATGTAACACATTTTGTAATTTTAACAACACTATAATAATTATATCGATCAAATTCGAAAGCGATCTGATAATGCATATAGAAGTTGCAGGATATTTATTACAAAACATCCATATACGACACGAATAAGCCTACATTCTACGTACATAATAAGCTGAAATGCGATTTCACTGAATATCGAGGTTTATCGATGCAATGGATACATAAACAGATTCAAGATTTTGTGATCTTTGCGAGATATACGCTTGTATTAGATATCTTGTAATTTCCTTATACATTTGGAGATTTATTTCAAATTTTACCAATATAATCACGAGAAAAGAGTCTCGTATCATTGTCACTGAAATTTCAAAATGTTCGAGTATTAGGTTGTCCGAAAAGCGTCTTTCTTTGCACCTTCATACAAACGTGAAACCAAGTCTGTGAAATGTCGCTGTGTTTATCCCAATAAAACAAAATGGATCGTAGGTAATTCGACGAAATAATATAAAACAAAAAACAATGTGCGTCTATTATTTCCTCATAAAACGAAAGAAACTTTCCGGGCAACCTAATATAACACACGTAATATATTCATAGAAGGCATCCACCAGTGTTCGAATATTTTCGTATTCGTTTATATCGCAGAGTCGTTTATCTTCTCTACGTATTTTTTGAATCTTCTTGGAAGTTGGAAGAATAAACGAAACTTGTTGCGATATCGATTAGAGAAATCATGAAAAATTCAACACTTGATTCGATATATTTTGGTATATGTAAAGAGCTTCGCATAAACGCCATGGAATAATTTCGATCGATTTCGTGCCGAGGGAAATACACGTGATAAAATTTTCAGGCTGATCCCCCTGTTAATACCCAAGTATTACGCTAATAAGGCTTTTATGCGGGGGCCTTTTCGCGACGTGCACAGTTCAATTTATTTGAGAGCCGACTATAATGCTTTCTCTTTGACCGACAATTTTACTATTAATTTCCATTACACAGTTAATAAAGTTTTTCCACCCTAGAAAGCCTGTCGCGTTACTTGCCGTCTGATGACATTTCGAACAGTCGCGCGTGCATTCACGCGCGTCAATAATTCATGCGCCATCGACGCGACGCAAAAATCCAATGTAAATAGAGCCGTACGATTTTTCACTGCTATACGTTTGCATATTTTCTGATTTTAGACCAAATTTCTACGTGCTACGTTTTCTTTTTTTCGCTGATTTTGTAAAATATTCTCGGTTCGAAGAGTACCCTTTTCTCCTCTCAGAATAACATTAAGCAAATCACTCGTTATAATATTTAAATTGCGTTTCTTCAACTGTGCTCATAGAGATATGAATTTGCATAAAGATTCGAAGAACGTACACATCATACGTGACGTCATTATCCATATTTATTGCTTGTGACATGTTAAAGGTATGCATATTTTGTATTTATACATTTAATGCTAAAAATACAAGAAATTTTGAGCAAAGACGAGCAGTTCTCAAACGATTCATTGTAGATTCTTCGCTACTTTATTACACAGTCAAATGATAATTAGATCGTATATTATACATCTTCTTCTTGTCTTTCAATCTCGGAAGGTATTTACACGCTCTGTTTGTCATAACTCACCGGAAAATTTGATGCAAGAAAGGCTTTCCTTCATCCCGCATATTTCTGCATTATTTCCTAGGATGCATCACCATTTAAATAACGTATTTGTATCTCATAAAAATGCTCTACCCCTCTCCCTAGATCGTCACTTTTATTTTCATCCATTTTTTTACCTTCCGTTCTATGATATTTCCCGGGTTTGGAATTCTTCAAAACTTCATCTCGCAATTTTCGAGACCTCACCAATCTGTCCCTGAAACGCATATCCGCGCCACCAACGTTGATTAATCTATAAAACTTCATAAATTCCCCATACTAACGATTAGTTCGTGGTTCCCTTAAGGGAACCGAAGAAAGAAAACACGTTTGTTGTCGTATAAACTGCGAAAGTGTACGAAGTAGCAGATTAAAATTAATAATAAAACACTCGTCGACTTTCTTCCAAACTACGGCTAGCCTCATCGCGACGTAGAATCGTGTGTTTGTGAAAGGTAAACCGTATTTCTTGGTAGATTACTCCGGAGATTTGCGTGTTTTTGTTTTTAAGGACTGGCGCGAAGAGTTCATAAAATGTGTCGTGAATGTGTTAAAAATGAAGGAAGAACACTTCGCTGCTGCCTATCCGTGTGCGTTTTATTAGAATATATTATTATAGCTTTTTTCAACATGCTGTACAGAGAGGAATATTCTTATGTCGTAGCGAGATGTATTTGTTGAGATATGTGTAATTTTATGTGCTGAATTGACTGCGTTGTATGTGAGTATGAGCGTGTGCGTGCGCGGCGTCTCAAAGACAAAAGAACGTAAACTGTTCTGCAGTCAGTCGTGTACGGAAGGGCATATGGTATGGAAGGTAGTGTGAGAAGGAAGTGCTGAGACACGTGCAAGATTGTATCGTTCAATATGGTTGAAATCGTTTGCTAAATAAATGCATAATTATTTTATTGCGAATATTAAATGAATATTTATTGTTTCTATACCTTTATTTCGTCGATAAAGATCCATAATCATTAACAGTATTTTTAAAGAAATATTAGTAAATATCTCTGAGAGAAATGTATTTCGAATATATCGATTATTGGGTTGGCTAAACATTGCTGAAAGTATTCCATGTTACCGGTGTGTTGTAAGACTTTACCGAAATGTGCCTTCATTTTCGGGCAAATTCTTCTAAAATTCTTCCTTCTTTGATCGCGTCAAAGAAAAACGCGCGACGTCTTTACGATTTACCATTGGAACGTTCTTGGATTTTTAGATTCTGATGCCAGACGAAGTTATGAAACGTTATTGATGAAAAGAATTTCCCTTCGATGCTTTTCTCTAACCGGTTGCGCGCAGGGATAAAATCGAAGATGACGAATTTGTCAAAACTGCTTCTGAATAAATTCGAAAAGTTGCCGGTAATTTCGTTCGGAGAAATTAACGAAAAACAGTTAAAAGAACTATACATGCTTTATATGTATAATAAAGTAGTATGCTGCAAATATAGGAAAAATGTAAAAAACCGAAACGTTAAGAAGATAAAACCGCGCTGAAAAGTATGATGAAATAATGGCTTAATACCAAAATAACCAACGTAAATACATTCTACAAAAATAATTATCGTTAAAATTCTATCATAATATTTCAATCTCAATAAAAGTCATTATTTTCGTTAAAAGCGTTGTAGGAGAGAAGCACATAAAACGATCATTTTGGGAAGTATGATAATCCCAATGTGAAAATCATGGAAACACAGTTGATTACATCATCGAAATGTCACTTCAAAATATTGATCTAAAGCCCATTATTAATTAACAAAATTCTATCAAAATTCCTATCTCCATCAACATCACACGTTCGCTAAAATCCAAACAGTCGTATTCATTTAAATCCCGTGATATTCCTCGTTTTCATGTTATTGTATCACGGAGAGAGAGAGAGAGAGAGAGAGAGAGAGAGAGAAAGAGAGAGACGGCGAACCTTTCGGCAAAGGGACCTATGAAAAAAGTCCGGGTTTCCTCCGGTTTTTGTGGCGCGATCCTATTCGAGCACATTTTTCTTAATCCTTTTGACGTGGTGAATGCACGTTTGGAAAAGTTGAGTTGAAATTAGAGCGAGGCGCGAACGAACAGCCTTTCAACGTTTACATCATTGCGGCCTAATATCCTGTCAGTGGTGGGAGGTAGAATCATTTCAGCTCTTTTCACGACCTGGTACACACGCCTATTGCCCTTTAACAATAAGTAAAGCTACGTATGTTTAACATGCAGGGTGTCTCAGAAGGAAATCGAATAACTTTATCAGTATGTCCGCTAGTGTATTTCGCAATCTTCTTTTTCATTTATTTCTTTAATATATGGGTGTTGCTTCTATTTTTGCAGGTAATTCATTCTTCATAGAAGATTTTCTACCAATTGGCAACAATCGTAAAAATATTTAATACATTTATGGAAGAAAAACCGGTTTGAACATTTTGAACACCACTCTTAACATATACGAATAAAAAAAAAAAAAAAAAGAAAGAAAGAAATAACGAGCGAACAAATTCTATCTTTTGAAATAAATCAAAAACAAATGTACGAAGATTTATAACGTGTATGGTCTTCTTCGGTAACCTAACAGGCGTACCGATAAAGTTATTCGATTTTCTTATGAATCACCCTGTATACACATACACGTATGGGCGTGTATCCTCTTTTTATGGGGTCGCGAAGAAGCGCGCGAAAGCAGAACGAAGGAGCACAAAAGGGATGACTGTAAAGTATGCAGCCGATCAATAGCAAGGCAAAGCGGTGTGTATTGTCCTTTTACGTCGGAAATCGTGGCGTCTAACGTGAAAGGAGACGCAGTTGATGACGGAAATGTGTTTCTTCAAAGGGGAGGAACGAGATTTATCAGCGATCGAATCGTCGAGCCGGGTGACGTCGCGTCGCGTCGTGAAGAATCCACCCTTCTCCGGGTTCCCTTTGTTCAACGCTCCCCACCGCGAATAATAATCTCGTTATTGGGCCGCTGCAGGCCAACTCGCGTGTACTCTGCTTCGATCGTGCCTTCGCCCTCTTCGAAGAAAGCTTTTTGGAGATTCGAGAGATCCGAGATCGTTTGATTAAACGTGATGATATTTCCTTCGATATACCAGGGGTGGAATTCTTTTAAGAAGCGTATTTTGGTTTTGCATTTTCATGTTTGGATTGAAAAATCGTTCCTATGCGTGCTTTTTTTAAAAAGGTTCAATCTGTTTTTTTTTTTTTTTTTTTTTTTTTTTAGAAAGATTGATAAAGGATGGAGACAGATCTTGGAAAATAGAAGATTGAAAATTGATTCAAAAGTTTCATTTAATTTACTTGACGGGTCAGTGACGAAGATCTAAGAATGATCGGTCAAATAGTAGTAAAAATAAGAATAAACTCAGATTGAAATATTTATTTGGAACGTACTTTAGTGCTAAATATACAATTTTGCAAGATCGCAGAGACACTGATTTATCGAGGAATCGGAAATTCTATTTAATAAAATCACTTTTAATTTTCGAAATGATAGTAATAATAATAACTCAGACTACCATATTTCCTCTGGCAACTATACAAAAATCGAATATTATAAATACATTTTCATAAAATAGACTTTCATTGAATTTACGTTGTATCTTAGTAAGCGAGTGTTATATATTCCACACAGCGGAGTGTACAATTAATTAGGCACTTGTTAAGCAAAAACGAGAACACACAGTTGTTCACCCAAATCGTGTAGATCAAGATAATTTCCACTTAAACTGCTGTCAACCTAAAATTACGTTAATGAATATCAAGAAAAAGCTGGTCACATTAGGTAACATTGAAACAGCGAAGTTGTACATTATGGTTGAAGCAAAATAAAGAAAGGGAGATCCAGTGCGAAGCGAATATAATCGTGCACCATCGTTGCCAGTATCTGCTAGGAAAAAAAGTACGGCATTCGCGAACCGGAATATTTACGCGAGCCGCCATTACTGATTCGCGAATAAAGATCAATTTCAGCCGGCTTTAAACGAGGAGGCTTTAACCGGCACACTCACGAATCCGATTCGAACGCCATGGACACAGGGGATTTCCCTTGAGCTTAGATTTAAGCTCCGTCTGAAAAACTGCTCAACTACGGTGGCCAGCAACGGCTTAGACGCGATTATTTTCTCTTTAGAATCGAAACACGCAACAACGTAGATAAACAGGTGCCGCAATATTTCTCTGTTTAATCATTTTCATCCACCTTAACCGTTCTTTGTAGTCGTAACTCGCAAAATCGAAATGTAAATACACCTCCTACCCGATCGTTTATTTCTTATTACAAAATTCGCCAGACACGATATCGATCGTGTAATACCTCGGATGAATCACGTTGCCCCTGATCCGCGCGAATAAATTTCATTTGTAGCGTGTGTGTATATCTTGTAAGGAAGACGTGTAAATAGCGCAATATGGTATAACGTAACAGTATAGGTAAAATAAGCTCCAAGCTAGACACGCTTGCACGTACGAAGCATAACGAGTAATCAAAATGGTAGAACCATTGCGTTCCATCATACGCATCGCAGATTGGTGCGGCCGTGCTTATTTAAACAGATAGTATAAGAGGGTAAAAAAAGGATAAAAAACTAACAAAATGCGTTATCATCTCGATATTCTTGAATAATACGTTCAAAAAACATAGGCATCCAGGAATACTCCAAACAAACATCCACAAGGTTGGAAACAGTGCATCCAGGAAGGCCGCACGAAGTCGCTCATCTTGCTACTATACTTAACCACGTCGTATCTTTCTCTCACGTTCCCGTGTATTATAATCTCGCTTTTGTGTTAATAAATTAGATAGATACGGTTTGAACGCGTGAAACATCCGCCGAGATCCCTCTCAACCTATGTAGCTGCCGACGTATCGCGAAAACCTTACACATGTTTAATCGTGAGTTGGATTTCGTTGTTAGTCTTTGACGGTGTAAACGTATGCTGGATTGTATTTGGATAAATTGGTTTATGAGGTAGGATATATTAAACTAACCATTAGCCTTTCGAAGATAAGATAAGAAGAGAGAGCTCAGGTATCGTGTTACCCTTATCTGTATTTATAAAACATATCGACGAAGTTAAACTAAGAAGATGTTAAGATCCTGTATCGTTTAACGATTATAACGACGTTAGCTTTGAAAGGGCTCTTGAAAAACGTCTCTAGGAGAAGTAATATTCTAAAGTAATTTGTTATCGCGACAAGAATATCGTTTTTTTTTTTTTTTTTTTTTTTTTAGAAGAAAACTCGGTGAAGTAGCTTCCTTAATTATTCGGTAGATGCTGGAAGAGCGAATGGTAGATCCTGGTACGCGAAAAGTATACGGGAAGTATGAAATATCTGTAAGAAATTACTATGTCTAAGAAGACTGCGGGTGGTCCAGCTACCCCTAGTGCCTAAGAAGGTTTCGTGTTTAAATTCTCAATAAGCCTCTCGAGTGCTTCTCTCTACTTTTAAAGATACCTCGCTAATTAATACTTGAAACAGTTTTGCAAACACGTGGACACTACTTGCTACGAATCACTTTAAGCTCCTTTGAATTCCCTTTTATGGAAACATGAAATTCCACTTCGAGAAATTGTCAAGAAACAAACAACATTATGGTGAGAAAGAAATATTATGATTAGTCAGAACTTGCAATTTAATATAATTGTTCTGCCGAAAAATTGTTATTCTTCCTGTTAACCTATTCGCCTTGTCATATATTTTTTCTTATCCTAATTGTATATTCATATGCATATATCAATATCGTAACGCTAAAATATACATTTCACGAGTACGATTTTTGGCTGTTATGATAAAACGTAAGAATATATTGACTATAAATGGTATTCTTTAACTGTCAATACTCACGAATACAAGACTGACAAAGGTAAAATGTTGAATGTATTACTCTGTACAGTTTATTTTGATTTTTCATTTCGATGGATTAATCAAAACATCACGTCATTTCAATTCACATATCGATACTTGTGTGGTATACATTTCCGTTCGAAATTTTCTATACATAAAATTTTAGTGACGCGAGATCAATCAACATCGAGGACCAAAATATACCTTCTTTTACATTTCGTATTTTTATTAGAACTTTTTAAATAAAATTTCACGCATGTTTCTCTTATATAAATCTATAGGATATACTCATAGAGCTCGATCGGACTGTTCTGTAAACGGAGCTCCCAAAAGCCAAATCGATGCAGTCCTTTGTTTTTTATTAATTTTCTAAGTACACGAATACTATGCAATACTAAAAATAAGACGGATGACTAATTTCCATAAATTTATTCATCGCAAAAAGATGACATAAATAATTATATATTCTAAAAGGTGTTTAGAAAGCTTTGTTTGCAATATTATCGTTTTCTTTCTACTTCTCAGTTTATGTAGTTGATCAACGCGAAGAGCTCAAATAACAACGGCTAAACTCAATTTATCTCTATTATTTATTCTTACAAGAATAATGCTGAAAAAAAGTAAGGACAAGAAAAAGGAAAAGGAAGAAAACTAAAAAGTAAGCACGCTTTTCTCTCGCATTTTTCCGACGTTTCTCCTCCTTGCAAGCTTCCTATCTCTCACAATTACTTGAATTTCAAACGAAAATGCAAAATCCTCGGCAAGTTAGCCAGCCGTGAGACACTGGACGAGAACATCACGAACTTTAAGAATCGCTTTACCATTCTGAGAACTCGGCGACTCCTCCCCTCGTTAGAGTCGTCACTAGAGTCGCTTTTATCGTGAAACACCACCGTGAAACGTCTTATTTAATCGCGTTACAGCGTGCAATTGCCGTACTCGATCGAATAGAGAAACTCTAAGTAAAGGAGAGAGAGAGAGAGAGAGAGACAGAGAGAGAGAGAGAAAACACGTGCATGAAGAACGATTGAAGTGGTACGCTCCCCGCTCCATTAATATTTAATTGCGCCAATCGTCTTGGCGTATGGAGACACATCGATAAACTCGTTAACAGAATATGTGTCAACGGGTAATCGAGTGACTATGGAGCAGTGAATCGAAGGGAGATGCGAACAGAAGCGGTTTTATTCACGTTCGTTCGTTCTCTCTTCCATGTTTCGTCTCCCTCAGCCATCGATTCATCGGATTCTCAATGGTACGGCTCAAATGCGCCTCGCGATGATAGCGCTTCGATTACTTTCATCGGCGGCTTTTCACTCGAATTTCGTTCGTTCCGCGAACATGATCTCGTGCTCCGCCATTGATGCGATTTTAACGCGATCACGAGCACGCCGGTTGTATCGAATCACGGGGATGAACCGATTGAAGAATAGAGATGAGTGCAGTTACGGCTATTTCGTTGCTGTTCGAATACTTGCAATGAATTCACGGACATTCGGAACACGATTCGATAATATGGCTTGAAATACGGATAGATTAAAATACCTTTGATCCCAATTCAGTATACTTAATTATTTGGAAAACTTCATTTTGATTCGTATTTTTATGATAGTTTAGAATTTAGGTTTTACTTTCTTGCCAAAGTGCTTTTGGCAATTTGATAGATATATATTTGTCACATATTTTTGTGAGGATTTATCTCTAAAGATGCTCGGTTTTCAAATTATAAAATTTGAAATATTAAAGAACTGTTCCAATGTTAAAGGGATAATACATTCGTTGCAGAAAAAATATAGCTGTATCACCTTTAAAATTTTTCATTAAAAATGTATTTATTTTTAAGGAATATTGATTTTAACACATTGTTCAAGTCAGTTATTGAGACATAAGGATAAATACGAAACTGTTCAGAAGACTGTTTGTAAAGTTCATAGTCTTTCCGACAATTCTTAATAATCATTTTCCCATTATTAACCTATTCCTTTTTGAAATTCCAATTACACGGAAGAAACGAAATTACTTGTATCCTGTTCATGGAAATTTCTCTTTGAAAACTTCTCGCGAGGATTACACTCTGAACGATAACCCAATTCGTGAGAACAGGCGGGACAAATTAATTTTCGTTTGTTTAATGTTCAATCAAGTATAGAAAACTCGAAACACGCCGTTTAGTTTCAAAGATAATTCTAACAGAATCGTTCAATTTTCGCACTAGTATCGAGCGTTACGCTGTGGACAAACTGGAACAGAATATGGTCCACTATGAATCGTTTGCAAAATCAAAAACTACGAGTCCAAGTAATAACGTTTCTAGTTATTAATGCAGGAGAAAGATTATTGTTCGTTGTAAATCGATCGAGCAAATTCACCGCCTTATTCTTAATTTCCTTCCGCTTAATTGTTCAAGACAAAATTCGTTTGCGCTTTCGAACGATATAACTTTTCGTTTATCCACTTTCCTTCTATAAATTAGTTACGCGTTCCATCGATGTTCATTCTCTATCGGATATTTATCTCTATACGCTGCATCTTTTTACAAGGTTCGATGAATCAGAGAAAACAGGACATTTCATAAATCGCGAGACATTTAGTTTATTTGTTATTTATTTTACTTATTCATTCAAGGGGTTGGAAAAAGGATTAATTTAGGATTTAAAAAAAATGTTTTACAATTGTCAATCATATAGCAGATCTTATTTAATTATTTCTCAAAGTTACGAAGCATTTACAGCAATTAATTAGTCTACTTAGAGCTTGTCACGTGTCAATCGAATACGAATTATTAAAATATCACGTTGATAATTTTTCTTCCAGTTTTATACAAAAAAAAGCACAGAAATGTGAAAGAAATATGAACAGCGAAATTTAAATAAATAGTTATCATTCAAGCAGAAAATCCGCGTTTACTCTGAATGGATTCATCTGTGCGATTCATTTATATTGACCAAGCATTCACGTTAATGAATACCGGAAAATTTTCGACTATTCTTTTAGGCTCTTAATTCCTCTTGTAATATTGGTCATTCTTGTGATATCCACGTATTACAATTCAAATATAATAAATAGGGTTTTTATTTCTACACGCAAATTACACACAGTACTTGCAAAAATACAAATTCTACAAACAAATCTTACAAATGACAAATCATCTGATTGTTCTCTTCGATGTAAACCTATGAAAAAAAGTCTGTAACCTGTGATTCGGTGAGATTCATCGATATTATTAGTTGACAAATTTTTACGCGAGAGGATCCTGGTCTGATAAAAATTCTTCAATAATAATTTCAATGATACCTTAATAATTTTCCAGATTTACTTAATTCTTCTTTAAATATCCTCATGCATGTAGTCATATCTTTTCCAAGCCTTTTTACAGCGGCAACCATCATTTTCGTCGTCCGCTCGTTTCTCTCTGTTCTTTTTTCCTTTCGTACCGCGTTACCATGAATCCTAAAAATTTTAACATACATTTTCATCTAACATCGCTCTCGCCATTTCTTGTCGCTAGCGGCGTAAACCATAGAGTACAAATATTCATTTTCTGAGATCTATCGTTCGGCTTTTTAGTTTTATTCCACGTCTCCGGTACAGTTCACCATATTGCGCCGCGTCGTCTCCATCGGTTCGTATGCTAATGTGCTCGCAATTTGTATAATTCCGAAACGGGTTAAGCACACAGGACGTCGCAGCATCCGAGGTCGATAAGTTTTTCTGGCTCCGTGATAGGGCGTCGTTATCTGCAGGTGCTGTGCAGGGCGAAGCTCGTTTCTCGCCACCGAGGCTTACTTTACATTTTAATGTCTGTGCGACCGCGGATCACCACGATCCTCCGAAGAGCTGCTAATGCTGTGGGCTTTCCCTCTGTACAAGATGTCTAAGGACAGATGACACAACTGGGCGAAAGATCATTCTGCAAGCAGAGATGAATCGATAACATAAGAAATAAAATTTATTCGCTTGAAGCCTCGTCTCCCTTCGAGAAAATTTTTATTAAGGATTCGTCGAGTATACGCATACTCAGATATAATTTCTAACTAAGCTTCTACCTGTATTTTCATATTTTAATACAGATTTTTTTTTTAGGAACGAAACAGATGATCAAAGGTTTCATATTTCGATTAGTTCCTGCTATTGGCAAGCGAATATTCGCTAGAAAGATTGAATATTCGTTGGATACACGTATACACGTTATCAGCTAACTTCTAATTAGACGCGTTCATTGATCAATTCTACTTCATTTCTATATTCGTCAATGATTTATTTTTTAAGCTTGATTTGCCAAAAGAGACAACGTTTCGAGTAAGAAAGGCTTATTCTACATTCTGGCTTATCTTTGGTTGTAGGTTAATCTCTTGAGCGATTACCTGCTCGCTCTTGTCGCAGCCTTATTCATTGTCCGCCCGATGTTAACCAGGTTATCTGAAGAAGTATTTGTATTTATGGAACTGAATGTACTTTGCGTAATTTTTCCTCGTTTAAAAAAATAAGATGCAAAGTGAATTTTAAATACGTGTAATAAATTGAGAAAGCACTTTTCCATTAAAACGAAGAACACATTGATCGTTAAACCGGAGACGTTTATCCATCCGATTTCATTCGGCTGATCTTATAAAAGATTGTATACTACCATTTCAAGCCAGAACCTCTGTTTCCTCTGTAAATCGGAGCGTTCAAACAAGCGAGAAATAATATATTCTGTGTATAGGATAACAATGCGCTGTCGTCAGAATCGAAAGACAGAAAACGAGTATAAAGATACCAAGTGGACATACAAACTCGCTGGCTGTGCGTGGTTGAGAATTAAATGTAAACATGCAAGACGTGATTCTATATTTCCTGTTGAAATAAAATATTAATTTAAACTAGAGAAACGAGACAAGGAAACATTTTGCTGTTTAACCTATTCGCAGCTGAGGCCGTAGCAATACCGGCGTAGCATACATCGAAGCCGTATAATACGTCAAAGACTATTCTTAGACAGGTACACACCGCTCGTAGTTAATTAATTCTCGTCCATAAATCATAGGACATTCGTTAATTTAACTCTGCTACGTTCTCTCTGCCATTTTCCACGCAATTGTATTTTTCTAACGTTGAAAAATATCTCAAATTTATGTCAAATATTTTCTTAAACTAAATCTTTGTCGTTTTATATAACAACACACGAGATTAGCGAATAATTCCATAAATACGTTGAAATAATTCGCTTCCCACTGATTTTTCTCTGTTGCATCTGGCTTAAGTTTTAAATAGAACGAACGTCGACCCCCATTTGCCAACCGAAATTGCAATAGAATCGTTCCCTTTGTGCGCGAAGTCGTTCAAAGCAGCAAGGGTAAGCCGAAAATTTGCGAGAACGACTATAGTTCAATGCAGTTTGTGAACTATTATTATTTTCAGCGGCGAAGCGCGCCGAATACAAACGCGAAGTGAACTAAAGTCATAAGTATAATCATGCGGTTATTACACGGCTGTTGAAAACAGCCGCTCGCTGTTTTGTCTTCATTTCCGTGGAAAAAATTAGTCTTTCGAAAACTGCTCGATTTCATGCAAAACTAGAATACCTGTATCTTCTCTAAGTTTTCGTGAAATTCAGTTAATACGATGATCCTGAAATGACGTTACTTTTTATTTTTTGTTTCAGGTAAGCAGTGATTATCCACCTCAGCCTTGTTATATTTTATAAATATTTCATCATGGTAAGTCGTGTCAGTCTTTTTATTTTTATATAAAATATTTAATATCTATCAACATTTAATCGTGCTAAATAGAAATATTCCAATTTTACAATTTTCCCTCGTCGATGAATTTTTCTATAGAAACATTTTTATTCCTTTTGTTTTTCTATAGACAAATCATGTAGTACAGAGGATAAAATAAAGTTGAATAAAAGCATGTGCGTAACTTTTATACCTTTATACAGTAACCAGTAATTCCTATATAAAACAGAGGAGCATAATTCACAAGTGGAAATAAGGGAAAAAATATTTGATAAAATTTTACCGCTTTATTACTATTGCTCGTCTTCTAAATTTTCTTTTATCGACCATTTACCGTTACAGATCGTTCGTTCGTTAATTACAATTAAGACGAAACCAAAATTGAGCCATCGTGAGTACGGATCTGTATGAAAAAGCATTGGATAATATACGAACTTTGATGACCGTTAATTGAAAACCTCAGTATATTATTTGAAGAAAATTTATCAAAGTATTATCTAACTAATTAGCAGTTAATATTATAAACTCGTGAATTTCCAATAAACTCAAAATCAACGGAAGGAAGGTTTGTGTATAAACCGACAAGAAACTCGATAAAGAAGTATCATAAAATTTCAGCTCTGAATCGAACAGCCATTGTCATTAAGGGGTTAATTAATACCGGCGTAATTAGCTGAGTTTTTACCTGGATTCACGATATATATTACAGCATGATCATTTCCACTGATTTTCTTTACGGTACTTGCCATTTTATCCGATCTGATGAGCCGCGAATGCCAGGCTGTAGTTTGCGCGCAAGAAACTCCGTCATTTATCGAAGTTTCGACGATAACAAAACATTGTAATGACGCTGCTGAAAACGAATACGTTTTTAACCATAGTCCATTAACTCCGCGACCACAGTTGCAACCTATAAAACAGGAGAATATCCAACATTGAAAGCCACAAGGTAACAAAGAAAGAAAAGAAGGAAAAAGTTAAAAAAAAATGTAGGTTTGCGATAAACTTGGAAGACGTGCTTTAATAAGAAGCATCATTATGTGTCTATCATGTTCCGGAAAGATATATGTTACGTTAGACGAGTAACTGATGAACGAGTTTTCAACTCAGAAGTCAGGCGATTGTAATCTGTCGTACGTGATATATTGTCTCCTGTGCCCGTAAAGTACACTTTGATAGTATAGACGATGTTTTATTAATGTACTATCGACAGAAAGTTCGAGAGCGATATAATTCTTAGAGGATGGATAGTGAGATGATAATCAACTAAATTTTGTTTCCTGTTAATGGTAAACGATAACTAAGAATTCGAAATGGTAAATTATGTAAATGCCACTTGAATCGACAGCGATAGAAATTACGTCAAAAGGATAAACTACGTTGGGTAGGGTGTTGATAACGTTACTTGCGTTTTTGGAATGTGTAGCCCTTGTAAAATGAAGTAATCCAAATACCTAGATAAAACACGGTGTTTGGGTTATCGACACTCTCGAGATTGCATAGAAAAGTTTCGAAAATCTGGATATCCGTGGATCGTTTCAATATCTTCCGGGGACAAGGATCCCGTTTGGGGAAGCAAAAGTCCGTGCAATCGCGTTTCCAATCTTCGCTTCGATAGTAGAACGCATCATTTCGTAACTTGCTTAGAAAGTGGTTGGATAAAATCATGAAGTTCTTACGAATTTCGACCTCGATGGCTGCGTGAAAAATAAACGAACATAATAATATACGATGGCCACAGGGGAAATACACGATAAACCATATTTTTCGCGTTCTATGGAAGAGCAATTTTAAAGTTCAAAACGTTCCCAACCAATACCTGTGTCACCAAACTGGTATTTTCATTTGATTTTTGGATGAAATTCATGTTTTTTTGTCATCCTCTTGAACATTTCAAAAACTTTGATCGTCGTAGGATTGGTTATGCTCTTGTTGGTTTTGCAAAATTAAAAAAATTCATGGATCTGTCGCGCATTTTTCTTTTTTTTTTTTTTTTTTCTTCTTTTTTAAAGAGTTATGTATACCTTTCGATTTGACAGATTATTTCGATTTTCGATTATCATATTAACTTCGTTTTCGTTTCAACAATTGGATGACATAGAAACCAAAAAATAAAAAAGTAAAAAAAACACTTATTTATCGTGTTTCTTCGAATGATACACTCTGCCGGTCCGCCTGTGCAAAAAATATGTTTACAATTTTTTCGATACTTGCCAGAATCGATAAAGACCTCTGTTCGATAAAAATTAACGTACTAATAATATTTTATCTTTCTATATTCCATTTAACGAATAAACTCGTATTAACCTTATATACAAGCTTCTTCCACTGTATTTCGAACAGTGTCAATGCAATGAAACATATCACCGAGTATGTCCGTTCAAAGGAGACATGCAACGAACGAATCCCACAATACAAATTACATGTGGTGAGAAAACATTGGCAAAGAAATTCCGTGTTAACAAACGGCCATCTGTTTGGTCACGCGCGATTTGATTAGAAAACTCGTTTCGCTATCGCGAACCTAGTAATTACATCGGCATACCTTTAATATATCTCGTCCGATCCTCTATTTTCTGCTTTGCTCTGCACATATGGATACGTACGATGTAAATTGAACTTGATGAACAGGCAAGTTCGGTTGACAAGCTTTTGATTACACCGTGAATAGAGCAGCTCTGCATGAATCATCTTCTTTTTCTCAAGATGAACCGTATACTGAAAACGAGGCAATGTTATAAATTCGTAAGTCGTGGTTTTACAATCGCGAATTTCCATAATTCCTTCTTCAAGAACGAAAACATGCACGTTATCCACGCGATAATATCTTTCTGTATGATGGTAGTTCTGAAACATGGAGGAACGCGTTATGCCTGCCAGTCGATAGAGATGTTATTATCGCCATTATGGGTGTTTCAAGAATAGCCATAACTGCTGAATTAGCCAATTTATTAAGTTTTAGATAGATAACGAGCATTTCCATGTCTCGTTAATCGACATCTTCGTATTATCGACGTTATTTGAAGACGAAGAACATGACAAGTCTCATTCCTCATATTTTATAAAAAGATAAATTTAAGATTCGGTATTTTGTCAACGAATTCTGCGTGAAAATTTTGATTTTTGATTTTGCGATTAAATACATATTCTTGTTAGTAAAATATAGATACGCGTGTTTTATAAGAAAATATTTCTTCTTAACCATGAAATAACATAGAAGTGAAGGTATCGATTATGAGGATATTAACAGAAATGGATTTGTCGTACTTTTTGTCTGTATAATCTTCATTTGGAGGAGCTTTAATTCGTTGGATTAGGTCTAGAGATAATTCTATAGTTGCTACGCACCGTGAAAATATCTTCTTCGTTTTTCTGCTAGATCTACCTTGTTTCAAAAATTCATTAGAAGCAACACCCGATAAACGCAGGAAATGATAAAAACAAACTCGGTATATCGCACTTTCATGCAAAATGATTTATAAATTGTACAGTTGAAGTCGTAAACGCCGCGAGGATGAAGAGAATAAAACAAGATCTTTTTTTTTAGCGAGTAGGAATGTAAATCTCACGTAAAATACTATGAAACATGTTAAGTACTGAAATTATGCAGATATTTTATGTTTATTACATTTTAAGTTACGTTTTCATGTTATTGTTCTGTACAGGATTTTACTTCCTCTGCAAATTTAAGTATCAGAAGATCAGTAAAAATGTACCCGTCTTTATTTGTAGTTATCGTATAATTTTTCTTTTAGAATAATTAAACGATAGGAAAATTAATTATATCGAAGTTGTTCCAATTTTAATCTAAACGTAGTTTAATAATTTTCATTTCTGAATAAACACTATCTAAATACTTAAACGATATACTAAATTGAATAAGAAAAAAATGTAATTTTAATTAATCCAAATTTTAATATAAAATATTCAATATGAACTTTTGTAGATGACAGGAATCAGGTTTGATCGAACTTTATTTGCCGAGGTAAGAAAAGTCGCATGAACAATAAAAAGATCAGCAAGGATCAGTGGAGAGTTACGAAGACCGAAGTTCTGACAAGAAAATGATAAGTTAATACCCGAGATATAAGCTTTTCACGACTATAATTGCCACCGTTCATCCGAAGGCAATATTATAGCGATATTTAACTTGTCAAATCAAATTTTTTATGAAATTCCGGAAATGAAACTGCTCGTTAATTACACCATAATGTAATATTTCTAACGTAACAACATATTGAATTATCGACTATTATCGGCAATATTTCGATGCCAGAACTATTTTAAAGATAGATTAGCGTGCCGTAAAATAGAAAAAGCATCGATACACAACAGAATCTACACCTTTTTAGACATCTATAGTTATATATTTCCACGATCTTAACTCACTTAACGGTAAAACTGGTTGAGTGATTTATAAGGTTTCGATATGGTCGTGCTCTGTGCTAGAATCAGTAAAAGAATCAATTTCTTTTCTATCCTTCGTTATTGTTCTGCTTCGAGAAACACAATTCGCTGAAATGATGAGTTTTGAGCCTAAATCCTGCTATAACGTGAAACATAGAGCACAAGAATATGATTAATATTTGTGAGAAAAATTATAAGATATACTTAATGGTTCCTTTGAAATACCCAAAATGGTAGGGATAAAATAAGGAATGGTAGATCTCGTTTGTTAAACCACTCGCATCAATCGAAACCAGTTTTTCCTCTGCCAACCCCAACCACAGGTACCATAAACCCCAGTGACATACTTCATCTAAAACCTAAGCTTAACTTAACCATTCTGTCATTCTATCTTTTATCCTTATCGCATCCATTTATTACATAACCAGAAGCCATTGTTGCAGAAAAAGAATGTTTATCGGCATGTTCAGGAGTAGTGAAATTCAAGAGTAATTTAGAAACATTTAGTAGAATTAATAAATTATTAAGCTATATGTGCATCGTCTTTTTCAATTTGTCGTTATTTATCGGATAACTTCATGATTGTTTCTTTAGAAAAATTAGTTTCTGTTGAAGTGGTCGCCACTTTTAAGAAAACTCTACATCTGGTCTTTAGTTTTCTCAAGCACTGAAGCCATCGACAGCGCATAGACAAAAGACTGTCGAAGACAAACCAAAAACGGTACACGTGCAACGTTTGCTTCAGGGTTTTTCAGTTATAGAGTAACACTGCTAGCGTGTGGATCTGGACCAGCTCATTCATTGTATTCCTTCTTTGTATTTACGCTTCAGCTTAAAATATATATATTTTCTATCTTGCAATTTATCCACGCGTCTCTTTGCATTCCTATACATCTAATAACTTCAACAGTTTCCTTATCAAGTAATTGTGACTTTTTCACGTTTGCGAACTACTCACTTTTTTATGATAAAGATATGCGTTGTAACAATTAGGATATAAATAAGATGAGATGAACTCTTGTCCAATGTTAAGCAGTTATTGCCTGTTTTTTCTTATGAAAAATTTTTAGACAAACATTACAATAAAATATACTCATAATACATCGACTGTCGAAAACACTATGAGCTTTCCCTGCCACTCAATATAATACAATTAACAATATAATACAATTAAAAGATCGGCAGGACAAAGACAAAATATTGACTTGGCAACTAAGTGATTGCGGATTTTGTCATTAGGTGGTAATAAGAAAATCCGTAATCACTTAGTTGCCAAGCCAATAGCAGCTTCATGAACTCTAAAACCAGGCAAAAGTTTAATTTCGTACAGATATTTATTACGCGGATGTGTCGCAATATCCATAATCGCGGAAATCAGTGAATATCCTTGTGAAATTCGAGTTTATGGAACAAATTCAAAACTAGTCGCGTACAGGCACTGCCTGCGCAAGGTGCGTTAGCGTTTCTATTTTCGGAAAACGCTGTATCGGTCCAACCCACGAACACGATCCACCATAAAAGGCACAATTTCGATCAGAAACGGATCCGATAAACTAACTTTCCACTACATATGCTATTTTATACTTCCCAAAGATCCATAAAACCCCGACCAAGTCGTTACAGAAGCTGCTTACTGACAGAGTTTATCTTCGACGCAGTTTTGCTTCGTCCAGACATTCGCGATCGCGCGAATTTGCACGTTCGTTTACCTTTCACGACTTCCTCGTATTTCTCACTCCTCTATGAATCCCGACACGATATTTCACGATCAAGTAGTGAAATTATTACAGAATGAACCGTGGCAATTTACCTCTGAACGCATGCATCCGTGACATAATAATATATCGACTGGTATTGGCCAATATTAAAACTCGCAGACTGTTTTGCTGGCTGGCATTTTGTTGCTGGAGAAGTTCACAGCGAAACTTAAGAATTTTTTTTTCAAATTATCACTTTATTAAATAATACGTGCATCAAAGAACTTCTCGTCTTCCTTAACAATGAACTGTTTCAAGTAGTTCTTCCAGGATTATAAAGTATTTTCTTTCCTGCAATTGAAGAAAAGTTTCATAAAGTCCCGCATAAATAATATATATATAGTAAATGGAATAGCATAATACATACATTCTAACTTACATCCAATATGTTTTATGTTCCTTTTATTCTGCATGAAATTTGATATTGTCTTGTGTTATATATCGAGTAGACCTTCAAAAATGTTGTTTTCAAGAACGATGATTCACATGTAAAAATTTTCAATTTACTTTTTCATTCAAAGAAATCAACCCTTGCTCGGTTATGCTATCAATTACGAATCAAACAAACAACGAACGTCGATACGCGAAACAGCGGACGAATGTTTTTCATCTCGCTAATAAATGGCAGAACATAAATCGATCGCGCCAAACGAACTAGCTTTGGCGAAATTTCTATCGACGAAGTTCGATTCAATTTTCGAGAGTCGTCGAGTTTTCCAACGAAAATCGTTCCATTGCTCGATGTAAATTCGTGGAGCCACGCGAGGAACCACCTATGACGGATCGTCTAATTTCCCATTATCCGGGCAAGCGTTCCCGGTGTCTTTATCCAGGCCGAGCGCGTTTCTGTGGCCAATTTACATGTTGATGCAAAAAGTTTCGCTCGAAAATTGCTTCTCCGCTGGCCGAGCGTGAACTCGCTGCGCGCGTGCATCTCCGCTCCGGATTACGCGCGCGATTCCCGAGATCTCGATAGTCATGTGGCCACCGGAATACGTAATTCTGACACGCCAGAAATGAAACGCGAATCATGATAAACGTGGTCGTTCCGTTAATAAATTCGAGCCCGATTAACCCAGATCGAAACCATCGTTGTTTCTAACGGGAATATAGCTCGAATGCCGAGGATCGATCGTTCGCGGTAAATCAACGTCTTCTTGAATATGGAACTGTTGATCGAGTAAGTGTGACGTCTCCGAAGATTAGGAGTCAAAGAAATGAAAAATCGACGAATCTATAAGACATTTTAAATTGTCGATCGGCCAATCGTGATACGAAGACTATAAAAGAAACCTCCACACTCTTACGCGCTTATGGGAAATTTAAAAGTATGAAAATTCAAAGAACGAACATAATACGTAAAAATATAGACAGGAAATATGCGGAGTATAGTATTTGTTATGACATTTTACGATAAACATTAGAAAATCGGAAGCCTGGAACTTAAGTAACTTAAGCGTTTTCAGGCAACGTAAATATATAGTATTATCGAAAATACATCGTCTGTCGTTGAGATTCCTGAAATTTTAAGCGTAACATGGACAAATTCGAAAGTTTAATGCCGAAACCCTGTTTGATATTAAAAACCGTTGTAGTTATTAAGCGTTTAACTTGCTAGAAGTTTCGAAAGTTGAGTGCATTTCGAATAGCCAGTGGATGTGCTTAAAACTTTTCAAGAAGAAAGTTTTTTAAAACTTGCTAGCCGTGGCGGAAGGTTTAAATTAAGAACGCTTTTTCGAATGGAAAAAGCGGAAAGTCGACACTTGTTATGTGGCACTTTCGAATAGCACCACTTGTGATTCATGGTTCATTATTTCACGCAGGTAATAATCCCACGTACGGTTAAATCACTGTGCGAACCTATGTATGTACCTACCTACACACGCAACTTTTACTTCTCAAATAGATTGCACGTGCAAACACGAAAATTCTAGATAATTTATCGCATCGCTGCGAGCAAATATATGAAATTACGTCGAAATTATTGTTTTACTAGAATCACGAACAACGGGTTAACGGTATTTTAAATAATTTCTCAGAAGATTAAACTCGATTCATTGTAATGAACCCTTAACTGCAACTCTGGGGCCGTGGACCACAGAACACAAAGAGGACATAGAAACGTTGTAAGGAAACAATCTGAGGAGAAACTACGTTGTAATAAAAGAAGGAGAAATGGGCAGCATAAATAGTTTAATTATACATTGTGAAGTTCGTTCAACATGACAGATGAATTGTACAATGAAATTACTTGCATGCAAGAGGGATTAGAATAAATTTACTTACTTAAGCGTTAATGATTACATTATTGTGTAATAAAAGATGCAAAAGGTAAGGGCAAAGGTAAAACGGAACAACTGATGCATATGTAACACGTATATGTACCAATTATTATGATAGAAAGGCAGTAAGAAAAAGAGTTAAAATTGTGAAATGTTGCTGGAATTCGTTCATTATTCCACTACTTCCTTTCCACAGCTTGCGATTATGTTTTCTTAAATTTTTCTCGCGGAGAAAATGCTTTCAGATCCCTTTTCTTAAACGCATACCCTTCTTCGACCCGTATAAGCATATGCATATACCCAGGTGCGATTAAAGAGATCCCCTAATTTAAAACTAACTTTCAACTAAAGTTATACAAACTTCGAACTGAGACATAGCGCGTTAAAGTTGGTTTACGATAGCGTCAACTTTTCAGATTTGTTTTTAATTAAATTCGCCCTGCTAAAAGTATTCTTTTCGTTAAATCTACACGATCGAGCATAAATTAATCGACAAAGCGTGGTGTAACATTTTTTAAAGTAAATAATAATTTACTGATAGTTTGCTAGTAGCGAATTTTTTGTGACGTATCGATTTTCAAAAGGCATAAAATTTCATAGTATACGGAAGAACATTTTTACCTCCATTGAAATCAACAAGCATTTAACGTTGCATTTAAACGAAATTTCAAATAACGCGATGAAATTTTCTCCTGAATTCATCAACGATATTTTTCTCGCGGCAACGGCGATGAAAATGAATAAAATTTGACGAAGGATTTTCGAACCCGTTTACGGGCAAAAAGATTTATCAAAAGCCCGTGCGACTTGTTCTTGCGCCAGGCATCGCATATGCAGTTTACAAAAAAGGAAAGCGACGAATATTCGATCGGAATATATGCGAAAATCGGTCAGCTGCGTCGGACTCAGACGTCCCGCAGAATTTGCATCTTGCAAGTTCCATAATTAGTTAAACGCGGAGTTAATCGATTAGCCGACGGTCAGTTAATTATTTAAATGGCTGACTCAGATTGTTTGAATGATCCGGTCAATGAAATTATTATCAATTAGAAAATGGAGCGCGTTGATTTTTCTCGTTCGTTCGCTGTTTATTTCGAAACTTGTCTATTTAATTTTCATCGGAATCGTTTCATCGGTTGACTTCTTTTTCTTTTTAAAGATATTGAAACATTCTTTCAAGAAAGATGAGAAACCGCTATCGGATTACTTTGATTTGTAGAGACATTTTTAAATCCTTCGTTACGCTGCTATACTAAAAAATTTTTAGACTTGTGCCAATTATTTCTTCGATCGAACTTCGTTCTCACATTTGACTAAATTTTCTTGTTTACTTGTATTTATATATTACTGTTGGCTCTTTTGATACTAAGACTGTCAAGAGAATCGTTACTTTTACAATTATGTAATGTAATTAGTAAAATGCAAAATTAAATTTTTAGTTGGAATTCGTCTATATCGAATCGAATTTTTATAATCTATATATGTTATACCTTGTTACCGTGGTTTTGTCACAGCACACACATAGATGTCATGGAAACACGGTCGATTTTGCATTGCGAGTCTGAGGGAAACGCTTATATGAGATCGCGCGGATTTTCAGGTTTGATCCTCCAGCACGGTTTTCTCCTTCTCTTGGTATCCACAAAACGCGAAGAAAATATGGAAATCGTTTCGAATCGAGAAGGACGAGAGATCTCGAAGAAATTGTCGAATAATATTAAAGTTTGTTCGATTTATAGAGATCGTCTATCCTCTTTTAATTTCGTGCTCGAAGAAAAATTCTGCAAAAATCTCGCGCGTGAACTCCAATTTCCGATAGCTGATATGAACTCTTTGTCCTTCTTTTTTTTAATAAAAATTTTCATAAAAAGGAGGATCCGCCGATAATATGAAAAGAATAGAACAGCAAAATTTTGCAGAATATTGGCGATTTTCAGAAAACTGGATCCAATCAAGAGTCGAAAAAAAAAATCGAAACATTACGCTTGTCTTTCAATGCAAATATTAAGCTTTCATTCCAATATGTGCCTTAGTAATGTGAAATTTTATCGATCGTGTACTCTGTAGTTCAATTGATTCCAATTTGAATTAACCTAGTTTATGAATTTAATTCGAATTAATTAATTCTGCATAGATTTGCGTATACGTCGTATCCGGATAAACATATGAAATAAGACAAATTGCGTTTTCATTAGTCACGCCTAAAAAAATATGATTTGAATATTATCTGATGGGATCAGAAAATTTGGTTTTCGACTTGTGAATTCAAATGGAATTTATTTAAATTTCCTTTTTTCCTTTTTTTGTCCGTAACATACAATATTGAATCGCGTGTACAGTTGTATAGCCCTAAGTTTCATAGAAATATAATTAATTACGATTACTTAAAATATAGAAAAAGTCAAGTTATATAAATCTTAATTATTTACAAAATATATCTACGCGTGTGTAAGGAATATTGCGTTTCTTCGTTGGTGAGAAAACAAGAAAAGGAAAGCTCTGTGATATATCGATATTATTAACCCCATCTCCTATGTCTCAGCAAAGAAACAAACACGGTGTTTACTCCATTGCCTCTGAATCTACAAGTGTTTCCAGTCCAACAGCAATTCTGGATGCATTGTAGCATCCAATGGAACCAACATGCTACCCTTTGACCCAGATTTGCAAAAGTAAATTCTTTATAGTACCACAAAGAATTCCACTCCATGCAAACTACGTTGTATTTGACGAAATCTGTCTTTTTTTTTTTTTTTTTTTTTTTTTTTTTGATACATTAAATTCATGTGTTTAGTCAGATTTGAAAGAAGAGTGCACAAAGAGAGACGATTATTACAATTTGATTAGAAAAAAGAAGCAGTGTTGGAATCGTATCTTGGAAATAAATTTCTGAAAGTGTTTTAGAGAAATATGAGAAATTTCGATCAAACGTAGAGTAATACAACACTTTCAGCATAGTAATTTAGTGTCTTATCGAAATTCTAATAGAATTGGAGCGGTAGAAGCGTTAAAATATAAAGTTGTGTAAATGGTTTTTAACGAAATGCACGAGCTCATTCTTAAATCGTTAACGTTGCAGAGAATAATATAATTAAAAGATATATTACGCTCATTGTTTACATATGTAATGAAACTTTCTGCTTTTTTATACAATTTTAAATTTCAACATACTTCAAGCTGAATATACTTCGTACGAAAGACAAAAGAAAAAGAGATACGATACAAAGACACAATCGGTGTTCTAGACCTTAAATTATTTTCTTTTTATTTTTCATGTATCGATACATTTTATTACCTCCATGTTTATCATATTATATATATATATGATGATATATTTCATATACGAATGAAATTGAATGAAGTGTAATCGATAGTAATTTAACTCTGCTGTGGATTTTTAATTTTACCTAATAAATATATATATATTTTTATATTTATATATATTTATATATATATATTTATTTATATTATTAATATATATTTATTTATATTATTAATATATATATTTATTGGGTAAAATTAAAAATCCACAGCAGAGTTAAATTACTATCAATTACACTTCATTCAAGTTCATTCGTATATGAAATACAATTATGCATTCATCATCGACATTATAAATTTCATTGTAGATTGTTGGATACAAACTGTAACAATGAACTTTTCATTACGCTTATAACGTTTATTGCACTTATTACACGCTTCTATCACGTTTTACATCCAATCTCACTCAATGTCCAGGGATTCCAAGTACATTTTTAGGAACATCGATTCTGGAGTATAATACACACTAGGATATTTAATGAATAAAATTCTTTTAATCGAATTTATAAAAATTCCAATCAAAATATAAAATACCATAAACATCCACAGTCCAATCGTATTTCGTATCTCATATGGCAGAAATCTCGCGAATGATGGTTCAGATAGAAAGAGGCAAATAAATCGGACACTGAATGCGAGTAAAATTCTGTCCCATATCGAATTCTAGTTCTGCTTTCGAATGAATTTTCTACAATATGCCGTGTTCAAGTAACCAGCTGAAGGGAGTGATAGCGCGATAAAACGGCGAAGACGCAGCACAGATGCTCCTCAGAAACGGTGTCACTAGACGGCTATTAGAAATTCGAAGGAACTGCACTGTTCGTGACAACAGAATTTCCTGAATTCGGCAAGGCGCGTATTCGACGCGTCTGTAAATCCTCTGCCATTATATATGCGTGCAATTTCCCACGATAAATATTTATCGCGGTAGTTGTGTTTCGACTGAACTGTTAATCGGCTGGAAGTTCATTCATTTAATTCCTCGTAAGCGTGTGCGAGCGCGTTCGATTCTGCGAATGACGAATTAATTGTTTCTCAACGAAATGATAATTTTTTATTTTACAACATTATGCCGTAGTTACTAAATGTATCGTATATCGTATATATTTATTTAATTGACCTTCGCCTAATTTTTTTATACTCATATATATGTCTAGTCTTATTTAATAATTGATCGAAGAGCTTGCTGCATGAAAGAGAATTTTACGTCAAGATAAAATTGTGTCTGGCGTATTGTTGCTTTTATATGAGAAAAAGAAAGTCTTTTTGCGATACTGTTACGCGATATCATAGCCGAGTTGCAGCGTGAGCAATGTAAATATCGTGAAATTGTAGTTGTCGCTTAGCTGACGTAAACTTTAAAAGACAATTATAAATTTATATTAAATAGCGTAATTAATAACAAAAAAACTAGACACGACGATAGGAATAATTTCACTTGATATTATGTCGAAGTAAATGATTATTGTATATGACAGAATATCTAATTCTGTTATACAGAAACGATGGAATAATTTATTTGCAGAATATGCGCACATAAATTATGTTTATTTTGCTTAATTATATATTTAATGAAAGATTAATTAGACTAGTATTTACTCTTATACGTAATACTGATTTTAAATCTGTATATTACAATTGTACGAGGTATTTAGTGTTAAAAATTATTCGACTAAATAGAACAGTAAGAAATTTCATACAAATACTTCTTCATAAAATTATTTTGATATACTTAAATACCATTAGCATACTTAGTACGATTTCTCGAAATATCGATACATGTTTAGTTAGTGTTTCATTCAAATATTATTTCAAAAACTAAATATTCATATCAAAATAATTTCCAACATTATCCATCCTCTTTAATATTTCTAAATATATTTTCTATTCATAACCAAGGACCAAAAAAAAAAAAAAAAAATCATCTTTTCATGATCTCGATTAAAGTCGTCTATTGAGAAATTTATCGTACAAGAGTATTTCATTTATTTGTTTAAAACTTAAATCAAACACGAACACAGATGATATGTTAATCGAACGAAACACCGCATAATAACCAAGTTGATTCTTCGTATCTTGTACAGTCAAGCGTTTAAACGAAAAAAAAAAAAAAAAAAAGAAGAAGGTGGAAAAAATCCGAAAAGAGGAATAATAGAGAACGCATTTTCGAGAATAGGCAACGAGTTAAGAGACTCGGTGGTAGTTTCCTAAGGGTTAAGAACCGTCAAACATCCAAGCGAGTCGTGTCACTGGAGACGAAGAATGAAGTTGTAATATGAGAGCTCTCGACATACTCCATTATTCACCATTTGAACGTAATATTTGCGGTGTGATATGGTTTCAGGATCCAATCCCGGGCGAAGATAAGCAGACGTTGCTTCTAGCACTTGCCATCTGCGAACCCCATCCGAACTCTAACAGATTTTCGTTCCCATAGTATTGGATAACGCCTACCCTTTTAACATTCTCGTGTCTTCTTCGTCTGCACCCTCGTGGTCCCGGGATATAAGTAACTTTCCTCTTCTCTCTTCTGCCTATCGTGCGGAGATAATAAGATGGTTCGATAGTCGGTGATAAAGTAAAAAAGTATGTTGGAGTCAGACACGGGGAAAGCGGTGTGGATCAACGTGTGAAACGAGAGTTTCGTTGTGAGATATAAAAGATGAAGATATGAAAGATTGTATAAAAATTAGGATTGGCATTGGTACGCGAGGATTAAAACGGAAGAGTCGTTTAAAAGAGAATCGAAGAGAAGCCAAAAACAATTTGATGTTTCGTTGAAGAAAACATTAACAATTTCGATAAAATATAAAACAACGATCTTGAATAAAAGCATAAGAAATAATTGTCAATCGCGAACAAACTACTTTTTAACTTTAAGGAAAAATACGGAGAATAATTCTGAAATAAATGTTACAGCAACGATAACAGAAAAGGGAAAATAAATAAAAACGTGTGAAGAAGCTGGTATTTCTAATTCAAATCAATCACAATTTTCTGTCATAAGCATTCGAACAGAAAGAAAAAAAGACAAAGAGAGAGAGAGAAAGATGATGGTGTGCGTAATTCAATATCCACCACTGAAAAACGCCCCTTGATGCTCGTCGAGCGTGTATTGTATTTCTTTTAGTAGGATTTCGTCGGTGCGTAGTTTATCATGAAAATATTATCGGGTTTCGATACTTCAATAAGTTACGATCCGTGAAATCCGATGTCTGATTATTGTCTCCTCCGAGACAGCTTTACGATTCAATGGCGGTCGGGATTTTTATGGCCGATATGTTTATGCGGCTCCGTAACCACGAATATTGCTCAAACGATTGCCAGCCAGCAACATTTGGAAAATCGTGGAAACAGCCGAGAGACGTAAAAATTGAATGCCAAATAACATATTTCAATGCGAGGAACGAGTCGCTCTTTGTCTTTTTTCTCTTTATTCTCTTCTTTCTCAACTGAGAATGTCAACTGCTAAAAGGAAGGTACCGTTTATGATTATTTTATTCAGTTGATGTTAACTTCTCAATCCTTCCCAACCGTATCTAAAATTCAGTTTCTTGAAAAATTGAAAACAGAATGGTTGAAAATACGAAGCGCGGTTATTTCGAATTATACATATATTTAAAAATTATATCGATTATATTTAAAATTACATTTATATTAAGTAATTTTTAGTATGTATGAAATTACATTTAAAGACTGCTTCAGTGAAAAAATAGAAGAATATTATATGCAGCATGTTATTGATTTCGCGGGAGCAATCCTGTGTATGTTGTATTTTGTATCAACGTTTCGTAGACGTTGCAGTCTACTTCTGAAAAGTTTCAGGCTTGCCCTAAAGAAGTAGATTGCAACGTCTACGAAACGTTGATACAAAAGACAACATACATAGGATTGCTCCTGTAAATCCAATAACACGGTGAAAACTTGAAATCGTAAACGATCAATATCTTTTTAATCAATTATTAAACTAAAGAGAAAGAGACTAAATATTTCAATAAAAAAAAAAATATTGACAAAATTAAAATGGTAACAAGCATGCAATACAAACAAACAATATTTCCTTTTAACAGATAATCTAAAACCTTCAAGCGATTTTGTGCTTACGTATATTTGAGAAAAAGTCAAACCTTTTTGACTAATACGTGACAGCTTGTTGAAAAGTATATTTGTACATAGCTACGATAAAAAAAACTTCAATTTATTTACATTTGTTTAATTTTATCGATTGAAAGCGAATGATAAAGTTCTGAAAGAAGATCTGATAAATATTTATCGTATACGCGTTTTTCTTTCTGTAATAGCTTGGTTTATTATTTATCGAATTTACTAATCGAAAGTTGGACACTTTTCTAACGATCTCGTTAGACGGAATTAAAGGAAGTTCGCCAGATGTCGTATGAAATTGTGGCCTGGAGTCACAGAAACCGCTAATAAATCACCTTAAATCGTCAATTTCCAAGGAGCTTCTAGTTTCACAACTTCTCTACCTTCTCTCGCCCTCTTCTGCTCTTCTCACTCGGTCGTGCCGAGTTTTCGCGTGAATTAACTAAGAATTATGTTCTTGTTTATCATAAGTTGTGACTGCGAAATTTACTACCGCTTTCACGACGTAGTATCAGAGGGTGCACGTAGATCAGAATGCTTTTAACGTCCAAGGTATTCTCTCTTTCTCTCTCTCTCTTTTTTTAACTCTGATTTAACGTTACAAATGTAACGATTATTTTTTTCTATGATAAAATAAATGAATCTATTAAAGAAAATTTTTTGTAACAAGGAACAAAGCAAATATTGAAATTCCATTCGGATAATAAAATATCGTTGTAGATGTTAAAATTGAAATATTTTCCATTTATACGTGTGCGATGATATTTTATTTCGTTTCAATATGTGCAATTAAAACGATATGCAGAATTGCATGATTTAATGAATGCAATTGGTATTACTGGTTTTGGCGGACCGGTAGGAAAAAATTGTTTCGCATTCTGTGCTATGTCGCGACTCTTCGTTGTGATTTTTCATTTCATATCTCTCCGCGGGGCTTGCTATATTTATAGCTTTAGCGACAATAGCAGAGAAATATTGAAACGTTCGCGTACTATGACATTTCGCGAAATGCGTTCTGGGTCATCGAGAGAAGATTGACTTTCTACGATGAAGCTTCATAAACATTCATGTATCCTATCCAAACGTCGTAACAAAGAGTTAAGGATATTTGCCTTCGGATTTTTAGCTTGGGAAATTGCCAAGGTACGATACTTTGCCATTATGATAGCTAGCTGGAAAAAATTTATATTTTCCTACAAATATACATAGCTATTTATTACTTTAATACTAAATAATGAACAATATTATTTCCTTTTTTCCAATCGTTTAATCAATTTTTTATACGATAAAAATTGAACTTTTTTTCTACAAGCAACATCTTGATTAATAATGTACTTGGACATTATCAAGCATAAATTCCTTCAGTTTTACTACGAATCAACTTATGAAAAATGTTCTTCGACCATAACGTACAATCTTTAGGTCGTTGAATTTTAATACCCGCACATTTTTCTTTCTCTATTTTACAGTATCCTTCGCTTTGCAGTATAAACCACATTCGATAAATAATCTGACAAAAATTCCTATCCTCGCAACTCCAAATAATTTCAACCTTTACGTTGACAAAAAAAGAATGTACTCGTCGTACACGGTTACATACGGTTCTGTAAAACGTTGATGTCTAAAATTTCTTAAAATATATATTAGCGTCAACATGTTCAAAGACCTGGAAACCTATCGCGATTCTGGCTTCTAATAAGAAAATGAAAAATTCTTTTAAAAAAAGTAGCGAAAATGGGTACCGCGTCATCGACATAGGAATTGACTTAGAAATCCTATCGGTGCGATCCTATTTCTTTAGGATTAAACCAACTGCAAATTCAGAGGCGTGTTTTCTCGTATCACGGTACGTGACGATGGTTTAATAACTGTCTCCGACAGAATCGGATCTGTAAACTGGTGGAGAACGGTCACGTTCACGCGATGCGAAATCATTCCTACAGAACTTCATCCTTTTTGCAAACAACGAGCCGGCAAACAAACAGGCAAACGAACGAACGAGTGAGGGAACTGCACGCAATTCACGGCGTTTGCGTACGTTGTTTCAGGGAGCAGCGAGCCATGGCTGAAGAGCGTAAAGCACGCCGAACTAGGTACAGAGGTGCAACTACCGTGCGTACTGAAATTGCCACAGTGCGAAGGGCTTCACAGCATCAAATGGTATCGCGGAGCGACGCGTATCTTCATTTTCAGCGAGGACGTCGGAATTACGCGCGGGAACAACGACATCGCCGTCAGGTAAAGCACACGTATCTTAACTTTATCGTTGCTTTCTCGCGTCTCCTAGATAACACAGACGACGACAGCCTGTCGTATTAACAGGCGACAAGACGTGATCCTACGTTTTGCTACGATAATCGTAATATACATATGTATATTGTCGCTCATGAGTATGCGCACACTTTGCTCGGTTTATATTAACGATATATTAATATTAATAAAAAATGGAACGTAATGGCAAACGATCGAAAGTAATATTTACTATCGCCTTGTAGGTATAAGATGAAAAATAATCTATATGGAAAAGTGTCCATATAGTGTAAATATATAAATGCAGTCGAAATTAAGGTAAAATTTAACGTACGATTGTATACGATTGGATCAGAAATTCAGATTTATAGTCAACTTTTTGTGACTTCCGGTTTAATTAACATCCTGTGGTCGAATATTTGAGATAGGTATTTATAATCAAGCGTTCTTCATTTCGAAGTTAATAATCAGTTTTTTTATATTCGCATCAGTTTGAAATCGATATCAGGCATTGGAAAATGAATTTTAGCAGAATATTTAGTATAAATATGGATTTTTGGGTCCGTATGTTTTGCAAATTTCCAAGACATTTTGGAATAAATTGATTAAGGTTTTTGCTGAATAATACTTGCTATAATGTTGTCTTATACTCGCCTCTATGACATTGTTATAGCCCATTTCCGAAATACCGCAATGAAGCTCAAGCAGAATTAATAATCTTGTTTGCGTGGTTTGTTTGGTGGATATTAAGCCGCTATTCGCTTCGGAGCAAGTTTCTGTGAACACAAAATGAACCAAACTCTAAGCGGAAAATAACAGCATATACAGTTCAGTGTATGACGTTCGATAATTAAATCGTTATTCAAAATACACTTAATCAAGAATTTAAATATATATCTTTGAGTAATATTGTATATATTTTCTATACAAAATTAATTCCTTCGTCGCGTAAAAGTACATTACCCGTATTTGTAAGTAGATCGAATCTCGTTTCAAATTCCAAATTGAAACGACTTTATCGCTGTTACGTCGTAGATGTTAAAAATAATCTCCTGAATATTGAAAATCTTAAGAAGAATTTCTTCAGAGATTCAAAGCTGTATAATAGAATTTCATTTCTCATAGAAAATTCATAAAAGAAATGTTAAAGATGTCGTATTTGTAAAAGGAGGAAATATTCAATTGCAAACTTTATTATACAAAATGCATTACACTCTTAATCATCTCTGACGGGACGATATATTTCAAGATAATTTTTATAAAGATTCTGTGACTGGTTCTATTTTTTTTTTTTTTTTTTTTTTTTTTTTTTTTTTTTTTTTTTTAATCAAATAATATTCCATTATGAAGAACTAGAGAGATTATTTTGAACATTACGTTTCACCTATCCGTGCCTATTACATTATTGCACTTGCCAAGAAAGTGATTTATTTGAAAATGATTGCATTAGCTTTAAATTAAACGTATTTACATAATCGTCGAGACATAAAGCGTATCATCTAAAATAATTTTATATTCTCGAAACGAATTTCTTCGTCCCATAAAAATGATTAAAATATTCCCTCGAATCACGCATGTACCAATTTCCAGAAGAAAAATCGACTTTTTAATCGACTTAAATGGCAGATCATTAAACACAAAGAGTTCGCTGGTTCCGGATGGTCGAGCGAGGGGTGAGAAAACTCGATCGTGGCACCGTCAGAAAAATGAATATTACATCGAAGAGATTAAAACGGTAGAATTATTATCGTCATTTACGCGACACCGTGAAAGCTTTCGTTGACGAGGGGATAGTATCAAAAATATGGAACAGCTGGTAATCCAGGATTAACTGTAGAAAGTAGGCCAACCAAACGATCTGTTCCGATGCGCTTAATTTTTCCTGAATATTCGTCTCAACGAGGCGAGAATAAATCGGTTGTTTCGAAGTAATTTCTAACTTTGATATTACGGTGAAAGTATCACGTTGATCGTTCGAGTTAATTATCCTTTTGATCGTCCTGGTGAATCACGATGAAAACACACTCGTGAACAAAGTTTTCTCGTCTTACGTGCGAGTTTTACTCGCATAATCCAGTTGTAGCGATAAAAAAAAAAAACATCTCCTCGATGCAGATTTTTCTGATTGAGTTGTTTCGCGCGTATTGTCATGAAATTTTTTATTAAAGCGATGATCGTGGATAAATTAGGAAAAAGATAAATATTATCGAGTTCGTTGATGAACGATGAGTTCTATGCATTTGTAAAAGATTTAAAAGTATTAAAAAAATGTATATTTAAAATATAATTTCTTAGTTATACTCGTAAAAATATGAAATTATATAAATACACACAGTTTAGCTGTAATAGTAGTTGGTCGTTAATTTTATTTTCTGTGTGACTGGTAAGTAGCAATAAACGAGAAAATGATATCACTTCATTGAGACGTAAGATACCAATGAGATTTATGATACGAAAATCTCAGGAAATTGTAGTTTTCATCAATCTATTTCTTATTGATAACACATGTAATTTTAAAATGTTAGCAATTGCTGTAATATTTCCTAACGCATAAAATCTTGTGTTTATAGATTTCATAATAGTTAATGTTACAATTAGAATTAATAGCAAGTATGTAATGTATTATAATGAGGTATATGTTCTTCTATTTTAGTAAAACGTAACTTTCGTACGCATAATTTCTACGTAATTAAAAAATATATCAAAAATAGAAACACGAAGGTTCGTAATATACTGCACAACAATGCGAAACATATTTTCAAAGTAGTAGATATAATAATGCGGATCTCCATATGCAAGCACTGCAAAGATTAAAAAATATCTGCATTTGAGTTTTCCTTTTATTGCTCGGTCGTTTCTGTTGTTGAACAAGTAATTGTACACATTTTTCTGTCAGGAATAGCTTGAAAAGCGTAAATTGTTAGGTTTCGTAAAAATAATTTATTTGAAATAACGTACGCGATACAATGAAACTTGATAATTGCGACGAAATTTTTAACGAAAATATGATTTACGAAATTTTAAGATAAACTCACAAAATCAAAAATTATTTTTCGTTACTTTTTGGAGTTGGTTTTTTTGTGGGTTAACCGTAGGTAATTCGAATACGTATTAATATTTCTATTCATATTAATATTCTAAAATTTCTGCTTGTAAAAATACTGAACGCAATCTGAATATAAAAATTGGTTTCTCTCAACTCGTAACTTCTAAAATAAATCCTCTTACTAGCGAATTTTATATTTTAGTACTACTTTGTACTATAGTGGGATGATGGGTCAAATCAATACTAGGTAATCCTGCTCTTCCGGTACAATGGTTCCAAGACGTAAATCTAGCCTTAGATTCTGAATTTTTCTTCGTAAAAATATTTTATTTTACGTAGATCCTATCGGAGATGGAATTAGATGTTAGGAATATTTAGGAAATATTCCGATGCAGAATTTTAATTTATTTTAATTAAAATCACTTCCAAGAAACCAAGTAGGAAAAAGGGAAACATTTTTTATATCTTATCAATATACAGTGCAAAAAACGTTGTTAATATTTTTACCGCTTGTAATCTTTATGATATATTGTGATGTGTGTGAAAATTTAGTTTGTTCGTAAAATTCATATCAGACGTGTGGTCAATTTCTTTATTAAACAGAAATAAAGACTGCGAGCAAATAGGTGAATAAATCGGACTGCTAAAGGAAACAACTAAGGAAAAAAAAATGGCTTAAGTAAAATAGCATAAGCATACGTAGAAATGAAGGAAATTTTACACACAGTATGTAATTTAGAAAAGAAAAGGAGGATGATATATGTGACAGAAATAGAAAATTTATACAGTAGAGTGCACCGTGTAATACGATTTTTACAACACTTTAAATAATTTATACTATTCGTCGTTTTATGGTTGCTTCGTATAATCTGGCATTCCTTGTCTTTTAACAGCCTGAAATAATCCGTCAGAGCAGGTTAAATAAAATTTCATATATTTTTACGTCATCAAATTTCCTATAAATTCATACATATCCGCAGTTCAAATATTAAACTAGTAACCAGGCGATCAACGACCAACGTCTGAACAAAATCGACTATCGTGCTGCAATATACGTTTATATCGTGGAAAAATGTATTCCTGTATGTCGTTGTTACTCGCAAAATCGTTTAGTCGACCCAGTTTTTCTGGCGACGAGGGAAAAAGTCGAAAGAATGGAGAAAAGTTAGCGAGAACTTTATTATCCTATTGGCCCGGTTTCCCATCGACCATCGACAATTTCTCGCGGTTCCTCGTCGATTGTCGCCGAATCGTAAGAACGTGATAAAAATTTTCTCGCTGGCTTGATAATGGAAGGCTCGGTATAATTGAAAACGTCAGCTTGTCCATCGGATGAACGCTTATCGCGTGATGCTGGCCTGGTCAGAATTCTCTAAAATAAAACAGAAAAAAAAGAAAATATATGAGAAGAAGAAAAAAAGAAAGAAAAGTGGAGATGCTTTATGTTCATTTACATTTCGGAACTTTTATCGCCACATCCAGTCTCTTCTCCAACTTTTCTCATTTACCGCCATCCGATTTAATCGGTTGTCTTGTTTTTCTCCTCCAACCCCTCCCCCCCTCCCATGAGATCAGTTTCTATCACGGAACGCGAACGATTTTATAAAAACGAACTGATCGTGACAAAGATTAAAGTAGGGTGCGATTGGTTCAATTCCGAGACCGGTATCCGAAAGAACATTCGATACTCTCAAGTGTTTTTTGACTTCCAGAACAGAACATGGTTCGGTTAATAAATCGTTCATTATTTTCTTGTTTGTTTCGTTATTCTTTGATATAATTTCATTCTGCTAGACGCTGGAATATAGAATATCTAAGGTAGATATTCTTCAAACAAATAGTTTTGCTTGTAAGAATTAGGGGATTGCTATTCTGAACGCTTTTATCGCATCAGATCGAACAAATTGGAAGTAGAAGAGTCATATAAACTTGGTAGATTGACACGTTATTCATATACTGTAATAAAAATTGACTTTAAGGCAGTTATTGAAAAAAAGAAAAAATTTACAAGAATATAAACGATACGAACAAAAATTTCCTGCCGAAAAAGGTCGTGACAAGAATACAAATGAAAACTCTTAATTTATTTAGAAGACACAAAACATTCTTACTTTTTCTTCCTTTTTTTAAATGTTTTAAATATTAAGACATAACGCTGGCGGTGAGATGTGATCAATGTTGATTTCATCTATTCGATTATTATTATTTCATTTGAAAGCTATTATTTCCTCCCCCCTTCAGCTTCCTCTTTTTGTATTAACAAAAGATGTATTAAAAAAAAAAAAAACAATTCACTGAAAAGGAACGTCAGGCGAGAAAAAGGAATTAAAGGAAGATAAAATAAAAGTCGTCCGGGGAATTTCGTAGTACAAACTAAAATGTACGATTAAAGGATCGAAGCGAGAGGGAACCGTGCGCTCGTTCGAGAAATTTGTATCCTTGTCGCTGCGTGGATGCGTTGCCTCGATACACGAACGTGCACACGAAACGATTTTATCCTTGTATTAACACGGTTTCTTATCCAGAGCGATCCCCGTGAGAGCCTTTTTCTCAAAATACAATTTTCTGCGGCTAAGATACTTCGAAAGATACATTCTGCCGGAGAATATTTTGAAGCGGTCGGGAAGAAAGTCTAAGGTACACTTCACGTCAAATGGGAAATTGACTTCTTCGAGTCTTTCATGTTTTTCCGGTGTGTCGTCGCAACACGGATAACTTTCATCTCGAAAGATTTATATCGTTGTATTATATCGTAGAATGCGCCTTTCGTATCACTCGAGATCGTATTTTATAAACGTGCTTTGGATAGTTTGTTAGCGATCGTGTGCCACGTTCTTTTCGTCATTTCGAATCTGCAGATGTTTTCTGTATTTCAGATGTGAGATTACAATTAAAACATAACAATTTTCCTTTCATGGCACGGTGTATTCTTTCGGATTATTAGAATGAATTTATAATGTAGGAACAATCAGCTACAGACACAGAGATAAAATCCTAAAGATCGTGAAAGTAAAGTTATGCAATGATCTCGTTCGATTCTACGATGAATCTTTCAATCCTTTTACATACGAGTCTCGAGAAATCGACCATAAATTTAATCATATTGCATCTTCAAGAATTTTACATGGCCACGATAGATCTTATGTTATGATTATGTACGTGTAGCATCTTCTCACAATAATTAAACTTATGGAATTAAATAATTCGTTTCTTTGAAAGGTGCAATACTACAATGAAATCAAAAAGCTTACAAAGGGTGGAGTTGTTCAGTTTGGTTTCCCGAGAGGCTCAAATATTACTAGAACAATCTTGAAATGATTAAAATCAAGATACCAGGTAAAAAATAGAAACAACATAACGAGACATAAAAAGTTAAATTAGCTATTTTTACAAAATATATTTACATTACATAGGAGAATAATTCGCCTAATACGAAATGCTCGTTGAACGTTACAAAAAATGGCACAATCTTCCTTGTCGCGTGACACGTTTTTCCTTTCTTTACCTTGAAATTCAACAGCATATTTGTTTATCTTATTCAGTATCTTTTTATTTACCTACTGTCCAGCTTATCGTATTCTTTTCTATATATCTAGCAATTATTTCGTTTCTTTATATGTCCATCTTCGTCGTTCCACCGTCTGTTTCTCTTATTTTCTACCCCTTTCGTCGGTTGGCCCCCACCATTCCACGTTGAAAGACGCGATGATGGAAACGATTACAGCAAAAGAAGAAAATTGCCTGAAACTTACGACTACTTTCCGAGACGTATTTGCCTAGCGTTGCACTATTTCTTATGAATTCCAACATGAATCTTCTCGTGAAAGAATTCTCTGGTAAAGAAAGGAGCGACACTATATGAATACGAACGATTGGCTCTAAGCTTTATGCTTCGACGGTATGAAACTTTAATTTCGCATAGATTGCAGAGAATTTCTTTGTAAAGATATTCGATTGTTGGTAACGCCTCGGTTAGTTTCACGTCTTCTAGATTTTATCGAAGTTGATTAGTTTCGGATTTTATCGAACTACAGTAGTTACAAAGTTGTTTCTAAATTCCAAAATTTGAGATTGAAAGTAAATATGACATTTGAATGAGAACGAATACTCGAGATTTTTATTAAATTTTTAATCGATTTCGGGATCTTGTCGAAAGTCGATAGTTTCAACATTATTTTCAAATTCCTGAAATTAATATTGAAAATAAATAAAAAATCTGAGTGCTAGTTTCAGTTTTATACTAAGCTTACAGATACTCAAGATTTCCTGAAATTTTTAGTAATCTTCGAAATGTAGCGCGTCCAAATTTTATGCTAAATCATTATTTCCCATATTTAACTTAAATTTCTTAAACGTTACTACAAGAAAACCTAAACGCTCTTCTATTAAAAAATTCCTTTTTTTTTTAAGCTATCGTGTCATTCAATGAATACCAAATGTTCGTACATACTATGACCAAATTTCTGTTAAAACATCAAGAAAACATCCTTCAAATGAAAAGCATTTACAGACAAGATTTTCTACGCTACATTAGCGAAATTCACTTCGATTGGAATCTAGAAATAATTAAAATGTTATCGTTGGCTAGGATTCTTGGGTGAAATCGACAACGCATTATCTCGCTTCCGTGCAGCTTAGTCGAAGCACGAATTGCGAGGACGTTAAGAAGTCGTTTCATTTTCAATGTAATTCCTGCTTCCCTCGGTATTATCCTCTTCTATCTCCATTTCGAGGTCATTAAATTGTAAGTTTGGTTTACGCGTGGCGGGTATTTAACGTGGATTTCGCCTCTCGTTTTCTACACAACCGAGCTATGATAGGAAAAACGATAAAAGAAGAGAACGTGTCTCCTTACGAAGGGCAGAAAGATTTTCGCAATTGCAACTTTGATAGCAGTGCAAAAGCTGACCTCGAATGGCAATCTGGCCACTTTGCCGGGTTTTACAATGTCGTCCTAAGCGGAAAAATAAGTTTCAAAGAATTTCTCTGTATGCGTTATCCGAATGCGAAGCTAAGTCACACGATAGAGCTCGAGTTCAGTGGAAAAATAAATATATAACGCCTCTTGTTTGAGAGATCTTTCGAAGTCATTTTGCCGTTGTAAAGCCTGGTCGATTGGAAAATTAAAGGGGATAGGTTAACAGCGACGCTTGAGACTTTTAACTTCATGTATCTGAATGTTATCAGACCAAACTTAGAGAACGAGAATTTGGATGAAAGCGTTTATTATTTAGAACATGCAACATGAGAATCCGAAACTAAATGATGTAAAATAACGAAGTAACAAATGGTATAATATAGTAAAATAGAAGTAAAATGACATAGTATGTGTAGAGAGAAAAATAATTCTTGGCCATACAGTTGTACGTGTCCCTTGAGAAATTAATGCCAATCATTGATGCCAGTCTATGAATTATCTAAAAGTAACCAGTAATTTAATTTAAAAAATACATAATCTTATAAAGAAAAATTATTATTTGAATTGTTCTTACTGCATGTAATATACATTAAATCAATGAGAACACTGGATGATTAATATTAGTTTACGTACGTTCATTATGCTTTTCCTATTCACGTGTTTACTATTGATAATTTATGCGTATCGCTACTACGAATGTTATCTTAACGTTATGCTGTTAACAGATCGTGATCTGCTTAGCTTTGATCACATGCTGCACGCGCTTGCAGTCACACGATATCACACATAAATGAATTACGTACATGGGATACTTGGTGATTCATAGCCTAATGAGAAATGAGCAAGTTTCAGAGGAAAGTAAATTGAAGTAATTTGATGCTTTAAGATAAATACAAAATCGAAGGGAAAAAACGATTGCCGAAATATATTGAAACAATTCTATAAATTTCAAAGGAAAAATAAGAAGAAAGAAATCTTTATTAAAATTCACTACAATAAAGACGCTTGTTGGCAATCTTTCAGCTGTAAAGATTTTATTTCATATCGAAACTCATATCGAAATAATAAAATTCTACTTTGTCACATTTCGAATTTTCTTTCTTTGAATGAGACTCGTCTTTAATACGCTTAACATCTCAAATGCACTAGTAATACACGTTTTACCACTCGTCTAATGCATAAACACGTTAGCAAATGTTTATACAATTCAATTCGTCCCTCGTTTTACTTATTTCAACGAACGGAACGAGCGAATGTAGATCAGCGTTCATCAATGTAAATTTCCATTCATCGTGCACCTTCATTCCACATTATGGAACGAAGTCACTTTATATCCGAGAAGGACGCAATGAATCGTAAATTATATTTTGCATAACAACAAACTCGAATCCATTACTTTTTCCGTTCCATCGTTCTTTACGTCGGCTACGTTATTACGTAGCGTGTTAGGTTCATTAACAGGGGTCAGAATGCAAAGTTTGGTTTCTTCGCGAACGAACAAACATTGCACGGAAATTAACGTTGAAAACTGGCAAATCCAATCGAGATCGATGCGACTTAATGTTATTGGAATAACGTTAAATAATACCATTAACCAATCTGTGGGATTGGTTTATATTTTAACGAGACTGTCACGGTCCAAGATGTGATAAGCTGCAATTCCACCCCCTTGCTTTGGACTAATTCGTTGGCCGCTAATTTCGAACGTTCTTGCTCCGCGTTCTATCTACGTAATAGCTGACCCCGTGCTACCTATTTCCGGCCTAGTTTCTCGGAACCGAGTAATTAACGTCCCCGACGTTCTCTCGGTGTCTTTAAAAGTTTCAAAAAAAAAAAAAAAAAAAAAATTCCCCTTTAGAGGGGCTCGTTAGAAAAGCGATATGCGAAGATTACCGTGTCGCTATTTGCATCTGCTTCAGAGTAACCTTCCTTTCTCATTTCTTGCGCAGAACTTTTATATTAGCTGGAGAAACATACTGTTGAAAATATGTCGTTTTATTAGATTCTGCTTTGGAATATTTTTCTTACGTTTATCACATGAAAGTAATACTTTTCACATTTTTTAATTTGGTGTAGTATATTTTGATACGCGAAGATTCATTTACGATTCGACCAGTTCAATCTTCGTTCGAAATTTATGTATAATTATTTCCTTTCAATTTCTCCAAACATAATCTAACAAGTATTTACATTTTGTATATAGAAAATTTCATAGGACTCGAACAAAGCTACTTAAGCAAAATTTTTAGACGTAATCGATCAGTCGGATGAATCGGATAATTCGCAAATACCAAACGTATTTCGAGTTCACCTTTGTAAATTTAATCTTGCTACCGATAGCCAGAGAAATTTATTAGCTCGAATTTCATAGAGTGGACGCGAGGGTTGGACAGCGAATACGGTGGGCGTATTTTGAACGTAAACGTTTTGACACAATCGATGGTGCACGTTAGAAACATATTGCGGCTGAATGGTGTGATATTGGTCATCGGGAGGTCAAAGGATTTGACAGAACGCTCGTGGCGATTCGTACGTCAATCTCTAGGACAGACCATCTGACAAATGGAATGCATGATTAATGTTTGGTCCCTCTACACGTTCCTACCGCTAATGGGTTAATCTTAACTGTGTCCATAATTAGCAATTATATTAATCTTGTATCTTCGTGTATAAGATCTGCTTGTATCTATTGATTCCATGTTATAATTAATATAATTCTCTTAATTGAATTAGTATTTTGATCCTTTATGGCTACGATGTTCTTTGTATTGAAGGTCCTTTTATATTTGTGTCTTGGGTATTTAAGCATTTTATATACATGAGAATCTCGATGAGTTTGTTTAGTAAATAAATACTTTTTAAAAGATAACTTCTTATACACCAGTGTAATGTTAATAATATAAAATACATGTAACGCGAAAGATTATTTCAGGGTTTTAAATATCCACAGATATCGAAATTAAGTTTATGTTTCTGTATATTCGTGTGAGTATGCACGAATGTTGTTTATTATTATTTTACATTCAGTTATAGGTAGCTTCTTTATATATAGGATATCTGCAGCAGTTTTTTCTTTCTTTTTTTTTTTTTTTTTAAGTTTTAATGTTATATCAGAATCAAAAATTGAATATGAAGCATTGATTTTCTGTCAATATATAGACATTTCTCTTTCAGCTTCCCGCTCGAGTTAATTAATTTTATAATTATGCTTCAGGTCAATTATATTTGCGATTCCAGCTACGTTATATGAACAAGTTTAAAATATTAATAATGAAATACATTGCAGATTTAACGTAGTATATTGATATTGTATAACCATAACTTTATTAGTTAAAATTGTTAATTAATTATTTAAAATCATTAGGAACGTTGGTACATAATTTCTGTTCATTTGCTTAGAAAGCAAAGTTTTAAGTCTACTACCTTAAATTTTACTTCACTATAAAAAGAACAACTTCCCATGAATTTAATTGTATCGTTCGTAGACTGAAGTGTACTTGGTCGTCATAAAGAAGAATAATTAATAAAATATTCATCACTTTTATCCGCGTTCTGTTCCAATACACAGTGGACATCCCCTGCTTTCAACGTCAACACAGACATTTAGAATATTATAAATCATTGTAATTGGATAATCAGAAAAGACGAGATTCCTCGCTCTTTCCCCTTCGAAACGAAAGGAGAAGAATGTAATAATCAGAATAGAATATAATAAAAAATAATAGAATATTTTCACGATATCCTATATTCCATAAATATTCGCATCTTCCAAAACGAATGTGAACGATACAATTTTCCATACAACGTGAACGACAGAATGAAATAGAAAATTTCATAGACGTAAAAGGTAATAGAAGCGGATCGATTTATTTTTCTCTTCTCTCAAGCGCCAGTTACAATGGTTCCATTCGCTTAATTCACCCGTGACGTAATACGTTCTTCCCAGAGAAGATCAACGAGCGTCCGAAATGCGATCGATACTTGATCACCGATCACACGCACGAAATTCCAATTCCTTCTGATTACGGAACCGTGCTTAAGCGCACAAGTAGACGCTAGTACGGCCCGATTTTGCGCGGCAAAGAGGATTGGATGAAGCGGAAAATCTCGAACGGGAGCGTAATGGAAAACGTGCATTTCGATTTAGAACGTATTGGGTGATGGCCACGGGACGGATTTAAAATTTATTTGAGCGAACTAACTCGACCCGATGACGGCTCATTTCAACGATCGAGACCTGTGTTTTCGTGCAAAACGCGCCGGTTTCTTCTTCTCGTTGGTAATTGTACTTTGTGAATGGTTTTATTGTACGGTTTCGCTCGAAACGCTTTAAATGGAAGCAATTATCTAGTTTCACTGGCGTGTTACATGGAGATCAAGGAAAATACTGTGTTCTAGTTCTTAATCATTGTGAAAATTATGCGAGAGTTATGTTTAGAGGTTTACGTTACGTTAGGTGTGCAATTTGACACAGATTAGAAATATTTTTATAGCAGGTTCTGTGCAATATATTAATCGGTGTACAATCTTTCAGGAAATTATACTTAATTCTTTATAAAAAATTGACATATTGGTATTTCTTTATGGTATTAGAGTTTCTTAGTTCGTTATGGTATTTCTGTTACTATTTGTATCGTGTAGTTGAGAAAGTATAAATTTCTCTTTGAGATTAGTGATCTTTTTACTGTATATTTCTTTAACTTGACATTTTGCGACATGTAAAAGTTTCTTGAATTGTATTAAAAAATTTTTTATTGATTTCTTGTTTATTAGAAAGATATATTACATATATTCTTTTCTTTTTTTCTACTTTATTTAGATATATCTCACATGCTTCTGTAAGTGGAATATTCTTGGTTAAAATTATATTACGAATATAATGAAATAACATAATTCGCCAAATTGCCATATTAATCCAATGAATTGTTTACTTTACTAGCTGAAATTTAATTTCTTTACTTTCGAATCCAATACTTTGACTCTTCTAAGGATACATTGCTTTTCATAAGAATCAATAAAAAAGTTCGTTATTTAAGGTGTTGTTTAATGTAATTTGAGGGATAATAGACGAAATTTTCTATGCGATTCCATTGTTCAAATATTTTAGCAGCAATGTAAGAAATATAATGCGACGCCGAGTAATAAAACTTAGTTATCGAGGACGAGTAAAGATCAAAGAGAAGCGAAGCTTCCTCGAACGAAGACGCGACAGAATGTCGTGAAAACTTTAATGAAAGGTCGCGATTCGTCCAAACACGGGGCAGAAAGTTCCTTCGAGTTCCTTTGCAAAACGAAGCTTCTTTTGACGAGTTTAAAAAATTTCGTGCGTTCTAAGGAAGTTCGCGTAAACGTAAAACGAAAAGCGGAAGTTTTTCGACGAAGCACAATTTTTTGGTCGAACTTTCTCAACGAAGAATTTAATGGTATTTACAACCGCCGTAGTTTGATATTTTAATAAAGATCTCATCTCATCCTTGCTAATATAATATTCAAGATAGTATTAATTGTAAATTAATGACAATCAATTATTCGACATATCAATTGCAAATTAATAGCAATTAGTATCCTACATATTAGTTGCATAGCACAAACGAATATACACAATGATAACGGAAATCAATTTGAACTGTAGGTGTTTTTAAACGCAGTACTATGAAAATGTTTCATAGATCCAAAGAGTTTTACAACTAAGTCGACTTGAAATTCTATTACCATACGAAAACTTATTAAAGCGACAAGAAATTATCATTAATGTCTATGGCATTAATTTTACGTAGGAATTGGTTCGTTGCAAACTAGTTAAAAATAATAACACAACTAGCGGAAGATTCCATGTAGATACAGCTAAAAATGATTTCAAACGAGCTGCTAGTACATACCTTTTATATATTATATATATTACATATATATATTTTTCAATTTATTTCTCAAAAACAAGAAAAAGAGGAAAAAAGAGAGAGAACAACACAGTCACAACATCAGTCACCTATCTTTACATTAAAATTGATTAATTACAAATTAATTAAACGGCAATAAAAAATTGAATACAAATACAAGGATAGAAAAATTACCGTAAATTTGTAACCAAAAATTTCTTTCTTCGTAAAAAGAGAGAAAGAAAAGTATGTCGAAAGCCATAGTTCCATCCTGTAATATCTTCTATCTTGATGCGCAGAAGATTCATTAGCTGAATCTGTTTTCACGAGGGCAATAATTCCAGTTCGGAATCACCTTCCGTAATAACGGAACAGGTCGAACTCCGTGCAGCAATCCGATGTCAAGCGACATCGTGCGACTGCACGAATCTGCCAACGTAACTATACTAGTAACAATAAATAGATTACACAGGGGAGAGGACGGTCGGAGGGCCGTTTTACATGCAGTTGAGTGTATTTGTACAGCTGGTGCGTGTATCATTGCGCCAGTAATCAACAGAAGTGCATTGCATTAATGAACAAACGCACTAGTTAATAACAATTATCGTTGGTATTCGGATATTGCGTCGCTCGCGGGGTGTACGCCGTGGCTACAACTTCTAAGCATTCTGGTTAACGAAGCGAAACTGCAACAAGGGTTGAGTAGTGAGCTGAGAACGATCGTAAGAGCTATTGGAGAAGATTAAACAATTGCTTGTCTAGATAGTTTGATGGACGAGTGTAATGAACGAATGATTCTTTCGATAATTATATTTTTAGATTTTAAAGTTTGTCTATGAACGTGAACAAATAACGCGAAAATTTAAAAAAAGTGTATCGCAAACGATACAAACGTTAATTACCATATAATAGAGTCTTGCAATTTTCTCACTTAACACTAAACCTACCATGCGCGGTCAAATGACCGTTTTTGAAATTTCGTTTAGAATTGCTCGTATACAACGTTACTGTATCACCATGTAGCTTATTGACTTTTCCTATAATATACATACAACCCATTTTTCAATATTCACAACTCTCTTTATCGTTTACTTTCCGAAAAAAATTTATAGCATGTCTAGTCTACCACGAACGATCATTTGACCATTTGAAAAATTCATGTTATTTACGACTATATTCTTCGGAAAGCGCACTTCTGAAATCGTTTTACGAGTCTACGATGTAATTGTGGATCTATGGTGTAGACAAACGCGCGATTGGAACAAATGCATAGCGTTCTTTATACGACAATACGGTCTTGCGATCCGAACAGAGAGCATCAAAATTTCACAGTGTATTATAGAAATTATACGTGGTATAAGCGATAGTTTCGACAAAGTCAACAGAGCAAACAATATTTTGTGGTATGATTTACAATTTTTTTTTATTTCTGGTCTCAATGTTTTTGCCCCGTTTGATTTATATTTTTATATTTTAGTTTTTATTTTATCATTTGCATATTCATCCCCAAAAATGTCAAGACATTGGAGGAATATCAATTTATTAGACAAAATAAATAATTTCGACGAGGATTGTTCGGAAGATGACCAAGAAGTTTCCGATTTTGATAATGATACGGCAGAAAATAATTGTGACTTATTTGACAGCGATACGGTCGAAGAGAATATTTTGAATATACGAAGAGGACGAAAAAGAAAGAGATTTATAGTTAGTTCCAAAAGTGAAAATGAGGAAGGGATTGAAACTGCTATATTGAAACTGCTGAATATCAGAAGGAGAGACAGCTAAGCAAAGAATGTTCATCAAAAACAATAATAAACACAGCTACAGATTCTTCTGGACGGAAATCTTGTCAAATAAGATATTGTAAAGTCAATAAGACTAACAAAATTTGTATAAAATGTAAAAAATACGTATGTGGAAAATGTGCGATACAAAATGCTGTAATTTGTAAAAAATGTGATGAAAATACATGAAGGTAAATAAAACTTTCTAAATAGAAAAGCGGGCAGCGGGTTTTTATCGTAGCACCGCAAAGATATTTTGTTTACTATCCAATTCCAATTGGCTAAAATCTCTTTCTATATTAAGATACATATGTTTTTTTGAATCGGTCGTTTGACCGCTCATGGTAGGATTAGGTATACATGAAATGTCGGTAGATTTAGTGTTAAAAGAAACAGAATGAAGGCCGTGAAATATCTTCTTAGAAGATGTAGAATATTTAAAGTATCTGGAATGGGGATCAAAAAATAATCGACTCCATAGATGTTAGAATTTTCCTTTTCCGATAGTGTGTTCGTTAGCTACCATTGTCGTTACTCCACACCGTTACTCTGCACCGTTTATTTAGCAAGATACGTCTCTGAAAAAGAAACTCAATACCTTTATTTGTTCGAACTAAAAAATGTCTGTAATAAAAAAATTGTCAGATAGAAATATTGTTTCCTTCTCTATATAAATTCTCCGTAGTTGCTGCATTAACCGTGTGAAAATTTTGTTTTCACTGCAACTAGTCATCCATGTCAATCGCATATTTCTCTCCCAATAAATGATTGATTTGCCGAAAGATTATTTGTTCGAATCGTAACGAAGTTGAATGATTTTGACGATCTGTCAGGCGTATTGTATCGGTTCTATCGACAATGATGGATGCGCCACTGCAATCGTATCGGGCAAATAGAATATGCGATTGTATGGTATACATCCTAATCCTATTGTTTCCTTACTGGCGTAAGTAAAGCGGTATCGATTTAACAGCATAGCGTGCAGGTTGATCCGTTTCATTGTTCCATTCATTAGCGCATGCTAATGAGATTGCAAATGTGTCATATGAATGACAGTGAACCGCATTAGAATATGTTTGCAAATAAGAATATCGTTGTCATTATTCTATCCGATTTGTATGATTAATAATCCTCTCAACTCAGTTTCTATGTAACATACGCTATATTTAGATATATAAGTTTTAACATGATTGTTTATGTTCTGCTTCGCGATATTGGAGTATCGTTAATTATTACTCGATTACGTCACTTTTATGCAATTTCATATTATCAACGTAACTAAGAAAATGGAACTTACATAAAAATTTATTTCACTGGAGAAAATAACTTCTTTATATTTTCACTTATCACGCGCATTTCGTACAATTTTGCACTTTTCAATTTTCTCATGAATGTATGAAATAATTTTTCCTGTCTTTTACGTGTTTTAGGTCGGATATAGAATACACGACAAATTCGTCGAAGACTTTCTTGAAGATTCCGGACGTTAAATTGGAGGACGAAGGTCTCTATAAGTGCGAAGCTACATATCTGGCTGTGAATCGAAAGTGCAATAATGTCCAGCATATCATACTTAACGTCACCGGTAAGTTTTCTAACGATACTGTCTCAGACAGTATAGAAAAGAAAGAAAACCATTGAAGTTTCCAGGCTTCTCTAGTATCCAACGATTGAGATTCGCTATTCTTAAATTCTTCAAACTTTTGAAGATCTTTGCCACACCATATCTTGTCACAAACTCGTCAAAACGAAATGTACAGCAACGAATTAAGACCATCTTCTCTAAATAACGTAAATAAAAAGAAAAATCCAGAGGTAAGGCGGAAAGACGTATAAGAAGGAAACACCAAAAGGAAAGTTATCATCGCTATTTATTCAGGTCTTTCTCTTTGCTCCGCTTCCTTGTCGAAAGTTTAACCGCTAGTAGAACTTAACTTTCCACTGCAAAGAGACCAGACTTCATAAACATTTATATGCTGAAATTTTAAACTCCCGTTTAGTTTAGGTAATTTATTATTCAATTTAATGAACTTAGTATTAGTAAATGATCGAGTCGTGATTATTTGCTGTATAATCGACTGAACAAACTATGAACTCGAAAAGAGGGTAGGGGACGGTTACGAGATAGAGGAGCCTACGGAAGGGATGCTTTTCACGGTGCACGAGCCAGAGGTGGCGTATAATTTAATTAATCGATTAAACGTCGACGATCCCCCAGTAGTAAGATATGCGTGGAATAACTCGTATTAGACGTATCGTACTTGTACGATCCGTGTAATCTGGGTAATCCCAGTAATTCGACAAACGAGAAAGCCGCAGTACTAATCCGAAGTGGTAACGACTAAACCACTGAACCGGTTATCTTGACACACGCAACATGTCATACTATTAAAGTGCGGTTGAATTTACGAACATGAAAGGGATGCCAATTACTTTGAAATTTTAGCTGGAAACTGAGATACCGCTCGACGGTGTCACCGGTGAAACGAACTTATGTAAACCGCGATAAATATGTGTATTTGAACGGACACTCGTAATTTGCCGCTTAAAAGTGTCCGAATTATATGAAAGTCCACGTGTTATTGGCTTAAATATGAGCCGTGATATTGGAAATCAGTAAATGATATTTTAAAACATTGACTTTGCATATTTTTTTTTCTGAATATTTTTTGGACAAAGTCGAGATCTTTTTGATAGAATCGATTTTTCGTAGAGGAAGATCGGCGCTTGGTTGAAGATGCCTTTGTCCGAAAAATAGAGGAAGAGAATCTACAATAAAAATCTCAGGTTGATATCTTGAAACGTCGCGCATGAATAATTTGTTTTTCATTAGAGAACGCGTTACGTAATATTTTTGACAACAACATTTTTCAAGCCAGAGAAATAATTCTTAGAAATTGCCTAAAGTGAACACCTCCGATAATATTAGGTTGTCCGAGAAGTTTCCTTCGTTTGATAAGAAAATAATAGACGCATAATGTTTTTTGTTTTATATTACTTTATTGAATTATGCACGAATGTGATAATAGAGATATATCGAAATAGATCATGCCTAATTCAATAAAATAATATAAAACAGAAATTGTTGTTCATCTATTATCACTTTATGAAACGGAAGAAACTTTTCGGACAACCTAATACTTAGTAAGAAACTTAAAAAATTCCTCAAAAACAAGTCCAATAATTGTACCTTTGCTTTCACCTTATACGTCCATAGAATGCGATGTTCAAGGTGCAGTTTCGAAGAATCGCTCGAATCACGAAAGTTGGCATCGCGGTTCTTACATCGCGTTTGTTAAAGAATATTCCCAGACCGAAATTATCCGCAGTTTGGAACGTCAGGAAAAATTTTCGCGGTAAGTCCGTCGCCAACTAACGTGGATTCTTACGTCGTCTGATTACAGTCAGACCGTGCTAATAACGCGAGACGTGTTCTGAATTCGTGCAAGCGTGGCGAACCTGTTCATCCATTGAAGGTTTATTGTAATTACCAGCGTGTCGCGAAGCGAAACTCGCGAATAGTCGGAAGTTGTAATGCGGAAGCCGAAATATCACGCAGGATTCATGTTTTCCCACGTTCCCAGCCTTTCTCGGAGTTCTCCGCTCGCGTAAGTGCAACTTTCCGAATTGTAAATCTTCCGAGGATAGACCGAACCGCGCGGCTTTGCTTTCAAAAGCATCACACGTATTACGTTTGTGTGACTTTCTGGACGTTTGATGATTTTACGTACGAAGATTTGTCTGATGGTGGAAAATCGAAAATTACTATGACGAAAGCTGAACATTACGAATAGATTGTGGATTTTTATGTATTTATAGAAAATTCTGAAAAACATGTAGATTGCACGTAATATGCAAAAATATAGTATAAAATATTCAAAGCATAACATCTGTTATAAATCATTATACAAAATAGACTAGACAGATTAATTCGACTAACTAATTAGATTGCAAATGTTTATATAGTTTTGTGTTCGTACAATTTTTATTAATTAATGTAATTTAATGCCGTTAATAACGAATAATTGGAACTTGGATAGAAAATTGTTTTACCTATTAAATATTATAAGGAGTATTATAGTTTAAATATTTTATACGCGTACTTTTAGATATTACGTACGTTCTGTACATTTTTGCTTCGCTATACTACTTCGTCCTATTACTTCCACAGACTATACTTGAAACAAATGTCGAAATTAAAATAAAATATTTTTGTCACATTTAAATATTCGTAAGTATATAGATTACACGACTCTAGTTTTAAAGCAAAGGTAGAAATGTACGTGCAATGCGACGTGTTTGAATGGATCAAAGGCGACATTTTTAGGGCGGAAGTTGAGGAAGGCTTGGCACGTGGTTTCCTTTCAATCTAAAATTTTCAATCGCGTTACAGTCGAGAAGAAAGTACAAAGGAGAGTCGAGGTGGATAGGTTGAGGTTTAAAGAACGCGACAAAACGAGCAACGTTTCAGGCGGTCGAAGGTCCGAAGCTCGACAATGAATGCGACCAAATAAAAACAATTAGAACGACGTTGCTATTAAAAGTTGCAAATTGCACACTTGTGCCGAGGTCGGGTTTGCCACGTAAAATATCGCATCGTTGTGTCCGTGTCTCATTTCCATGGGCAACATTATTTTAGGTGAGAACAAACGCTTTTCAGCCGAGCCTCGTCATCCGCACTAATGATACGTTTCACGTTTGCCCGTTGTTATAAATTATTATGGCTAACGACACAATTAACGGCCAAGATCCCGCGGTGTTCGTCGTTTTCGAAATATCGTAAAATATCGACCAGCACGCGAATAGACAATTTTCGTTTAATATCGCATTTTACTCTTTTGCGAATCTTCGTATTTCTTTTACGTTATATCGATTATAAACGTACGTTTTATTTATTCGATGGGATCGATGGCGTTTGACGCGAATTTCTTTTTACATTGACAGGAATCTCGTCATGTGAAAAATTCAACGTTGGTAGAAATAATTTTCCTCGGACATTTCATTTTCGTCGCAATCGAGATAACAAAGAATCTTTATACAAGCGAAGTACATCAAAAACGAAATATCGTGACGCGAAATTATTTTTTTGTCAATCAGTTGACAAATTCGTTCTTTATTGTCAATTTTAAACAAATTCAAGATCGGCAGAAATAATTTTCATCCACCGTTTCATTTTTATTCCGATCCGCTAAAAAACAGAATTTTTCGTGCAGCAGCATGTCGAAAATTAAAAGTAAATACTTTGACACGAGATTAATATTTTGTCGCCGAATTTTAAAATTTATGGAGTAATCACTTCCGATGAAAAATTAATCGCACCAAACGATACGTATGAAACGACGAAAAAAAAAAAAAACTAACTCACAAACTAATTCATAAGCAGCTGTGTTTTTCAAATTCGCGATTATGGAATTCTGATGGCAGTGTAGAATTTTTATTGGGAATATGTACGCTATGTAGGTCGAAACTTTGAAAGGTTCGAGTGTGTCTATAAATCATGGTATCGCGCGTATCCTGTTTTCGCCACAAATTAAGAAAATTTTTTTTTTTATTTATTTATTTATTTAATTTTACAATTTGTCCAGAAGGACATTTGGTAAAATGTTATAACTTGAAAAATATAGCATGTGGATGGTTACCCCCAGCGGGGTTCCATCTTCTAGGTTGTTTATTGTTTTTCTATTGCGAGGTCTGCGGGATGCTTCTTCTTCAGTCTTCTTTCTATTACGGTTTCTTTTGTTTCTGCAACTAGCTGGTTTGGGTGTATTGCAAGTCTTTCTTTGTACTTTTTTGCGTATCTAGCGATTTCCTCTTTAACTGTTGGAATTTTTAGATCTTTTCGGATGTCCTCATTTCTGACGTACCATGGAGCGTTAACTAGTGTTCTTAAAATTTTTGCTTGTTCTGTCTCTATTTTATTTATGTGACTCATTGCTGCCGTCCCCCATAGTGGGACTCCGTATGTCCAGATTGGTTTGATTATTGTTTTGTATATATTTAGTTTATTCGTTGTGCTTAATTTAGATTTTTTATTGGTTAACCAGTACATCTTTTTCCTTATTTCACGTATTCTGCTTATTATAGATTTTATGTGATGCTTCCATGTAAGGTGTGTGTTTAAATGTATTCCTAGATATTTGACTTGCTTTGTATGTGCAAATTAAGAAAATAGCAGTGTTTAATCATAACGTGAGTTGGTTCGTTAGCAGATAGAAACCGAGTATTACGCGCATGTACTCTTTTAATGAAAGTCAGCTGCGAAGAAAAATATAGCTAACTGAGTTTCCAAATATGTCAGTCGAAGATTAAACAAAATAATCGCGTAAACGTGGTCGAGTTTTTCGTTCGATATTTTTGAAGCTTGAATTCCTCAACACGTTTAAAATTTTGTATTTATTTCTTAGTATTAGGTTATCCGAAAAGTGTCATTCTTTTACAGACACGTCTTTTACAACGACGCATCTTTATACAAACATGAAACCTAATCTGTCGAACATTGTGATCTTTATTTTGATAGAACAAAATGGATTAAACGTAATTCGATAAAATAATATAAAACAGAAAATGTTATGCATCCGTTATTTCCTTATAAAACGAAAGAAACTTTTTGGACGACCTAATACGTTACCAAATAAAGATAGTGTAGTATCGTGAGCAAAAAGCCCTAAAAATATCGGATGAGCCATAAACATTGTCGCGAGCCGAGGTGTCGACAGGCCCATCGATGTGTCGTCGGTCCTTTACCTGAACAGTTTCGTGGAAAAAAGGCCAGCGTGACTCTGGCCACGAGCGGCTGCGTAACACGTGCGTGGCCAGACTAAGACAAAGGGACAAAAGGGATGCTAAGGCAGAGAGACAAATTCACAGTCAGTGTCAGTGGAGAAGTCAGAGAGTGTGAATCGAGAAGCTAGAGAGTGCGAGTTGCGTTGTCGATATAGAGTTGCTAACGTTGTCGAGAGAGTGTGGTCCGCGTGAGAGAGTGAGCGTTGGATCCGTTGTGACGAGAGTTGCAAATTAACTATTGAGTTGTTTAGAATACAGTACGTTGTTGTGATTAGTTCTGTTAGATAACCATCGTTTTCTGTCTAATAAACATCTGCATCAATCCATATATTCATTGTAAATAACTCAATCATAATTAATTTACGCGATACTAGAATAATGGAAAGATCTGAGCTAAAATGAAAAGTGAATGGAATACGATTTTAAATGTTGAAGAGAATCACGGTTTATATTATTATACATAGATGTACATAACATACATGTATATAATAAAATAAAATAATATATTCTGTGCCTGTAGAACAGTATCTTATCATATGAACTGAGATTATTACATTTTTACGTTAAAATAAATCTTAAATCTTGAAAGTAACACCTTGAACAGGAAAAAATTAAGACCAAAATGCAAAAGTTTCTTGCTTGGCTCGAGGCAACAACTGGAAATAGCACACACACGAGGGTAGCAAATCCGACCAAGGGAGAAGGCTCGATCTCAGCACAATTTTTCGGCTGAGTGACACGGTTAAGGGGCGAAATTAAACACTGCTTCTTCTTTCTTACGTGCTTCATGTCGGAGTATCACTCGTTGTCCTTGTCGAGGAAGAAACGTGGCTGCGGGCGATCACAGTTCTCATTTCTTTTTTTAAAACGACTCGTTGCCTTTTGCCACTGCCTCTCGTGTATTTATACGCGTCGAAAACACACGGGCATGAAATAACAAAAGAGGGCCACTATTTCATGCGAAAAAGAATTGCTTTTATTAGAATGCTAATTAAAATGTAATTCTTGCGTAATCTTTTGTAATTCTTCCGTATTTCTTTATCGTATTAACATATTTCGTTATAGTGTTTCTCTTACTATTTATATCGTATAGTTGCGAAAGCATAAATTTCTCTTTGAGATTAGAGATTTCAAGATAATAAAAATGTAAGTCTTGCGTAATCCAATTCGATGAAACAAAAGAAATGACATGATCATTATATTTATAATTAATGGTTGAATTTTCCGACAGAATTCTCTTGTTCAAGATTTCGATAATCGATGGAAAGTCCATTATGAAAATAATAAAAATATATACGAGAAGAGACGACATACTAAAATAATTTTTTATGGTAGAAATGAAATTATGGTTAAGCATGATGTTGCAACTGGCAACATGTTGTTACTGGCAATGAGTAAACATGATGTTAAATGGTTATTTATTTAAAGTTTAAGAAGTTCCGGAGGTAGAGGGAGCATATTTCTAGTAAATACACCGAAAGTTTAAAAAACGGATTAAAATTTCTCTGTGATTAAAGTATCGTTTTAATTAAAATTTTAGACTTTGATTTTAACGGCGATGTAGTGAAGAAACGAGAAGAAAAAAAAATAGACGATTCTGTCCGTATTAAAGATGTAACTCTACCTTAACATTAATTACATAGAACGAACTGCATATCGTGACCTAATTCTAAGATGCTTGCAATTTCCAAATCTTATTTTCGCTTATTTTCTATAAGAACCTGTTAAATTTTCAAAAATCCTTTCTTCGTTAGTATTCTTCAAAGAAGAAAGGAATTTTATTAAAAATTGTAAAAGAAACTCGCCTATATTGACAAGATTAATTTCGTTGGAAACATATTTACAGTAACCGAATATAAAAGCAAGCCGTTTAATATTAATATCGATATAATAATATTGATTTTCAAACTTTTTCTTCAATTCGATATGAATACGCAGAGTAAATAAATGAATATTTCTACCCCTGAAATTTCGATATTCAAAGAAGAGAAAAAAAAGTAACAAAAAAGACGAAGATGACAAGATGGGAAATCGAGTTCGATTTTATTTTGCGAGGACTTTGACTTTCCGGTGCATGTATGTGCAAGCTAGGTGAAAACGTATGGCGAAACTTTCACATCGACCTAATGCCTGTCCGAAAGTTTCCTATAACTCCCACCGTGCAAACGCATGGACGAAGAAAGCGCGCGATTCTGACGACCGAAATGAAATTTGAAAATTTGAAACTCATTCGGTGCATACGCGCTGCGATTCTTTCACCTGTTGTCAGCTTTCACCTTTTCATGACTCGAATAAATATAATGAAGATATGATGAAAAAGATCTCGTTGTCAAGAAACAAGAATAACTAGTCCGCCCATAATTTATCTATCGTAATTTGTTTTCAAATCTGATATTAATATATCTAAAACGAAGACAGTATAATTTTTACTAGACATATGTTTGCAATAAATGCCTTGTAATTTCTATATACACCTTCAGATTGGTTTTAATTTTAACAAATATAATCGCGATGACAATCGCGTCTCATTACAGCGTCAATGAAATTCCAAAATTCCAACACGTACAATATTGACATTAAAATTTTCCATGATGAGTATTCAAATATTTTCATGAACCGTTCTATATCTTTTTCACCCGTATGATCGTCCAGGCGTTGAAATCTTTTTGGATACTCGTTAGAATCGGCAGAAATTCAACTCAAAAATCATACACTAGTATCACCGATGTACCGATATTATGATTAAGCTGCATAATTCGAGGGGAGTAATTCTAACAGCCATTTCGTTGGCTGTTGACGCTATTCGTCGCGCGTATTTCAGAGAGCAATTTATCGGATGGAAAGCTGTTACGATCGCGAACCGCGCAAAGGAGCGGCAATCGACCTCTATTTAAATTATATGAAGGACCACTTGTCTCACGGCCAATCCAATTAGATCTTCTAGCTGCTGGAAATTATGGGATTTCAGACAGCTCTCTCCCTCTCTCTCTATTTCTCTCTCTGGGCCATTGGGCTTCTATCGACTCGCCAGCACTTCTGGTTGGACACCCTCGCTAACTCCTTCTAATTCGGACCCCAAATACATCGATCTGACCCCCTTCGACTACCCCTCGTATTATTAAAACCGATTCTAAAGGATTCCGCTGCTCAAACCATTTCTACCGACCCAAATCGAGTTTCCCTAAATTATCTCTCTTAAGATTGTATATATCGTATATGAAGGAATTATTTAGTCAAATTATTTGGTTTGTATAGAATTTATTAGGTTGTCCGAAAAGTATCTTTCGTTTTATAAGGAAATAATAGACGCACAATGTTTTTTGTTTTATATTAGTTTATTGAATTATTGTTGGTATTTCTATATTCAGAGGTAGGATCACAATAGTTATTATTTTATTCTTTGGATGGATCTATCACACAGTTTTGTGTTGAAAAACATTTACTGCACATTCTTACATGGACTAGGGATAAAGAAGAGAACATCTTAAACCTATCGATTAAATCTATCGATTGCATCTAAAACTATCTTCTAGATACTATGTATTGTAACTAACGCATCTGCATATGAATGGCGAGCACGAACTCACGTTGTCATTTTCAACAATTATGCAGGAACATAATAATAGAAATATAACAAAATGGATCATACGTAATTTAATAAAATAATATAAAACAGAAATTGTTGTTCATCTATTATCACCTTATGAAACGAAAGAAATTTTTCGGACAACCTAATAGTAAAATTGCGTGAGATTAGTTTCATGAAGATATAATGGCTCCCTGAATTAATTTATCGTATCGTAATGTAAATTCGTCTCGTTTTTATTAGGTACATCGTCGTTTTCGCAGTAACGAAATCTGGTCTTTGTCTGAAACAAATAGAATCGCTCATAGATATGGAAGTATAACGTTGCAGAAGTACAATCTTCGTAACAGACAATTTATCATCGTCGGCACAGAGACGTAACATTTTCCCCCAAAAAAGGAAGCAGCATTTTTGTCAAAAACACAGACTTAACTCTAAAGCTCAGTACGAAATTCTGCAGGGAAATTAGGATTCGCCCAGCTCATGAAAGTTGCAGTTGCCGTATGTTTTTTCCCCCGCGCCTTAGCATCGTCGTCGTCCAGCGTGCTGCACTCCTGGTACCTCCTTTTCTCCACTTTCCGGCATGGGAAAATAAAAATTTCACGGAATTGAACTTCGTTCGACAGTGAAACGCATGTTGCGTGATGTCGCGCTTCAATTTATTTCTTTGGTCAGCGATGGAATAATAAAAGAAACGGTTCTTTGTTAGATATGTACGAAAGATCATGAATCTTTCCGTCAAATTTTCAAGGTTTTTGACACTAGAATATATAGCGATGATTAACATTTTACAACGTATAACATTTTTACCAAAAAAGTCCAAAATGAAAGTAATCCGAAAGGATACTTAACGCCTTATTCACAAAAATAAAAAATAATTGATAAAATTTCTATGGAAAATTGCAGTGATCGTTTTGAATAATTAATACTATTAATATGCACATCCATAGCTGTGAACTGTAATAATTATAAAAAGGAACTTAGAGAAATTAAATATTCCATATTTCAATATTAACTAGAGGTTAGTGAGGTTTTCTTTGCTTGAAATATCAAAACTGTGAGATATTCAATTTCATAATAATAAGAAGGCAAATCGGAAGGCTTGATAGAGGTTTCGCTTCATTTGAATGTAAATTACGCGATAAATGCTTATCGAAATGTAGCGATGCCCAGAGTTCGCCTGGGAACGGGGTGAATTGTTCATTAAACGAAAGTAATTACGCGAGCGGGTAAAATGTTAAAAAATTGTCGAGCTTGGAAACTATTGGCGAGATCGGCATTCAATGATCTTGCCACCTTCGCGAGTAACCTACAGTCACAATTTTTCTGCAACAATTTGTCTAACTGAATCCTACTGTAGATAAAGATAAAGTTTGAACAATTCGTGCTTTAAACTTTTTCTTATTATATAAAGCTACGTGTGTAATACTACTAATATCTTCTCCTTTATTTCTATATTTCTACTATTTATATTGCGAAACCAAACTTCAGGAATAAAAGTACTAAATGAATATAAAAGTTGTTTTATAAAATTATAATGATATATTAGAACTTTAGTAGGAAAAAAGTTTCAATGTGTTCAGATTAACAGAATAATTAGAAAAAGGGAGATGAAACTGATCCACGTATTCAAGTAAAAATTTGGCTATTTATGGAAGAGAGTAAAATGATGTAAGTGATATCGAGGGCAATAATTTTTCATTATATCGTGTTCTATTATAAACGTACGTAATTGAAAATATCACGTTTGATTTTAATTTGCGAATTCGTACGTCATTTTACAATATTTTTCATTCCCTGCCTCGTATTCCTCCCGAGTCTCCACCAACCCACTTTCATCCTCTCGAAGCTCATTTCAGCTCGTATCACGAAATCGTTGCACTGGGACTCAGCGATTCGCTAGATTATAGGAACTCCGGCGAGGCAAGTGGTACACTTTTCATATAACTGCATCTCCAAGCTGTTCTTCTCCTGTTACGGAATAACCACCGCCAACGATCACAACGATGTACCTGACACTAATTTTTCTATGAACTTGCTCAGGGATTTACTATTCGTGAACAGGTACGTTTCGCATTCTTGCGCCAAAATTTTCATTAGATAAAATCAGAAAAAGAAACCAGGGGGATTAAAAGGTAGGCGATGAACAGAAAGCACCGAAGGATAATTCTGTGACAAAAGAACGGAGAAATGGCAGGCAAGGAAAATAGAAAAAAGAAGAAGAAAGAGGAGAAACGAAAGAAAAGGTAGAAACGAAGAAATGGGAAACGGAGAAGAAGAAGATAAGAAATAGCAAGAAAGAAGAAGGGAAAATAAGAAGAGAGGCAGAGTGGAAAGAAGGATTTGGAAGGAAGAAACAAGAAAGGAGACGAAAGAGGGGAGAAACGAAAAGAAAGGGAGGGCAAGAGAAAAAGCTAAGCGAAAGGAATATCAGGGAACTCTAGCGAGTTCTCTGATTCCAAATTTCGGACACAAATAAGCCAACGATCGTATATCTAACCCAAAATTTCCATCTCCTTCTTTCCCGTTCCTTCGCTCCAAATCCGTCCTACCATAATTCAATCAAGACTTTTAACCGTGAACAGCTCTGATCCCGTATTTCGTTTGATCTTTTTCCAAATTTCCTCCACAAGATGATATATCCACCCTATAGCTGGCCCGTCGTAGCAAAAGTATAATATAAAAAGGGGAATCGCAAATCTCTTGAAAGCTACCATCCAGAACACGAGTCCGTCGAGGATCGCGTACCACGAAATCGATCCTCGTCGTCGGGGCTACCGGACCACCAGCCTAGTATTTCCGGTTTAGTTTCGCAATAAAAAGTTACGGCGCTCTCCGCGCGCACGTAAATTCGCAAGATGAATTTCCAGCGAAAACAGTTACTTGACATTCAATGGCTCGCGATGAATTCAGCCGGGGCTGCTATCCCGGAAGCGGCACTTGTACGCGTTGAAAAGTTTATTCATAGAGCGGGCCTACGTCCCGAGGAAAAGCTGGTCCGCTTCTGCGTTTTCAAACCGGCCCACAGCTGTCCTCTCCCTTTGCTGTCGCACAATGCACCACCGCGAGTCCAAGGGAATGCCGAATTAAAAACCGGATTCAAACGTTTGTGCGACGCAGACGAGCCTTTCACAGTGATATTGAGTTCGAAAGATAAAACGGGGGCGGTGAAAGAACCCGGGACAAAACGTGGGCACTGAACGTCTTTCGTATTATCATCTTCAGAACTTTCGTCAAGCGATTCACATGCGACTGACTTTCTACCAGGCTTTGCGCGAGTGTTGGAGAATGACAATGAATAATAACTTGCAGTTTGCTTAGTTCTCTGTGTTTAGAAGGCTGTTTTGGCGAAAGTGTTGGGCTTTGAGACGTTTCAAAGAGGAGTGGCTTTGGTAGAATCTGTGGCAGAATAGTTGAATGAGACGCTGTAGAAGACTTTGAATTGACAATAAGAATGAAGATTGCAATGTTGGAGATAATCGAGGCACTCGAAACAAATACTTTTTCCCGTATTGAGTTTATAATATTAATTTGCTCCAAGAAACTGTATTTTAATTCAGATAATTAAACGATATACTTTATGTTGAAAATGACAACGTGAGTTCGTGCTCGCCATTCATATGCAGATGCGCTAGTTACACTAAATACTAATTAGAAGATTGTTCTAAATACAGTCGATAGATTTAATCGATAGGTTTAAGATATTCTTTTGTTTTTTATCCCTAGTCCATGTAAGAATGCGCGATAAAGGTTTCTCAGCTCAGAACGGTGTGATAGATCTATCCAAAGAATAAAATAATAACTATTGTGATCCTACCTCTGAATATAGAAATAACAACGCTTTATAACTTACATAACAATATAAAAATTTATATTTAATACATGACAATAGGAATAGAAACTCGATTGGTGCGGTATAAACGTAATAAATGTAGGCAAGAAAAATATAACAAGATTTATGTCGACCTTCGTAAATGCTTAAAATTGGAGCTGCGTGGGAGGGATTGAATGAAATACTGGAAGATAAACGGCTTTGTTATCGAACTGGGAATAAGGATGATGATGTTGAAGAAAATTACAGTGTTTATTATGAACGTAATCAGGAAAAATATAATAGGATTTACTTTAATGTTAATAAATAACTAAAGGTAGAAACGGTGTCTAGGGGATTGAACGTAACGCCGGTAGGGATTATAGTGTTTATTACAAATATAAATAAGAGATATGTGAGGAGATGAAATAATACTCCGTTGGTTACGTAGAGGTGTGAAGATCTGAGGATAGTGTGAAACACAAGATTAAAGTTTGAGGGAACTGTATAATCATATCAAGGAAACGTAATAAGAGTGTGTAACATGACGGCGCTACACATTATACGCGATACGGAATACATAAGGATAATATAACGGAGAAATTGTAGAGTTTTACAGAATATAATACTTTCAAGAATAAAAATAAAATTTTCATTGGTCGCAAATTCTCGAATAAACCGTGCATAAAATTAAAATAGAATTTAAATTAAAATTAAAATAGAAAATCTATTGTATTGGTTTTTCTAATTTACTTTTCCCAATTATATCTAAACTGTATAACTAGAAAGAACCGTGTTTTACGAAAAAAATATTTTACTACAGGATAGTTCAATATAAAAGAGAAACTGAAAACTAAACGTTCCGATACAAATTGCAAAAGGAATTTTCGTCATTACAAGCACGATCGTATCGATTAGCTATTACAGATAGGAATCTGAATAATTTAAATAGAAAATTGAATAATTTAAAATATCTCAGGAGAAATGAACAAATATCAATATTACCATTGAACTATCGTTATGTATTTAAAGTTACGCAAATAAAATCGATAAAATAGTGTCTATATATCATTTTTATGGGCTTCTATTGGATGGCTGATAATATTGGTTTATTTAATTAATTCGATACCTGCATACAATATATATATACAGTCTGTCACACAAGAGCGTGTCTGCGATATCTGCGAAACCTGACACCTAATCAGAATGAGATAAAAAGAATGTAAACAAACGAAAACTTCTCTAATACGCGTTGCTGAATACCTTTCAGTTTCATTTGAAACAGTGAAAGGAACAGAGCTTTTTAATATGAGTGCCGCGTACGCGAAACGTCGAAAATCGTCTGGCATGGGCGAATGAAAACAGAGATCGTGATTGGAGTAATATAATATTCACTGATGAATCTTCGTTTTGGGCATGGTGTCCTATTAGGCGTGCTTGGACTATCCATGGAAGAAGGATGATTCAAAGAAGTGTAAAACACCCTATAAAAGTGCATGTTTGGGGTTGCTTTAACGCACGCGGTTTTGGGACTTTGTGCGTCTTTACAGACAATCTGAATGCACAAAAGATGGTGAAATTGTACCAAAGGGGACTTCTCACATCCGTGAAACGTTGGTTCAACCAAACCGAGGACCAATGGATATTGCAAGAAGACAACGACCCTAAACATCGAAGTCGCATCTGCACCCAATGGAAAGCGAAAAACGCCATCACAGTACTTCCTTGGCCATCGCAGTCCCCTGATGCAAACCCTATCGAAAATGTGTGGTCCCTAATGAAATGCAAGCTGAGAGGAAGACGTATCACAAAAATAAGAACACTTCTACATCACATTCGAAAGATATGGAGGTCGTTACCAGAATCCTACGCTCAAAAATTAGTCGAGAGTATGCCGAAACGATGTCAAGCTATAATCGCTAATGGAGGAGATTGGACACCCTACTAAGTAATAGCGTATTAGTGTTTTAGATGTAGATTCAATTCATATAAATTTTTTTACAAATATATAAATATTTACAGAAATATCGCAGACACGCTCTTGTGTGACAGACTGTAGATACGTATAACCTGGAAACAGATAGTTTATAATTAATTCCTAGAATTTAATGAATTTGTATATCGGAGATAGACCGATCAATTTTTCAACTGTATTATTTCGTCAACGTATTATAACAATAACGAATTTATTTTCATCCTTTAATCCTATAGAAAACAATTAAAGAGCTATAATAACGTATCCAAGCACTATACTATACAGTAGCTACAAAAATTATTCACACATATTCTTTATTTTCCAATGAAACATTTTTTTATCCAATTCTACGTTTCATTTTGTTAATATAAAATTTTATAGTCGCCTGAAAGTATTACTAAATAGTATAAAATTTGATATACTTGAATCTATTCTATTAGTATATAAATGCTACAAATAATAGACATAATGGAAAGAAAATATTTTGTAAAGTCACTGCATATCAATAACAATATGAATTAACAATAAAGTAAAACACACATAACTTGACAAATAAGACTAAGAGTCGCTATATCTAGTACTCGGTCCACTAATGCTTTCAAACCTTTTTCCACCTCTTTCTCTTTAAACTTTCTCTCGAAAGTTTCCGAACTTTCTCACCACCCAACGTTCATCCTTAAGAAGATTTATTCTTTCATACATACACCTGTGTGCATTCACATAAGCCATTTCTGTCTTCACATTTCACACTGACTTTCGCACAAATTTCCAAGATCTTTACCTTCAAAACATCAACCTAGCCTTCGTTAGAAATTATGTAAATTACGTCAATCTGACAGTCACACACTGCTACACTCTGAAAATTGTTTTAGTCAAATGCAATTTAGCCTGATAAATCTCTAGGAATCAAATTGAGTCTCTATTAAAATTTCATTACGACAAGTCTAATTTCATGAACGGATATTAAACGTTAATCTAATAAATCTAAAAACTAGGAAGCTAATCTTATATATACGGAAAACAAAATAACAACGGAGTGTATGGACACAATGATTCTACATGGTCATTTTCGTTGGAAAACTGTTTCTTTTCGAATAGAAGAAATCCCAACAGACACGCACATAAACAAAATTCAATAAAAATAAAAATTAGCAATAATTAAAAAATATAAGTACTTATGAAATTTTTTATAATAATGCATATTTATATGTTTTATACTAATATAAAAATCCATTTACTTTACTGCTTACGGTAACCTAAATTTATTTCCCTTTCAATTTTTTTATATTGGGTTGTCCGAAAAGTTTCTTTCGTTTTATAAGAAAATAATAGACGCACAATGTTTTTTTATTTTATATTAGTTTCTTGAATTATGCACGAACATAATAACAGAAACATAACAAAATGGATCATACGTAATTCAATAAAAGAATATAAAACAGAAATTGTTGTTCTATTATCACCTTATAAAACGAAAGAAGCTTTTCGGACAAACTAATATATATACACACACGTTAGATTATACTATTAAACGTTTAAAACAATTTCGATTGCTTTCAAATAAATAATCTGATAAAAGATTAATAGAAACAGCGGATTAAATCGACCGTGGTCGTTAGATGTCGACAACTTGTATCCGTAATCAATATCGAATCGCTTGGTTTGCTTCTCGAGGAAGTCGATGAGCAAAGTGTCGAGCAACGTGGAAAACTCTGTTGCATAAGCGCCACCGCGTGTGCTGAATAGGAGCAATAATAGTAGGACGAATCGAAGACGCTTTTTAGCCGTGTAATTGACCGCTTTCCGTTTCTGTTTCAGTGCAACCTGCATTCGTACGTGTCATCGACGAAAACACGAAGAACACGTTAAGCACCGGTGCCACTTTAGGACCTATAAACGAAGGTTCGTCGATTTCCTTGTACTGTGAGAGTGGCGAAGGGAAACCGGTGCCTACGGTCGAGTGGTTCAAAAACGAACAACCATTGGAAGGTAAAATTTACCGACATTAACAAGATACCGTTTCCTTCTTCTTTTTTACAACGTTTCACGAGTTCGCCGTCACTTTTGAATAATTGTAAGGATGTTTATGAGAATATTTTTACTGACAAAATTGTCGTACTTTTCTTCTTTGTAGGATTTAAACACAATTTTTTATGTCAAATTCTAATTCGAGATTGTAAAAGCTTGGAATTTATATTTTTCATAAAAAATGCCTTCATCTTGTTGTACGTATCTTTTTTTATATCATCAGACTATTATATCTAGGAATGTTTAAAGATATATTTAAATAATTTTTTTTAATAAACTAAACTAAATGCAAAGGACGAAACCGTCGTATTTACCGCAAAAATGTCACTTATAAAGAAAAATATCTGTATAAACACGTTTGTGAACGCATGTGTTACAGCGCTCAGCTCGACGACGATCGCTGATAATGGAGTAGGGAACGCGAGCAGCCAGTTGCAGATGCAAATTACACGCGACGAGCTGAACTCAACTTTCACGTGTAAAGTCAATAGTACAGCCCTGGTCGAGCCCCTGACCGTCGATATCAAACTGGATGTCCATGGTAAGTATGCATGTGTACGCGTAACCTTTCCAACCCTACGACCAAACACCACTGTCCTCTAAAAGTGAATCGCTCAAGGCCGATAAACGTTTCTTTATCGACGGCGCGATCGACAGAAACGAGACCGAAAATAATCCCAGCGAACTTGACTCCTTAGAATCGTGTACGTATTCGTTTGTCTGGACATCTCGTTGTGAAACCCTTTCGAGTTGGGACAACAAAGCCCCGAAAGGGTGTGAAATACGATCCCCCTGTGTTTTCCTTCGCTTTCTTTTCGTGCGTGCACGTCCGATTGTTTCCGGTGAAATCGAATCCCTTTTACGAAAGATAGAATCCTTTCAAACATCTTGCAATTGAATTTATCGCTTTACAAAAGTTCCTATAGTTCCTATTGTTTGCGCGTGGAATTTGACGTTTTTGCTTGAAAGCATATCATTTTTTCTTTTTTTTCTGGGAAGTTTTTTTTAATTATTTATTTATTTGGATTTTACAATTTGTCCAGAAGGACATTTGGTAAAATGTTATAACTTGGAAAATATAGCATGTGGATGGTTACCCCCAGCGGGGTTCCATTTTCCAGGTTGTTTATTATATTTCTGTTGTGAGGTCTGCGGGATGCTTCCTCTTCAGTCTTCTTTCTATTAGGGTTCCATTTGTTTCAGCTACAAGCTGGTTTGGGTGTGTTGTGAGTCTTTCTTTGTACTTTTTTGCGTATCTGGCGATTTCCTCTTTGACTGTTGGAATTTTTAGATCTTTTCTTATATCTTCATTTCTGACTTACCATGGAGCGTTAACTATTTTTCTAAGAATTTTGGCTTGCATAGTCTCCATTTTGCTTATATGGCTCTTTGCTGCTGTTCCCCATAGTGGTATTCCGTACATCCAGATTGGTTTTACGATTGTTTTGCATATCTTTAATTTATTTTCCGTGCTTAGTTTGGACTTTCGACTTGTTAGCCAATGCATTTGCCTCCTTGCTGTTTGAATTTTGTCTATTACTGATTTGATATGCTGCTTCCATGTGAGTTGTGTATCTATGTGGAGTCCTAGGTATTTGACTTGCCTTGTTTGTATTATTTGCGTGCCGTTCAAAAAGATGTTTGGGGGTTTTTTCTGGGAAGTAACGAAAAATAATGTTTTGTTTTTTTGCGTTTTCGAACGTTTGAATATTTCATTCTACGTAGGTACGTACTATGTTTTAGAGTATTTAAGTAATAGGTGTTTGTAGGATCGTTACGTTTATGTATTACATTATTTGATCAGTTTCGTAATTTGTCATCCCTTGTTAAAACATGGGCGAACGCGAGTATTAGAAGCAATTTAAAATGGTCGCGGATGGTTCGAATAATAAGATTAAATTATAAATTACTACTCCTCCACTTCCAACAACGATAGATGTACCGAAGATTAATGTTTTTGGATACAGTGATACGAGAAGTTTTCAACGTGCGATCAATTTTCAGTGGAAAGTTTTGAAAGTTAAGCATGATCTATGAATTACAAACGAAGTGAAAGGGAATGGACCGTCGGTAAATTATGATCTTACCTAGTTTTAGCCATAAATCATTCCGCTAAAAAGTCTTTTTCGCTGTGTCGTCCGCTAAAACTAAGGTCGTTAAAATTCGTGTGAACCGTGTGCAACCTTCTCTTCCGTATTCTCATTCAATTCCTTCCTGGCTTTCCCCTCCTTTCCTCCTTTAATTTCTTCTCTTTCTCTGTCAGTCAACATCGCGATTAAATACGAGCATTTTCGTGTAACGCGTGAGACTTCTCTTTTTCTTTAAACACAGTCCGTGAGAAATGACGCATCTTTCTAACGAATATCATTGCTGACAATTTTCCCTTAATGCGATTCACTGCAATTTATTTTTGTCAGTTCTCTTCTCCTTGATTCCATCCTTTTCAATTCGCCTGCTTTCTCTGCCTTAATTTCCTTTAATTCGTCTCTGTCGACTAATTATCACTCCTTCGTAATGATTATGTAAACTAAGGTGACAAATACTATAATAGAGTGGCTACTTCATTCATTACGTACAGTTCTATAATATTTCAATCTCCTAATCCATTCCTTCGATCAATATCCTCCTCAGCTATATGCGATAATAATTTTAGAAAGATCATAGTTTCGTAAATCGTAATTCCCTTATCACGCTGTTTCATCACAATCATCGCACTAACGGCGTCGTAAATTTGCATCAAAGATATATATCTTGAATCCAGGGAAAATAGAAGATACCATTGAGACAACATAGTGTATCGTACCTAGTACCTACTATACAACGCTGTAGGGTTAATATTAAGTATGGATCACTGTAGCAATGGGCGAGGAACGTCTGATCTATATCGGTTCGTATATAACTACTGACTAGGATTACCCAATATGTAGTAGCACTGTGATTTAGGATAATTGTCGATGGTAATATAAACGAAATGCTACTATATATTACATTGCCAAATGGAATTTATATCCTCTGATAACTAACGATATCGATTTAAACGTTAATCGATTATTTATAATACGTATTAGCTAATTTTCACTAATCGTAGAAATTTACGAGTACTATATTGTACAAATTTTGTATTTTCTACAGCAAATCAAATAACAATCCATGAATTGAATCAAATAGAGATAAAATAAAAACAAGATCTCGACTGTTAGAAGGAAAAAGATGAATTGCGAGTGAATTAGCGAGAATGGTTCGTCGGTACAAGTATATTTCTAGCACAGAATACTGTCGTTTATAACTTGAAAAAATAATAGTCTACATGTCACTATTTTGTACATTTTATGTACATGAAATTTTGCCATTTTTTTCTTTTTTTTTTCTTATATCTACAATCAAGCTGATACAAATCTTGCACGTGTTTTGTGGTATCCTGTATATTTGTACCCCTAGTAATATCTAATAATTTAATAATCTATACATCTAGTGATACCTAACAATATTTGTAATATTCATGATATTTCGAACAGAATTCTCTGATTGATTAATGTTTCATCCGAGAAAATGAGATTTCCTGTACACCGACTCCATAATATCCGAAAATCCTTCTCACAGCCGGAAATACGATTCTAGAAATGTCCTTGAACCGCTATAATATTTTATAGAACGAATAACGATTATAAAATTCTCGCCACGTGTTCAGAGGGAGCTTCGGCTGCAATTGCGACACGCTGAATAAGTAAAATAGAGGCGATCGTTCGAAAATTGCCTTGCCGCCTCGAAAATCACAGGTAGATACGATCGAACACGGCCACGAGATTAAAGAATGAAGAATCGGCGACAGCACCGTAGATTAGAATAATTTATCGCGGCACTGATACACGTTTCTCGCGTGCCTCGCCGCGAAACAAATCGTGCCGCCAGCTATTGCGGAACGAACACACCGAGTTAGCAGTCCTCCCGATCCAAAAACTTTTCCGCCGAACCTTCCATGTCCGCGCGAACTTTCCGGAGTTATATCCGGCCGTGGAACGACGGAGAGAAATACAAAACCGTCCATAACGACGACTAGATTAAGAGTTAAAGTTCCGGGAGGCTCGTTTCCCTCTCTTCCAGCCCTCGTTTCGCCTTGGCACTCCAACAGCTTTCACGTCCTATCGTTTTCTCGTCAGCCTCGAATAACGTTATCGAGGGGCAAGGAAAATTTTGATTTATGATAGTATTAGGACAGTTTCTTGGGGAATTCTATTGACATTTCCAGTATTTTATTGTTACCTGTTATCGTATTATAGGACGATAACACGGTCTTGGAAGAGAACTTGAACCGTGTAGATGATGAAATTTGAATAATAATTATTATAGATTTGAATAACACTACTGTAACGTGTAGTAGATTCTGAAATTTTATGTAAATTTATAGTTTCACATAAACGCGAGTGAAGAAATTGAATCTGATTAAATGCCTATTTGTTTAACAGATCAACTCTGTAAAACGTAAAATATGCGACTTGTTACGTTCTTCTCCCATGATTATGACGTAGAATTCATTTTCTTTTCAATCAATGGTACAGATAGATAGCTTTGAAATCTTCTACATATAAAATTCCTTTTTATGATATAAATATTAATATTATGTAGTTTATTAAACTGATAAGGCAAAAGGATATTTAAACGAAGGCCATTATGCACGATAGAAAGGAAAATCCCTAATTATCGAAATCTTAGAATGTCTAGGAAGAACAGACGAATATAAAGGAAAATCCGGATCTACCCAATTACGATTCTAAACGTCACATTCTGTGTAACTTACCAACGCGGATAGCTTCCACATAGGTTTAACGAGTAAATAATTTGACAGGAATAATTATGGTGTTCGAATAGGCGAGCGCATACGAACTCCGTGCCGACGCTGGTTCCTGTGCAAACGCGAGACAGACGCGAAGCTTGCCTTGAAGACGAATAAATCGGAACTTTGAGTCGAGGAAAGCAGAGAGTTTGTCGTGTGTCGGGCAAATCAATTTTCCTTTTACACAGTGTCGTGGGATTATCCCGAAAGAAAAAAGGGACGAAGGGTCGAGAGACTTTGGCGCGAAGTATCCAATACTAAGGGAAATCACAAATTGTCACGAGACGAACGCGTTTCGCTTGTCTTTGACACGCCAGCAAAGATCTCTGTCTTGTGCCGTTGTTGTGTCCGTTGCTAACGAATTTATCATTCCAATGCAATTTGATCGAAATGAGGATATTTAGATATGTATATCCTACTTTTTTTTAACACTAATTAATATAAATAATTTTTACACTTTCAAGTCAAGAATTAATGAAATATAATTGAAATAACGTTAATCGTATTACGTATTTTTAACGGAATAATCGGCGAAACATAAACAAATTTAAATGAAAACTCGCAGAATGGATATTAAATCGGTAGATATTAAATTTACAGATTGTGTATTAGTATCGTACGATTGTCGAACTATGCCGACAGCGAATTCGGTATAATCGCGTTAATGATTATTTATTTTATTCGTTAATGAAGGAATAATTTTGCAGCAGGTGACTCGTTGTAAAAGGGATGCTTGATTCCGTTTAATAATCGTTTCCGATTAAATTGCACGACGTGTGTAATTAACGATGTAATATTTAGATTATTTCGAATTTAATTAACAAAACCGGCGTACGCATAATTTAACATACGATTTCTGCAAGCCTTCGCGTTACATAAACCGCTGTTCTTTTTTCCTATGATCTCTTCATTCTCATCCGTAATTATGTGTTTAAAATTAACTTCTATACTATCGCGTTTACGAATGTATAGTCGATGCTATTTGTAATCGAAGCTTGCAATACAAAAAAATATTATTAATTCATATTGGAATTGACCGAATGTTACATGAAATTATCGATTACTTTCATAGCAAGATTTAATAAATGTAAATTGGAGAATTTGGACACGATAATATTATTTTTTTCGTATAAGATATATTAGCGTATGTTACAACGAAACAGAATGTTTCACATAGAAATTTGTGAGCTATTTAACAAGACGATCCAATTCATTTACGACTTAATTAATAATTTTTAGGATCAAAGGATCTTTAATAAAATCTTTTACATCTATTTATTATTATTCGCTATGAGAAGAGAATAATTTTAACGGTTAAAACAATTATTTAAAAAATTGTAGGTATAAGTTGAAAATGTTCAGTTCATCATATACGTAAGTAATTAAATTTATTCTTCGCCAACTTGTCTTTCGTCACTATGTGCAAATATATACATACATTTACATATACATAACGGTGGTCGTATTCAAATTATACAATGAAACTTGTTTCGAAGATAGTACTTCTTGCAGTCGATGGGAGCTCAAACTTGGTTTGTGAGTTTGCAGGAAGTTGACTGTGATGAAGTGAACTTGATTGGAAACCATCTTGAGTAAGTAGGAATTGACTAAGTAAGATTAACCAATGTCGACCGGAGACTGATTTAAGTAGAATTCAAGCGAAACGAAAAGTAATTATATTATAAAATTCATGATACAGTCTGTCACACAAGAGCGTGTCTGCGATATCTGCGAAACCTGACACCTAATCAGAATGAGATAAAAAGAATGTAAACAAACGAAAACTTCTCTAATACGCGTTGCTGAATACCTTTCAATTTCATTTGAAACAGTGAAAGGAACAGAGATTTTTAATATGAGTGCCGCGTACGCGAAACGTCGAAAATCGTCTGGCATGGGCGAATGAAAACAGAGATCGTGATTGGAGTAATATAATATTCACTGATGAATCTTCGTTTTGGGCATGGTGTCCTATTAGGCAAGCTGAGAGGAAGACGTATCACAAAAATAAGAACACTTGTACATCACATTCGAAAGATATGGAGGTCGTTACCAGAATCCTACGCTCAAAAATTAGTCGAGAGTATGCCGAAACGATGTCAAGCTATAATCGCTAATGGAGGAGATTGGACACCCTACTGTAATAGCGTATTAGTGTTTCAGATGTAGATTCAATTCATATAAATTTTTTTACAAATATATAAATATTTACAGAAATATCGCAGACACGCTCTTGTGTGACAGACTGTACGTATATCGATCGAAGGTGGCTAATTTCATTGCTAAATCTAATTTACGTGTTAGGAAGATGATACATTAACACTGTACATGTGAATGTGTGTGTAAGCGTCAGAGGGTGTCCAGGCCATAGTTGGGACAAAAGACGATTGGCAGTCGTTGAAAAGCATCTGGAAGGGTCGGTTGACAACAAGCGTGCGTGCGAGTAGGTTTACGAGGTCTTCAGAGTATAAGATATGTTTATAACTGTTGTGTGCTGAATTAAGTGAATTATTTATATTTCCGAATCTCTCCTATATCTTTACACTACGCACTACGAATCTTCTAAAATATCTGTTTCCCACTTTCCATGAGACATCAACGTAAATTGGTTAATTCCCTCTTTGCAAATCTAACGACTGAAGATCAAAACGATGCCTTACAGAACGAAAGGAAAATAGAAGATACGATGTACATACTTGTGGCTGAGTATGTCCTATATTCGAATCTCCAACTACAGAATTTCCTCATCTCATATCACTCTAGAGACTAACAAATATAGCACAACAGTTCCATCAAAAATTCTATTGGACGACATGATATTTCGTTTTATTCACGATCCCAAAAACGAGCCATAAAAATTAGCGTTCGTCGAGCTTTCCATGTCCAAACTTTCAACCTACGCGGTTTATTGATAGGATGCAACAAAGTTTGCGGCTGTTTTAACCGACGAATCGAGCAACACCAGCTGCTTTTTTGTTTCGCCTTTCATGGGAAAAAAATTGTATGCCGTTGGAAACGTTGCAGGATTTCTATCGATGAGAACGTTCGAAATAGTTCCAGGTGAATCTTGTTATTATGAATTTAACAGGCTCTCGATAGACGTAACTGGTATTCGCGAAACATGCCTGGCCGCATCCGTGACACGCTGTTTCCATGCAAACGACGCGCTAGTTTTCATACAACTGGCAATGGTGGTCGTGTTTATAAAGTCAGCGATTGTCCATAAATTACTCAAGATTACTAAGCGGCGTGCCAGACGAATCGACTACCAACAGCTTTAATCGCGCACGAATAATCATCATTTTTATCTGAAATTCAATGAAATGGCTGTGTATCGTCATTATCAGACGCATCGACAACCTTTGCTCTTTTTGTGATGTTTCCAGTAAGTCTCCGGTCGCCAATTATAGCTAACTCGATATAATAATGAATTCGATTTCCAGTTTCTTCTTTCTTTCTTTCCCTATTTTTAACGAAGAATTTTTAGAATAACCAACGAATAGATTAGCGAGTGACCTTCGTTTGTTTGGAGAACAAGGATTTGTACGAAGAAAAAAAGTATATTAAAATATTATAACTAAATAAATAAAAATTTATTTTAAAAAACTATCAGAATAACAAAAATAACAGAAAAATCGAGATATTCTTTTATATTTTCAGTTCATTCCATCTACGTTATACGGCACATTCTACGCATCTACGTTACCATACAATCATAGACATAATAAGAAAGCTGAGCGCTAGTTGCTCTTAAAATCTCGTCTATATTCAACGTCTATATTTAATCAAAAGATACGTTACCTGCTAAATAATAACTTTGCTAAAAAGATAACAAATCTCTCCATTTCCACTCGCTATTAACGATTCGCGAATCCATCCTTCACGTTAAAGCCATACTTTACATTTTCCACTAAAGTCCTACTAATCGTGCATCTGACGAATCGGGCAACCATCCAACCAAATGATTCGGTATATAAATATACTATACACTATAGCGCGGCTTACTCGCCAAATCGATTAACTGCACAAAACAAAACGTAGAGAAAATCGGTGAAATTGTACACGATAAGACAAGTCCTTTGGCATTAAAATTTCGAAAAGTGGACTTAACCACTTTGTCGTGTGAACGGCTCATATATCAGCGTGCGACGTAGCGAACAACATGTAATACAATTGTCACGTCCCGCGACCCGCGCGATCCATAGCGCGCAAATAAAATTGATAAATTCTCTTAAACCGAGGTAATTTAAAACGTTTATTCGAAACCGTATTTACGATATTTAAAGTGAAAGGCAGTTAAAGCCGCTAAAAGCTATATCTTGCGAAAACTCATCTATGTTTTTATATTACGCTTTTATAACGATATTATGACAATTTAAATTGTAAACAAAGCCGGCAGTTGAACAAACGTTGGGGATCTTCCCAAATATTTTCAAAAGAAAGACCCCGACGTTTTTTCATCTCCGACGGATATAAATGTAGCGACTCAAAGAAGTTAGTATGAGAATATTTACCGTTCGGTTATCGAGTAAATTAATTACCGTTCGTCTATCGAATATTATAGATTAATTATTCGTTCTATCGAAGAGTCAGTTATCATTTTGTCTATCGAAGAATTAGCTATCATTTTGTCTATCGAAGAATTAGCTATCATTTTGTCTATCGAAGAATCATCACTTATCAAGCGAAGAATTTCATATCTGTCAGTCCATTTTATATTGTTAATTTCCTCTCAAACAACTTTAATCCTCTCCCGTGCAAGTATTCCCGCACATAGCAGATTAGCCGAAAGTGGAGCTTATTACCAGTTGCATTAAACGTCAGTTGACGCTACCTTCTCGTACCGGCGACTAAATAGAACGTAGCAAAAATCATCAGAGTTACAACAAATTCACGGCTCGTACTTTTAAGATGAGAAAAGAGATCTCTATCGGACGGCGTAAATGAATCCAGAAGCGTAAAACAATCGGTCCGAGTGTCCGCGATCCACGGAGCCGATAAAGAGTCTGTTCAACCGAGCGGATGGGTTCTCACCTCGAAACTTGCCCCTTTTCCAATATCGAGAGGAAAGGCCGCGGAATGGGGATGGGTGTGGTGCGAATAAATCGATTAAGTAAGCCGCTTTTAACGACTTGCCGTGGATTTAAAGTCGAACCGTTGCAAGTGGTCGCGAGCGACGTATCTGCGAAAGTCTCAGCTGCCGGCACAGCTGGCGAAGTCAGTTTCCGGAGAAGGCCGGCTCGAAAGACACACACCTGCACGGAAGGAGAATGAGAGAGTGCGGAGTTTGCAGACACGCCGCCTCTTAGGGGCAAACAAGAGCCGGAAATCGCATCCCAAGACTTGGAAAACTCTGGTACGAAACCGCTTGCCAGTCTGCCAACTCTCCCAGATGCCTGATGCCGCGGTCGTTGGAAAAATTTTCCACCGCGTTCTCGCCCCCAGAGCAAAAAAAAATCGCCGAGGATAATTGATTGGGGAGCAAACAATGCTCGAGAGAGGAGGGAATGATCGATCGAGGGGACAAGAGAGAAAGGGAGAAAGTTTGATAGGGAGAGGCAGAAATCTGTCCACGTTCGAGTGGTTCAGTATAGTCACTGAGTTTAGGGGTGTTAATATAGTCAGTTGAGGGAAAAGTGGTTTTTGACGGTCAGTGGAAGAGAATCATAAAAGACGATTAGGATGGTACGAGGAAAATCTTGTTGCTGCGCATAGATTTAGGGTTTGGAAGAGGAAGGAATAAACGATAAGTAGATCGTGGAGGTTTCTGTAAAATTCATAAACAGAAACGCGTTTCATCTTCTAAATGTAAGAACGAGCGTTTCGTTTTGGATATTTTGAATATTTATTACGTTATGTTGTTTAATTTAGCAATCTTCTCTCGATCTGCGAGTAACATCCAGTAATTAAATATTCGTTTTGAATTAATTAATGCTACTGAAATTAGAGCATGAAAATTTTCCTTTGCTTTTCGCGTGGATAAGATATTAATGAATATTTCGAATATCCATCTTAAGGAATAAACTTCCTGTATCATAAAATTCTATAAAAAGTACCAAAGAATTATATAAAACACGTCAGCAAAGCCACAAGTCGGTTACAAAAGCCGATAGATTCGACCAATTATCGGGAGCCACTTACAAAAACCAGCATCACAATCCAACGATCTGACGGGCAAAATCGAGGAAAAGAATAGCTCGAAAAGAGTAACTCAACAATCATGAAGAATTGTCTTTCAACCCTCGTTTAACTCTCCCTTTTTATGAAAATCACTTTCGCTTTTCTCCATTGTCCCGGGCAAATCGTATTACCTCCCGCGGAGAAATTTCTCTATTATTCTTCAAACCCGCACGAGCCAAAGTCGATAAACCGTTTTCTCGATTCTACGTATACGCACACCTCTCTGTATACGAGTGTGAATGTTCCGCGAGGAGAGTTGCTTTCTGTAAAACCGTCGGAGCGGCGCAGCTCGTTAAATATAAGAGAAAGGAAAGAGCTAGAGGGGAAGCGGATCTTCGTCATTTTTTTCTTCCACTTTCCTCGTGCTACGGCGTTTGTCGAAATAAGTGGCAGAAGAGGGATGGAGTGGGAGGCGAAAGGAAAAGGTGAAAAGGAAAAGAGAAGGGGGTAAAAGAGGAAAAGTGGAGGACGCGGTTCAAGGCAAATGCAATCCTCGATATTAGATTCCCTGTTCGCTCTCTATTCCGGATCGACCGGTCTTTCTTTTCACGTTCTTGCCGCGCGTCGTTTCGCTGATTGCCCGTTCGCTGGACTCGCTCGAGAATTATCTCCCCTGTAACCGCCTCGGGAAACTTACTTCCCCGTATTTCCCTCGCTGAAGAGCGCACTGAGATAGAGAAACGAGGATGAAGGACGAAGGGGTAAAAGGGGGAAGAGAATGGCAAGGTAAGGAGAGAAAGTTCGTGGAGAGAGGAAAGGAGATCTGTGCCGAGGGATACTTGCACGTGAACTTTTTAATGTTTCTTCAGCGGTACAGGAAGCGATGCCGAGTACCTGGACTAAGTATCTCGACGGCTGCTGCCCGGAAATTGAGCTCGCGGCTGCCGAGGAAGAAGGACGAATGGGTTAAGAAATAGTTTGTTTCGGTAACCGTTTCGGTGATTACCGAAACAGGCGGATTCTTCTTCGTTGTCAGTTTCGATGGTAGAGAAATAATCGTGGAGAAGAAATGGATAAATTGAATTTATTAGCTGGACCATTCTTATGTCATAATTCATCGATGATATTAATTGAAATTTATCAACTGAACTGTTCTTGTATAGCAGTTTGTTTATGGCATTAAGTGATGTTAGGTTTCAGTGTTTTAATTACTTTTTTCAAATAAAACCTTATCTTAGCTCGTACTTTATCGGCTATAAATCTATATAGACATCTACTGATATTTTTGGTACAAATCGAATACTTTCAATTGCATTTATATTTTAGTTATTTCGTTGTTCTCATAATATACACTTTATAATATAAATGGCTAAATAAAGATCTGTGTAGGTTCTTGAATTATCATACGCTTAATCAAAGCAATTTTCTTCGGATCCTTCAGATTAAGTGTTATAATAGAAGAACGTTATAAAATAATTCTTTAGTAAAAGAGTATTTGACTTTGTAAGACAGTATTGCGATAAAATTTTAATAATGTTCCTGAACTTCAGTATTTTTAATGTAGTTTAAAATTATTAACGAGATTAATTCAAATATCCAGTTTTTTAAATGCCTGACAAGTTATACGTTAGAGTTCATTTTTAATTCTTTCCAAAGGCTCTTATCTAAAGAAGTCGGTCCAATTATCAAAATATAAGTCTATTAAAGAAGAATATTTATTTGTCTGGTTTAGTATGTTACTATAATAAAAGAGAAATATTTCTTCGTCTTCATATGTAAACTTTCCAGCTCATATTTACCATGCGCTCGTTTACGTTCCTTTACGTGATCAGAAACTTCGTTAAAATTAAATTGCTAGACATGCAAGATTGCATGGCATCAATCTTCTGCCAGGGATAAAGCGAAGTAGTAGTTAACAATAGGGAGACAAGATGAGATTATCGTAGCTTGTTTGTTACTTGATAATTGGATTAGCCTTAATAACAGATACACAAAGCATTACTGTTACATCATTATATCGTTTCGACACGTTGTATTGTAAAAACCCAATGATTAGCCATTTTCGTATATTTCTTCGTTTGAAAAATATTATTGAATCGTGTTACAGTCGTCGAATTTTTATATCTCGATAAGAAAGATGTTAACATAAAATCGTAAGACAAACATCTTTTTATGAAAACGAACAAGAACGAACTTATCAGGTTTCCTCGTGTTTTCAATCGTGTCAACAATCATTTTTACGACCAAAGAATTCTCTCTTTTTCTTTGTTTCAACTCGATATCCAGGCAGAATTGGAAACGATGAGGAATTTCCAATGGATTTCAGGCTTATCTCCATCGAAAGCCTTTTATTACCTGGATCGTAACGTTTACAGGGACTGGATGCAACGTGATCCGCAAATTGCCACACGTTTTCAGCCGCAGTTCAATTACACAGACGGCCGCCGCATGACAAAAGTCGATCTCTTCCCATCTGCAACTTCTTCTCTCTATTTCCTGTGGGCCTAACACTACGAAACGGACGTTTGCGCGCTCGCTCGCCTACTTTATTTTTACGGCTTTTTCGAAAATCCTCACAGCGTGATTTTACGATTTATATAGCGATAACAGAGTAAACGCTGCCCAGCCACTTAGAAATTTTACAACTCGCGCGAACGTGAGCCATACTGGCGAAATTTACGCAGAAATCCTCTCACCTAACGCTATGCCGCATATACTCCCGTCTTTTGCTTACCATTTCTCGCCTTACTTCGCGTGGCTGGCTTTGAGGGATGGATAATTGGAAACGTTAATTACGATGACGTCTAAGCCTTGTAGTTGTGTTTCCCACGTGCACGTTAATTTCAGCTGAAACGTAATAAATTATTGCGCTGAATTTTGAATATATTTCCCGTTCACTTATACCTATTACATTTGTCGGTTAAATTGACTCTTGAAAGTCGTAACTGTATTTCGTGTGTTCTATAAATGTGGTAATTGCCTTGATCAGTTTTAATTTTTTCTAGTTTTTGATGGAAGTATAGCAAATTAATTGTTCTAGTTAATTTAAATGATATGTAATATCTATGAAAGCTATAACAAATCGAATCTTCCAACGAAACAGAAAAATCCTCTGGTAAATAAATAGATTCGCAATTTATTTGATAATAAATTAACGAAATAAATTCACAATTAAAAATGAGACAAGTAGAAACGCGTGAAATATCGATCATAAGACTTGACAGCTTCGAACAAACGTATCAAGTTGAATAAAACTTGGTAAAACAAAAAATGTACAAAACCTGATCCTGAATTTATCATCAAAGGGGAAAGAAAAGGCGTACGTGTCTATAAACGCGACAATATCGGCAATAATCCCGGGGAAGAAAATTTCTCGAACCTGCCAATCCCTTGTCGACCGTTTCAAATGCGCGTATAATTCCGGCAAAGTTATAAAAACGTATCCGCTTTGAGGGAATTACAAGCAAAAATTGCTCGATTGAAGTTTCATGGTACGGGATGCTGTCAAATCAGAGGGCCGAATAAAATGCAAACAGAAAAGCGGCAGACCGTTTAATCGAGCCAACGCAACGGGGGAGAAAGGAAAGGGTGAAAGAAGGCAAAAACGTAACGAAAACGTGACTGGTATCGTAGGTGGAAATAAAACGTGGTCGTACGTCGATTGATTCGTTTATTGAACAGCCGTCTGTCGCAGACTTCGGTTTCTCCAATTATCCAATATGTCGCCCTATCCTGATACTCGGTATCTTTGGACGATTCTGTTAGCTAGAACAACCCCCATTCATAAATTCAAAACTGTTTTTTCAATGTTCCATATCGATAAAACGTTGGATTGTTTTTATTAACCATGTGCAATGTTGTCGCATAATAGAATCAAGTTCGAACTTTTTAGGTGATAATAAAGTTTGGAATAGAGTAGGGCTTTTAATATTGCTTATCACCAGATTTAGGAGTTTTATACATTTATGGGAAACCGAAGAATTGATTTTGCGTTTAATATTCTGCTAATTACTTTCTGCTGGCACTTTAATGAACATTTGTAATACTTTGCATCTTTACTTAAGAATTGATTCTTTACTCGCGTCGTACAATCACTGATACGTTTTCAAATTCCAAATTGTTTATAAAGATGGGAGAAATGCATAGAGACTTGCAAATTGAGTCGAATGATGACGGTGAGCGAATATTTTAGTCTATGTGTCGAGACGAGTGCTCTTAAGAATGGCTAATGCATCGGAGAGGAATTTTGGTGAACGTAGTAAGCAGAGCTAGCACCGGGGAAATTTCAGAGAGAACATCTGGTTGAACCTGTTCCTGGAGTAGAAAATGTAAATTTGAGAACGAGAAAACGGATGGAAATTCGCAAAAATAACACTGTTGTCCGGTCCTTTGCAGCGATCCAGTATTTTGTTACGAAATGAAATTCTCACGATCCAAATCTTTCAGTCCTATAATACAAAATTATCCAATAAAATTCATAACCGAAACTAATATTTTGTAGAAAAAGTTTCAACGGTTTATGCAAAATACAAAGACTCGTTGGAAAATGTTCGTTTCTATACGTGACAACTATTTCGAACTGACTATAAGTAAGAAACTAAGAAATCAATGATAATAATTCAGCTAAGGAATTCAACTCATATCGCTAGTACTTTTCAAAAAAGCGCTTCTCAAAAGTTTGACAGGAAGAACAAAGTCTGGCGTGAAGAATGAAAATCACAGATAGAAATTCCTTCGAATTTCTTGATGCAACTTGACTTTCTGATTTTTCCAGCACTCCTCGTCCACCCATCGAGTTTTCCTCTTTATTCAACCCCCCAGCTTCTCAATCTTACCCCATCTCTTCGTGCCTTACAGCTGTCTCACCTTGCAGCTTGCACCACCTTTGTATTATTCTTATAGAAGATACAAGATGCAGACAGCGGCTCAGCTTGGATATTGCATTAGATCGTCTATACTAGACAGCTCAGCCTGACACTGTATTTCTCTGTGTACATGTGTACACGTGTTACTGCGTACACTGACACGTAACAAGCATAGAGAACGTGTCGTGAATCAGTTGCGGCCACGAGTTCGCGTTATATGAAAAAGGGCGAGAGGTAAAGGTGTATTACCGCCAAGTTGACGTAACACGATAATTGGATTTTCTGAATAATACGTTCCTTCTCGGAGATCATCGTTTATTTTCAAACGAATTAGCTTCTCTTTTTGTCTATATTAAGGTTTCCTTCAGGCACTTTTATGAAAGTTTGTGGGTCGAATGACACGTTGATTTGATAGTAAGTAAGGTTCTCTTGGGGTAGTTTAAAGGGTTCGTGAAACTTTATGTGTAAAAAAGCGCGGCGAACCTGAATATTAAAAGAAAACGAACAGGATATTGAAGGTAGCAAGACACAAATATACGAACATTTGAAAATTCGTAAAGAAGGCAGTTTGAAAATATAAAAATTCGAAAATTTGAATGTTTTAGTGTATCGAAATTTGAAAACTTGGAAGCAAAGATATGTAAAAATGTGAAAATTTCTACATTTTGATATTTGAAGATTCAAAAACTCGAATGTTCGACTGTACGAAAATGTTAAGGTTTAAACATTAATTAAATCAATTTTTCTTAAACTTCAATGTTTCTAAAATTTTTAATATCTTCCATTACTCTTAGATATTTTTACACGCTAAGACCACATTTTCCTCTATCTTCTTCCCTTTATCTTCCCGCAAACTCTTAAATATCTCAACAAAACGACATCTTTTTCAGTCCGGCCGCTGAAGATGGATTTGAACGGGGTGGTGGGCCACGTGGTGCAAGGGACGAGAGTTATGCTCGAATGTACTGTGTTAGCAGCCAGGCCGGCCGCGAACATCACCTGGCAAAACGGTACCGAGGTTCTGAACGAAAGTAACGACAGAATTCAGATACAGGAGGCGAAGGTCAAGGAGAATGTGAGTACTGACTTGGAAACTTACTAAACATTACTGTTTCGAAATTAACGCGACGATACGATGCAACTATTCCCTTTTGTTAATTCTTTGTTCTGCTTATGTACAAGACACAAATCTTTAAAAGAAACCGCACTGTTATTCTGGAGGACGTAATTCAGTCGTTATAATCAAATAGAAAGCAAGAAAGAGACATAGAACAATAGATAGAAGCTGACAGTAAATTCCAGATAAAATTGCTCGATAATCCGCGATAAACTCACGAACGTAATACATTTTACTTTTACCGTTGCTGAGATTATTTAATATAGATTGATGATTACAGAGTTAATAAACATTGAAATTATTAGCACACGATTGAAAATTATTAGAAAATAAAGAATAATCTTTTCCTTAGATTTCGAATATTTAAAGAATTTTGTGCATCGTTGGTAATAATTTTAACATACTTTAATATTCTTCGATAAAAGCAAATGTATCTTTTAACGACTAAAAATATCTTTATTAAAGTTAATATACTTTTTAGCGATTCGATATCTCGTTATGTCATTGTTCTTTATCAAAGAAATTTTCAATTTCACATTACCTTATATTTCCTTTCGTAAACACGGTCCTAAAAAGGAGTCGATCCTTTTCGCTAAATCACGTCGCGTAAATCAACTTTGAGTTACATTACTATTTCATAGCTAAAATTTCTTAATGGCGTTTCTTCTACAAAGTTTTCTCTTTTATCGAATGGACGATTGGCGAAGTGGCGTTAACGCGTCTGGACGTCAGCTCGAACGCATATTTTAAGTAACAAAGTGCCGTACCAGCTATGTAAGCCGACTTGATGTCTCTTGCAACGAGTTCACGAGCAATAAACTACTTCGGCCAACGAATAAACAGAATTCGCAGTTGGTGCTACCTGAAGCGAGAAAGCAGTTATTCAAATGCAGTATATTTCGCGTGAATTTCAACCCGCGATTCCTTCAAACCGTTCGACTCGAATTAATTCGATTAGACGCGAGGCTCCAACCGTTCGCCGAGGCTTATTCCCTTTATTTTCTGATCGAGATTTTCATTACTCCGTGGAAATTGGAAACACCACGCTTTATATGCAAAGTATAACTTCACTTCACCGTGACATCTCTGGAAGTGGAAGAATTCTTGATTTACAAATGAAAATAGACCTTGTACGAGTGTTTATACATTTATGAGATATTTAAACTAATACTCAAAAATATAAAAGGTATTTTAAAATTAAAGTACTCATTGTGTATTTTATGGGGTGTAACAATTATTTACGTAGATTCCATTTTTTTAATCGTACTAAGAAAGATATAAATTTGCAGTTTTTATTATTACAATAGGTAATTTGTATCTAATTTTTCAACTATCAAATACTTAATCTTAAACGAACTCGATCAATTGGCTTCTATGTAATTTAATTGAATCGTGTAAAATTTGTGTGCGAACTAATTAAAAATATCGAATTTCAAGAGTAAATACCTTCGCACTATTTTGTGACGTTTGAAACACTCGACACAATAGGATCAAAAGCAAAATACTAGACAGATAATCCAGGTACGTGATATTTGCGTTGAAGCTGGTCTTTCACGCGATAGAGTTATTTAATCGATCAATCACTAATACATCGAAGTAACTTGATATCATGACACAAACATCATTTTCACCACGGCCACTGGTTCATTGTAGCAAATTCGATCGGTTTAACTTCATTATTGTTCTTGTCACATAGCGTCATTAAATCAAACGATCCTATACCTATGACCACTAGAATGTAAACCATTGGCAGCTTGTAAACCTTGTATAGCACTAAAATCATACAACTTTCATTTTACGTTAGACGCGTGAAATTTCAGGTAATCGGCTGACGATTATTCATACGAGCGTACAACGATACAAAATCAGGTATCGCTCGACGCGTATGAAAAAGTAATTTCACAGATGAATACGATGTTGCAGGCTTGTCGCATCGGAAAATCATTATACGTCATTTCGTGTAGCATGTCACTGTAATAACGCGTTCACGTACCTATAGGAAAATCTGTACGGCTCGCCACCATCATAAATCCATTATGGCAATATCCGCGGCTAGAAAGTCGCTTCAACTTTAGATGGCTGAATAAGAAATCGGATCACCTTATTTAGTTGTCCAGCTCTTTCTTTTTCCTTTTCTTTCTCCTCTTTCGCTTCACTTTATTTTCTATTTGCTTTCTTACGTTTCTACTTTTTCAGATAAATAGGCTGTGATATACGCGAAACTCTTATTACGAACAATTACTTCTTAAATGTAATCCCATTGAATCTCGCTTATATTTTCTTCTCAAATTTTCAAATACTTCCCTTGCGAAAAATATGAAGTGCACGAAAAGCCGTAAAATAGAAATACATCGAACTATTTATATTTTAATAACATCTATCGGCAAATACTATTTTCGTTTCATTTCATTTTCGGGTCATGTCGGTCCGAGAAAAGCGGTAAGATTCAAATTGTTGTTGAACGTTTGTAATTTGGAATTTATTTGTAAGCTATTTTTAGTTGGAATTTTAAGGCTACTATTTATTTGTATGTTTCATTCGCACGATGAAGATGATCTAACTCGAGCTGAGAACCAACGAGCGTTAATCGTTGACCCAATAAAGAGCAAGGGATTACGTTATCGCAATTATATAGATTTAGATATCTAACGGTCATCGTTTCGCGTGCAGCCACGTACGTGTCGCGTCGTGGTATCATAATTAGCATCGTTTACGGAGTAGCTGATTATGGCACCGGTGACGTAACGATCGAGTCGTACGGCAGCGGTATACGTGGCAACAGACAGAATTTACATAGGGCCGAGCAATTACATGCCGCAAATGCTCGTCGATGCAAACGAGCCGCGACGTGTATGCGAGATTAAGCGGATCCGCTTGGACAGCTTCGATCCGTTTCGTCCTTCTTCCCGTCTTCGACCTATCCGAATTTATGGAACAGAAGGCGCGAGCAATTCGTCTTCTCGAACTTACAGTGAATATAAACGCGTTGAACAGTCGAGAAGTAGCAGATATTTCTCCTTCTCTACTTTCACGTAATCATTTTGCCTCGCGTTTCGTTAATGCAAATTTCTAAATCGAAAATATTATAATTAATTTTTATCCGCTTATAGGAAGTTTGAAAGTGCAAAATTTCGCAGAAGCAACGGAATATAGAAAAACATATAAAAAAATGGGGAGTACAGAGCTTTCTATAATATCGCGAGTAATATAATTTTTTTAATCGAGATTTTACATTTTTAATTATATTCTCTGGAACATCCATCGAATATCGGCAACCAAATGGCACCGTTGGTTCATCGAGATACAGTTTCGTTGATGTTATGAAAAGAAATGATGGATTCGAAATACGAAATGTTAGTTTCGGCGATTCATGAGTTCGACAGGTCGTGTCATGAATTAGAACGCGATAAACCACTATACAGATCGTGTTATGTGCTTTTTAGTTGCCAAGTTGAAAAGTAAAACGTTCTTTTCACGTTGGTAAAATAACAAATCTTTTTCTGCTTCCATATACCGAGCTAGAATTTTTGAAGAATTTCATATTTCTTAAAGTTTAACCATTTAAATATTTCTGCTTTATTCGTTCTATACAAAGCCGTTATTGTTATTTTAGCTAGTTCTCCTTTGTTTTTGTTTTGCTCGAGTAATTACAGTCTGTCACACAAGAGCGTGTCTGCGATATTTCTGTAAATATTTATATATTTGTAAAAAAATTTATATGAATTGAATCTACATCTAAAACACTAATACGCTATTACTTAGTAGGGTGTCCAATCTCCTCCATTAGCGATTATAGCTTGACATCGTTTCGGCATACTCTCGACTAATTTTTGAGCGTAGGATTCTGGTAACGACCTCCATATCTTTCGAATGTGATGTACAAGTGTTCTTATTTTTGTGATACGTCTTCCTCTCAGCTTGCATTTCATTAGGGACCACACATTTTCGATAGGGTTTGCATCAGGGGACTGCGATGGCCAAGGAAGTACTGTGATGGCGTTTTTCGCTTTCCATTGGGTGCAGATGCGACTTCGATGTTTAGGGTCGTTGTCTTCTTGCAATATCCATTGGTCCTCGGTTTGGTTGAACCAACGTTTCACGGATGTGAGAAGTCCCCTTTGGTACAATTTCACCATCTTTTGTGCATTCAGATTGTCTGTAAAGACGCACAAAGTCCCAAAACCGCGTGCGTTAAAGCAACCCTAAACATGCACTTTTATAGGGTGTTTTACACTTCTTTGAATCATCCTTCTTCCATGGATAGTCCAAGCACGCCTAATAGGACACCATGCCCAAAACGAAGATTCATCAGTGAATATTATATTACTCCAATCACGATCTCTGTTTTCATTCGCCCATGCCAGACGATTTTCGACGTTTCGCGTACGCGGCACTCATATTAAAAAGCTCTGTTCCTTTCACTGTTTCAAATGAAACTGAAAGGTATTCAGCAACGCGTATTAGAGAAGTTTTCGTTTGTTTACATTCTTTTTATCTCATTCTGATTAGGTGTCAGGTTTCGCAGATATCGCAGACACGCTCTTGTGTGACAGACTGTAATCGGTTGCCAGACTCGGAAATATTCTTCTTTAAGTAATTCAGGCAACAGTTCTTCTGCTAAAAAGAGAAAACCCTTTAAGATGCTGTTGGCGTTTAAAAAAATCGTCAGAATTCAAGAAACAAGAGCAAAAAGCTTCTTTATAACGAGCGTTACAGTTGCAACGGGAGATTCTTGATCGTTATTAAAAACTAGGAGTAAGTTTTAATTAACTGTGACTGGTAATTGAATTAGACCGCGCCTGCACCTACATCACGGCGCCACCCACTTGAAAACTTGCATTATTGATTCTACGAGGTAACAACATTCATATTCGTGTTTTGTTTTCATTATTTTGTGTTCTTACATTTTCACAACATCAGCATACCGACATGTTATCAAAGAAACGATAAGACTTGGTCGTTCGGTCTGCCTTCCATTACGATCGGTTAGGATAAATATTCACATAGGGTGAATCAATAGCCATTAGTATACTTTTAATGCTCTTAAAATATAAAATATAAAATAAAATAAAATATAAAATATATAAAATATAAAAAAACAATAGAAAATTAATTTATCAAAAGAAAGTTCAGGAGTTTGCAGAATGAATAAAAATGAACGAATTAAAAATTATAGTTGGTTTGTTATAAACTATTTTCTGTTATAAATAGTTGTATCTTTGAAGATAGAAACAATTTTTATAAAGTGATTTTATATACTAATATGATTTTTCCTATGTATTTAAATTTATCAATTTCTAGTGGCTAATTACTTTAAACTTGAATATTTCCTGAGTTTTATTTTATGATAATTTTAATTTCCACAATATTTATATAATACACCTTACGATCGATTAAAAAATATCATTTGTCTGAGAGTGAGCTTGTTACGAGACGTTTATCGAATCTTGTAAAAACAAGCAAACTAAACATTTCCAATAACAATCTATTGATTTCGTTATCCTTGCAAAAGACACTGTATCAAAATTTATATAGGATTATCACAAAAAGTCTCTACTAAATCCAATATTCATCGTTTTCACGATTCTCTTGGGACAGCAAACACTATTGTTCGCGAAATAATTACCAGCGCGAAATATCAAAGAGAAATTTTGCGAACGTCACACTGCAATCGTGGAGGACAGGTGTTTTTCTTATTTTTACTCTCTGCCATTTTTCTCGTTATTACGGTTCCGTTTCGCGGAGGAACGAGCACATGTGCACGATGACTCGTGAACAACACACTGAAAAATACGTTCGGGGGAAATGGTCGCAGGATTTTCAATGACGTTGTCCTTGCTCAATGCTCGCAGGGTATGTCACTATTTAAATTAAACGACGATGCCAGGAAGAAAAATTCAATAACGTTGTCGTTCTACGATAGATCGTGGAATTTTATAAGCTGATGAATTCGTGGGACGGTACAGGTATAAACGTGGTATTAATCCTCTTTTCTTGCGGCTTTTTCCTTGTTCATGAAAAAAGAAGGAGAGAGAACCGAAGTTATATTATTATTGAATTTTTGAATAGCCGAACGTTATTAAATTGGTTATATTTAAGATCCCGGTGACTGAAATTGATTTAAAGGAACATATTTCGGTAGAAAGAATCGATTCTTTGGAATTTACTTAAAATTTAATAAATATCCTTCCTGCTGCTTAGAAATTGCGATATTTTGTTAATGTTGATAATTTTGGATCTTAACACGTTCGTCGCCACGTCGCACATATCTGTGCGACGGCTATACTTCCGTGGGGGCTCCGTCACCAAAGGATTGTGACGCTCTTCTTGTTCAAGTTAATTAAATATACGATATTATATATAGGATATACTACATAAAAATATTAGAAACACATTTTACCATACTTTTTATTAATTTATATTCTGGATAATATATTACATTATCCTATATCGTACGGTATTCGTTAAAACATTCCAAACACATTTGGGTGATTTTGGGCACGTCGAAAAATAGTTATAGACTCCGTCATCGCCACTCTCCTCACTTTCAAATATATTTTCACGCTGTTTACTGAACATTTTGAGGAGGAAAAAATCACTGATGTACGTCTCACAAGTATGCTTCTCGACTAAATGAAAGATTCGAGATATCTGTCATGAGATCCCTCGGAATACTCTAGCTGGATAGCTTATCGCTTTCTCCATTTCAGAAATAAATAATCTTTTCTTTACAATGAATCGAAGGGGATAAACAATGAATCGAAGGCGATAAACGATGAATTCCTGCTTGTCGCTCTATTTACGTTCTGCGTACCGGCGATGGGTTTTGGGCCCCGCAGGAAACTTAGCCGAATCATGCTGGGCGACGAACGTGTTAATTGCCGAAATAATGGTATAGGAACACTAAGTTTACACTTAGAATTTATATTAAAATAGTTATATATTCATTTGATAAACAATTTCAAGGACATTCATCGATACACACTTGCACGCGTCTCAGCACTTCCTTTGCCTCACCTTCTGCCATACCAGACTGTTAATTGACTGAACAGTTTACATTCTTTTGTTTTCGAGACGCTGCGCACACACATACTTCGACACACTGATATTCACATACATGTATCACTACTACGCAGGTAATCTAGTCTAGCACATAAAATTATACATATCTCAGTAGTTTACGATTATCAAGTTTACGATTATCAGATCGAGATTACTCTACGAGACAAATTTTCTATTTTACTTCTATGTATGTAGTAACGTATAGGTGGTGTTTGTTTTATTCTCTAGAGCAAGGTCAAGAAAGGATGGTATATTGAGAGTTAAGTTCGTTTATTCGTGTAAGCAATGCTCAACATAAAGCTGACTATAATCGTCGTGCGTCTTCTACTCGGCTTCCAGCTTCTCAACTGACTTAACTCAACTGCTTAGCGTCTACTGTTTAACTCGACTCACTAACGTCTTCTGTCTGTCCTCGACTGCTTCACGTCTTCTCCACAAATTGACTCCCTAACGTCCTCCTCTCGACTCGACCTGCTTAACGTCTTCTTTTCGACTCCACAACTGTCCTGCTCCACTAACCCCCAGATGTGCCTGACCCATTCCCAGATAGATCCCCTTTAATTACACCGATGTTGTAATGGGCCACAGGTATAACCCATTGTCAGGTAGATCCCCTTTAATTATTCCGATGTTGTAAAGGGCCACAGGTATGACCCATTGTCAGGCACGTCCCGATACTACATGTACAGTCTGTCACACAAGAGCGTGTCTGCGATATTTCTGTAAATATTTATATATTTGTAAAAAAATTTATATGAATTGAATCTACATCTAAAACACTAATACGCTATTACAGTAGGGTGTCCAATCTCCTCCATTAGCGATTATAGCTTGACATCGTTTCGGCATACTCTCGACTAATTTTTGAGCGTAGGATTCTGGTAACGACCTCCATATCTTTCGAATGTGATGTACAAGTGTTCTTATTTTTGTGATACGTCTTCCTCTCAGCTTGCCTAATAGGACACCATGCCCAAAACGAAGATTCATCAGTGAATATTATATTACTCCAATCACGATCTCTGTTTTCATTCGCCCATGCCAGACGATTTTCGACGTTTCGCGTACGCGGCACTCATATTAAAAAGCTCTGTTCCTTTCACTGTTTCAAATGAAACTGAAAGGTATTCAGCAACGCGTATTAGAGAAGTTTTCGTTTGTTTACATTCTTTTTATCTCATTCTGATTAGGTGTCAGGTTTCGCAGATATCGCAGACACGCTCTTGTGTGACAGACTGTATGTAATAAATATTTCTAAAACAAAGTATATTTTCTATCGTTTCAACAATATCAAAACAAATGCTTTCGAAAAGAAAAAGTAGCATAAAGATTCTCCCACGAAATCTGCTTATATTTCCAATCGAATGATGAAAAATCCGATTATCTGTGCATTGTACGTCGACGCATAGGTATACAAAGGCAACGAGAAATCAGTGAAATTAAATTGTGTTGCATCAGTACGATGGTGCAGCAACGAATACGGCTTTAATTTTATTCCCATAGATTTCCTATCGTGTTCCATTTCTTTCATACGATTTTCCGCACGTGTAATAGCAATGTGGCTCAAAGAACCGATCGACTCATTGTTCACTACGGCTCGTGAAAGATCTTGTTGAATAGTAAAAGTAAAGTTGCAAGTTATGACATAACATCCAGAGATATGTTCTCTGTCGACAGCTTTTCCGTTAACAAATGATCCTATCGACGACTTAATATATCTTTTTCGCGTTCTATGTTCACAGAAGGATGGCACGCTGCAGACCACAAGTTCTCTGGCTTTTACGGCGTCCGTGTACGACAACGGAAGAACGTTCAAGTGTTACGCTGAGAACTCAGTTACACGTTCTGAAGACATGAAACCGATGATAGAATCGATAACCATCGAAGTTTTATGTAAGTGAACCATAATTCTTGACGTATCCGTCCCTGCTTACCGCCATAACGAACTCTCCTTTTCCTTTGCTTCTTGCCTCGTAGTGTACGCATAAAGTGCTCGTCCAACGATTTTTACGCTTCGCCTTTCCCTATTGAGTCTTTCAAAGGAGGAAACAGTTTAAGTATTTATAAAAGGAATGCGATACGGCACCGTATAAAAATGTAAAGTTTTTTTTTAACGCGTGTTTTATAAGTTTTTACGTGTTTCTTGAGAACACGAACAAAATTGATAACGTGATACTTGAAATCTTAATATTGTTCGCGATATAATCTTTCGGTAATTTGTTCCTTATTTTACCTTTTGAATGTTTTACTGCGCATTCTCGTTTTAGGGTGTCCTCATTTATACGTATAAATCTTGTATATATATCCAAATGGGCGTGAATTACGCGTGTTAAATTGCAAGCCTGTGAACAGGGATAGAGATTACTTAATGGTAGACACTCTGTCACCCCCATTAGTAACGAAATCACAAATAGTTAACGCGCGCTAGTGGCCATTAAAAGGCGATTATAGATTGCAATAAACGTTTAAGTCTTTTAACGGCTAAAGCGGAAAAATATGGGTCACGCGTAGTGCACTATTAAAACCGGATATATGTAATTATAATAAACGAATACAGGAATGATAGGATTATACGTGGCTCTGAACCTCTTACCGGAGTCAAGGGGCTGCGATATATTTAAAATCTAATAACCTTCTTTCCCTATTTTCGGTTCTTTCTGGCCTTAAAATGTCCACATTGTTACGAAAGAAAGATAAATGAAATATTCTTGATAAAAGAACATTTCGATAATAGATCGTTGAAAAAAGATATTAATCGTTGCATGACAAACAACTATTTGAGAAAAAGTAATACATAAGATCGCGTAATTTTTCAAAATAAAATTTGATTTCAATATTTTTATGACTCATCAAACTGTTAAGAAAGCTGTCTGCAAGAAAGCTAAATGTGTCTTCGAAATATTCCCCTGCTGTTTAATCTCACCCGCTCCTCGCCCTTTTGAACGCAATTAAATTGCAGTAACGAGCTGCGAGCAAGATAACGATGCATCTTCCCTTTTGTCCAGAATTTATGATATTTCCACCATGTCGCGGACGAGTATTTATATCCGGAATCGTCGCGCTTTTGGAGCAAGGAGAAATGGCTTCCAGCTATGTTCGATAATAGGAATTACGTAGTTGAAAAAATTAGAATGTTTTGTTTGGAAAGGAATTGGAAGAGATTTTTTTAACTTGCATAATGAAGTTGCATATTATTAGTAAAATTTATCGACTAAAATTATTTCAGCACAGAATAACTTCAAAAATATTGCTGTACGTAAAGTTCTTCGTTCTGAAATTATGTGTAGAATTATGTAACAAAACTATCGTGATGGGAACGATTTTGAACAATATCATTCTACGTATTATAAAATTATTGAAATATTTATACAATAAATTTATAATAAGGAAAAAAAGTTACATATATAATTATCTCATAAAAACTCTTTCGATATTAATTTTGAAAAATTTTTTAAATATAATCAGTAACATTGGATTTAACGTTGTTAAGGATAATAGGAAAAAGACAAAAGTCACTTTTAAAATGCAGATACAGTAATTTTACGTACAGACGAGGAGTATATATGATATTAAAACGACTAGAGAATAAAGTTCGAGAAATGTTGAGCAAGGGAATGTTAATTTTAGAATGGAAATACAACGTGGTAAATAACCCTACGTAGTTGTGGAACTGTGGTGTATATTAAAACAACTAAAAAGTAAGTTGGAAGACCAAGAAGAGGATTGTTGTTGTTGAACAAACAAACGTTATTTCTGGGATGGAAAGGTAGCCGCTGCAAAATAATTTTGCATAGTTTCCAGAATCCTACGTTTACTAAGCGTAGCAAAAGTACGAAACAATGAATTTGAGGGCTCGTAGGAATTGAAATTTATTATAAAAATGATAAAAATTCAGTTCAATCCAGTAAACATTCTTAACATTGATTGATCTCCAAAAATATGAATAAACAATAATTAAACACCCAATGAGACACAAAATTCAATATCAAAGTTAATTTTCATCGTACGTTTACAGTGTAATATAAAAAGTAAGATGTAAAATACATAAAAAAAATAACGAAATTAGTGTATGTTGCTTCAGAACAATGACGAGTGTGGATTTTTAGACGAGTTCATAATTTCCGGAACGAAAGTAAAGAAATTGTTGATAATTTTGGTTCTTGACTGCCGAAATAAAAATATAGAAACACTAAATATACATTTAATATTCATAATAAAGATTCCAAAAATATTAATCGATACATTCTTGCACGTGTCTCGGCACTTCCTTTTCTCACTACCTTCCATACCAGTTTGCCGACGGAACAGTTACAGTCATCTGTTCTTCGAGACGCCGCGCGCACACATACCCATACTCACATACTACGCAGTCAATCTAGCACATAAAATTATACACATTTCAATAGAAATAAGATTCAATAAGCATCAATAAAATTTTGTTTTATCTACTAAAAATTAGAACTAGTATCCTACAATAGATATCTACAATAGTTTTACGTAACACACGCGTTCTATGTATCCTTGCATCTTCAAAATTTCGCATAAATGCGTAAGAATTCATAGCCTGATATTAGTCTATCAGTTAAAAAGCTAAAACGAAATTAAACCGAATTGAGACGATCAGAAGATCAGGCAAACTGAGAAAGAAAAAAAGAAAGAATCGCTATCGTACGCGTTTCTCGTCGAAACAGTCCTCGTGGCCATTGTCATCGGAACCCATCGATAAAATTACTATTCTCGTACGTTTGTCTCTGGAAAGGTACTAAACGCTGAAAGCACGATTAGAACGAAATTTTACCGATCGGAGAACAGTTAGTTCGCAAAAAAGATCGTAAAGAATCGCCTGTAATTTAACTGTACCGATCCGGAGGAATAAAGGCACAGAATGATCCCGACGTTCTTCCGGGGGTGGAAATGGCGGCTGAAGTAGACTTTTTCGCGGTGTTTGATCAACGTCCAATATAGTCGGCCTGAAATTAAGTTACACTTCACAGGTTGTACATGTATATATTCCTGTTTTATCGCACCATCTCCAATTTGCTTTTTCGCTCTCGCACAAAGGGTATAATCGTAGATTCAATTAAATCGAATTAGATCGTTCGATGCTCATTCGACTGGCGGTCTCGTAATTTCACAGGGGAAAAAGCAAAACGAATTAGTGTTGCGCTCGAAACTTCTCTACCAAGTCTTTACGTGTTTTTTATATGTATATTAAAACGTTTCGTAAGCCTAGTGAATTTGTTTTTCTATCGAGTTTAACATATCGTTATAAAAGCATCTTCCTCCTTTCCTACCACCTCTCTCTATTTACAGATCAATTTCTTTATCCTCAATGGATACAGACAAGAAGAGAATTGATTTTTGTTATACCTAACTAAACGAGATTCGATACGCGAGTCCGATATAAAATCCGAAATAATAGTTCTCTAAACATTTGGTAGTTTCCTAATGATTCTTCAAGTTCGCTAAAATTTTCGTAACTTTCCTAATACTTGTCGACGAGGCGTAAACACACGATGAAAATTAATTTTGATATTGACTTTTGTGTCTCATTGAATGTTTAATTATTGTTTATTCATATTTTTGGAGATCAATCAATATATTTTTTTATTTGTCATACCAGAAATACAGAAGAACTTCTAGATAAAGAAATAATTATTTTCTAAATCGTTCATTCCCTGTTCTCTGGCATTTTATTACACTGTAAAAGGGTTAATCTGTTCATATATGAAATCTAATAATTATTCGAACGACGCTTTCATTTAGCAGACTAACGTTTAGTATCTCCCGATTGCACGAGCCAGACGACGAAAAGATTCCGTCATAACGACACAAGGAGGACAAGACGGATAGTCTCGCGTCTGGTTGGTGTTTCCATTTAGGTCTGGCGGAATAGGTGGAAAGGGGAAAGTTTCGTTTTCGTAGCCAGCAGGAAAACTATCCACGGATTGGAAACGTGAAACTCGGCGCGGGCCTGGCGCGTTTCCAGCTTCTCTTCCCCCTTGGACAGGCCACTTTCGCGACTACGTACTTACGGGGGTTTTGTTTTATGCCGGGCATTTTGTGCCGTCGCGTTTAAACATATCTCGGAACGCGGACGAGGCTGCACCTTCCGCTTCCTAGGACTTCTCTCCGGGCACACGCGTTATTTTAATTCCAGGCGCCTCGCGGCTACGTATTCTCGGATGGCGGACGCGTGGATTTCCCAATTCTACGGCCTGCACGATATCAACTCTGCGATAACCTTTGTGTCCGTACATTCCTAAAGTGCGTTATTTTAATACCATACAGGTACTATGAGAGTAAGAGTTGGAAATTTCGAGGATTTACGATATCTATTTACCGAGAAGAATAAAAAGTGTTTATTAAATATTGTCTTTTCGAAAGGACGATTGAAATTATTGTAAATTTTCTATGATATTTTTCTTTCGCTTCAACCTCCAAAGTATTTAATTTTATTTTACAAATTTTGCAATTGTAGGTCTCTTTTACCTGTTTGTATGTTAAAATTTTTTACGAGATTATTCTTGAATTTTTTTAAATATTTTAGACCTTAGAGAAATTTTGGATCTTTTATTCGCATTGATTCGATATTTTTAACTAAATTCCCTTCTCTTCTTGAAAATATATTTTTACTTTGATGTTTTCTCGAAAATGCAGTGAACGCGTGTAAAATCGATCGAATCATTATATCCTCGTTCCACCCGTTATAAACGGGATAGTAAATTTCGCGATTCACGCCTTTCCCTTTGCAGCTATATATCCTTCAATTTGGCTACGTGTTCCGTGACGTCATATTTTTCAGTTTCCTCTTTTTACGTGAACACGTGCTTCGGCATAAAACCTTGGCGAGATAAGATCCTCTCAACGCCGCTCTTTCATCTTCGTGACGAGAGTTTCCACATTTTTACAGGGACGCTTTTAATTGAATTATCTCCGTGTTCTGATTAAAGAACGGCACGATACAAGTGAACGAAACAGCCACGACTACTCAAAAGTAAGATACAAACGTTATCAGTGAAAATGTTAGTGAGCTCTTCTCCACATTTATTTCATAAATTAGCATACGTACGCGTTTAACATAAAGAATAATTTGTCTGTTGCAGATCCACCTATAGTAACAATTAAACCAGAGAACATCACTGTGAACGAAACTGAAGACTTTATAGTATTCTGCGACTACGAAGCGAACCCGGCCACTCTGTTAAAAACAGCATGGTAAATATATCGGAATTCATTTTTAACATTCCTCGATATTTGCTACTAATATTAATTCTTCGTTTATTAAATCTACCATTAACAATTAATAACTAATGCCTATTAAGTATTAACGATTAACCTCTAATTTTATTTATGTTTCTAAAAATGTCCAAAACAACGACGTCGATATTTCGAGTGTTCTATAAGGACGATATACGAAATTAAAAAAAAATCTCGGTGCTTTCAAATAACAGATTGCTCGCATTTATAAACACGAGTGTGTATAATCCATTGAATTTACCAATGCCGGAGCTATTAGAAAGAAAACAGGAATACATTCATTGCTCTTAATCCGCCGTTTAGCGCACGAATTAGTTTGAACGCGCGTTATTTCGCTCGAATCAACTTGTAGCCTGTATAGCCTGTGTATAGCCTTCTACGAGGTTTATGGTGTACTATCGTAGTCGTAATAGAAATTGATAAAACGCGCTGAAACGTAAATTGAATAAAAATTGGGGGGAAAGAGGAAGAAAATCAGAAATTTATGTTGCCTGTCTTTACCACGTGGTTCTCTGAATCACGTAAATCTATGTTTTTCATTCTTCAGATGTTGACACGTTCTCTCTTTCTCGTGAACGATTTTGCTCGTTTATCAAGCTTCCTACTTTCGAACTACCACGGGGAAGTTTAGTCGTTTTATAGTACCTTTTCACAAGATCGATCTAGCGTTCTTTGTAGAAAAAGGAAATAGATAAATAAATCGCCGAAAAAAAGGAGAGAGAAAATTGCAGACAGGCAATTTAGCAAGAAATTATGATAGAATGCTGTTATTAGAAGTAAGGTAAATTGTTTGACGTTGAACGTGTATTGAATTACGCTGTAACTCTTGCCGCAAATAGAATAATTGGCTCGGAAGTATATTGAAATTTTTTTAGTACTCTATTGTCTTTTGTTAACTTTTTATAATTCATTGTTCCTACCTATAAAAGATGAAGCTTTTATTTTTCTTTTTCGTTCGCGTGTTATTTACGTATTAGTTAGTTGTTCACAGCCGAAGTTTGAAAAATAGTTCGACGAACATTTAGTTCTTACTTTGTCACAGAAAGCCTGTATAAGAAGAAATGATAAAACTACAGGCATATTCGAGTATAAAAAAAATCTACGTATGAAACGTGAAACATAAATCGCGAAAGTATCCCAAAAAGTAATATTTTTTAACTCTGACCCGTACGTTTCCTTTTAAAAGCCATCACAAATATTCTCAATATGTTCGAGAGTACAGCAACTCCGCGCAAATATGCGATACATCAATTCGTTGTAACAGAATAATTTCCTTCTTTTTTCGTAATTATTCCTTTCCTTTTTTACCTATAAACATTAAATACCTTTATCTTTGATTAAATATCGTTGCACTGAATACTACCGATACCAATTAAATTTCTCTATATTTGTTTTCCCTCCATTTTTCAATATTACAATTTAACTAATTCCTTTGGTTTCTCAATTAAATCAAACTGAGACGAAATTGAAACAAATTTAATCAAAGATATCGCAATTTTTCCTCTTCGAACAAAATAATATTTTCCTTTCTCACGAAACAATTTCGCGGTATAATTCGTACACGTCCGATTCTCATTCGATTCAACTCGTACTTAACGCCAGCAGAATATTATTGATCAAAGAGACATTAGACTTTATTGATACCTACCATACTTCCGCTACCTGTCTACTTGTACTTCCTTCTACATATATCTCTTCCTTATCGTATAATTTCTCTCTTATAACGTCCCGTCTCTGCTTTTTCCTTTATCACAGAAACCCTTGCCGCTCATCAAAAGCTCGTTCTTTCCTCCCTTCGTACGAAACACCAAAACACCATCGTTCTATATCCTGCTCATCGGTCGCCAATAATGGCGTTCCACGGAACGCATTAAACGATGGTTAAACGCGTTATCCTAAGAAGCGTTAAGAGGCACCTCGATCGAGCAGCATTCTCTCCTTCCATGAGAATCCAGCGTTCTCGGTTTTCTCTACAAAACTGCTCTGTAGAGTTTATCGACGGCTCGCGCGAGTTTATAGCGTTTCGCCTAACCACGGCTAACTGTGTTATAAAAGAGGACGGAAGTAACTGGAAGTTAATCCTCGGATGGCGAAGATTGGATTGAACTTGGCCCGCGACGATACAGATTCTTTATCGACTTAATGTAATATTATAGAGAGCAGCCAAGAGCCGTTTTATGGGCGCGGTTTTAAGCTTTTCCTTGAAAGGTATATTGTGGATGTGCTACACAAATGATCGAAGTACATCTAGACACGGGCAAAAATTCTGTCTTCGGGTTGGAATAAAGGGGTAAAATCTAGTTTGTATAAAAATATGATTACTATGGGCTAGTTGAGTACTTTGTCGTGAAACTTTAGTTTCTGGTTTCTTTGCTGTATCATTTCGTTTGCGTGTCGTTACTTTAAGGTAACTGGTGTTCTTAATGAAGTTAAGGTCCTTCTGCTCAACTGAATTTAAAAAAAAAATGTTATATTATCCTCGAGATTGTAGAAATCACGAGTTACAAGTTACCAGTAGTAAGAAATACTTTGCTGCGAAAGTAATAATTTTGATAATAAAACAAATAATATTTTATAGGATTAGTTGGTAAATTATCGTGCAAGATGGCCCAGGTGATGACACAGCTTTTCGTAGGATTCTTATCGTTTTGTCGTAATTATTCACTGTTCTGTCTCGTTGATTAATATATGATTGATGAATGAATTTGTCGGGAGCTAAATTGATTAGTATTCTACTTCTTATAAATTTTTCAATTTACCTTCAGATTTATGGAGCTTTTTTTAATATATCTGCTGGGTGGCTCAAATAACAAAAGTCAGATACATATACATATGTCGGGTTAACATTATGATTAGAATTAGGGGCTTGTAATGAATATTCTCTGGAATTAGTCATCGTTGTTACGTAATAGAGACGATATCTACTAGTACAAATATGATCATTACAGAATTTGACAAGTAACCGTGGTAGCCAGATACTCGAGATACTAATGACAATGATCCCAGGTTCAATAACGAATCCGCATTCAACGGAATAACGAATATACCTCCCTCCAAAGTCTAAGTCGGACTCTTTGCTAAAACGTGAAATATCCACTGATCGTAAAGACGTTGTTTTACTCGCGGACGAGATCACAGGAGAGTGTGTCTCTCCGTCACCGTGATGCTGCAGAGGAAAACTATGATGGGGTGTGTCTCAGGGCACGAGATCATCGGATTCGTCGAGGACAACCCTCGTTCAGAAAGTGAGGAAAATGGACGTTGCTGTTAATTGGTTAATTTCTATGTTGGTGGTTAGAAAAGGATGCTAGCCGCCCTTGAGAGAAAGTTGCTAGCGGGAAGCGTCGTACGTGAAGAAAACATATCTTCCGTATCTTCCCGTAGTAGATGACAGATCTACGAACTGTTAGGACAAAGACTGTTTGTAAATTTGGAGGACCTTAGTTAACTAAATCCTAAGATCTATGGCGGGACTCCCAGGCTAGTCGAACATATACTGTGAATAATGCGTCGACATCTGGCAATCATCTTGCCCGAAGAATAAGGTCTGCGTGTGGCGAGCCACGGGGCAGAGATCGTTGGAATGTTTACTGTTGGGTATCGGTACCACTATCTCTTCTTAAGGAGACCTATTTAATTCTATACCTCTGTTAGGCAAAATGTCCATCCGGTGACCGCGGCTACGTTCGGCGACTACTTGTCGCCTTGAATCCAAGCTCATTATCGCAAATCTCAGACAATTATAATCGGTTTAATTCACAAAGGTTTATAAGGACTAAAGATTTATAAAGATCGGTTTAATTTATGAAGACAGTATTGAGAAATTTTCCAAAGAATTCCAATTCCTCATCTCCGACATGTATAATATGAAATAGAAATTTTCCAGTGACGAAATAATATTTCAAATTGATTTATTAACATCTCCAGTCGTTTATATTTCTAATGGGAAAGATTTCATCGCATAAATCCGTACCTCTTACTATATAAATTTATTATTAAAAATCAAGAAAACGAATATATCATAGAAACCGTGTAAACACGAATGATTTATTTTTCGAGTGAAATTGTTTATTACGAGAAACTCTTACACCATAAATTTTACTATTAAATACATAAATAAGTAACTTGAAGATATCTGAAGGTATCCGTAATTCTTTACAAGCGTCACTAATTGATGAAACACGTTCAAAATAAATTCTACCAACAATAAAGCTACAAAAACTATCATAATCTTTTAATAATTCTTATATTTCGTCAAATATTGCAGGACGACAAACTAATAATCATCTCTTTCGTGGCATTTCGAATAACAATTTTACGAAAACTATAAGACATAGAATCCTCTTGGAAAACTTCCAAATCGAAAGAAAGGGATTAAGATCTTGAAATAAACATTTGAGTCACGATTGTTACTCAGTTCGCGTACTGTGGTGAAATTCTTTTACCGATCTTGAAGCGGCAAACTCGTACAACCGTTTATCGACCGTGTATACCTACCGATATTCGATTTCAAAGGGTTAATGCACAAAACGACGGAGACTTTGCCCAGGTCGATGGTAGTTTTCCAACGCCTCGAGAACGACCATCGTGCTCTGATCAGTTTTATCACAGAGCGTTAATTAGCGAATCGAAAATGAATATTCTGAATTGCAAATTTTTTGCAACGCCGCAGCACATCGATCTTCCAAGTTATTGCCAAGCAATTAATGCCTCGATACCGTGGGATTTTCCTGCTAAGAGGACTTAAGAAAACTTCGAGGAAACGTTCTGTAGATACAGTGCCCGTAATTCATGGTGCTTGTTATGGGGTACAGGGTGATTTTATAGCGGTGGATAAAAGAAAGTTTAAGATTAATACACTACGAATTTGTATACCTTCTGTACGAAAAACTCTTTTTATCATATTGGTAACAGACATCTATATATCATATTTATTCGTTGCTCTTATCAGATTAATATGAATCCATTTTGCAAAATTATATTGTCCTTTCATGCTTCTTAATTTATAAACTTCATTTTATTCGCCACTATATATGACGAGATAAATTGAAAAGATTCGTTGGTCCTCGAAAAAATCAGCCGCGTATGATTAAAATTGCATTGAAAGAAACGACATTTCATAATCAATGTTCAACAGTCTCTCAACTACGATCATTATTTTACTAATATTTTTTGTAGATAGAACAGAAAAGGTTAGCGAAAAATTTACACGACCATGCAGTATAAAAACGAAATATACCGTCAATGTATAGAAAGCAATCACATTGATTCTCCTGGAAAATAGCTACTGGCGTATATACATACGCTAAAATTCCACAGACTATCAAATATTTAGAAACTCGAGCTTCGCGTCTCGTGTTCGATAACGCATAGTGTGCAACACTGAAGGTATCGGAACTGGAAGGATTTAAAGTATCCAGCGCAGCAGGCTCGACAGCGGCATTCGAAACGTCAAAATAAAAAGGCGCGAATTTATCGGGATGATTTATTATATTTTTCTGTGGGCGCAACCTAAAAACCATATTTCACGCTGATGCATGTAATGGCGCGTGTGCACGCGCACGAGTTCACGAGACAGAGAAAGGGAGAAAGAGAGGAGGGAGAGAGTTTCAATTCCAGGTGTCGGCTATACGAGAGAAATATTCCGATAAGAAATTGCTACCGTGTGGCGCAATAAAAATACATGAAACGCGGTTACTACCGAAAACACGATAATTACGAGAGAACGATGAGCGTTGATCAAGAGTCATCCGTTCGATGGCTACTTTACGCTCGACATCGATCATGGATACCAGGTTATCATTGAGACAGGCTACGATACAGTTTCACTGGTAAAAATTGCTCGTTAACAGCGTACGAATTGCTGGTACGATAAAAAAGAGACAAAAAGGGGAGAGGATTATTTTCCTGACGAATGCAAAACGATTTTTACGAGAAATTTTCATCGTGTATTACTTGCGAACGTACTGACATGTTGGATATTAAAAAATCGAAGCGTAACTGTTGCGTACGCGGTGGAATAGGATAAAAGGGAACACGTGTTTAACACTCTCCGGTAACTGTAAACTGGCGTTCGTTCGAAATGCAGACTATTCCGGATTTCATCGTGGGTGATGTTTTTCGCATTGCAAACTGGTTCTGCCGTAGTTGTAATGTTTCGAAAATATTGAAAATCTGATTTGCTGAGACTCTCGTTTCGGTTGGTTGATTTCTGGTCGCTGTAGGATCCAATTTAGATTTGTTCCGAGTTTATACGTTTTTTTCATATTTAATTTTGTTTTATTTGCGTTTTCGGTTCCAACGATTATCGGAAAACGCATGGAATTTTCAATAAAATTGTTGTATTTACGTTAGCAATGGATAACGTTCTTTTTAATCATTCGTTTTTCATGTGGATTTTAAGAAGGGAGGAAAATACTAAGTAGATGGTAGAAAATAGTGTACAAGGAGAAATAATATAAATTTTATATAAAATCAATCGCAGGAAGAATTACTTTCCTTTCCCTTCTTTTTACGTATCTTTCTTTACAGAACGTGTTTTATTTACTTGTCCAGGTATCGAGACGATAAGGAACTAGTTCTAACCGACGACCACTACGAGGGTGGTATCACGGAACAAACGGCTCTTACCGTGAAGAATGCGACCCCCAGTGACATGGGCTCTTACAAATGTGTACTAGAAAATAACATTGGTTCATCAACGTCAGAGGACATCGTACAGGTCTCGGTTCTATGTAAGTATCGTGAAAATCAATGAATACTATTTTCAGTGAATGATCGACAAGTTATTTAGAAAATATCGATTTAATAAATTTGCATTTAAGATTACATTTTCAAATCATCGCGCCGTCAGATCTGCAAATTTTTAACCATACAAATTCCATGCATATTCATGCGTAAGATCAAATCCCTATTGAAGTATGTATTTTTAATAATCCAGAGAAAAATACGATAGGTCCAGGGGAAAATAAAATCGATATCATCGATGGGAAGAAAAGATACACGGAGAAACAGTTCCGTTCCGTTTCACATTACGACAATTTATCGCGTTTTATTCCGGTAAACGATATTTATGCGTCCATAAATTCTCTAGAACGCCGCTTAAAACCAATGCCAGGACATACGTAATGCCTGCATTTTTATTTCCGAACATAATCTGTCCAGCTTTCTATTTGTAAACTTTTTCTTCACGCCACGCTACCCGATCGTGAAACACAAAAACGTTTATTAAGGTTTTATTATTTCATACCAGAACCGCCAACATAGTTCTGTTGACGTGCTAATTGATGTAATTACGTATGATAACTTACTTGATTATAGTTTCAAAGAAGACAGGGAAGACCAACAGAATCTATATTTTTTCAAAAAGTACACTATCCGATTAATTTTATATAAACTATATCTTCGATAAATATGTTTATCTTCAGAGAATTATTTATCTATTTTCTTTGCGAGGAGATAAGAAATTGTGAATAATTTATAAAAAAAAAAAGAAATGTTTATGCAGCCTAAGTAACATCGTATCGTTAAAAGGATTAACTGAAATATTCCAGTTCTCAAAGTAACAGATGTTTCGTCAATATCGCGTAAACCTTGTATTCCCATTATTCTATAAATCTTCCGGATCCGCCAGACCGTAGCGCAAATAAATTCAACGACCGCGAATCCAATGAAAGATCATTTGTCGCCAAATAATTTTTTCGATTTTCTAAAAAAAAAAAATACGTGAACGATAACAAAGAAAAGAAAAGTGTAGAGAGAAAGAAATATCCTGGTCTGGTATCGATTTGTCCGGCCATTTTGTCGTTCTCGGCATGGCCATGCATTTTGCACTTATCTTCATTACAAGGACTAATTTCCTTCTGGCTGCCCGGCCAACTCGAACCAACGATAAATCGTTCGGCAATTATTTATTCGACGAGTGTAAATCAACGCGAGTAAAAAGGATAGTCGAACGCGACGCAGCCCGATGCTATTTGTTTGACATTATCGTCGCGTATCTATATGTATTACCACGATTTTACAACGTGTCGACCGATTAAAGCCAAAGTTTTTGAATATCAGGCGAGATACTTGAAAATATGAAATTAATTGCAGGAACTGACAGGCCAGTAGTTATCGTCACTTATTTAACCAGATAAATGAAAATCGAACCGTGCACGCTATGAATAATGAAGCGGGTATCTTAATTAGCCGATGGCCCAGCAATTACACGGTTCACCGAATCGTCAAATCGGCACGGGCGTTAATCGTTTTATGACTAATTTCGTTATCAAAAACCGATCGATTCTATCTTCGGTCGTTACAATTACGAAATTCCGAGAATTCAATAGAAGCACATTTACGTTCGTAAGTTTTATCGAATCGTTTTATTCTAGTTATAGAAAGCCAATCGAAATTTCGTCTGGTCTGGAATAGACTCACGGCTAATTCGCAAGTCACTGCAGAATTGCTAACTTTGAACGTAATATTTGGCAGAATAGGATTCTACAGAAGTCTGATAGTTAGCGTTATTATGGCCTACCGCATTATGAAAATCAAATCGATTCTGTCCTTGTTATTGTAATTAGCTCGATTCGTGAATCATTGGAAAAGATAACATCGTTTTTTTTTTTTTTTTTGTATATTTTTATTACTGCTGCTTTATATTTTGTTATTTTTTATCGCTTTCTTATAGCTGAAAATATGCACGGATTTATGAATTAACATCGTATAATATAGAAATATAGGAAACGACTAATTTGCAGGATAATTTATCAGTAATCTTGAATAATTTCGTAAAAACGTAACGTTTAAAAACAAAACCGAAGACTCGCGTTTAAATATTACGCAAATAAAATATAGTTTTCGTCGTAATTTTCGATAATTCTCTTATGTTTATTCTCGCACCTTTGCTTCCCATATTGAATTTTGAAATCGAATATATTCAAGGATAACTACATTTATCAACTTAAACGGAGTCTTGGGTGGTAGAAATTTCAGATATTAGGGCTGTGGAAAAGGAACGTGTGCGTGAAGTAGATAGGTTAATCCATTAAAATGAATGATTTCGATCCGAATCAAACGAGCTGATTCTCCCTCAGCCTACAATTTTTAAAACGAATTTCCATCAGAAGATTTAGGTATCGTCGGTGTGCCATTTAGAATTTCGGGTTCCTTTATGCCAGATCGTGGACAGCTCCATTTATCAAACTGATCCAATTGCCAGGAGGCACGATTTAAGTATTATTATAGCCTTTGCGAGATGCAAATGTGTCATAAAAAATCTGTTTTTCATAATAACTCATATTTATTTATTTAATAAATTCTTTAAACTGAAAATATTAGATTTTTAATATAATACAAATTTGATTGTAATTTAAATTTAACGTTGCAGTATTAATGTTTAAAAATTGTTCATCGATGATTAAAAATAATATAAGTAATAATTGATATTCATGAAAAATTAAGGAAATGAAAAGCAAAAGATTAAATTTCAATCTGATTACTTGTTCCTGCCGCAACAGAACATTCTCTTTTTTATAGTTACCATCAAGAAAGTTGAAAACATCGTGTAACTACATTATTTAGAAGTTTTATCACTGAATTATACTTTTGTCCTCAAAAATAAACTACGTACCAATTAGAAAGGAACAAAGCGTCAAAATTAAACAACTTTAAACATCTATCAAGCTGCGGAGCGAAATACACAGGACGCAAACTTCCTTTCGGAATAGAAACCATGGAAATAGAATAGCTCCAGCAGAGTTTCGAATTCGACTAGTATTCCGATACCGTGGAATATCTAAAAGCCTCAGGATGAAGCGGCTTCGACAAAAGTCACACGAGAAAATGTTCATATAATTCAAGTTATCTAAACTAGTGGTAGCGCAATTGATGTATTGTGATACTTATAACTCTACATTTCTGTCGGCTGAATATAATATGACCAACTTGGGAAAAACGTCAAAACATAAATTTAAAACGTACAAGAGAAGTATTGAAAAATACACCATTACCATCTTGTATTATATTTTAACCCTTTCACTTTGAAGTGTGAATATAAAACGATCCAGATAAAGTATTATAAGAAATTTTCTCTGAAACAATAAATATATTCGTTTCATTTCCTTTTTTTTTTTTTTTTTTTTCATTAAATTGTTCGAAAGAATTTTAGGGGGCAATTGTTGGAGGAAAAAATTGTCACGCGTTAGTTATTACTGAAATTGACTGTTTCAAAAGTTGGCTTCACTAGCGATGTTTGTTTCAATCTCATTGTTTATTATTTTGATTGTATCTCTAAATCGTCTTGATAAAACGTATGAAAAGAAAAACCTAACAAGTGCATCTTTGGTTATTACCGAACGTGTAGTAATTAAATCTTGGGTATGTGCCAGTATCAGCGATTGCGTTAAATGGAAGGGGGTTTAATTTTTTATTATTTGTGTATTTTCTATGAGACTGAGTAACTGAAAATAGCAACTTGAATAGTTTCTTCTAATCCTGCATTTAAAGAGTTAAATGCGGGAAAATATTCTTTTGAAGAGAAACTGAAAATTTCTTTTTAGGTAAACTTCTATCTAAAGAAAGTGAGCACGTTGTAAAAATACTTCGACATTTTTCACGTGAATAAAGGACACATAGTAATTCACAGACAAACTCGTATTATTCAAAGTTTGTGTAACTGAATCTAAGTTCTCAATGATCTTGTGTAACGCGGTATTTCAATTGCGTTGGTTTCTATTCATAATAATATGAAATTACGAGTATCGCAATTATGCGAATTAATTAATTTCAACTTATACAGCAAACTTTGGAATAACATGAAACCAATTAGCAGATCTGACGTGCAGCGCCTATAACTACTTTCTACTTCTTCTATTGTACTATATTATTTTTTCTAATTCTAACCCTTTCTAAATCTCCAAATTCGAAACTTATTTCACATAATTTTACGTCGAAGGTGCAGGAATTGTACTGTATTATGAAAGAAAGATTTTTCTATGTGTCTGGCGAGAAATGTATTAACCTTGTTACTCGCGATTTGCCTCCGTTTTATTCTCATGCGCGACATTAAACCAGCACTAAAACAGAAATCTATCGTGTTTTAAAAAACCAATTCCAATTTCTCGACCTCCATCTGTCTCGTAAAACGAGCAAATAAATATCGTCCCTTTTATATTAAGGTTGCGCAAGTTTTTGAATTCGATATTCCACCAAGTGTGTCTTAAAAAAAGTGCCTTGAATAAAATAAGAAGAAAATAGGCAGATATTCTGACCGCGATATTCTACAAAAGCGGGATAGTTAAGTAGAAAAAGAGAAAAGGTTGAAGCAAATCCACGGATCACCGAAACGATACGATTCGTTGTGCCGCGGAGGGAGCTGTAAATATATCAGCGTGGATTAAATAAGCTGCTCTCCCACACCCTCCAGCTGGGTGCCGGTTATTGGGTCAGCCATTCCGCGTTTCCGAGAAGTTAACGTCACGTTAACGTAAACTCGGCCGCGATACAATGAAATTCTAATTGCAGCCTTAATACCGCTCAAGGGTGTTGTATTTTCTACAAACAATCCATGGAAACGGGCCGTGAATTCGAACACGGAAAATTAGTTTCGTCGGGGCCGAATCCCCTTTCCTTTCTTTCCTACGCTTTTCTTTTTCCTTTCTCCGCCCCATCTTCTTCTCCTCTTCGCTCCTTTCGAGCACCGACTACGCTGCCTCTCTTCGGATTCTTTTGTTTTGAACTTGCTGAAATCTTGATTACCTTGCCGAAGGTAAGAAAGAAGATAAAAAAAGGAAAAGAAAAATTGTTTCAGCCAATCTGCTGATTGGATCGTCGACGAAAGTTTCCTTTCAGGTGCTCTCTGAACTCTGGTTGTCTCGTTTTACTGTTTATCCGGCTGAATGTAGCATAAACGGCCCGTTCTTTGGTATGTTCCATGCCGGATAATATATACGCTTCATTTTGAATAGTTTTGCCGTGGACGTAAATCTTTATGCGATGCTCGAACTCGTAAAAAATACATGAGCCTTCGGGTTCCTCTATTTCTTTTTTTCTCGCTTTCTGTGACCGTTCGGCACACCAGACTCACAGATGAATCTTCTTCTCTCCACTCTTTCGTTATTTATTTATTTACCTGTATTGATTAAGTTTATTCGAGCGAAGTATTACTTCTAACGTGTATGATCCAGCTGGACAGTCACGTTCTCCGTAGGACATTAAATTAGTTAACTTATGTAGGTTGGCCAAAGTTATTGGAGTTTTTACTGCGGTTCGAGCATTAACTTTAGAAGAGAGGAGATGCTAGGATAGTATTTGGGTTGATATAAACATCGTAGATGAATTTCATTACAATGTCCCTTTTCATATCCTTCTCTCTAAAATATTATACTTAAAAAGAGAACAGTCAAATTACAGTAACAAAATCTAATCTGCTAACAAACTTACTTTGAATAATAAAATGATCAGTTTTCGTAGTACTTTATAAAATTCTATTAACCTTTATAACTATTAAAGATGAGATGAGAATATTTTCAAACCAGAATACTTCTCGATGTAATCTCTCGAATAATATTACCTACTACTACTATATCCTCCATATTTCTTGCACAAAATAAAAACGAATCGAACGAATACACTGTAGTATCATGAAAGAGAAACAGGAAATTCCGAAAAACAGGTACAGTCTGTCACACAAGAGCGTGTCTGCGATATTTCTGTAAATATTTATATATTTGTAAAAAAATTTATATGAATTGAATCTACATCTAAAACACTAATACGCTATTACAGTAGGGTGTCCAATCTCCTCCATTAGCGATTATAGCTTGACATCGTTTCGGCATACTCTCGACTAATTTTTGAGCGTAGGATTCTGGTAACGACCTCCATATCTTTCGAATGTGATGTACAAGTGTTCTTATTTTTGTGATACGTCTTCCTCTCAGCTTGCCTAATAGGACACCATGCCCAAAACGAAGATTCATCAGTGAATATTATATTACTCCAATCACGATCTCTGTTTTCATTCGCCCATGCCAGACGATTTTCGACGTTTCGCGTACGCGGCACTCATATTAAAAAGCTCTGTTCCTTTCACTGTTTCAAATGAAACTGAAAGGTATTCAGCAACGCGTATTAGAGAAGTTTTCGTTTGTTTACATTCTTTTTATCTCATTCTGATTAGGTGTCAGGTTTCGCAGATATCGCAGACACGCTCTTGTGTGACAGACTGTAATAACAAATATGAATGCAATGTTTCTGAAAGGAAAGAAGCGTAACATTAGAAATAAATTATAAAAAAGAAAAAACAACCAGTATTTTCACATACCAGTCGATGATAAGCAACCGTTTCACTGCTCCGACTTTCATTTGCTCGCAGACAAGCCAGTAGTGAAGGTGATAATGGACCCGGAAACGCCAGTGAACGAAGCAGACCGGCAGAACGTCTCGCTGACCTGCGAGGTTGTTACTGGAAATCCAGCAAGCTTGACCGCCGTCCGATGGTACTTGGACGGGGACCTGCTGAAAGAACTTCCGGATTGCACGAGAAATAGCAGCGCAACCACCACGACCACCGAGGAATCTTTAATTTTCTGCGATATTGATCCGAGCAAGTTGCTGTTGGAAGCGGTGGGACGTTCCTTTCACGGGAACTACTCTTGCGAGGGTAGAAACGACGCTGGCTGGGGACCACTTTCACCGAGTGCACCTGTCATGGTCCATTGTGAGTCCCCCTTTTAATTTTTAATTCCTCGATCCGATCCATTTGCCCGTTCGCTCCCCATGTGAACCTACTACTGGGACTCCTGTTTGCGAGAATTTGTTTTTCTTTTTCTTCTTTTTCTTTTTTATACCGCCAAGATTTATTTGCCTGGCGAAAGAACAAAATGCTGTTTCAGGTCAACGATTTTTAATTTTTTTTTTTTTTAATAACTAATAAGGTGCATTTTTAATTTTCCTATAAATACACAAAAGGATTCGCTGGCTAATAATAAAGAAAAACGAAGAAGAAGTTTGGTCAGAGTTTCCGGTATAAATAACGAGTTGCTTGTTTGTTGTGTCGATAGACAAACCTGGGCCAGCTTCGATCTCGTACGAGCCCCAGCAGGTAATAAAGAAACGGCCATTGACAATCACGTGCTTCGTATTGGACCCAGGACGGCCAAAGGTAGTTGGCTTCAAATGGTTACGAGGCCTTCATAGACTTCCGGATGAAAACAACGCTACCCTTACCATCGAGTCGGTTAATTTGGAAACCGAAGCGAACTTTACTTGTCTGGCTTACAACGAAGCCGGCGACGGCGACCCGGCTACCACGTTTATCGACGTGTCTGGTGAGTTGTAAAGTTACTCGAAAAACTTTCTAATCCCCCGTCGAATAAATCTGTCGTCCGTCTTTCACGTGACGTTCATTTCGCGTTCGAGATTCGTGCACGGCCGACCGAGATAGGAAGCGCTAAATCTTACAGAATTTGGAAAATGTGGTGGAATAAGGGAATGAAACTAGATTCTATTTTACAGTATTTTTCACCCCTCTTTCCTTCGATATTTCAGGAATATTCTGTTTAATCTACCAAGGTATTTATAATATGTAAAAATATATTTTATATTAAAAGAAAAGAGATTTGTTTAATTTTCTAATAAATTTTAGACAATTCTTTTCATGAAATTTTTCATTTCATATACACGTATAAATTTATAATTAAATTAAAAATTTGATTCGATTATGTACGATCTATTAAAATGTTTTAAAGTTTAACAAAAACGTGTGTCTCGGACAATTGAATATAATTATTTTTATTCACTTTTTAATTTCACATGTGTATAGGAATTAATATTGAATCGATTCGTAACTAGAGATGTTAAGGAAATCGGTGATTTCGTTTTCTATAAATTGCAACGTTTTTTCACGTTGTTAATTTATAGCTCATGGTACACTAAGCATAAGGTACACGACTATATATATATATATAAATCATAATTTTTATATACATACAATTTGTTTAGCGAGCAATTCTGGTAAAATTTGTATTTCCAAAAGAATATCATAGTTACGCTACTTACGGCATGCACATGTCTGACATAAGGCCGATCATTTCTACTTAAAATACCATTCTGCCTCGTTCTACGATATTCCTTTCCGCCTCTTTCTTAGAGTTCAGTGTTTGGTTAGTCGACCAAAATTCTTTTTATTTAATACATATCCGTCGGAAGCTTCTGCACGTAGAAATGGTTTCACAATTGGAAAATTATTTTTTGAATGAAAACACACACACGCGTTTGAAAAGCACCTTCGTGTAACAAAACAAGAGAAGAATGCAAGAAACTCGCAATATTTAGAACGGTTAGAAAAATATCATTTTTTAAATCTCAAAATTTATTATATGCATATATGCTGAAGAATGTATTAAGCTGTAAATGAGACATAACGCTTTATTACTTGCTACTTTTGTACAACAGAAAGATAAACTTATGTAACGTGAAAGAGCACAGTTTCCGTGCTGTATCTAAATTAATGATTCATATCTTGAGACCTCTGTAAACTTGTCTTGTTTCCTGTATTTTTCCTCCTTTTATTTGTTTCTCATTTCCTTGTGTACTTAATCCGCATAAGCGGCAACATACATTATGTTACGTTTGCCAGCAACTTTTGCATAATATTTCCCCGATGTCATAAAGGCTTTATTCGACTCGTATTTCGTATAAAAATAGAGAAACGATAATAATATTATAACGCTTCACTGCGTTTCAGAGGAGAAGGCGCAACAATTATCGCTCGACGAATATTCACGCTTGAATTCAACATCTCCATGTGTCGATTCATTTTTGAAATTCCAAGACAAATCACGTACAAACTCGTAGCTCATTTATTCAATTGAAATGATTACAAATTTAAATAATTTAAAAATTGTTAAAAAGTTTCGTCGCTATCATGCTATGCAGTTACAAGATTTATTTAATTATGTTTGCCAAATTTTATTTTATACTTTCTCTACGATTCAATTATCTACGATAACAAAGTGATTCGCACGCCAATCTATTGCAATTAAAACTACTTTAAAACAGCTGCAAAATCGTATCGTATAATAAAGTTTGGAAAATATTCCGCGTCGATTCGAGCTTATCGTAACGCAACGATATCGTATCTGATTCTCGATTCGTAACAATGCCCGTTCCGTTTCGAGGGCCAGTTCAACTTGTTCTTTGATTGTCAATAGCGGAGCCAACGTTTATCAAGAAACTGCTCCCTTATCACGGCTACGTGTACAATTCGCCGAACGTTAGCATCATGTGCTGGGTAGAGTGCGCTCCGATGTGCAATATTTCCTGGCTAAAGGACGGCATGCCGATGGATTTCTCGAAAACGAACCGATACTACCTGTCGAACGTTTATCATCCGCCTGATCCGCGAACGAATGACTTCGAAAGCATTCAATCGACCCTGGTGTGGAATCTAACTGCCTGGCCGAGCGGCCAACTCGATCGCGTCGAAGACAACGTCAGATTCACCTGCGAGAGCAGCAGCAACAGTATTGGTGCTGGAGTGAAAAGTAGCACGCACTTCCATGTGGAATGTGAGTTTATTTGATTTTCAGTGAAGTTAACTTAACTTCTCGAATACTGAAAATGTTACCCTCACGTACTTTTCGATATTTATAGACTATTCATTTTTTTCATGTCACGCGATATAAAGTTTAAATATTTATAAATAATTACAATTATGGTATACTATTTAATATGTTATATTTTATATTTGTCATTTATATTTTTTTAATACATTATTTCGCTACGATGCTCCCAAGTGGACTAATATAATGCTGTATTCGTGTTTGCATTCGAACAGTGTGCACAAATACAGTCACTTTACACAGCGTAAAGTTTATACGCGTCTTTTTCTTCGCAACAGTTCCGCCAGAAAATATGACGATATCAAAGAAGATAATAAACGTGACGGTCGATACGATACCGGAAACGGTGAGCTGCAATGCGAGAGCACAACCGGAGCCAACGTTTCGTTGGTTTCGGGAAGGTTCCACAGACACTATCATCGAAGGCCGTGTCCTCGATTTAAAAGTGGCGGTGCCTAGACGCAGCAACGGGACGTACTACTGCGAGGCATCGAATCGCCACGGAAGCCGGAACATTTCCATGGTCATGAATGTTCAATGTAAGTAAAGAAACATCCCGACGTGCGAGTTCCTCAGTCATCTCGAGTGACGTTCAAATATTGAGAAAGATTTATGTTCTCATGGCAGAGTATTCTTCAAGAAAGAAATGCCAGAAACTAAAAGAACGATTTCTCTCTCTCTCTCTCTTCCTCTGTTTCTTCGACTATTTCTCTTTTTCATTTTTCTCTTCTCTTTTTAATATTTTCCGTTTACGTTAAGAAGATAAAGATGACAGTGTTCGTTAAGGTAGAAGAAATGTAGAAATGAAATTCAATTGCGTAAGCAGAAAATGCCTCGTTAAAAATAAAATGCCGGTGTTTCATAGAATTGGAGTAAATGATTCGAGAAAATCGTCGATTATGTTTCACCAATACTTCCTAGTAGTGTCTCCCTTAAATTTATAACGAAAAATGAAAAATACGATTGCATGGTATGTTTAAAAAAAAAACATCTTATATGGGGGAGGATAAAGTTTTGCGTAAATTAATTTAAGAAAAGAATTATATTTGCAAAATAATAGTAAAATAGAACTTTTACCATTTTCGTGAATACAAATATTCCCCTGAATATTTTTGATTACGTTACGTATAATAAGAAACATGTTTTCGAATATCAGAGGAAATAAACTCCTCACGTTCGCATTACAAAGATCGATTAAATTGTTTAAGACTGTTTCACGTTCGATAAACCGAAGAACGATAGGAATTCGGCCGAAATTCGTTTGGTTTGAGGAACGTAATTTCGATCAATGGTGAGAACGTGATGAATCGTTCTTGAAATATTTCACGCAATTGCACGTTTCATCCCTTCATCGATTTCCAGTTTCTCCTACGTTTCATATCTCTTGCCTTATATTTCCAATCTCAAATATTTTCGAAAGTAATCAAATGCTGTAACTTGCTATTACCTGAGGTGAAAAAATTCATGCTTTCTTCCAAGATACGAAAAGAAGCATCGAAACCAAACGACTTCAGTGACATCAGAGCCAATGTACCAAACATTCTCTGATAACTCTATCTTCTAATTCTTAAAATCACGGTAATAAATCTACCATATTGTAGTATCGTAAATTAAGATTTATTTACAATAAATATATGGATTGATACAGATGTTGATTAGACACAAAACGATGGTTATCTAACATGAACTAATCACAAGAACGTACTTTACTCTAGACAACTCAATAATTAATTTGCAACTCTCGTCACAACGGATCCAACGCTCACTCTCTCACGCGGACCACACTCTCTCGACAACGCTAGCAACTCTATATCGACAACGCAACTCGCACTCTCTAGCTTCTCGATTCACACTCTCTGACTTCTCCACTGACACTGACTGTGAATTTGTCTCTCTGCCTTAGCATCCCTTTTGTCCCTTTGTCTTAGTCTGGCCACGCACGTGTTACGCAGCCGCTCGTGGCCAGAGTCACGCTGGCCTTTTTTCTATGAAACTCTTCAGCTATAGGACCGGCGATACATTGACGGGCCTGCCGGCACCTCGGCTCGCGACAATGTTTATGGTCCACCCGATATTTTTAGGGCTTGTTGCCCACGATACTACAATATTCCTATGAAGAATTATAAATTACTCGTTCTAGTGGTCTCTGATAGATGTAGCTATTACATCATTATCATGCTCTATATGTTCTATCTCAACAAAGCAGCGCAAGACAATGATTTAAGGAGCAAGTAAGACGCGTGTCCAAGCGACACAGATGTATTCGTGCAAAACCAAAGTTAATGTGGCTTTCTTCCTTTGTAGTTAAGCCAGAATGTCACGTGGAAAGGGAACGAATAGACGGGGAGGATTACGTCGTGTGCTCAGCGACGGCCAATCCGAAGGAGACTGATTTCGTTTGGTCGTTGAAGAGTGACAATGACACGCTAGAGCAGAACGCCGAGATGCGCAATGGGAAAAGCTACATCCGCCTCGATACGTCGGTAACCAATTTCCGGACGTACGTTTGCGTTGCTAACAACTCTATCGGCCATTCCAATCCTTGCGACCGCGATGTACCAGGTACGTTCTGATTTGCTTCCTGTTGTACTTGATGATTACTTGTGCTTCTATAAACTAGTAAAATTATATAGATAAAAGTGTTAGGTATTAAAGAAAATGAAATCTAATTTGTGGATAAATTAAATACGTTATGTTTAATGTGGCGAACGGATCCTTAGCTTAGATATATTTATGACATTGTTTGAGATTATACTTATTTATTATTATATAGAATGGTTTGCCATACAGGTTGGTTTTAAAATAATTTTTGTATCTTTTTATTTTTTTTTTTTTTTTTTTTTTGTTTTTTTGCGCCTCAAGTACTTACGAACGGCTTTTAATGGTCACGTTTAATTGAAATAACAGAGTTTTAATGACGAAGATCTGGTAGACGACGATGATGCTCGGTTTTCAAAACTTGGCAATTTAATTAGGAACGAGATTCCAGCCGAAACTGCTGCGAATTTTTGCGAAGAACGGATTCCTTTGCCAGAGTTATTTTTCCTCTCGCGATATCAACATTCCCATCGTAGCTCTTACATTATATTGTGTGGTTCTAATTCACGTGTAAAGAAAAATTCCCGAGACCGAGTATCTGAAAGCGTGAGAGATTAAGAAAGTCTAGAAACATCTCTTAACCACTTAGAAATACAGCAGGATACCAGCAAGTATTTCATTTATTTACCTCCACATTTAAACATGTTACAATATAAAACTTGTGTTATTCTTGATTTCTAATTTTCACCATCAATGTTATACTTAATTTTCTCATAAATTTCTTTCATATTTCTTATAAATTATTTAAGAATAATGAAATTTTTGACTGCATTATATTTAAGGTTTATATGAATTAAATTTTCGATCGAAAAAGTTATTTCAGATAGTACACTTGTGTAGATAAATTTTGAACGATCCTTTGATCAGCTTATAGTGTTTTTATATTCTAAAGGTACACGTACATTGGAAAGTTGCAAAAACGAAATTACTTTCTTGTCAGTGTCACTAAATATTCATAAAGAGATGCTTTACATGTTTTCTCGGATCTTTTGTGGGTAGAACCTTATATTAATATTACGCTGAAGCGAGGAAACCAATGGATGATAGGCGATGAAAAGGAAGCAATTCGAAATTAGACGAAATTATTCTTTTACAATAGTTTCAAGAAATATCTTACGGGTCAGTAATGTTGAAATAAAATTTACATAGTGTGGAATTTCAGTCCGAGGTGAATTCCATTAAGAGTTAAATAAACTCCAGGTAAACTGCCGCTTTTCATGTAGAACAATTTTGAACGAAGCTATTTGTGCGGTCAAAGTACTTGCAATTAAGCATATTTTTATTTCTGGCTATACTTCGTGATCCACCAGTAAGATTTAACGAACACGAGGCGAGACACATTTTTGCATGTCTGGGGTTCCAACGAGAACATTCGAGTGAAAGTTCGTAAATTAGATTCTGAATTAGATTCCCCTTGAATACTTGGTAAATTCAAAAGTTTGATTTATTCCAAGTTAAATCGGATTTGTTCTTTTAATTTGCATTCCTCATATATTTTTCTCGTTTATTTAAAAGCGTCAAAACGATGGTAATTATTTTTCGCGTAGTTGGCGTACCTGAAATCCGTAGCGCTTCTTTTGAACAGAGAAAAATGTGTTGTTAACAATATGTAGATGGTATGTAAAAACAAAATTGGACGAGGATCGCGATTAAAAACGGAAATTATACTTTTATTAAATGTTAATTTTATTATCGTAGACACGAATTTTCAATGTTTTTCTAGCAACAAACGATGGAGATTGAAGAAAGCGCGGCTAGATTTAAACGAGCATTTTCCGTGATACGAACTCATTTACGTTGCCTCTCGAATTCGAAGTTTCCAACTAAGTAAATCGAGATTGATCTATCCTAACAGGGTCATTACATAACAAGATATTTCTGCAATTATGAAATTAAATGTTAATAAGGATAGATGAATTTCAAATTAATTAATTTTAATTCTTTCAAATATTAACGTAGCATAACTTAATTTCAGCAGAGAAGGATCAATTTATGAAAATATATCGAGTGATCTATAACTAAAGTAATTGTTATGTGATTGAAATAAATTACGAATAAGTTCAGAAATTTTTTAAATAAATCAAGAAATTAAAAATCTTGTTTATCGTAATTTTTGTTTCGTTTTAACCCAATCCTTCTTTATTTCGATCTTTACATTATGTTCCTGTTCTCGGATTAGGAAAAACAACGTGGTAAATATAATGCAAAATATATAACGATTAATATTTTAATTAATATTTTAATCAACGCAAACAGTATTTATAAGAATCTTCGTATTTGTGGGAAAATAATTCGGAATTCTTCCAGTGGGACATTTACTCTTCGACTTTTAAACTGTTATCATTCCTTCGAAGGAAAATGCAACATTACCCTGGAGGATATGAATATCCAGGCGATTAAATAAATCTACGATAAACATTTTTCAGAATAGTTATTAAAATTTTCATAGAAATAGCTTCGTTGTAGCTGGTAATTTAGCATATCGAAGAGGTACATGTGGCTCCCTTAACAGAAAATAGCTCAAAGATCTAAATTACCTAGCGTTGACTTAAAACCATGAATAGTATTAAAACTATACATATATTCTGCGCAATATCGATGTTTAGTTATGGCAATATTTAATAATATTTCCTTCAACGAATAATTAGTAAATAAATAAGAAATATTGTACATTCTCGTTTCCTCTTAGCTCACCATGGACATCGAAGTAAGTTCTACCATAATTGTTGTATTAAATATATTACGTTTTAAAATATTAAATATTAGGCTGTATTAGTGCTAATTTCTCTTTTATATCATTTTTCTGTTATATCGTTACAAGATATGTATGTAGGAATGCTCTCGAGAAAGAGACGAGCTGAAAAGAATTTCGAAATAATGTAACAAAACAGAAAGAAATATTCTCAACACGTTTGTTCTTTTTGAGCATTTCTGTTCGTTCGGCATACACACAGTCGGTATGGACTCCTCAAAGATACTTTACACGTTTGCCGCGATTATATTCCATTCCTACATGTATATTTGTCATAACTGTAATGAAGTTTCAAATAATGAAAGGATAAAATAATTCAAATTGACGAAACGATACAAAGAATAATCTTGTTCTAAATTAGTGAAAAGATCTTAGAAATTACTGTATTTATCTCTTTCTCTATTCAACGGTTTGATTAACTATATAATCCTGTCCTGTAAAACGATATTGTTTCTTAATTTATTAATGAGACAATTTCTTCGCGTGGAGTAGTTTTTAAACACTTTTTTGTTACGATAAAGATCGAGAAACTTGAAAAGAGATTAAACGTAATTTGAAAATAATCAGCTGTTTTCTCCTCAAGGTAGAAAAAGAAATTTTATGCGTTGCTTAGCCCTAGAAATATTTCATCAGGTTTATTTGATTAAAATGGAGCACCCTATATAAGCACATAAACTCCCGTAATAAAGGTAGCTTCTGGTAAAATATTATAGAGCAAGGGAATGGATTAAATATAAGCAGAAATATGAAAAGCTTCCCTTGAGACGGGTCGTCTTACTTTCTGTATTTATAATATTTCACAGCTGTCGCCGAAATTTGAATTGCAACCGTTCTGCCGACTGTTTTATTTCGTAATCAGGAAACGGAGCCTACCGTGAAATCTCGTTGCTCGTATTTCCAGAGAAAAATTTTTAAAAGATCGGCAGAAAAATTGTTGATCCATCGAGTTTTAAGGAAGTTGAAAATATGAAAATTTTAGAAATGTAGATATTTGAAAATTTAATAAGATTTCTGAAAACTATCTTCTTTTTATTTTTTAACAATAATCTTTAAAATAATAAAAGTAATTAATAATAAATAATAATCTTTAAAAATAATAAAAGACTTTCAACAGCTTTCAGGAGCTTTTACTTCTTATAGATATTCTTAGTATTTTCAATCACAGAGTTTCTAAAATTGCTCTTCCAAATATTTATAAACTTCGATACGAGTCTTTTCATTTGAAGAATCGTTATAGTAGATGCTACTAGGTCCTTTCTACTGTCATTTAAAAATCTCAATGTTTTCTAGAAGGAAAGCTTTTGTCAAAAGTCATAAAAGAATTTCTTACTTTGTTTTCTAAGTATTTCAAGAATGACCACGAGCTATGAAATATTAATTTAGATAAATTGATTCACATTTTCAGGTCATATACCGTGGTGGCATCAACTGGAAGGAAATCTTCTTCTGATAGTCATCGTTGCCGCAGTTGTCCTTATACTTGTGATAATCATCATTTGCGTGGTGATCTTCATCGTTTGCCGGCGCAAACGAAATCAGATGAAATGTAAGTTGTCCTTTCTTTCTAACCATGTGATTGTCATTGTGATTTGTTGTTCACAACGATTCGCATGACGTAGACCATCGAATGGACTTTCTTCGAGATTCTAACAATGTTACAAAACTCGTTCAAAAATTGGAAATACGTCATACAAAACTAATATAGTTGTTGAAAGAAATTTACGACACTTGCAATTAGTCGAATCAAGATTCCTTATCGTAATCTTTATTAATATTTAATAGGTAGAATTGGTAAATTTTTAGGTTTTTTAATTAAGTTATTATTTGTGATAATATCTGGATAAAATTAATCGTTGAAAGTTATCCTAAAATTTGAACAATAAAATCTCGAAGAAATCCATTTCAAAATCAAACGATCATCACGATAGGCGAACACTTCACACACACGAACACGCACGCACACATAATAAACACACGCACACACCTGAAACATGATGACATAATTTACATTGCAGATTGTTCTACGACAAATAAGCATTATTTAAATCATCTGGCAGTTGCATCAGCGACAATGTTTTCAGACAAATATCGTACCGTTGTTCCCACAAAATTTCCATAATAAACGAAATTTACTAAAACATCAGAAATTTGCATAATATACATAATTCGCGAAATTCAAACTTATCGGATCAATTTTACAGCCTATCCGTTACACGTTCCGACGAAATTAGTCGTACACATCGTCACTGGGAATTCACGAAGCTACTGGTAACAATGCAATTTCATAATGACCATCGAATCGTTGATAATTAACGCTGGCATGGTAGCGTTGTTCCATTGTCAGGATTGAAAAACTGCGAGCACGTAATGCATATTTGTCGTCGTGGTATCTCGCGAGGGGTGCAATTCATGCGTCTCTAGAACAGTTATTATCGGGATAGGGATAAAAAGAAAAAAGAAAAACAGGAGAAAAGGCAGAAAAGCAGGAAACGATGATAACAGGTTGCAGTAATTTTGTTCCAACACGATTCGGTTCTCTGTATGCATACAGTGATCACTGGAATCATTGGCACAGTGATTAAATTTTCCTGTTACATTCTGTGTAAATCTGCAATTAGAAGCATTGAATTTCTTTTATAAAACGCAACTTCTCCGGTCAAAGTTTAAATACAATCGATTATTGCTGCTTATAATCTCGTGATGTGAGAATATAAAAAATTACCATAACACGGTCCTAATCAAAACGTTACACACGTATATTTTTCTAAATAACAAGTAGAGATATTAAAAAGTCCTTTGTATCATTGGCTTTAGTATAGTATCCAGACTGCAAAGTATTCGGTTAGAATGACACCTTCTGCGGGCTTTTGAGGTAGCCCGAAGTCGAAAATGGGGATCGTTTCTCGTGAAAAAAATGCGTCAAAAATTTCGATCAACTCGTTGATGGTGTAACGTTCTCGTGGATTTTGACTTTGAATTTTTGTAGATATGTTTGTCTTTTTTTTTAATTTAATAGTTTTAACTCGCTGTGTGACTCTATATACATTTGAATCGTGTCGCGAAATCTTGATAATCCAACTAGAATCACGATTAACGGGAAAGCTTGTGCCGACTATGCGCTTACAAGACGTTTTTCGGTAGTTTACAGCTTGCGCGATTACGATCTCGGTGTTGTTAACGATGGGAAGGCTGTCGAGCGAGTGACGACATGAAAGTTGCCGAACGCCGGCGAAACGAGCAGTAAACGAGACGGGGTTCGCTGCGGGACGGAATTGAGAGCAAAAACGCTAGATCCGACACTGTGTCAAGCACAAAAACGCTAGATACGGCACGCAGTGTTAAAACCCGCGAATCCGTTATGGTCCCCAAACACGTTCAGTTTCGTAGAAAATGACCCTCGTTTAATACCGTCGAAATATCGTTGAAAACACACATTCGTCAACAATTTTGCCGTCGGCTACAATATCATATATTTTCGTTGTATTCTCTAATGTGCGAATTATTTCATGATTTTATTATTAAATAACGAATTATTCTGTCTTAGAAACCGAAATCAATATCGTACCGATTTTTAATCGTTGCTTATGATGCATTTAAACTTTATAATGTAAAGTCACGTTTTACAAAGAAAAGTAATTAATGGTGCTTTTCACGAATTTCCACGGATTTCAGAAGAAAAGCTAATCTATGCTCATACTTTCGTGAATCACTGTACGCATAACAGACCATACGTTACTCTTTGTGCAACGAGATCTCGTTTCGCTGATACCCATTCGCTCGCTTTACTCGTACTGTTTACAACGTTGTTCAATCTAACCAGAGTAAAATGGAAAGAGAGTAACGGAGGCTCATAACGATCGACGCATCGCGTTCGTGACACAACGATGTACACGATATATCGGGAATCGGCAACGCTCGAACGCTAAAAACGCGATGCTTGTGTTTTCATTGTTTCGAAACCACTCAACGACTTTTTTTCACGGTATGAATTTTCTCTCAGGAGTTTACAAAGTTAATCCTACGTGCTAAGTTTGCATGTTTTGCTTGAGTTGAATTTGAAAATAAAAGAAAGAAAAGAAGCAAAGAACAGGAGATAACGTAAGGATGCCCGACCGATCTAAAAAGGATGGTCGTGCAGAAAATTATCTTTTTCTCTGTTCTCTTAGCTTCTGTATTTTGTACAATTGAAGTTGTGGCGTTGTCGTGTAAGGCCTAGGCCCAAAAATTCAAGACTCTGTTTGCTCGTCGAGAGTATTTTTTACGATACGTCGAGACGTTGTTCACCTGTATAAAGTTACATTACTATTCATCCGACCTAGTTGCAGATATTCAATCGATTAATGTTACACAAATACTAGAATTTTAGAAACATTAGAAGACGTCAATTACAGAAAAATGTACGAAATTTTGTTATTAAAATTCTGTCAACTAAGTTTACCTAATTACAGTCATAACTATATATATATATATATATATATATATATATATATATATATACATCTTTCTATATATAATTGATTTTTAGTGCAACAAGTTCTTCAATATGATGACAATACAGTAATATAAAATCGAATATCTTCTGCTGCTGCTCCAAATGATGAAATTTCACTTTTCTCTCTTGTGCAATTATTATTAAGTACGGTATATGATTTGGATTAATGTTCGTACGATTGAATGGCCGCAACTAGACCTGCATAAATCATGCACTGCATACATTATTTTACGTTGTTATTATCGCATAGTTCATGCTAGTTACAGAGAACAAAGCATGTCTATTATGTTACGTAATCATGTAAGGTAGATGGACAATGCGAATTTCCCAATTGGATGCAAAGACAAGTACATACGCGTATACAAATTATTAAGTATACGAACTCGTGCTGCGCCATTGTAACAAACGAAAAAAACATTGCGTTTCACCAACTACTTCGTGGACATTTGTACATCCTCTTCGTTCGTGCAACTAATTTTAACGTAAATTAATTTTAACCATTCTTACACATAAAATGCGCTTAATTGTGTGTATTTTTTATATATGGAAACAGTATAGAAATTTAATTAATATAAAGGTGTAACATGGAACGAACCATCTTTAGAAACAGCAAAATTTTTCTCTTAAATATATGACTTTTCAAAAAATATATTCAGTCAACGATGTCATCGATAAAAAATATTGAAACGAATAATTTATCACATCGTCTCATATTTATTAGAATCTTATTATCATATTTTCGGGAAAAAAAGGATATCCATTTTGCTGGACGATTAAAACGAATGAATTACTGGCGATTTTAATCAACTGAATCTTTATGCGTCAACGGGAAGAATGCTTTGAATAATATGCACGTTGCGAGTTTCATTTTGGTAATCGCGATACATCAAGTTGTCTTATAATAATTATCTATCGTTATATGACGAAATAACGTTATAATATTTCGTTAAAATGCAATGATACATCCTATATTCGATACACGATCACTAGGATTGGCTGTCGTTGTTCATAAAATCAGATCGATATTTTCTATAGACGAAAGAAAACAAAATAGAAATACAAATGCTGAAAATCGAAGAATCGCTTCTTCCATTACACCATTAAAGCGTTATTTTAAAATGTGCAACATTTTCGACAGCCGTTCTGTTTTATCGTATATTTGGTGAGATTAAAAGAGGATTATTTATTATGAATCACTGCTGAATGATAAAATACTGACTATCAATGACTATTGGCTGTAATTGGATATTAATCTTTTAACGAAGCAACCGAATTGGATTTTACCTATTGATGAAAAGCCAACAAAACAAAAATTGTCGAATTTTGTACAAACAGTTCAATTAATAAATATAATATAATTTTTCTATATTTTACTCCAGTTGTTAAAAGAAAAGTTTTTTAATGACGAGAAACTGAATATTTCACATCATTGTTTAAAAATTATTCGAAAGAATTTATTGCCTAGAAAAATAGAAGATTATTCCGAGAAACTGAATATTTCACATCATTGTTTAAAAATTATTCGAAAGAATTTATTGCTTAGAAAAATAGAAGATTATTCCGAGAAACGGCTGTAAAATTATTCAATAAATGGCAAAAACGATTGTATAGAAACGTCTTTAAATCTTTAACGTTTGCTTAAACCCATGAATTTTATAAAAGCCCTCAATTATTTTAGCGAGTTTAATCTTTCGTCGGATTCGCATAATTGATACAATTTGAGGCTTTCAAATGTAAGCTATGTCCAATGGGAATTATATCCCGATATTACGTCATGAATTAGTACACCCATTTCGCTATCATTGCTAATGTGTACCATTTGTCCGCCGAAGAAATCATTTCCTGGATATAATTT